>CM060709.1:26481870-27108537 GCA_030686995.1 Artemisia argyi
TCAAAGGAGTCTGCGAAGATTCCTTTTGCTATTGTTGGGTCAATTCAGTGCCCAATGGTCTCAGGCTAGATTTAAACATAAATTAGACTAAGTGTAAGAAGACTCACCGAGCCGACAAAGAAATCAGTTGTATAAAAACTAGAAGTTGAAGGACAAAGGTTTATTAGGGATTGACAATGCCCTTGATAATCCTTTCGGCCCTCAAATCAATCCAGCAGAGTTAAGCTCAAAATATCTCTTAGATATATAAACGGGACTTTTTAAGAAATCAAATGAGTAGGATAAAGTGTATCCTCGAGAAAGTCAAAGACAAGTAAGAGTTGATGAAAAGGGAGGAACAATTGTCATGATTGTACCTCAAAAGTAAAGTTGTTGTGTTTCCAAGAATAAAAGCATTTGATATGGAAGTTGAACTTCACCAGTAAATGCTTGACACGTCTCACAACCCTCACGTGACATCCTCGTTTTTCTCATATATAAAGAGAATGTTGGCCGGAGTAAATGTCAACTCTTCCACATTTAATATCACATTAAAGAAGATTGTCTATGGGAGTTCACTTGCAAACTTTAACTCTTGTTTGAGTTTGCTTGATCAAGAGCAAAACCTTATTGTCATTCAATCAAGTGTTTATCCGCAAAACACTTTGTAATCCTTTGATTTATTCTAATAAGAATTATACATTGAAAAGTTTATCTTGTGTTGTTGCATTAAACCTTTTTCTTCATTGTTGTCTTAAAATACCATGCATTAGGAAACTACAGCTATGTCTCTCAACCTTTGTGTGCGAACCAAGTTGGGTTTCAACCGGAGGTTTATTCAAGGTTGATGAATAACAACTTGGTCAATTAATTAACTGGTGAATATTAAACACCCCTTACATAAGAAATACAAATTATCAAGCATATTGTACAACCAACTTAAACACAATTCCTACATTAAATGTCACTAATATAAATAATAAAACACGTTATACAAATATTCAAGCCCGAACGGGCAACGGACCAAATGGGCTCGAGCCCGAACGGGCACGGGCTAAATGGGCACGAGCCAAACGAGCTCATGTTATACGAATCGCTTTAAAAAAATACCCAAAAAGATGAAATAAATTCCTTAGTGAAGGAAAATACGTCACATTAAATTCTTGATATCCGTAAATTTATTGTCAAAAATAGCATAATAAACTAAAATACATGATTAACAGAAAAAATTTATTTCTGAGTACCCGCCTCCGAAACGCGCGAGTACCCTGCTAGTCCAAAATAATAGAATAACGACCATGAATAACATTATTTAATGTATAATCCTCGGCATGCAATTCTACTTGGTACGTTGCAACCTCATGGCACTCCCACCATGCCATATACATCATACATGTAACTGTAAATTATGTATACTAAACTACCTCGAAAAGTCTTCCTATGAACTAAGGGTTTCAACTAAATCTGCCTCCAAATGTCGAACAACTATACAAAGTCAAAGACACATATTGTGTATTTTTTAGGAGAAAGGTATATAAACACATGATGTGAGATATTCGTATGTTGTACAAGGAAGGTATACATAGATCTCAAAAGTTTCACCTCCATAAAACATAGAAACATTGATTCTTCTATAATTAACTTTGTTACTAATAGAGTTGCTGCGGACTATTATTTCCTTATCCAAAAAAAAAAAAAAAAAAAAATGTTGATATCCCTACATAAATCAAACACTAAATTACCATGGGCAAGACACGTTTGAGAGTGATCGAACTAGGGTGGTCCCGCGGTGTCACTAGACACCGATGAAATTTTGCTCTGTAGCGTTAATATTTCAAAAAAACATCGAATTTATTTAAATGCACCCGGCCCCAAAAACTTGTCTACTATAGTGGTTTTAATCATTTTTTTGTGCACCGAGTTCCTTTTAGTCTTGGTTCGTCCTTGCGCTTGAGTGACCTTTCTGTCAAAGTGTCAACCAGAATTTTGAGCCAGAGGCAGCAACGTATGAACAAAAAGTGTGCAAGTGTTATAAGAGACTAGCAGGGTACCCGGTGTTTCTTAATTTATCACCTATTTTGTGATAATAAATTTAAAGACTTCAAGAATTTCATGTCCCATATTTTAATTCTTTAACCAACGACATTGTTTTTCATTATACAATTGTGATAATATATTTTAGTAAGCTTTATGGACAGGGGTGTTTTAAAAATTTGCGAAACCGACAAACTGATCCAACCCGCTCAATCCGAAACCGCAAAAAAGCGATACCAACAAACTGAAACTAAAAAAATTAATAATAATAAAAATAAAAAAAATAATAATAAAAAAAAAATAACAACAACAAATTGAAACTAAAAAAACCCGAAACCGGAAAAACACTCTTATCATGGTTCGATTTCGGTTTTTATTTTCAAATATTCGCAGTTACCCGAATCAAACTATGTTTAATATAAACGTACTTTTTAACAAAATATTCATAAAAGTGTACATGCATTGACTATATGTATTCATAAAAGTGCCTTGGTTGACTTAGATGCTTTATTTGTTGGGGCAAACCACCTCAAAATATACTTAACTTATACAGAGTGATTCCCAAATATATTTCATATTTGAAATGTAAACTTAGTCTGGACAAAATCGACATGATTGGGAAAGACACGGAAACCCAGATCCAAAAAAAGTACTAAGGGGTATTAAGAATTTTGATGTTTATAGATAACCGTATATTACCTAGTTATGGCACTAAGGGTGTCCAAGAATTTATAAAATTTCTGTAATCCTGGCAAATTTTATAATTCTTGAACACCCTTAATGCTCTAACTAGGTAATATACGGTTATCTATAAACGTCAAAATTCTAAATACCCCTTAGTACTTTTTTGACACTTTTTCTCATTGTATGCAGCTATCTTTTTTTCCACATTCTACTACTAAACCGGCATCGTTAGTCCTTTGTGTGTACCTGTTACCGGCAAAGCCTGCATCATTAGTCCTTTAAACTAACGACCGTTAATAAATAACTTAAAATTTGTTTATGTTACGCTAAGCTTGCATCATTGGTCCTCTATACTAACGATTGTTAATAAATAACTTAAAATTTGGTTTTCTTACGTTTTCGTCAATTTTTACACGTTTTCATTCGTTTTTGCACGTTTTCATCCGTTTTTCCATGCTTTTGCCTGTTTTTATACGCTTTCATCCATCTTTACAGGTTTTCGTCCGTTTTCACGTTTTCGTCCGTTTTTTGCACGGATTCGTCCGTTTTTATCTGTTTTATACGTTTACACATTTTCTTTCATTTTTACACGTTTTCGTCTATTTTAACATGCTTTCATTTGTTTATACATGTTTTCGCTCGTTTTTGTACATTTTCATCCGTTTTACACGTTTCATCTGTTTTATCACGTTTTCGTCCCTTCATACACGTTTTCTTTCAATTTTACATGTTTTTGTCTGGTTTACCACGTTTACATGTTTTCGTCCGTTTTACACGTTTTATGTCCGTTTTACATGTTTTTGTCCATTTTAACACGTTTTCGTTCTTTTTTACAAGTTTTCGTCTCTTTTCCACGTTTTTGTCTGTTTTTATACGTTTTCATTCGTCTTTACACGTTATCATCCGTTTTTATAAGTTTTCATCCATTTTACATGTTTTCGTCCGTTTTAACAATTCATCGTCCATTTTCGTTCATTTTTCTACGTTTTTGTTTGTTATTATACATTTTCATCCATCGATACACGTTTTCGCCCTTTTTTACTTGTTTTTGTCCATTTTACACATTTTTATTTATTTTTGCACATTTTTGTCCGTTTTCATTTGTTTATGGTTTAGTGTTTAGGGTTTAGAGTTTATGGTTTAAGGTTTTCATATGTTTTTACACAGTTTAGCCTAAAACCTAAACCCTAAACAAAAAAAAGGACAAACGTGTAAAATGGCAAAAACATGTAAAAACTGACGAAAACGTGCAAAAACGAACAAAAACGTGTAAAAACATATGAAAACATCTAAAAATGAGGTAAACCAGACGAAAATGTGTAAAAATGAAAGAAAATGTGTAAAAACGGGCGAAAATGTGTTGAAACGGAAAACGTGTAAAAACGGATGAAAACGTGCAAAAACGAACAAAAACGTGTATTTACGGACGAAAACATGTAAAAACGAATGAAAACGTGTTAAAACAGACGAAAACGTGTAAAAATGAAGGAAAATGTTTAAAAATGGACAAAAATGTGTAAAGACGGATGTAAACGCATAAAATAAGACAAAAACATGGAAAAACGGACAAAACGTTCAAAAACTGATGAAAACGCGTAAAGAATGGATGAAAACGTGTAAAAACGGACGAAAACGTGTAAAATTGAATGAAAACGTGTAAAACGGAGGAAAACATGCAAAAACGAACGAAAGCGTGTAATTTACGGGCGAAAACATGTAGAAACGAATGAAAACGTGTTAAAACAGACGAAAACATGTAAAAATGAAAGAAATTGTGTAAAAACGGACGAAAACGTGTAAAGACGGATGAAAATATATAAAATAAGACGTAAACGTGGAAAACGGATGAAAATGTGTAAAACGGAAGAAAACGTGTAAAACGAATGAAAACGTGTAAAATGGACGAAGACGCGTAAAGACGGATGAAAACATATAAAAACAGACAAAAACATGGAAAAACAGATGAAACCATGTAAAAACAAACGAAAACGTGTAAAAATGAAAGAAAATGTGCAAAAACAAACACAAACGTGTAAAAACTAACGAAAACATGAAAAAACAACAAACGAAAACATGTAAAGATGGATGAAAACATATAAAAACAGACAAAAATGTGCAAAACGGACGAAAACGTGCAAAAACGAACGAAAACGTAAGAAAACCAAATTTGAAGTTATTTATTAACTGTCGTTAGTATAAATGACCAACGATGCAAGTTTAGCATTACATAACTAAATTTTAAGTTATTTATTAATGGCCGTTAGTATAAAGGACTAACGATGCAGGCTTTGCAGGTAACGTGTACACACGAAGGACTAACGATGCACGTTTAGTGATTAAAAAAAAATAGATAGCTGCATACAACGAGAAAAAGTGGTAAATTAAGTACATTTTCAGGTGATTTGCCCTTATTTGTTGTGTTAAATTGGATTTAATGAAGATCATGAAATTGATCATTTTCTTAAACAAGAACATATTAAGATGAATATAAATCATAAAGTTAATTGATATACCAAACATTTTGTTCACTTTTAGATTTACCTTTGATCTCATCCCTTGCTTGAGTTTCCGTATGTCAAGTGCCAGACCTTCAATTGTTTTTGACCCCTGGTGGAGAAAAATATCAATGAGAAAGCTAGTTCACACGCAAGGTTCCGATAGGGATGTAAGTTTGAAGATACACATATGAAATATCTTACCTTTCCTTTGTCTAACACATGGTAAGATTCATCATCATGCACAACTCTGCTACGTTTTGCCGGATTCTTTGACTCTTCACGGACAATTTGTCTTCCCATGTCTTGAAGCAGCTGATGCATCATCACTTTGTTACTTGGTGAGACTGTAAGAAGACATCTGTTAATCAGGGTCATGATCCCAGCTTTTGCATGCCATTCATCCTCCAATATTGTTACCACAAAATCCTCATATTCACCGACAAAGAAAAAACAGATATGCAGAAACAACTCTTTGTGAATTTCACGTGGCAAGGAGTCAAAGCTCCTTCGTAGTATGCACTGAATTTTAGAATCAATATCTCCTTTCAATGAATTCAGTGAAGTCAATGTACTTCTCCAAATCTCTATCATGTCATTTCTTTTTTGTTCATCTTCGGCTCTAACATATAGAGAAGAACCCAATATTTTAAGAGCTAGCGGATTTCCTCCGCAATACTGTGCTAACTTTACTCCAAGCTCCTTGAAACCTTCCATAGGAATTTTGGATCCAAAGGCATGCCAACTCAAAAGCTCTAATGATTCATCATCATTCATCAACTTGAGTTCGTACACCTCACACCCCCGAGATATGGACCCAAACCATGCATGCATATCCAGACGCCTTGTTGTTATTATGATCTTGGTTTCTGTATGAAATGCCTTTGTTCCAAGTAAAGCAGCTAATTGATCGTGTTCATCAATGTCATCAAGAACAATAAGCACTCTTTTCATTTGCAATGCCTCCTCAATCTTAACTGTACACTCGCTGGATGTTTTCTCGTAGTTTCCCCCTAAAATGTTTCTTAAAAGTAGTTTCTGCAGACCAAGCAAACTGAGAGGTTGTTGGTAGTGCTTCCCAATCTCTTCAAGAAAACTGCTGCTTTCATATTTTTGCTTGTTAGTGTTGTATATGTGTTGGGACAATGTCGTCTTGCCAATGCCTCCCATTCCACAAATTGCTAGAACATTAGAATTTGATTGCTCATTTTTCAACCAGGAATTGATGACTTCAGCTCGAGTCTCGATTGCAGTTAGATGGGCAGGAGTACTAACTAGTTTTAAATCTAGTTTAGAGTCAATCGTCTGCACAATTTTTGTGATAAAATCTGTTTCAGACCTGAAACAAAACAAGAAGGAAAATGAGCACATTCACAGCAAATGATTTATTTTATTTTTGTTTATTTATTTATTTATTTATTTATTTATTATTATTATTATTATTATTATTATTATTATTATTATTATTATTATTATTATTATTATTAATTTGGTGAAAGGTGAAATATATTACTCCAACTCAATATTTACAATATAAGCACCTTTTAAGAGGAGATGGACATATCCCAAACACCCCTTAAAACTGCAGACAACAAATAGACAGAAGCATACCTCCTATACATGCTAACTGATACTGAAACATAATACAATTCAAACCAAATCTTGTCATCACCTATTTCAACAAGCATCGTAGGATATTCCATCACTATGACTACATTTCCTTTTTGCAATATTATCTAAATACCCATTTGCAGCTACTACCTCACAAAAGGCATCAAGATCCTATCACAAAAAGGCATCATCATAAGTGCAGAATCAGTAAGAGCTAGCTCAAATCAATCAATGGCTACATTTTTCCAATCTCAATCAAGAACATATAAACTGAACAACAGCATTTGGACCTAGCTAGGGAAATTAATTGCTTCACATTTAGTGCATTCATTAGAAAATATGATATTCTTCCTAAAACTATTATCAAAAACCACTAATCCAAACACTAATCACCACCAAAATATTGCCTTTCCATAAATACCAACCACCACCAAATGCTTCCTTACAAGGTCTAGGGTTCAAACTTGACTTGGTACTGGGGATGACCATTAAAAAAGCCAGATGCGGTCGTGGGGTATCAATTAGGCCGCATACATTTGAGTCAAAGACTCGCCCTTCCGATGAAACCTAGAAAGGGAACCTCATCCATTTCCTCCTTTTTCTTTTGAACTAGTCCAAAACACAAGTCCATTTTTTTAAGCAGCTTAGAAGTGCAAAAGAATAAAAAGAAAAACTAAGCAATCCCAAACACCCTTTAAGTTTTAGCCTTCAAATTCACACCTTATAATTGCTAGTAACTCTTACAAATTTCATGAAACTATAATCCTAGCCATATGAACATTTATATCTTAACTACTTATAATATGCATGATTGTTTAAAAGTCTTGATTGAATTTTAAGTATAATAAAATTACATAATTACCCTTCAAGGTAATTTACATTAGTTAGTCTTCACTAAAGAAAGACTAAAATGAATTAATTCAAGCCAAATATTGTACACATTTTGCAAAATCACATGCACATTTGATAAACAATTCATAACAACTTTTTTTTATGGGAAAAGTTGTGTTCTCCAGTTTTTCTTATGAAGCAAAGTAAGTGAAAGTGAATGAAAGTGGTGATATTTTAGTTATAAAACTTCCACCCCACTTTTAGAGTGAAAATCACTTTACTTACTCTCTCTT
The DNA here is from genome assembly GCA_030686995.1 of Artemisia argyi. Lineage (NCBI taxonomy): Eukaryota > Viridiplantae > Streptophyta > Magnoliopsida > Asterales > Asteraceae > Artemisia > Artemisia argyi. The sequence goes on from CM060709.1 coordinate 26,489,798, forward strand.
ACTTTACTTTCTCTTTCTTTCACTTTCTTTCCCTTTTATAACTAAGGATCAAATGAGAAAAAAACTTAAAATGAGAAGGATGAAAAATAATTATAACTACATATTTGAGATGCATCGACTTGAATTAGATGCATCCCTAGTCTTTTAGATGCACCATAATATATTTTCTAGCAAAAAATTAGATGCATATACATATATTAGATGCATTTCATCAAGTTAGACGAATCATATACATTTTTCGTCCTCTGCGGGTCAAATTTGTTGTTAGTACTACTTTGCATCGTTTTCACTTCAAAATAACTTTCGAAACTAATTAGGATGCATCTAAATGAATAGAGATGCATCTAAATATGTGGTTATAATTATTTATCATCCTTCTCATTTTAAGTTTTCTTCTCACTGGATCCTTACCCTCGCTTTTATTATTAAGAACAGAGCGTAAGTTTTCAATCACTATATATATAGGATTTACAGACATCTTTAACAACCGGAAAATATTTTTCACCAAAAAATTAATTATGGTGATGTACAATCAAAAAACATTATTCATCAAATTAATTATCACGCGGTACCTACTTGTATAAATAAAAAGGTAAGCAATTAAATAAAGCTCTTGGCATAATTGTAAAGAAAATAAACGGTGTTTTAAAACTCGGGTTGATCCGGGCGGACCAGTTGGGTAACCGGAATCTTTTGAGAGGAAAAAACGGTTAAACCGCGAACTGGTTGCTTGGCCGGGTCAATCAAAAAACCGGTTTTTAAACATAGGGAAAAAAAATAATAAAAAAAATAAATAAATAAATGAAATGAGCAAATATACCCTGTAACAACTATTCCAGTCAAATTCGCAACTTCAGTTAAGGCTTCCTTCCATTTTTCCACATTAACCTCTGTATTAGAGAAATACTGAGTCTGCCCAATAATACGCGCTAGGAAGGACTTGATTAGGGTCCATATCGATCTATCTATATTAAACCTTCCTCTTTGATTCCTAACATCTGACGGATCGACGCCATGAAACACTGGTAAAGCGAAATGATTGAATTTACGCCTTTGCTCAAGAATCAACACAAGCTCGTTAAGGCACCATCTGGAATCAGCATAGTCTTGTGATAATACGATTATCGAGGCCCTAGACTGTTTAATAGCGGTTTCAATTTCCGGTTTAAGTAGTTGACCTCTATCGATTTCATCATTATCTCTAAAAGTATGGATCCCTGCTCGTTTCAATGCATGGTAGAGATGATCGGTGAAATTATGACGAGTATCTTCACCTCTGAAACTTAGAAATACGTCGTATTTATTTGTATGATTTGGGGCTGAAGAGGAAGATTCAGCCATGGATGAAGTCAACTACAAAGTGGAGACAGGTTTTACATATTTAACTAGAAAGTGGCTCACCTAATACATGGATTCCCTCAGTTTTAAATTTAAATAGCTTATAGGTTGACAAATTAAGTCCTTAAACTTTCAGCAATTTTCATTACTACTTGATGAAAAATTCTAACTTCATGACGTAACCGTAACTATCTTGTTGAGGTTCCGTTTGATTTTAATTTATTCATTGTCATAACTGAAAAAATTATCAAATCTGATGAGTCAACAAGGACTCTTTGTTAAAAAGGATTACTAAACCTGTGAGTGCAAAGTTAGGGCCCGTTTGTTTTGAGGTGTTCGGATTTGTTTTGAGGTGTTCGGATTTATAGAATGGATTCATAGGCATGACTATTGTTTGGTAGACCTAAGTTGAATTTAAGTAATGGATTGGTGCCTCAAAACCCATACACCTCATGGTATATGGTTTTTCTGACAAAGTATACACTATGGCCTGACAACTTTTTTTCAACCACATGTTTTGGTTCTTGTTCATCAGCTTCTATATTCTTTGCCATTACTTTATATAAAATTGTATAGTACACAACTTTTGTATTAAATTATAAAATTAATATAATTATAATATTTTATCTCTCCAAATTTAAATTCTAATCTTAAATCAAATACAAATCCAAATTCTAAACCCATTTTGAAACCAAACGGGCCCTTATAAAAGGGTGTTGTTATTCATGCCTTTTAATCTATTAATGATATTTATTTCTTATTGGGAAGACAAAACAACTTTTTTATTATTTTATGTTTTATATATTTTATTTTGTCAAACTATATAATCGTACCTCACAATAATACATTTCATAACAACTTTATTAGATTTGTACACCCAAATTTATTGCTAGATTTACTTTTTTTTTTTCCAAATTAATTATTCACTTCTAAAGTAAACAAGAAATACAAGTGATACCCTTAACCCCCTCAAAAAATACAAGTGACACCCTTAACCCCCTCACATTTCTTTATTTTTATTTAAAAAAATTTTAATAATATTTTTAGAGTAAAACTATGAAACGAAAAGTACGGATCAGGAATATAAAGTCTAACAAGTCAAAACTGATAAACTGACAAAAAATATGGAACAAAAACTGATGAAAATTTATGATGTAATGTGAACAATAGTGTAAAAAAGTGGGTGAATGTTGTAAATAGTAGGCCAAGAGAGGTACTCATAGTAGTTTCCGTTTTTTATGAATAGTTAATTTTAGGATGGCGGGAGATTATTTATTTATTTATTTATTTTTTAATATATACTTTTCTTCTTTCTAGTCTAATTCAAGTACTTATTCAGTACTTTTTATTTTTTTATTAATTTTGTTATTAAACATACCCCGTAATAATACACTTCAAAACAATAAACATTATGTACTTTTATTCTTTTAATAAGAAGGAGGTTATCGTAATCATTTTTAAAAGGTATGAATAACCTCTCTACTTTTTAATTAAGTGATTGATATTTCAATTAAAAATGCGATTAATGTATTTATTTATTATATGAAAATGGTAACTTCAAGGAATCACGATACAGCCGGAATCTTGATAAGTCGTAGCATTGGTGGAAATTTAGTGGCAGCAAGTTGAAGATAACATATTCAGGGCTCGTTTGGTTTATAGATGGGGTTTTAATTAAAAGCACAATTTAGAATGGTGATTAATGGGTTTTATCACAAGATTACCGATATAATCAAGAACTTAAAATTATCATTAAAGAACCATTAAAAAGGTATTAAAGAGATGAGAAGTATAAGTACCTTAAAAGATGAACTTGGTGCAAATTTCTTCATAAACTAATGGGGTATTTATACTACAAGATATACTATACATTTCACACTTTTACTTGGGGTAATTAGGGGACACTAGCTAGCCACATTATTAGTCTAAAGTTGACAAAAGTGGTATACAATAATAGATACATTGGAGCTGTGAATTATAACACTCCCCCTTGGATGCCCCTTTTTCAACATAGAGTCAACTTTGAAGTACTGCCTCGTTAAAAACCTTTGCTAAAGAAAAACACAGTGGAAAAAAACTTTAGCTAAGGGAAAAAGAGTGCAATGTAGTTGACTCCCCCTGGTCTAGACATCCATATAGTGTTATGTCTTCTATACATGTCGCATTCCAATAGCATGGACGTGTTTTCTGAAAACTGAAGTTGGGAGTGCCTTGGTGAAAAGATCTACTGAATTGTTGCTTGACTGAACATACTTCATTTCAATCTGATTATCCTTATAAGGTCTTGAGTGTATGCGAAATATCTTGGGGGTATATGTTTCATCCTGTCACTTTTGATATACCTTTCTTTCATTTGTGCGACACAAGCTGCGTTGTCTTCGTAGATGATGAGGTGAAAAATGAACCGTTTTTAGGAGGTCATTTAAGCCCGGAATTGAATTTATTTGATCAAATATTGCCCTAAATCATTCCTTTTGTGATTTTAGGTACTTTGGGAGTGAATTCTGGAAAGGAAGCATTTTGGACGTTTTTGGAGCATAAAAGTGAAGAAAACGGCAAAGACTTAATTTTCCATGCTGAGAACAGTACCTGATGGCGTCAAGAAGGAAATTGTGACGGCGTCAAGAGTAAAATCCATGACGACCCAGTGAAAACCTGAAGGCGTCAAGAGAAGGGCGTCAAGAGTTAAATTGGTGACGGCCTGAAGATGGACTACACGTGACGGCGTCAAACCTAGATCTAGGCAGTCCGAGGAGTTTATTGGCGGCGAGATGACGGCCTCAGACATTTACTCTTGACGCCGTCACCTCACAAAATCTATATATACTTTTCTATTTTTCATTCATTAAGAGAGGAACTTGTGTGGAGCATACTAGGGTCGAACCTAATAAACCCTAGGTCATTTGTAACAATATTTTCAAGGGTTTTCACCCCTTGAAACCTTTCATGTTCAATTAAGATAAGTCCTCTTTCAATTCATTCAATATGTCTATGTGTTGTTTGAATATATCTTATGTTTGTCTTGATTTTAACATGTTAGGCTAGATCTTTCATGTGTTTGCTTAGATGTAATGAAACCTAGATGTCGATTATAGGTTGATTGCTTGTTTATAGTTATAATGGATGAATGATTTCAATGTTAGGCTTAAGAAAACTAGCAGATCTCCATTGTGTAACTTGCTTGAACGTCTTAAGAAACATGAACCGATGTGTACTAGGTTTTTATGATTGTATTTAATGCATGAGCGAATTCTAGTGATCCCATGTTAGGAGCTTCTTAGCCGGCTCGACATAGGAGTGAAGTAGGAGCTTATAGGATTGGGGAAGTAAGTACGCCACCCCGTGAATGGTATTAAGGAATACAATCCTGTTGAAACTAAGACCTTGATAGATCTTCTTGAGCACTCTAGAATCGTTAGTTATGTTAATGTAATCACTAACACACTAATAGACAATCTCTGTAACTTGTATTTTAAAGCGGAAACAAACACAAGTTTTAATACTTAGAACTCTTGATCCTCTATGGATATTTTAATAATAATGAAAGTGTTTTCTAAAACGTAACTCAATACATAATCGTGTGTTCCTTTTATACACAAGGAACCCTAAACCGTTTCCCAAGAAACGTATATACTAAAACTTCTAAAAGGTATGCATTATCACTTCCTAAATAAACTCATGCATATCCTAACTATATTACATAAAATACGGAAATACTATATCCGCAGAAACTAATAATGTTGAAACTAGTCTTCAGCAGATACACTACTTCAGCAGCAACCAGCTCTTCAGCAGTATCCTTCAGCAGTATTCTTACTTAGCAGAATTCCCAACAATCCTCCCCTAATCTTGAATTTGACATGGTTAAGTTCAAGATTCTTGATAGATCTTTGAAGTTACATACCAAGAGGATTGAAATAACACAGCACCAGCAAAGAATCATCATCAGCAGGATCTCTATGATCAGCAAATACTTGAAAGTTCCATTCTTTGCAGCAACAAATGACCAAATGTACATCAAAACAAATTAGTTTCATACTATTCTCATCACATCCAGGTGTGTTAACTCCTGTGAGAGGTGAATCATTGAAAATAATGGATTTGATGTCTCTTTACCAATAGCCATCACTACTGGAGTAGCCAAATGTTTTAAGGTACATTGATAACCACATGATTTTTAGCAAATCATCAGCTATAAACGGATTTGAGATGTCTTTACCTGTAGCCGTTTGCTCAGGACTAGCCAATTATTTTGATGAAAAATCATCTTGGTTAACTGATTACCAAATATGGTTTTCCACTGCCTTTACCACAAGCCATATACATGTGGGCTAGCCAATTATTTGGAATCCATAAAGGAAAAATCCATGGTCAATTGACAACCATTTCAACTCTCAGCAATGAAGCATGGGTGAGTTGATTATCCTATGGTTTTGAGCAAACCATTACAGCTATCAACATATTTGATGTGTCTTTACCAAAGCTGTACCCTTTGGACTAGCCAACTTTTTAATGGAGTAGTCAACATCAGGTAAGTTGATGACCAAAGAATAGTGTGAGGAACACCAAACCTGCATACCATAAACACAATACTATACAACAAAAATGTTAGTTTTTTTTTTTTTTTTTTTTTTTTTTTTTTTTTTTCCCACATTATACCATTAAACAGATGCTGCTCTGGAAGTCTTAATTCTTTGTTTGAAGACTTTCACCAAAGATTCAACAAAAAATCTTGCATTCCCAACTGGATCAGGAGGAATCTCCAACTTTTGTTGAAGCATTTTCTCCATCAGAGACACTTTCAGAGGATATCTTTTGCCAAGATCCATAATAAGCCTTAGACCAGTTGTAGTTTTCAACACATGAACATATGGCATAGGATAAAACTTCCAGCTCTGAACTTTCCATCTCTGATTGTTTTTCCATATGTCATAACTAGCACCAGTGGGAGTAGAAGAATCAAACAACACTCTCAGATCACCCAATAAATACAATCCAGACCCTGTAGGAGTATGATTTGCATAATATTTGTGCACCAAATCATTTAGAGTGACCAAATCCTAATGATCAACAAGATGTAGTATTTCTTGGAGGAATGTAAAGGATATAGAAGTTTTATCTAATCTATAAATGGTATTAAACTGGCCATTTTCAGTTAACTCCCAGTGAACCAAAACATCTCTAGTTGCCTCAGGCCAATCATCAGGGGATCCTTCTCTTATAAATGAAGCATCAGAAGCACTCACATCTATTAGGCTTTGTGTGGAATGTGAAGTTCTGACTCTAGCCATTCTCTTTGCCCTTCTTCCAGGAACATAAATAGCAGCATGAGGTAGAGAAGTTGCATCAGGAACTTCAGCTTCAGTAGATACACCTTCTGTAGCATCAGTTTCCACTGATGGATTATCCAATTGTTCATCAGTAGAATCCTGAGAAGATTCAAGTGCAGCAGATGCATATTGTTCATCCATAGCCTGCCTCATCTGTTTGGCTCTAGCAGCTTGAAGTTCAACCTCTCTTACCATAATCTCATGAAATCTTGCCAGGTCAGCTTGTTGTTCCTCATCTAACCTTTTAGCAGCCTCTTCACCCAACCTTTCCTCCTCTATTTGTTTCCTGGTTCTCTTTCTAGATGGAGGATCTTCTACTATTACTTGAGCTTTACCTTTATCCACATAAGATGAAGCAGCAACATGTGGTACGTCAGCAGAAGTATCAGGTAAAGATACCTTATCAGCAACATCAGGAATATCCATATTAACAGATGAACTAGCATCAGCAAGAGTGATATGAACATTCTTAGGAGCACCCATTCCATCTTTGTCACATCTAGACTTGATTCTATTATACATCTGAATCAATTTGTCATCTGGAAGTGCCCACACTTGTTTCCTAGTCCAAGCATTGTTATATAAAGCACTGCTTTGACTTTTCACATATGTTCTCATGTAATCCCTCTACTGTGCTTGAGTCATGGGTTTGTCTCTTTTAGCTTTAGCTTTTTGTTCATCTGCTACTTTCTTCCTCAACTTCATCACTTTCACAATTTCAGAAGCCCAGTCCTTTTTCTCCACCCTATCACCAAGAATTTCTGCAGCTAAATCAGAATTATCAATCACTTGTTTTCCAATATGCTGCCAATCTGACTCATCAAACTCTTGAACAGCAGCATCCAATTCTTTCTGTCTTTCAATAGGCAAAGTAGAAATATATCTTTTTGTAGCAGACTGGTATTCTGAATCAAACTTGTCTTGCTGTGCCTCAGCCATATCATAACTCTTCTTATAATCTTCCCATTCTTTGAAGAGTTTTTCTTGTGTACCTCTTTCTTCAGCTGTAACAATCTCATCCTCAGCCACTTCAGTTCCTTCAGTAAAATCATCATGAGGAACATCCAAATCTTCCATAGGATCATCATTTAATTCTTGAACATCTGAATTAAATATGTTATCAGTAGCTCCTTGAGGCTTGAGGATTTCAGTGATGTCATCAGGAGAAACATGCTGATTCCCAGATAAATTATGAACAGGGGAATTCAAATACTCTTTCCCTGCTACAAAGAATGTATCTCCTGAAGCATGAGCTTGATCGGTAGATTTGTCAGCAGCAATAACACTTGGTGATTGTTTCTCCTGAAGAATATCAGTAGCTTCAGCCATAAGTATATCATCACCACTAGACACTTTGGAAGATTCAGCAGCTTTCTTTGCCAAATATTGTCTTCTACTTCTTCTTCTGCTGAATTGAATTGGTGGCTTAGATTTAAGTACTTCAGCAGCTTTAGGAGGAGCAACATGAGACTGTCTAGCAACTTCAGCTAGAATTTCAAGAGAATCCAAATTTGCCTCCTGAAGCACTTTAGTAGTATCCAGTCCACCCTTACTTTGCTTCTGCTGATTCAACTGTGCCTCCAAATCCTGAACCTTACTTTTCAGCCTTTCAATTTCATTACCAAGAGTAGACTTGGTATCAGCAAGCTCCTTTTGGAGATCATCAGTCCTTTTCATATACCTGCAAAGTGAATCATATACAGAAGTAAGAGTAATAGGGTCCTCTGCTCTACTAGCTGATTGCTCAGTGGTAAATGGAGCTTCATTGAACCCAACAGGAGAAACAGACTCATGTACAACATTAGGAAAGCCTTCATCAAATGGCTCTCTCATAGGGCTAGGTGTAGGTAGTCTAATGAACTCAGGCTCAAGAGGCTGAAATGTATCTTCAAATTCATGAGTTTGCTCAACTTGAGCAACCTGAGATGGTGAAATGGTAGGACTAGGTGACATATGTGTAGGGGAAGGTGGTGGTAGGTCAGTAGAAATAGGTAATGGTTCAGCAGTTGTAGCTGGCTCTTCCTCAATTACCACTGAAGGATTACCATCAGCAGCAACACCAGAAGATGATGGATTACCATCATCAGCAGCATTTTGAGTAGGCACATTACCAGCATCATCACCCTCAACTACATTATCATTGCCATGTGGCAACATAGCAGCTAACAAAGAGCGATGTTCCCCATTATAATTTGTTTTCATTGAGGCAAACAACTTAGAACCAAAACTTTTAATAGGTACATGGGTCCTATCTTCAGTGGTTATATCTAAAATAATTTGTAAGAACCTAGGGTACATTAAAAACTTATGTTGTTGGTTATCAATATTTTCTAGCATATTTTCAAAAATAAATTTTGAAAAATTATAAGTTAGACCCTTAGAAAGACAAACAATACCACAACCCAATTGTAGAGAGAATTGGTCCCATCCACCACACTTGTTGCTTATACATTGGAGCAGCAAATGCACCAAATACCTCCACTTAGGACAAAATTGATTCTTGTGCCACTTGGTTGTATCAGTACTTTGATATCCAGCTTCCCTTAGCCCAGCAAGAATCTCTGCAGTATTAGAGTGAAATACACCATTCTCATCATCCAACTGAAGATTTGTCCTGATTAAACCTTCTGTCACCACATACTCTACACCCTCAATTACAGCTACAATCTCTGTGTTAGATCTCTTTGCAGCAGATGCCCAAAATTGCTTCACCATTGATTCATAAATCAGATTGGGACAATGTGTCAAAGCATAATGAATCTTTGATCTCTGTAGAAACTCCACCATTAAATCAAATTCATCATGTCCCTTAGCCTTTTTCAGAATAGCATACTTGTTATGATCTCCTTTTAATTCAAGTTGTGCCATTTGAATGAATTTGCGTGAGACGGTTATGAATTACTCAGAGAATTATGGGTTTAAATGGAGTAACAAGCGAATAATTTTGTTTAGGAAGAGATATGCGAAGTAGGTTATATTTGGAAGTTCCCCAATCGTGGTCAAAATTATCGGAACTAATTATCGACCAAGTCTGACGTGGAACTTAAAAACTTCCAAATTCAAAATTACCCTTCAGCATAAATAAAAGTCAAATCTGCTGAGGAATGGTCAACATCAGCAGAAACCAAGCAAATGTAAAAATATCTTCGATGAATATCTTGATTTTTACTGTGCCACCCAACTCGCATTAATTATCATAATGCCTAAACTTGGCTTATTTAATCACCCCCAAATAACACTTCTCATGCATCAATTAACCCCAAATCATCTCACAACCCTAATTTCCCAATTAATCTCAATTCATCACCAAAATCATGTCATCAAAACCAAAAACTTTAGATCAAAATTCCTCTTCTCCTTCTTCTTCATCACCAGAAGAAGATTTACCACCATATCCTTGGGAGCTTTCTGATTCAGACTATGAAAGAGAAATGGAGAGTCGATGGGATGCACATGAAAGACGATGGAATGCACATAAAAGGGGATAACCTAGCCATCTTTCCATTCCTACTGAGAGAGAACTTGTCTCTCCCTTCATATGTACCTCTGATGAAGACTCTTCAGAGGAGGAAAATGAAGATCCAACATTTCTTCCTCCTTCCACACCAGAGAGATCCCAACCAAGGTCAAGTAAGAGAGATCCATCTCTTCCAACATCACGAAATGTGATGTTGGATCTTCCTGCTCCAGGACCTGGTCTTTCTTATCAAGAACACAACAGACAGAGCAAGGAGGCAGAGGTTGTACGTAAGGGAAAAGAGAAAATGGAGTAGATGATTGAGGAATGTTTCCAGGGACCAAAGTTCTTGAGTATTTTCTTGCCTTTGGTACTTGAGCATCTTCATAGTCTTCCTTCTCTTCTTTTTCCATTTTCATCTTCAGCTTCATCATTGTACTTGTCATAGCCTCAAGTATTTTGTAATAGAAGCTAGTAGAGCTCAATTAGGCAAATATATAGGAATGGTCTTTGTAATCCAGTTGGAACTTTGAATGTAAGCTGTAACTTGTTTCTTTGAATGAATGAGGAATGGTTTTTGTAATCAAGTTGGAACTTTGAATGTAAGCTGTAACTTGTTTCTTTGAATGAATGAAAAGTTCTTCTTCATTAATCAACTTTGTATGACCTTCAGTATAATCAACTAATCAGAAGAAACTATGTTCACCCTACTTGACCACATTCCCTTGAATACAGCTCTTGGTGACTTTTAACATATAACTTACAACATCAAAACATCTGCAAAACAGGCATAAAACATGCAAATACACCAAACACACTTGCAGAAATATTAGTGGGTTAGTGTTAAAATCTCAAAAATATACAAATTATACAAATTCTACAAAGTTTACACTCACAATCCTCCCCTGAGGCATATGCCTCCCCTGAGGCTTATGCCTCCCCTGAAACTTTGCATTTAAGGGTTATGCATACCAATATGGACCACCAAATATTGAAACCTTGGTCCATCAAATGCTTTGGTTACCAAATCTGCCACATTCTCATCTGTGTGAATTTTTACCACTTTAATTAAATGTTTCTCATAAGCATCCCTGATAAAGTGGTGCCTGATTTCTATATGTTTGGTTCTATTATGAAAAACTGGATTTTTAACAATGCAAATTGTACTTTGATTGTCAATGAAAGTAGTAGTATTCATAAAATTATACCCATAATCCAGCAATTGATTCTAAATCCAGAGAACCTGTCCACAACAATTGGCAGCAGCAACATACTCTGCTTCAGTAGTAGAGGTAGCAACAATAGTATGTTTCTTGCATTGCCAAGAAATCAGTCTTCTTCCAAGGAATTGGCAACCTCCAGTTGTGGATCTTCTATCCATATTGGCACCAGCATAGTCACTATCACTATAAGCTGCTAGCTGAAATGGAGATTCTTTGGGATACCAAAGACCTAATTTGGGTTGGCCTTTCAGGTACTTAAAAATCTTTTTGACAGCATTCAAGTGAGAGGTAAGTGGAGTGACTTGGTGCCTTGAACATGTACTCACAGCAAAGGTAATATCAGGTCTAGAGGCAGTCAAATACATCAAAGAACCAATCATTGACCTGTATAAATGAACATTCACAGGGAGATCAGGATCAATATTGTTCTTTGGTTTGGGAGCCTCATAGGGAGTAGTGGCAGTCCTGGCATTCTCCATATCAAACTTTGTCAACATATCCTTTACATACTTCTCCTGATGAATAAAAATACCATCAGGTTTCTGCTGAACCTGTAAACCTAAAAAGAAAGTGAGTTCTCCCATGGCACTCATTTGAAATTCTCCCTTCATCAAATCCTCAAACTCTCTACACCATGCTTCTTTGGTAGAACCAAATATAATATCATCCACATAAACCTGCACAAGAATAATATCCCTGGAATCTTTCTTGAGGAATAGAGTCTTGTCGATGGCACCTCTTCTGTATCCATGCTTCAGCAGAAATGTGGAAAGTCTAGCATACCAAGCTCTGGGAGCTTGATGAAGTCCATAGAGAGCTTTGACAACCTTGTACACATACTCAGGATGATCAGGGTCTTTAAATCCCTTGGGTTGAGTCACATAAACCTCCTCTTCAATCTCACCATATAAGAAAGCACCTTTAACATCCATCTAATAAACCATAAATCCCATATATGAGGCATAGGCCAAAAATATCCTAATTGCTTCAACTCTGGCCACTGGTGCAAAGACTTCATCATAGTCAATTCCTTCCTCTTGCCTAAACCCTTGAGCCACTAGTCTTGCTTTGTTTTTCACCACAATCCCCCTGGCATCTCTTTTATTCTTCAAAATCCATTTTGTCCCAATGGCATATTTAGCATCAGGGAGAGGAACCAAAATCCAAACCTGCTGATTCTTAAATTGCAACATCTCTTCTTGCATTGCTTCAAGCCAACTTGAATCAGCTAGTGCTTGAGGAACACTAGTTGGTTCTAGGGGTGTCATTCGGGTTGACCCGGTCGGGTTCGGGTCAACTCGGGTCGGGTCAACTCGGGTCAAGCCTCCAAAAAACATACCCGAACCCGACCTTGTTTAGTCTCGGGTCAATTCGGGTTCGGGTCAATTCGGGTCGGGTCAATTCGGGTCGGGTCAACTCGGGTTTGGGTCTGCCCGTTTTTGTTTTTTTTTTTTTTTAATTAAGAAATCTGATTCACTTGGTTTGTATTTGTATTTTAATAATGAATATAAAGTTTTACCATAACACATGACTATCCATTATTCCATTCTTAAAAGATATAGTGAATTAGTGATTAGCAGATCACATCTTTGATTGGTTTATATAGTTCTCAACGTTATTTTGTTCCTTTGTTGCAAATATTCATCACAGTTATTCATTCTATAACTTTTATACACCAAAAAATAGTACTCTTGCCAAAAAAAGAGTACACCTATAACTTTAATTTGTAAATGATATGCATAAAGTTTGAAACGTTAGTCTTGTTCTTTAGAAGTTAGGTGCGTTTTTTTTTTTTTTTTTTTTTTTTTTTTTTTTTTTTATATGTAAATGTATGATGAACTTACATTACATATTTACATGGGCTTGACTTTGGAACGTTTCTCTACATGGACCTTTTAATAAAAGAAAAGCCTACAAAGTTTACATTAAAAAAAAAAAAAAAAAAAAAAAAAAAAAAAAAAAAAAAATCAAACTCGGGTCAATTCGGGTTGACCCGAACCCGAGCAAGAGATATATATTAAACCCGAACCCGACCTTGTTTAGAACTCGGGTCAATTCGGGTTGACCCGATTGACCCGAATATGATTTTTGACCCGAGTTGACCCGACCCGAGTTGACCCGAACCCGGTCGGGTTCGGGTCGGGTCGGGTTCGGGTCGAGTTTTATGACACCCCTAGTTGGTTCTATCTGAGAAAGAAAGCATGCAAACAGACAATGTTTGAAGTCTGTGTGATTGTCCCTCTTTTGATTGTAAACATAAGAAATGAAAGCAACTTCACCATATTTAGTATTCTTTACAGTGCTTCTTGTTCTAACAGGTGCTTGAGGATCACCAATAATCTTAGAAAGGGGATGATCATGATGAATCCTCTTTGTTGCTATAGGGTTAACATCAATTGTGGCATCAAGGTTGTTGACTGTAGGCCCAAACTCAGTATCATAAGAAGCTGAGTGAAACAGGCCAGGCTTGGGCTGATAATTACCAAGATCAGAAGGACTTGGAAATCTTGTAAACGGCTTCTCAAAGTCTGTAGAAGCTTCAGTAGAAATGGGAGATTGTGCAGTAGGAGTATCAGCAGCTTTGAGCCCATCAGTGGGAATAGGAGTGCCTTCAGTAGAACTATCAACAACATCCTTGTTTCCACTGACTGCTTGTGCTGATTGTTGAAGGATGGCATCAGTCTCTTGTGCAACCTTTGTACTGAGTCTCTGAGCTTCCTGTGTAGTAGCATGTTCTTGCTTCTTAAGTCTTGCAAGATCCTCTTCATAATGTGACTCATCATCTTGTTCAGCAGCAGAATGATTACCTACAAAATGGTTAGGTGGAAAAGATGGTACAACAATGGTATGTTCTTCTGGCTCAAAGTCACATTCTGAGTCATCATCCATGGAACCTGCAGGGTTAGAAATTGGATCTTTGGTACCTGCATTAGGATTAGAAGCATGTCTAGTATAACCCAAATAATCAGTCAAATAATCTAGGTTAAAATACCAAGAATGGCCTTGTCCCTGAGTATTAGGCTGATCTTCAAGAAATCTTAGGTTAAGGGTCTCCTCTATCCTTTTGGCATTCAGATTATAAACCCTATAGGCCTTGATATGAACAGAATAACCCACAATATATCCCTCATCAGCTTTCCCATCAAACTTACCTAGTGTATCAGCAGTATTTAAAATTGTCACTTTACATCCAAAAGGCTTAAGGTAATGTATGTCTGGAACTTTCCCAGTGAGAAGTTCATAAGGTGTCTTGACATGATGTCTAGTGATGGATACCCTGTTCAAGACATAGCAAGCAGTACTTACTGCTTCAGTCCAAAACATAGTGGGTAATTTAGAGTCTGCAAGCATAGATCTTGCTGCCTCAATTAAGGTTCTATTTTTCCTTTCAGCAACTCCATTTTGTTGTGGGTTCTTGGAGTACTATAGTCCCTTCTAATCCCCTTAGACTTACAGAATTCTATGAAAACAACATTTTTGAATTTTGTCCCATTGTCACACCTAATGCCTTTAACCTTTTTATTAAGCTGGTTTTCAATTAAAGTGATGAATTCTTTCAAAATAGGAGTTGTTTCATCTTTTTTTTAGAAAGAATACCCAGCAAAACCTGCTATAATCATCTGTGATAACCAGGCAGAAGTACTTATGATCAATACTTCTGATAGGAGTTGGACTAAAGAGATCCATGTGCAGCAACTGAAGAGGTTCTGAAATGGTGCTCATAGCTTTTATGGCTTTGTAAGAGGCTCTGTGTTGCTTTCCCTTGTTGCAAGCAATACAATTATGTTCATTGGTGAAGAGTTTAGAAGGAAGGCCCTGAACAAGACCAAGTTTAGACAACTTATTGATAGTCTTGTAGTTAACATGAGCCATTCTCCTGTGCCACTTGGTAGATTCATCCTGGGAAGCTTTGGCCACCAAACTTGTTAGATCACCTTATGGCTTAACATCATTCAGATTGAATGTGTACAAGTTGAAGGTTCTAGGAACTCTCAGCAAAACAGTTGTGTCTTCTGGGAGTTTGAAGTCCTTGGAGAGCACAAGACATTCATCCTCAGAGAAGAAAACCTTATTCTTAGTGTCACAAATTTGTGATACAGAGAATAGATTAAAATGCTCCAATTCCTTCACATAATAAACATTCTCAAAATCTAACATAGGTGTCTTAATAGTTCCTTTCCCAGTAATTTTGCCATCTCCACCACCAAAAGTTACAGTTCTTCCTCCTTCTATAGGCACAAAGTCATGCATCTTGTCCTTGTTCCCTGACATACTTCTGGAACAACCACTGTCAACTATACCTACTTCAGTACTTTTCAAAGAATGATCCTACAACAACAACAAGAAAAATATACAAAAGTTAGTACACATTGGAGACTCAAGTCATTACTGACTTGAGCCTGCCTTGTGGATAATTAGAGATAGGCCATGTAGATTTTTTAGATCCACAATTGTTCTTGGGCCTGTAATGCAATTTAGGTCCCTTCTTTGTCCAAGAACAACCTGCTGAGGGCTTCACAACAGTATCCCAATACCCACCACCATAATACATTGAGTCAAATTGACTAGGCCAATAACCATTAGAAAAGAAAGAACTAGTGGATCGAGCATAAGATCTAGTACTGGTTCTTCTCCATGAAGAATGTGGTTCAGCAGAATTGGGTTTCTGCTGATGTGGAATAAAAGAGGGTATATTATTAACATTCTTCCACATTTGCTTAGTTTTTCTTTGACTAAAACATACACCCATTCTTTGCTCATGAAACGTACAATCCTTAATCAAATGAGATTTACTTCTACACACAAAACATTTCTTCTTTTTAGAAAATTTATTCAAACTGAAGGAAGTTCCATAACATGAAAAAGCATTCAAACCACAATGATTAACATAATTTTTTTTTTAACAGAACTAGAAATATTGTTTTGCAAAGAATTAAAAAACAAGTCTTCAGAAGAAACTGTCTTGTTATCAGCAGGAACTCTAGAAGGCTTGTGGGGAGTCTTGGGTGTGGTCTTAAAAGTGGTCTTGGGAGTGGTCTTGGGCAGGTCTGACTTCTCACTTGAATCACAACTGGCAAATGAAGTAGACCCTTCATCAGAAGACTTGTCACTGTCATAACAAGAGACAAAGTCAGTAGATTTAATAATAGGGTCTGGCAAGTCACTTGACTTTTTGCCATAGAGATGGTGTGATCCATCAAAGTCAATAGGTATGGACAGGTCTATAGGCATATGTTCCCCTCTTATAGGTCCAGGGACAGCATTCATTCCCCCTTCCTTAACAAATTTAACAGGTGTTTGATATGCTAAGGCTGGTTCAGGGTCAAAAACACTAGACATATCATGATAAGTTAACTCTTCAGGATCTATATATTTCTCATATCCTAATGCTTTTCTAGACCTAACAGATTGGTGACCATCAATCAATTTATTCAAATTAGATGCTCCTTCTTGCCATTTCATACGACTAGCTATCTCTTTATCTAACTTAACTTGTAATTCTTGTTTTTCCTTTTCTACATCAGATTTCTCTTTTTAAGTACGTCTTAAGTCTATCTTAGCACATTCTAAATCACTTTCTAGAACTCTTATCTTTTCATCATATTTAACTTGATTCTTTTGAAACCAAACTTTTTGTTTCTCTAAAGTTTTTAAAGCCTTTTTATAGGCCTCTACTTCAATATAACACTCATTGTACTTAGGTTTCAATTCATCATATTCTTGTTTAAGTTCATTGTATCTTACACTACATCCAAACACACAGTTGTGTACCTGAGAGATTCCCATCAAGGAGACTTGTTCCTTCTTGTCCTCTGAAGGTGAGTATGCCAGCAAATTCACTTGTATAGAAGTAGAAGCTTCCCCTTCAGCAGGTTCATGTTCAGCCCAATCAATCTGGTGATCCAGAGTCACCAAAGCCTTTGAAGGTGAAGCCTTAGAAGTCCCTGATTCCAATGGATATGAGCCATATCTAACTTCATCACCAGACTTCCTCTCCTTGCATTCTCTTGAAAAATGGCCCACTTGACCACAAGTGTAGCATTTAACCTTCCTTCTGTCAAACCTTGCTGCCTCTCTTCCATTAAAACCAAAATTTCTTCCAGACTTGGTCTCAAATCTCTTAATGTTCATAGAAATCATTGCTAGCTGCCATTTCAAGTGCATCTCCTCCATCTCCAATTGATCCACCTGTTCAAAAGAAACTGCTAATGTTCATATTCAGCCACAAATGAATGAACAATATCATCCATTATACTACTGGATTTTGATTTAGGAGCTGATTTTGTCTGGGTTTGAGAAGATGCTCCAGAGGTGTAAGAACTTGAGGCTTGATGCACAGGTTTTGTGGTGGTGCTGAAAAAGGCTGAGTGAGTGGATGGACGAATTGGACTTATAACATCAGGCTCAAGAGATTTGAGCTTGTTGTAGAGGTCATCAAAGGAGATTAAGTCCAATCCACCCTTTGTTTTGAGAGCAATACTGACTTGTAACCAAGATGGTGGCAAAGATCTCAGGAACTTAGCATTGCAGTCCTCATTATCTGGTCTAGCCTTCAGCTGATTAAGCTGACTTAAGATCCGGTGGAACCTGTCATAGCCTTTATGGATTCCGTCTTCCTCAGATATCTGAAACTCTAGAAACTGCTGCTTCAGCATTGACTTCTTCAACCTTCATGATTCATCATTCCCACCAAATCTAGCCTTTATTGCCATCCAAATGTCCTTGGCATCCTCCATGAAGTGGAAGTCACCCATGTGGTCATCTGGTATAGCTTGGAGCAGAATTGTTCTTACTTTATTCTCCCTTTGTACGGCTAGAACCTCTTCAGCAGTTTTGGGGCCTACAATTGTAACTACCCCATCAGCATCTTTGAAATGCTTCTTCAGGTTGTTCCCCTTTCGGACAACCTCCCAAAGATTCCAGTCAATGTTTGTGATCCAGTTTTGCATCTTCATGGACCACAAATCATAGTCTTCAGCATTCTTCAAGTATGGAAATTTAGCATTACTGTTGGAGAGGTTGAGTTGTTGGAGAGAAGTGGTGTTTAGGTTCTGGGTCGTATCAACTTCATCGTTTGATCCAGGCATTTTCTTTGATTGGTTTGGATTTTTATGGTGTAAGATTTGTTTTTCTCAGTATCACAGAGACTCTCTCGACCCTGATACCACTTGTTGAAACTAAGACCTTGATAGATCTTCTTGAGCACTCTAGAATCGTTAGTTATGTTAATGTAATCACTAACACACTAATAGACAATCTCTGTAACTTGTATTTTAAAGCGGAAACAAACACAAGTTTTAATACTAAGAACTCTTGATCCTCTATGGATCTTTTAATAATAATGAAAGTGTTTTCTAAAACGTAACTCAATACATAATCGTGTGTTCCTTTTATACACAAGGAACCCTAAACCATTTCCCAAGAAACGTATATACTAAAACTTCTAAAAGATATGCATTATCACTTCCTAAATAAACTCATGCATATCCTAACTATATTACATAAAATACGGAAATAATATATCCGCAGAAACTAATAATGCTGAAACTAGTCTTCAGCAGATACACTACTTCAGCAGGAACCAGCTCTTCAGCAGTATCCTTCAGCAGTATTCTTACTTAGCAGAATTCCTAACAAATCCGTCATCCACGCAACTGTAACAAGTAATTAACCTGTAAAAGATATCTAGGGAGTAGTGAAACCTGAGTAAACACAATTCTCCCATATATTGCTCACACCATTATCTTAATTTAGTTTAATTTCATTTTCAGTATTTTATTTTGATTGCATCTTAGTAATTGGGTTAGTTGATTAGCAACTAATTCCGCAAAACTCCTTCAAAACCGAGATTTTTAATTGCTTTCATAAAATATAAAAAATACAAAAAGAATCATCCCTCATCTCTAGACTTAGTCTTTAGGTTTTCTAAATCTAGCGACACTATTCCCAAGTTGAACGATCAATCCCCCGGTACTTGTCACTATACTATACTACAACGATCAGGTACACTGCCTGGTGGGGGTTGTAAGCTTCTCGAGATCCCTCGAGGGGTAAAGCCTGGTGCAATTCCCACGCATTAAGTTTTTGGCACCGCAGCCTGGGGAATAGTTATTGTCTAGGTTTGCATTTCTTTTTATTAGATCTACTTGCTAGATTCCTTTCTAGTAAGATTTTATTTTTATTTTTAGGTTTTCTTTAGTCTATCTTATTTCTTCGTGTTTTTGTTCGTAACTCTTTACCATCCGACATTATGGAAGATGGTAACATCTTTGAACCCATCAACCCACCACAACAAGACCACCCACAAAACCCACCACTAGCTAACCAACCTCTTAGGCCCCGAACCCTAGGAGAGTACTCCCGACCTATCCACTAAGGCTATCGAAACACCATTGAGCTCACCCAAGGAGCCAATGTGTCTCCCTTGAGATCCGACACCATCCGGTTGGTGCAAAGCGGATGTGCATTCCATGGACTTCGTTCTGAAGATCCAAATCAACATCTCAAGGACTTCCTTAAAATCGTAGATTCTATAGACCTTGATGCTACAACTAGAGAGTCAACCCAATTACGCCTATTCCAATTCTCTCTACATGATCAAGCTAGTCAATGGCTTGAGCGTTTACCCGCGGGATCCATCACCTCATGGGATGATCTCACCACTCGTTTCCTTGCTCAATTTTTCCCACCGGGGAGAACTACCAAGCTTAGTCTTAACTTCATCCAAAGGTATTTCGTAAAAGATAAGTGTAAAGGGAAACCCCAAATATGTTTTTAAAGAAACAAATTCGATCATGAATCTCCACAATATTAAGTGAACATGTATATTCGTATTTGTTAGAGTCAAATGCTTGTATCGAGTCATAATGATGTTTTGCAGGATTTTCAAGGAAGTAGGACAAAGTTTTTCCAGAAACTTTCCGGAAACTTAACATAAGAATTTCTGCAGGTCATTTCTGACGGCGTCAGGAGTTAACTCCTGACGGCGTCACGTGTAAAATTCTAGAAATTTTACTAGTTTTGTTTTTCTAACGAAGTCTTAAAGTTTTTGTTGAATCTTTAGTTTTATAATCTCTAGGAGATCTGCAAACATCATTCAACAAGCATTGTATCTTACTTTACTTTTTAGGATTTGTTAGCATATATAGATTGCCGCCGATTTTACGCGAGGTTGCCTTGTCTGTTTTCTCAGGTTTAACAGGTTATGTATGACAAGAAGATGATTTATATTCTAGAAGGGAAGCTTTGATTGTTCATTTTTTTGGAGGAAGATCTAACCTGGCCACCTTATTATCCATACCGAGCGAATCAGGGGAGTATTTGATTTCATTCTTTTTACTTATTTCACTTTTACATTCTTTACTTGAACATTGGGGAAAATGTTCATCCTAAGTGTAAGGGGAGGGTAAAATGATGATACCTTACAGATACACTTTCGCTTGAGTTTGTTTGTTTGATAGTAGATGTGTAATAAAACTTTGAGAAATACTTGTTAGTGTAATTTTAGCGCCAAATTAAATTTTTTTTACAACATTTAGTAGTGAAACTTTAGCCATAGCAAGCGTCTCATGGATAGGAGTTGTATGACTAGCACAAAACAGTACTATTCAGAAAAATTTTCCACCCAAATATGTGAGGTTCGCCTTTAGATTTGATAGGAAAAGCATTTACTATTAGTGCTTATGAGTGTACTGGTAGCATTTAGATTCTAGAACTTGCGTTAGTGATGCATCCCGAGACCGCTAGTGAGACTACATTCGTGTAGTAGGATTTACTACATGATAAGAGGCATTAGGATCACCCTTGTGTTAAACCTGTATCATAATTACTTGACCATTAAAGTCATATTACTTGGCTAGTTAAGTCAACTAATTTTTCCCACACCCTTAGCGTTGTACTCATTTTAAGTACACGAAACCCCTAGTACACCCCTCCGAGCCTATCTTTTCGTTTCTAACTTTAAGCATCTTACTTAAAGGAAGAATTTGTTACACCCCACTTAAATGTACAACCAAATCGCCTTAGCCTTCCGTGTATGCACTCATCTTTAGTGCATTATTGTTATATGTTTAAACCCTTAGTTAATTATCTAATTGATTACATGGTTGCTAAGCCGAGTCATATCCTTGTACATATTGTTTTGGGACGATTGGGACTCATGGGTAAAGTACATATTTTATGAAGTAATGGGGAAGAACATCATATTATTACCCCCATATGTACGTTAATCTTAAAAGTACTCCAAGTGTTTTGATTATCTTGATTCGAGTCATTAGATTAGTTTATTGTAAAGTATATAAAAATTCAAGTGTAAGGGGAATTTTCATTCCCTATGATGTATTATTTTAGATGGTAGGGTAAGAGTGTATGCAAAAAAAAAAAAAAAAAAAAAAAAAAAAAAAAAAAAAAAACCAAGAAAAAGAAAAAAAAATAAATAGAAAAAAAGAAAAGTGAAAAACATACGGACTACCATCCCGTTTTCAGTCTATGTTTATTTTATGTTTTTGTTATCTTTCATTTATTAGCTTAAGTCGAGTCTAGTCTTGGCTTAGCAACACCACATTGTACATATAATTAACCAAGATGATTAACTCGCCACCAGTAAAGATTGCCTATATCCAACAAAACCGTGTATTCCATATCCCTACACCTAACGTTACAACCCTTTAAAAGACCTCTTTGATAGTTTATCCTAGGTGCTTACGCCATGTGGTGGAGGTTTGATCCTTTCCCAATCCTATGGTAATCTATTTTGCTATGACATGTAGTGAGACATGTTTTCCATTTCCATATTGTGATATTAATTTATTACACCCGAGAGATGTGAGTATCTAAACACTATTTGTGAGGTGCTAGTGTATAACCTCCGTGCTTGTCTTTGGTCTTTAGTGGAACGATTATTTGTTGTAATTACTTTTATATTAGTGTTAAATGACCCCTAACTTGTATTTTGATTAGAATAAAAGCGCATTTGCTTGAGGACAAGCAAATCTCAAGTGTAAGGGTATATGATGAGGCGAAAAATGAACCATTTTTAGGGGGTCATTTAAGCCCGGAATTGAATTTATTTGATCAAATATTGCCCTAAATCGTTCCTTTTGTGATTTTAGGTACTTTGGGAGTGAATTCTGGAAAAAGGAAGCATTTTGGACGTTTTTGGAGCATAAAAGTGAAGAAAACGGCAAAAACTTAATTTTCCATGCTCAGAACAATACCTGACGGCGTCAAGAAGGAAATTGTGACGGCGTCAGGAGTAAAATCCATGACGACCCATTGAAAACCTGAAGGTGTCAAGAGAAGGGCGTCAAGAGTTAAATTGGTGACAGCCTGAAGATGGACTACACGTAACGACGTCAAACCTAGATCTAGGAAGTCCAAGGAGTTTATTGGCGGCGAGATGACGGCGTCAGACATTTACTCTTGACACCGTCACCTCACAAAATCTATATATACTTTTCTATTTTTCATTCATTAAGAGAGGAACTTGTGTGGAGAATACTAGGGTTGAACCTAATAAACCCTAGGTCATTTGTAACAGTATTTTCAAGGGTTTTCACCCCTTGAAACCTTTCATGTTCAATTAAGATAAGTCCTCTTTCAATTCATTCAATATGTCTATGTGTTGTTTGAATATATCTTATGCTTGTCTTGATTTTAACATGTTAAGCTAGATCTTTCATGTGTTTGCTTAGATGTAATGAAACCTAGATGTTGATTATAGGTTGATTGCTTGTTTATAGTTGTAATGGATGAATGATTTCAATGTTAGGCTTAAGAAAAGTGGCGGATCTTCATTGTGTAACTTGCTAGAACGTCTTAAGAAACATGAACCGATGTGTACTACGTTTTCATGATTGTATTTAATGCATGAGCGAATTCTAGTGATCCCACGTTAGGAGCTTCTTAGCCGGCTCGACATAGGAGTGAAGTAGGAGCTTATAGGATTGGGGAAGTAAGTACGCCACCCCATGAATGGTATTAAGGAATACAATCCGTCATCTACGCAACTGTAACAAGTAATTAACCTGTAAAAGATATCTAGGGAGTAGTGAAACCTGAGTAAACACAATTCTCCCATATATTGCTTACACCATTATTTAAATTAGTTTAATTTCATTTTCAGTATTTTATTTTGATTGCATCTTAGTAATTGGGTTAGTTGATTAGCAACTAATTCTGCCCAACTCCTTCAAAACCAAGATTTTTAATTGCTTTCATAAAATATAAAAAAAACACAAAAAGAATCATCCCTCATCTCTAGACCTAGTCTTTAGGTTTTCTAATCCTAGCGACACTATTCCTAAGTTGAACGATCAATCCCCCGGTACTTGTCACTATACTATACTAAAACGATCAGGTACACTGCCTGGTGGGGGTTGTAAGCTTCTCGAGATCCCTCGAGAGGTAAAGCCTGGTGCAATTTCCACGCATCAATAGATGAGTGTTGGGTTATTCTCTTTCTCAATAGATACGCGGGATTGCGCACTCGCAACAGGTTTTACCTCTCAAGGGATCTTGAGAAGCTTGCAATCACCGCCAGGCACTGTACCTGATCGTTGTAGTATAGTATAGTGACAAGTACCGGAGGATTGATCGTTCAACTAAGGCTTAGTGTCGCTAGGATTAGAAATCCTACTAAACTAGGTCTAGAGGTGAGGTATGATTCTTTTTGTATTTTTTATATTTTATGAAAGCAAGTAAAATCTCGGGTTTTGAAGGAGTGGGCGGAATTAGTTGGTAGTCAACTAACCCAATTAACTACAAATGTGATACGTGGGAATCACACCAGGCTTTACCTCTCAAGGGATCTTGAGAAGCTTACAACCCCCACCAGGCAGTGTACTTGATCGTTGTAGTATAGTATAGTGACAAGTACCGGGGGATTGATCGTTCAGCTAGGAATAGTGTCGCTAGGATTAGAAAACCTAAATACTAGTTCTAAAGATGAGGGATGATTATTTTTGTATTTTTATATTTTTTAGAAAGCAAGTAAAAATCTCGGGTTTGAAGGATTTGGGCGGAATTAGTTGCTAGTCAACTAACCCAATACTAAAGATGCAATCAAAATAAAATACTAAAAATGAAAATAAACTAAATTATACTAAGGTTGTGAGCAATAAGTGGAGAAAATGTGTTTACTTAGATTTCACTACTCCCTAGATATCTTTTACACATTAATTACTTATTATAGTTGCGCGGATGACGGATTGTATTCCTTAATACCATTCATGGGGTGGCGCACTCAATTCCCCAATCCTATGAGTGCCTACTTCACTCCTATGTCGAGCCGGCTAAGAAGCTCCTAACATATGATCATTAGAATTTACTCATGCATTAAATACAATCAATAAAACCTAGTACACGTCAGTTCATGTTTCCTAAGACGTTCAAGCATGTTACCAATTGGAGATCTGCCAGTTTTCTTAAGCCTAACATCGAACTCATTCATCCAATACAACCATAAACAAGTAATCAACACATAATCAACATCTAGGTTTCATTAGATCCAAGCAAACACAAGATAGATCTAGCCTAGCATGATGGAATTAAGACAAGAACAAGATATAGACAACCAACACATAGACATATTGATTGAATTGAAAGAACAGTTATCTTAATTAAACATGAAAGGGATCAAGGGCTGAGAACCCTTGAAAAACCTGTAAAATTCGTACCAAGTTCGTACTTAGGGTTTCTCCAAAACTTCTCTCTTTTAATGTGAAAATTAGAAAACTATATATAGGAAATAGGGTCTGACGGCGTCAAGAACAAATTTGTCAATAACAAATTTGTGACGCCGTCATCTCGCCGCCAAAATACTCCTCTGACTGCCTTGATCCAGATCTGACGCGGTCAAGTGTTATGTGTTTCCAGGCCGTCATGCTTTTTCCTCTTGACGCCCTACCTTGTGACGCCGTCAAATATGTACTGGGCCGTCATGGAAATTACTCTTGACGCCGTCAAGATTTTCTTCTTGACGCCGTCACCTACTGTTCCCAGCAAGGAAAATTAAGACTTTGGCGTTTTCTTCACTTTTATGCTCCAAAAACGTCCGAATTGCTTCCTTTTCCAGATCTCTCTCCCAAAGTACCTAAAATCACAAAAGGAGCGATTTAGGGCAATATTTGATCAAATAAATTCAATTCTGGGCTTAAATGACCCCCTAAAAGTGGTTCATTTTTCGCTTCATCATATACCCTTACACTTGAGATTTGCTTGTCCTCAAGCAAATGCGCTTTTATTCTACTCAAAATACAAGTTAGGGGTCATTTAACACTAATATAAAAGTAATTACAACAAATAATCGTTCCACTAAAGACCAAAGACAAGCACGAAAGTCATATACTAGCACCTCACAAATAGTGTTTAGATACTCACATCTCTCGGGTGTAATAAAGTATAAATTACAATATGGAAACGGAAGATATCTCTCACTACCTGTCATAGCAAAATAGATTACCATAGGTTTGGGAAAGGATCAAACCTCCACCACATGGCGTAAGCACCTAGGATAAACTATCAAAGAGGTCTTTTAAAGGGTTGTAACGTTAGGTGTAGGGATATGAAATACACGATTTTGTTGGATAAAGGAAGTTTTTTACTGGTGGCGAGTTAACAATCTTGGTTAATTACATGTACAATATGGCGTTGCTAAGCCAAAACTAGACTCGACTTAAGCTAATAAATGAAAAATAACAAAAACATAAAATGAACATAGAATAAAAAAGGATGGTAGTCCGTATGTTTTTTTTTTTTTTTTTTTTTTTTTTTTTTTTTTTTTTTTTTTTGCATACACTCTTACCCTACCATCCAAAATAATACATTATAAGGAATGAACATTCCCCTTACACTTGAATCTTTACATACTTTACAATGAACTAATCTATTGACTCGAATTAAGAAAATCAAAACACTTGGAGTACTTTTAAGATTAACGTACACATGGGTAATAAATGATGTTCTTCCCCATTACTCCATAAAATAAGTACTTTACCCATGAGTCCCAATTATCCCAAAACAATATGTACAAGGATATGACTCGACTTAGCAACCATGTAATCAATTAGATAGTTAACTTAGGGTTTAACAAGTAACAATAATGCACTAAAAATGAGCGCATACACGGAAGGCTAAGGCGATTTGGGTGTACATTTAAGTGGGGTGTAACAAATTCTTCCTTTAAGTAAAATGCTTAAAGTTAGAAACGAAAAGATAGGCTCGGAGGGGTGTACTAGGGGTTTCGTGTACTAAAAATGAGTACAACGCTAAGGGTGTGGGAAAAATTAGTTGACTTGATTAGCCAAATAATATGACTTAAATGGTCAAGTAATTATGATACGGGTTTAACACAAGGGTGATCCAAATGCCTCTTATCATGTAGTAAATCCTACCACACGAATGTAGTCTCACTAGCGGTCTTGGGATGCATCACTAACGCAAGTTCTAGAATCTAAATGCTACCGGTACACTCATAAGCACTAATAGTAAATGCTTTTCCTATCAAATCTAAAGGCGAACCTCACATATTTGGGTGGAAAATTTTTCTGAATATACGGTTATGTGCTAGTCATACAATCTCCTATCCATGAGACGCTTGCTATGGCTAAAGTTTCACTCTAAATGTTGTAAAAAAATTTAAATTTGGCGCTAAAATTGCACTAACAAGTATTTATCATAGTTTTATTACACATCTACCATCAAATAAAACAAACTCAAGCGAAAGTGCATATGTAAGGTATCATCATTTTACCCTCCCCTTACACTTAAGATGAACATTGTCCCCAATGTTCAAGTAAAGAATGTAAAAGTGAAAAAGTAAAAAGAATGAAATCAAATACTCCCCTGTTTCGCTCGGTATGGATAATAAGGTGGCCAGGTTAGATCTTCCTCCAAGAAAATGAACAATCAAAGCTTCCCTTCCAGAAATATAAATCATCTTCTTGTCATACATAACCTGTAAATCCTGAGAAAATAGACAAGACAACCTCGCGTAAAATCGGCGGCATCCTATATAAGTTACTAAATCCTAGAAAACAAGATAAGATATAATGCTTGTGGAATGAAGTTTGCAGATTTCCTGGAGATTATAAAACTTAATAATTCACAAAAACCATAAGACTCCGTTAGAAAAACAAAACCGGTAAAATTTCCAGATTTTTACACGTGACGCCGTCAAGAATTAATTCTTGACGCCGTCAGAAGTGACCTGCAGAAATTCTTATGTTAAGTTTCCGGAAAATTTCTAGAAAAACTTGGTCCTACTTCCTGGAAAATCTTGCAAAACATCATTATGACTCGATACAAGCATTTGACTCTAACATGAATATACATGTTCAATTAATATTGTGGAGAATCATGATCAGTTTGTTTCTTAAAAACATATTTGGGGTTTCCCCTTACACTTATCTTTTGCAAAAATACTTTTAGGTGGAGTTAAGACTAGGCCAAAACAACAAAGTAAAGTATTTCCACTATTTAGTTTAGAAACATGATCAACCAACAATAAAAATAAAGCATGCATACGGTAGCAAATAACAAGCAAACAAAGTAAAATCACACAAAACATGGGTTGCCTCCCAAGAAGCACTTTTCTTTATTTACGAGTCTTGTAGCTAGACTCAAGGTCATGGGTTACTACGTGACCTCATCGTTGGTTCCACTCTCTAGGTCGTCTTCTAAACCAGTATCGCTTTCATAGTGTAAGTACTTCGGGTCTTCGAACTCGAAGACATCTTTTCGATACTTAGAACTAAGCTTACTAACATCCTTAAAGAATCCACATGATAAATCAGAAGTGTTCTTACACCCTCTCCGAACATCTTCATCGCACAGAATAAGTTGGGAACTTATCTTATCAAGCCCGTCACAATCGATTTCCTTAAGGTCTCTTCTCTTGTATGGCGTTTGGTATGAAACCCTCCTAATTCCATCAGCGAAGGTCATGATTCCGTTCTGGTCATCAATTATCAGATTAGTGATCTCGCAAAAGGGCGCCCCAAAAATAATTTGTGATAATCTAGGGTCGACATAGTCTTCGATGTTGTCCACAATCGTAAATTCCATAGTGAATGCCATATTTCCTACAAACACCTGGATTTCATGATCCTTACCAACCACTTTCTCTCCCTTGTAAATCATTCCCCATCTGCAGATATTGTTATAATGGAATAGGGACATAAAATTCTTCGGCAGGAATACGTTAATGTAGATGTTATCGAAGTACTTATGACCGATCATGCAGGGGATTTTGAGATTATTCGGATCACGCCGTCTTATCTTCCCCGACTCTCCATCCTTTGAGCCATATAGATTCCCCTCAAGGGAAGGACGATACTCGTACACCTCCTCATTACCCCTACGAAAAATTACCTTCTTAACACCATTGGTGAATAATGCACTACCATCCTTCTCATCAAGGATCACTCCCGATTCATTGATAAATGGTTTCCCAAGAATAAGGTTGGTTAACGTTTGATTGGTGAGAGGGTCCACGTCATCGACCACAGTGAGGTCAATGTTGTAAACAAGTTCTCCAATTGTAATGGATAAATTTTTTATTACCCTTGCATTATTGACTCTCTCGCACACAATGTGTTCTGGGAAGGCCTCTTGGGATAGGGAAAGGGGTATTATGTTGTCTGGGAAACTAGGATCTATATGACTATCGGTTAAGAGCTTTCCCTCGATGGTGCAGGAAATCTTAAAAACTTTAGGGCTGCTTACATTAATCCCATCGCTATTCCTGCTGGTAACATTCTCCATTTTTCTCTCAGGCTCTTCTAAAATAGATTTGCCCAACCTAGTCGGATTTCTCGTATGTTCTTCCGGTCTCTTTTCCCTTTCATCCGATTTGCTAGATACTTGCACGGTGCACTGCTCGAATGAGTTGGTAAGGCTTCTGGCCAAATCGTGGTCCACCCTTGAGGTCTCATCTTTAGTTGTACGACCAAGTTTGTTAGTTTGTTGTTGGGTTGGGATGGGTATAGAAGCGGATATTGTGGTGATGGTGTTTACGAAATGGATTGGTCCTAGGGGGTTGACAGGTTCTTTTCCTTTTGGTGATAGATGTTTGAATAACTTACTAGGACTTTTTATCTTCACAGGGGAGGTTTGTGGACTCATGACGGTAACAGACTTAACCTCGTCAATGTGAATGGGTTTATTAACAACATGCTCTTTGATAGCAGTTAACAGATTACAAATCTTGTTATTCAAATCAGCCTGCTATTGTCTAAATTTAGCCTCGAGCGTAGAGAGCTGTAATTCTTGAGATAGAATGAATTTTTTTAGAGTATCTTCACAGCTTTGCCTAGGAATGCCTTGTGATGGAAAATGCTCGGACCAAGTAAGTGGTGAGGAGTCGTTGAAGGATACGCTCCGCGTTTGGTACCCTCTGAAATTAGGTTTGTCCTTCCATGCCTCATAGGCCTCGCCAGAAATTCGAGGACCTCGACCCACGTGTGATGACGTGAATTCGTTATAAGCACGTTTTGGAAGCTCCATGCAGTTATGAGTCTCGTGGGGGCCATTACATAATTTGCATGTAGAAGCGATTCTGCTTACTTGGCTTGAAGGTTTTTGAGCTTCGTAAGATTTCATGAGAGACTTGACTCAAACTTCAAGTTCCATGATCCTACGGTCGGGAGTGCTAGAATTGTTCGAAGGTAAAGATATTGCCTTGGCCGTTTTGTTCAAATCACGGGGATCATTCCAACTTTCGTTGTCAAAGAGAGCAAGATCTTCTATGAGTTCCAATGATTGTTCCACATTTAGATCACGTAGCTTACCACCAGCCGATTGGTCAATGGCTCGCCTCGTGGAGAGATCGATATGGTCATAAAAGATTTGGACTTGGAGCCAAAGATCTATGCCATGATGAGGGACTTTTTGGAGTAAGTCCTTGAAACGAATCCATGCTTCATAAAGAGATTCATTTTGACGTTGTTGGAACATCAAGATGTCATTTCTAAGCTTAGTAGTTCTCCTCAGTGGGAAAAATTGAGCAAGGAAACGATTGGTGAGATCATCCCATGTGGTGATGGATCCCGCGGGTAAACGCTCAAGCCATTGACTAGCTTGATCCCGTAGAGAGAATTGGAATAGGCGTAATCGGGTAGTCTCTCTAATTGCAACATCTAGGTCTATGGAATCTACGATTTTAAGGAAGTCCTTAAGATGTTGATTTGGATCTTCGGAACGAAGTCCATGAAATGCACATCCACTTTGCACCAACCGGATGGTGTCGGATCGCAAGGGAGTCACATTGGCTCCGGTGAGCTCAATGGTATTTCGGTAGCCTTGGTGGCTAGGTCGGGAATATTCTCCTAAGGTTCGGGGCCTAAGAGGTTCTAGTGGTGGGTTTTGTTGTGGTGGGATGACGGGTTCAAAGATGTTCCCATCGTCCATGATGTCGGGTGGTGAAGAGTTACGAACAAAAACACAAAGAAACAAGATAGACTAAAGAAAACCTAAAAATAAAAATAAAATCTTACTACAAAGGAATCTAGCAAGTAGACCTAATAAAAATAAATTCTACCCTAGACAATAACTATTCCCCGGGCTGCGGCGCCAAAAACTTGATACGTGGGAATCGCACCAGGCTTTACCTCTCAAGGGATCTTGAGAAGCTTACAACCCCCACCAAGCAGTGTACCTGATCGTTGTAGTATAGTATAGTGACAAGTACCGGGGGATTGATCGTTCAGCTAGGAATAGTGTCTCTAGGATTAGAAAACTTAAATACTAGTTCTAAAGATGAGGGATGATTATTTTTGTATTTTTATATTTTTTAGAAAGCAAGTAAAAATCTCGGGTTTGAAGGATTTGGGCGGAATTAGTTGCTAGTCAACTAACCCAATACTAAAGATGCAATCAAAATAAAATACTAAAAATGAAAATAAACTAAATTATACTAAGGTTGTGAGCAATAAGTGGAGAAAATGTGTTTACTTAGATTTCACTACTCCTTAGATATCTTTTACACGTTAATTACTTGTTATAGTTGCGTGGATGACGGATTGTATTCCTTAATACCATTCATGGGGTGGCGCACTTAATTCCCCAATCCTATGAGTGCCTACTTCACTCCTATGTCGAGCCGGCTAAGAAGCTCCTAACATGGGATCATTAAAATTTACTCATGCATTAAATACAATCAATAAAACCTAGTGCACGTCAGTTCATGATTCCTAAGACGTTCAAGCATGTTACCAATTGGAGATCTGCCAGTTTTCTTAAGCCTAACATCGAATTCATTCATCCAATACAACCATAAACAAGTAATCAACACATAATCAACATCTAGGTTTCATTAGATCCAAGCAAACACAAGATAGATCTAGCCTAGCATGATGGAATTAAGACAAGAACAAGATATAGACAACCAACACAGAGACATATTGATTGAATTGAAAAAACACTTATCTTAATTACACATGAAAGGGATCAAGGGCTGAGAACCCTTGAAAAACCTGTAAAATTCGTACCAAGTTCGTACTTAGGGTTTCTCCAAAACTTCTCTCTTTTAATGTGAAAATTAGAAAACTATATATAGGAAATAGGGTCTGACGGCGTCAAGAACAAATTTGTGACGCCGTCATCTCGCCGCCAAAACACTCCTCGGACTGCCTTGATCCAGATCTGACGCCGTCAAGTGTTATGTGTTTCCAGGCCGTCATGCTTTTTCCTCTTGACACCCTACCTTGTGACCCCGTCAAATATGTACTGGGCCGTCATGGAAATTACTCTTGACGCCGTCAAGATTTTCTTCTTGACGCCGTCACCTACTGTTCCCAGCAAGGAATATTAAGACTTTGGCGTTTTCTTCACTTTTATGCTCCAAAAACGTCCGAATTGCTTCCTTTTCCAGATTTCTCTCCTAAAGTACCTAAAATCACAAAAGGAACGATTTAGGGCAATATTTGATCAAATAAATTAAATTTCGGGCTTAAATGACCCCTAAAAGTGGTTCATTTTTCGCCTCATCAAAATGCAATCAAAATAAAATTAAAGAAATGAAATTAAACTAATGTGGTGGAAACAATAATGAGAAAAGATGTGTTTACTTAGATTTCATTACTCCCTATATATCTTTTACCGGTTGATTAATTTGTAACAATTGCATTGATGACGGGTTATATTCCTTAATACTAGTCGTAGGGCCGTGTACAATATTCCCTAACTCTATAAGATCCTACTTCACTCCTATGTTGAGCCGACTAAAAGCTCCTAACATGGGATCACTAGAATTCACTTATGCATTAAATACAACCAAAAATTGTAGTAGACCTCCGATCATGTTTCTTAAGACGTTCAAGCAAGTTACCAATGAAAGTCTGCCAGTTTTCTTAAGCCTAACATCGAATACAATCATCCGTAACAATTATAAACAAACAATCAACCAATAATAAACAATTAAGGTTTCACTACATCTAAGCAAACACAATAAAAACCTATCCGAGCATGTTAAAAGAAAGACAAGCATAAAATAGAATCAAACAACACATAGACATATTAAATGATTATTGGAAGACTTATCTTTAGTCAAACATGGAAGAAAGAAGGGTTTGGAACCCCTCCAATATGCAGAAAATTCGACCTAGGGTTTGTGTTTTTTTCTATTCCACAACTTGTTCCACACTTTAGAATGAAAAATTGGAAAAATATATATAGACAGAACATCCTGACGGTGTCATGTATTGGCTTCTGACGCCGTCAACTCGCCGCCAAGTTAAGAGTCGTATTGGCTAGATCCAGTCTTGACGCCTTCATGTAGAAATATGCTCTGGGCCTTCACATGCATTTTGACCCTGATGGCCTTGGTGACGCCGTCAGGCCAATTACATTGAAAATACTCTGGGCCATCACGTTATAATATCAACTTCCACCTCTTTTGCCACTCTTGAAGCCGTCATGTGTTAAGCCTTGACGTCGTCAGGTACTGTTCCCAGCAAGGAATTTGAGACTCTGCCGTTTTCTTCACTTTTATGCTCCAAAAACGTCCAAAACGCTTTCTTTTCCAGATTTCTCCTCAAAAGTGCCTAAAATGACAAAAGGAACGATTTAGGGCAATAATTGATCGAATAATCACGAATTCGGGCATAAATGACCCCTTAAAAGCGGTACACTTTTCGCCTTATCAAATACCTTTACACTTGAGATTTGCTTGTCCTCAAGCAAATGCGCTTTTATTCTAATCAAAATACAAGTTAGGGGTCATTTAACACTAATATAAAAGTAATTACAACAAATAATCGTTCCACTAAAAACAAAAAACAAGCACGGAGGTCATACACTAGAACCTCACAAATAGTGTTTAGATACTCACATCTCTCGGGTGTAATAAAGTATATATCACAATATTGAAATGGAAAACATCTCTCACTACTTGTCATAGCAAATAGATTACCATAGGCTTGGGAAAGGATCAAACCTCCACCACTTGGAGTAAGCACCTAGGATAAACTATTAAAGAGGTCTTTTAAAGGATTATAACGTTAGGTGTAGGGATATGGAAAACACGCTTTTGTTGGATAAAGGCAATCTTTACTGGTGGCGAGTTAATCATCTTGGTTAATTACATGTACAATATGGCGTTGCTAAGCCAAGGCTCGACTCGACTTAAGCTAATAAATCAAAAATAAAAAAAACTTAAGACAAACATAGAATGAAACGGGGTGGTAGTCCGTATTTTTTTTTTTATTTTTTTTTGCATACACTTTTACCCTACCATCCAAAATAATACATCGTAGGGAATTTGCATTCCCCTTACACTTGAATTTTTACATACTTACTCTAATGACTCGAATTAAGATAATCAAAACCCTTACACTTGAATTTTCTCGTAGTTTTATTACACACCTACTATCGAACAAACAAACTCAAGTGCAATTGTATCCTATAAGGTATCATCATTTACCCTCCCCTTACATTTAGGATGAACATTGTCCCCAATGTTCCGTTAAAGGATGTAAAAGTAAAACAGGTAAAAGAATGAAGACAAATACTCACCTGATTCGTTCGGTGTGGAAAGTGTGTCAACAAGGTTAGATCTTCCTCAAAGAAAATGAACGTTGAAAGCTTCCCTCCATAAATATAAATCATCTTCTTGTCATATATAACCTATTAAACCTGAGAAAACAATAAAGGCAAACCTCACGTAAAATCGGCGGCAATCTATATATATTAACAAATCCTAGAAAACAATTTAAGATATAATACTTGTGGAATGAATGTTTGCAGATTTCCTGGAGTTTATAAAACTAAAGAATCAACAAAAACTTTAAGACTCCGGTTTAAACAAAACTCGCAAATTTTTTCAGAATTTTGGTACCTGACGCCGTCAGGTTGTAACTCCTGACGCCATTAGAATGTTCCTGGAAAAATCTTATGCTAAATTTCCGTAAAATTTCTAGAAAAATTTATGCCTTATTTTCTGGAAAATCCTGCAAAACATCATTATGACTCGAGACAAGCATTTGACTCAAACAATTACTAATATACATGTTCATTTAATATTGTTGTGGTTCATGCTCAATTTCGTTCTTAGAAACAAATTTGGATTTCCCTTACACTTAGCTTTTGCAATATACCTTTATATGTAATTAAGACGAAGTTAAAAACAAAATAAAGCATTTTCACAATTTACTTTGAAACATGATTTACAAACAATAAAAATAAAACATGCATACGGAAACAAATAAAATCAAACAAATAAAAACACACAAAACATGGGTTGCCTTCCAAGAAGCGTTTTTTTTTATTTACGAGCCTTGTAGCTAGACTCAAGGTCATGGGCAATTACGTGACCTCATCATTGGTCACATTTTATAGGTCATCCTCAATCTTAGTTTTGTATTTCGGACCTAGTTGCAAACATTCCTTGTAGAAACCGAATATTCTACTCATGACATAGTCTACTCCTCTACGTCTATCCTCATCATTCCTATAGTAAACCGCTTGCTTGTGTTCCTTTTCAAGGTTTGATAGGAGACGGAATTGTTCAATCTTATAGGGCATTTGGTAAGCAATTACATCGTTCTCATCCTTGAATCTAACTATCCCTAGGGACGGGTCATAATTCATCTTAGAGGCTTCAACAAACAGTTTTCCGAACACTACTTGACTTAGGCAACCATCTATTACCGGACGAATATCCTCTACAACACAAAGTCAGTAACACAAGTGAAGTTTCCTACAAATACATGTAATCCTTTCACTCTTCCTACAAAGTTGCTCATCCAACCCGTGTTAGGCATCATCCTATATCCAAGTTGCTTCTTCATTACCTAATTATAATAGGTCCTAGTCATAATGTTTATAGGAGACCTAAGATTGATGTAAGCTTTCCACACATGCATATGCCAATGTTGCATGGTATGTTGATGTTAGAGGGATCACCCGCTTTGATAAGTGGTGAACCAAGGACGTATGGTGTCTCGGGGTCATCGAATAGATCCTTATGGTATTCCCGTTCTTCCTTGGTGGGTAACTTATCAAAGTATTCTTCTACATTTTCTACTTCCTCTAACTTTTCTTCCATAATATCCTCAACTTCCTTAATCTCATCCTTAGGTATAGTTTCTATTCGAACTTCATCCTTGTCACTTTCTTCTGTATTCTTATCTATTGGCTTAATGGTGACAACATTGACAAAGTGGACGTGTTTGGATGATGAGGGGTCCTTAATTTGGATTCCGCTACTAGTGTCCCTAGTATCCTTCCTAGGTGTAGTTAGCACTTGGTTGTTGAGGGCTTTCAACAAGTTGTCAATTTTATTGGTAATCTCCGTTTGTTGTTGATTGAATTTGGTTTCAAACTTAGCTATACGAGCTTCTTAAAATGCCATAAACTTGGACATCAATCCTTCAAGATTATTGGTACTACCATAGTTATTGGAAGGATTTTTGTTGAAAGTACGGTTAGAGGGTGGACCGTTTGGTTGGTAATGATTAGGTGGATTGGAAGAATTGTTTTGGGGCATGTTTTGGTTTTGTTTCCACCTAAGGTTCGGGTGATTTTTCCAAGAAGGGTTGTATGAATCACCGTAAGGGTTTGGCTCGGGTTTGAAAGTGTACCACTTGTCTCCCGCTTCGTCGGTACGCGAGGATGCGTAATCTACAAAAGCTTGTCTAGGGAGTTCCACGCAATCACGAGTGTCATGGGGACCACTACATAATTCTCATGAATAAGTGATTTTGTTCACTTGGCTTGAAGGCTTAGGAGCTTCGTAGGATTTCATGAGAAACTTGACTTGGTCCTCAAGTTCCATGATCCTACGGTCGGGAGTGCTAGAATTGTTCGAAGGCAAAGATATTGCCTTGACCGTTTTGTTCAAATCATGGGGATCATTCCAAATTTCATTGTCATAGAGAGCAAGATCTTCTACGAGTTCCCATGATTCTTCCGTACATAGATCATGTAGCTTGCCACCGGCCGATTGGTCAATGGTTCGCCTTGTGGAGAGATCGATATGATCATAGAAGATTTGTACTTGGAGCCAGAGATCTATGCCATGATGAGTGACTTTTTGGAGTGAGTCCTTGAAAGGAGTCCATGCTTCATAGAGAATTTCACCTTGACGTTGTTGGAACATCAAGATGTCATTTATAAGCTTAGTAGTTCTCCCCGGTGGGAAAATTTTAGCAAGGAAACGAGAAGTGAGATCATCCCAAGTGACGATAGATCCCGCGGGTAAACGTTCAAGCCATTGACTAGCTTGGTCACGTAGAGAGAATTGGAATAGACGTAATCGGGTTATCTCTCTAGTTGCAACATGAAGGTCTATGGAATCTACAATTTTTAGGAAATCCTTGAGATGTTGAATAGGATCTTCGGAACGAAGTTCATGGAATGCACATCCACTTTGCACCAACCGGATGGTGTCGGATCGCAAGGGGGACACATTGGCTCCTTGAGTGAGCTCAATGGTGTTTCAATAGCCTTGGTGGCTAGGACGGGAATACTCTCCTAAAGTTCAGGGTCTAGGAGGTTGGTTTGCTATTGGTGGGTTTTGTGGGTGGTTTTGTTGTGGTGGGTTGATGGGTTCAAAGAGATTACCACCTTCCATGATGTCGGATGGTAAAAGTTACGAACAAAGAAACGTAGAAATGAGATAGATTAAAGAAAACCTAAAAATAAAAATAAAAATCTTACTAGAAAGAAATCTAGCAAGTAGACCTAATAAAAAGAAATTCTAACCTAGACAATAACTATTCCCCGGGCTGCGGCGCCAAAAACTTGATACGCGGGATTGCGCCCTCGCAACAGGTTTTACCTCTCAAGGGATCTTGAGAAGCTTGCAATCCTAGCCAGGCAGTGTACCT
The DNA here is from genome assembly GCA_030686995.1 of Artemisia argyi. Taxonomy (NCBI): domain Eukaryota; kingdom Viridiplantae; phylum Streptophyta; class Magnoliopsida; order Asterales; family Asteraceae; genus Artemisia; species Artemisia argyi. The sequence continues at coordinate 26,527,470 of CM060709.1, forward strand.
GATCGTTGTAGTATAGTATATTGACAAGTACCGGGGGATTGATCGTTCAACTCAGGAATATTGTCGCTAGGATTAGAAAGCCTACTAAACTAGGTCTAGAGATGAGGGATGATTCTTTTTGTATTTTTTTTTATTTTATGAAAGCAAGTAAAATCTCGGGTTTTGAAGGAGTGGGCGGAATTAGTTGCTAGTCAACTAACCCAATTAACTACAAATGCAATTAAAATAAAAGAAAAGAAATGAAATTAAACTAATGTGGTGGAAACAATAATGAGAAAAGATGTGTTTACTTAGATTTCATTACTCCCTAGATATATTTTACCTGTTGATTAACTTGTTACAATTGCATGGATGACGGATTATATTCCTTAATACTAGTCGTAGGGCCGTGTAGAATATTCTCTAACTCTATAAGATCCTACTTCACTCCTATCTCGAGTCGACTAAAAGCTCCTAACATGGGATCATTAGAATTCACTTATGCATTAAATACAACCAAAAATAGTAGTACACCTCCAACATGTTTCTTAAGACGTTCAAGCAAGTTACCAATGGAAGTCTGCCAGTTTTCTTAAGCCTAACATCGAATACAATCATCCGTAACAATTATAAACAAACAATCAACCAATAATCAACATCTAGGTTTCACTACATCTAAGCAAACACAATAAAAACCTAGCCTAGCATGTTAAAAGAAAGACAATCATAAGATAGAATCAAACAACACATAGACATATTGAATGATTATTGGAAGACTTATCTTTATTCAAATATGGAAGAAAGAAGGGTTTGGAACCCCTCCAATAAGCAGAAAATTCGACGTAGGGTTTGTGTTTTTTTTATTCCATAACTTGTTCCACACTTTACAATGAAAAATTAGAAAAATATATATAGACAGAACATCCTGACGGCGTCATGTATTGGCTTCTGACGCCGTCAACTCGCCGCCAAGTTAAGAGTCGTATTGCCTAGATCCAGTCTTAACGCCTTCATGTAGAAATATGCTCTGGGCCGTCACATGCATTTTTACCCTGACGGCCTTGGTGATGCCGTCAGGCCAATTACATTGAAAATACTCTGGGCTGTCACGTTATAATATCCACTTCCACCTCTTTTGCCACTCTTGACGTCGTCATGTGTTAAGCCTTGACGTCGTCAGGTACTGTTCCCAGCAAGGAATTTGAGACTTTGCCGTTTTCTACACTTTTATGCTCCAAAAACGTCCAAAATGCTTCCTTTTCCAGATTTCTCCTCAAAAGTGCCTAAAATGACAAAAGGAATGATTTAGGGCAATAATTGATCAAATAATCACGAATTCGAGCTTAAATGACCCCTTAAAAGCGGTACACTTTTCGCCTCATCATCAATCCCACAAGAAGTCGTAATGAGTTGTGTCATCGAACTTAACCATACACATTCTCTGCTAGCTTCATGTAGTGCAATAACTTCAGCATGATTCGATGATGTTGCTACAAGTGTTTGCTTTTAAGAACGCCACGAAATTGCAATGCCTCCTTTCAAGAACACATAACCAGTTTGAGATCTAGCTTTGTGAGGATCAGAAAAATAACCTGCATCTGCATAACCAACCGATCCTTGTTTTGAATTGTTAGAATAAAATAAACCCAATTCAGTCATTCCACGAAGGTATCGGAATATGTGCTTGATTCCATTCCAATGCCTTTTTGTGGGAGATGAACTGAATCTTGCTAAAAAATTAATTACAAAAGAAATATCGGGTCTAGTACAATTTGTTAGATACATAAGAGCTCCAATTGCACTGAGGTATGGTACTTCAGGTCCAAGGACATCTTCATCTTCTTCGCATGGGCGAAAAGGATAATTGTCAACATTTAGTAATCTACCAACCATTGGTGTACTTAAATATTTTGCTTTTTCCATACCGAAATGTTTTAGGACCTTCTCGGTATAATTCGATTGATGTATAAGAATGACAATAGGCATGTGCTCAATTTACAAACCAAGAAAATATTTTGTTTTCCCAAGATCCTTCATTTCAAATTCCTTCTTTAATAGAACAATAACTTCCTAGATTTCATTATTTGTTCCAACTATGTTTAAATCGTCAACGTATACAGCTATGATCACAAACCCTGAAGTTATCTTCTTAATAAAGACGCATGGACAAATAATATTATTTGTATAGCTTTATCAAATAATCGCTCAAACGATTGTACCACATTCTTTCAGATTGTTTCAACCCATATAAAGATCTTTGTAATTTTATGGAACACCTTCCTTCGGGTTGTGAAATTAATGCTTCAGGGATGTTAAACCCTTCAGGAATTTTCATATATATGTCACTACCAAGTGATCCATACAAGTAAGCTATAACAACATCCATTAGACGCATCTCTAAATTTTTAGAGACTGCTAAGCCGATTAAATATCTGAAAGTAATTGCATCCATAACATGAGAATATGTTTCTTCATAGTCAATTCCTGGCCTTTGAGAAAAACCTTGAGCTACTAGGCGAGCTTTATATCTCGTAACTTCGTTTTTCTCATTTGTTTTTCATACAAAATCCACCTGTATCACGGGTTTCACATTTTCAGGTGTGGTAACAATAGGCCCAAAAACCTTTCGTTTATTAAGTGAATTTAATTCAACTTGCATAGCGTCTTTCCATTTATCCCAATCATGTTGACTTTGACAATCAATTACAGACTTTGGTTTGGAATCATCATCTCCACTCATAATATCACTTACTACAGAAAAAGAAAATATCTCATCAATATCTCTTAATTCATTTCGGTCCTATAAGATATGCATCTGACTATAATTGATTTACATTTCTTTATTGATATCACTCATTTCTTCTTCGGGGGAGATTTTGATATTTTGTGTTTTATTGAAAACACTTTCCTCATGCGTCTAACTATAATCATATCAACTAGAAAGTGGCCCACCAATATAATATACTCTCTCTGTCCCATATTAAGTGTCTATTTTTATAATGCATAAAGTTTTAGAAGATTCTACTAATTAAACTTTTCACCAATCAAATATTATTTAAACCCACTAAAGTCTCATCTTATTAGTTAAAAGGTACAAGTGGACACTTAATTTGGGACATCCAAAGATTTCATTATGGACACTTAATATGGGACGGAGGTAGTAAGAACTAGTGGGGTTCCATGTAATAGATTTTGGGAAAATATAATTTTTTACTTTCACCTTTTCGGTTACAGTAACTTTACAAATAACAAAATATTGGGTTTGAGTAAATTTAAGCAAAATGACGGGATTATATCAAACTAATTCAGATAAAACTGTAGAGAACCGGAGCAATTGCCGCAATATAAAGGATGTTAGTCTGTAATGTTTACGTATGAGGTTAAAGTAGCTGACAATGACCTGTATTTACAAATTATTTTTAAATGAAAACATCATATCGATTTCAAAATCATTTACATAATGTTGAGAAAAATTATTTCTATAAATATACACCTTATAAGTTTATTTTTAGGCACTTTTTTATTGTTAACAATGTTTATTATAAGATAGAATATATAAGTAAAAGAGTATTAATAAATACATAAGTAAAAGAGTATTAGTAAAGGAAAAGAAAATCTAAGGCCTCGTTTGGTTCGTTGTAGTGTAATGCAACTTGGTGTAATTGTAATCTGAATTCATTGTAGTCGTTTTGTATTCATTGAAAGAGGGAATTGTAATTCAGATTACGTTACGTAGGCTATTTGGTTTGCAACGTATTTGTACTGGAATTCACTCCATTTACATTCAGCGGGGGAATTCAGGTTACATGACAAATTGGATGGAAAGTTTTGAATTACGTTTGAATTCAAGATTTTACATTTTTAATTATTATTATTATTATTATTATTATTATTATTATTATTATTATTATTATTATTATTATTAAACATTAATTTACTAGAAATTAATAAGATTTACAAAAAATTCGTGAGAGGTCGAGATACTATATGATATTTTAATTATTCAATACTTATATTTTAATTATTATTTTATTCAAATATTATACTATATAACATTTATTAAAATGAAGTTGGGAGCCAACACTGTTCTGTTCCGAAACAACCGAGTTGGATATGGAGTGAGGTAGCTTAGGTGTACTGTGGAGCCGTGTCTCGAGCTGGCACTGTTCACACGTCGAGCCGAGCCGAGCCGTCAACTTAGAGGGATTTAAATAATAACAGAGGGTTTTTCACTTAATTGCGAAATAATTAATTAGTGGGTTCAGTGTATGAGGTACACTTATTTTTTATTAAATTTTGACTGCAAAATGATATAAATTAAATAAAATAGTCAGGCTTTACCTGGTTTGAGTCTGTGTGGCGGCGGGTTCAAACCCCGTGAATTAGTTGGCCAAAATGTCGGAAATCATGGTTATAAAAAAAAATTAATTATAGAGAAACCGTGTATAATAGTATTAATAATAATAAAGAGAAGTTTGTTTTATGACGGAATTGAATGAGATTTTTAAGGCATGAGAACTAAACGTATTTGCATTTTTGGCTTTTCAACATCATTTGTGCTTGTTAGTGGTGGTGCATGTGAACATTTAAAAAGGAAAAAAAATCAAGTATTTCTACGCAATTTACCAAAGTAAGAATTTTGTATTTTAAAGGAAAAAGAAAGTGTTACTTGTCGAGGGATGGAAGAAATAATAGGAAAGCTGCTTTCATTTCAGGGCCAGCTCTAATTTTCTAAGAAATTTCATGTCATGATATTTTGAGAATAAGGTGTGTAGAAGATGTATTATCTAAGACATTTATACATGTCTGTCATGACTTAGGATCAAATGAGAAACATAATTAAGATGAGAAGAATGAGAAGAAACTACAATCACAAATATTAGATGCACCCATAAAAAATAGATGCATCTCCTATTATTTCTCTTTCCTTATTTAAAATATGTGGCTATAATTTTTTGTCACTCTTCTCATTTCATTAATTCTTCTCACTAGATCCATGTTTTGTGTGTAATTGCAAACTTAGATGATAATTGATAAGCCCAATTGAAATATTAGTTGTATGACATAAAATATAAATATACTGTACATGTTATAGGGATGGGTTCTAGAATACAAATGGACTTAAGATTGGTCCAATAAACTTACTAAAAGAAGTTGTGAGTGCAACGTTTAGACTATTTGACCACTTACCTTGCCAGTCAAAATGGATAAAATATACCTACTCAAAGTCACTACCTATAGTTCGGTATAGAAATTAAGGACTTCTAAGTTTTAGTTTGCTACAACTCGTTTTAAATAGAATATGAATATTTTTTTTTGTGCAAAAGTGAATTATATTAATCATCCAACAATTTTTACAATATAAGAATAACACCAAAGGATTTTGGGGCATACCCCTCACCTCCTAAAAAAACAAACCAACATTCTATCCTTCTATCTGATATTTGCTAAGACAAAACAAAAAAAAAACCTGACAACACTTAAAACAACCTAAAAACAGAGCATTTAGCTCATAACCACTGAACAGACAACATACAACTCCTAAATTCACTTTTGTTGCACCCACCATCTAGCTACATTTCCATCTTATCTTTTTGCTATACTCACTCATCCAACATCCACAGCAAGAATAGCAAAGAAGATTAATGGCTTCATTAGGCACTCGTAACCCCTCCACTGAATATAATTAGACCTGACAATGAAAATACGATCTACATTTGTGCAACTTACATAAACTCACTAGAACGAGCAGTTTGCAACTTTGCATAACCTGTTAGCTTTCAAACAGACATGTCTATTGGCACATCAAAAGGGCTTAAAGAAATCGGTGAGCCCATCAGCCCATTAAGTGCTGAACCAGAGCTCAAACTCGCCACACTAACAAAAGAAGGCGAGTTACTGATCATTGGAAGTGATGGAATTTGGGACGTGTTCAGAAAAGTAGGAATGTGAAATGTTGAAAAATTTTATTAAAGGAAATTATGAAATGTACAGTAATTAATACTCTTATTAAAACACTCCATTACTTAAAAGTGCAATGCTTTATACACATTGTACAATCAATTAAAACAATAATACAAATCACAAACCGGGTTGACCCGGGATGCTTCAAACCCGACGGGTTGAACCGGTTTAATTTGACCCGTTTTCGACCCAACCTAGCAAGCTGACTCGGTTTAAATCGACCAATTTTTCGACCGGAATGGTTCAACCGGTTGAACCACCCGGGTCGAAACGGTTTCATGATATTATGTTTAATTCCCAAATCTTCAAACTTTTATTATTTTTCATTTATAACCTATAAACTTTTTTTTATTAATAAACTATCTGTCGCTATAAAATCTCGTTGCTATGCACGGGAACTCGTCTAGTTTTCTAAAATATGTATAAAAATGAACAAAAAAAGTAGGATTGGGTAATATGCAGTGACAGAAATCATTAGAATACACCACTTATCTGGAGGTACTTAATTACAACAGGATGTAATTAAGTTGATACTTTATGAGGGTCATGACCATCTCTCAGAAATATACCAATTTCTGCATAGTGTTTGGATACTTGTTCCTTGAGATGCTCTAGTTTCAATCACAAAATACGATTATCATCACAAAACTACCCTACACCACCATCTTGGCACCTTCATTTTCAAAAAACCATATCTCAACCGTCTCAAAACTACTTACCCTACACCACCACCACTACCACAATACTACAAAACATCCAGCATTCAATTATTATATCCAAGTGCTTCTTTGTGGTGAGTGGTTGATATCGAAAATCTACCCTATAGGCTATATGGAAGACACTAATTACATATGCATTACAGACCTTGCTATTACTTTAACGTAATAAACCTGGTGAAATAGGTGTTTCACAGGCAGGAGGATACTATACAATTTTCTCACTCCGAACAAACACAAAATAGTGAAAATACCATATAGTTGGTTCACGCGTTTAACTTGACAATTTGACCGTGGTGATTGTGTGTTTTTAGGTGGAACTGCCAACTCCAGGTTGTAAAATAAATAGGATTTGGATGCTAAAAAGGAAAAAGATAAATTTTTTTTTTGAAAATTGACTTTCATTTGGGAAATCCAAGTCCAATTTGAAACCCGATGGGGGAAAACCTTCAACTTAAGCCGCCCGAAGGCACGACACTTAAATTGAAGTAAACCCTGCCTTCTCCAGATTCGAACCCTTGTGGGTTGAAACCTTCATTGAAGGACTTTGAAATCGTACCGACAGGGCAGTGGTCCACAAGGGAGGACTTCCCGGTTTGGTCACCCAAACCGGTACTACTCTCCACTAGGCACGCTTAACTGAATAAGACATGCCCAGTGGACCACAAGCCCATTGGTAGGAAAAAGATAAATAATGATTAAACATGCAAAATGTGTCAAAGATAAAGGGTTAGGTTGTGGCTTATCAAATACATCTTCTTCTCCAGAAATACCTGCAACAAAGGAGAAAACACACACAAAACACGGACTAAATATCAATGCAACTCTACATAAAAATGAAGAAATAATCTGTTTATTTCAATTCGTCCCAACAACCGCGGACCCATAACAACAGCACTAACACGAGATCTGGTGTGGTAACTCCGGCATTATGTGCTAAAAAACGCCCAACAACATCGCCATACCGTGTGCCTTTTAACACATTTATAGTACCAATTGACGATATTCTTTTTATGCCAGAAAAGTTCTTAAAGTTTGGAGTAGTCAAGATGCATGTAAAACTGCAAAGGAAAAAACTAATAATAAAAATAAATAAATAAAGATAACAATAATAAAGCTGATCCTTCGACAACATATAACATAAATGATGGCAATTGTGATGCTGCCTATATTATACAACATTATGGGTAAACAAGGGTGGACAATATAGGAGCGCTGATATGCATGTGAATACCTAGAAGACTTCTTTTTTACTGGTCCCAATAAAAAATAACGAAGTATATAACCATGTTTATTGAACCATGTCCAGTGTTCTGTGCCCCACACAACTATAACCCTGTGGCGCTTTAGAAGACGTTCGACATTGTATTCAACACCCGTGATCATTGCCTTTTTCTCAAATTCCCTCACACGGGTTTCCACCTCGATACAATCAATAAGCCCTGATACAACCATTTCTTTTTTCTTTTTATCATAGAAAACATACTCAACGCCCACAAGATTAGATACCATCTTCTTTATCTTGCGAATTTCGCTTTCGCTATCAAAGTATTCCAGCCGAATAGCCTGAAATGTACACAAACACAAAAAGGATTGACAAATAATAATGTAAATGAATTAAGAGGAATGTAAAGACAACATATACAGATGTATAATTACACATATGTATATCCCATACAAGACATAGGTGACGAATTTCAAGTTATGAAGCAAACCAAACATACTGTTAGGCCCACTCATGGTCCCCTGAACACAGAGTATGGGTTTGACATTAGTTTGTAGAGCAGAACTTTGTGAATGGATGAGGCCACATATGATTAAAGAACACAGTGATGTTTGACACAAAATGTACAGTTACAAAACATGATTGGACAAGGTAAACTTATAGTGCTCTCATTTAGGTATGACGTAGGTATCTCTCAACTCGATCTGTTAAGGGATTCTTCCCAAATTATATCACGAAGGTAAAACGTATCACAAGCACAGAAAAATTGTAGTGCTGCAGTTTCATGAATGTTGGTTCTTCATTTTGATGCATCACATTTCTACACCCCATTCTACTCCAACAAATCTTTTGAGTTTCTCTCGTGGAATAATTGATTTCTTTTGACCCATATTAATTCCAAGCCAAAGATTAATATTTGTTTGGTTAAATGCCCTTTTTTCTCATAAATCCTAATCGTTAATAAGGGTGTATTTCTTATGAACTTTAATTGATTAGTCAGTTTTGTTTTATAAAAAGGGATATATTTTAGTGGGTTTGAATTAGTAGATCACCATTTGGTTCTTTTGTTGGATTTTTATATTGGACCATTTATTTTTAAGATCAAACAATTCTGTATCAGTTGTTTTAAATTTTGAAGATCACACATCATTTTTGTGTGTGTGTGTGTGTGTGTTTTAGAAAGGGGATAATTGTAAAATTTTAAAATAAAAATATAAAAGACGTGACAACTTTCTTTCACATGCTTTCATACAAACACCATACAATTAGAAAGTTTATTTACTCTCCTCTTCCCTTTCTCTTCTTCACTTTTATTCCAAATAAAAACATAAGAACAGAGTCTAAATGACAGCTTTGGCGTTCCAAATGCATTGACTCCAACTATTCATGCATATGAATTAGAATTTGCCATGGGAACTACGCTACATATCAAAATCTGTAGCAAGGAACTAATGGTGGATTAGGCCAAAAAGAAAGATTGAAATATTTACGTACTTTGTTAAGGGTGTCTCTCTGCAGCTCCAAAGCAGATGGCAGCTTCATAAATGATTCTTCTGACGGGTAACAGTTAAAAATAGTCACTTTTTCGATTACACCTATGACAAGGTGAGATCCGAGGGTCATTATTTGGAAACTTATTCCTGACAAAAGAATTAACTATGTTAAATAGAAACATACCTGTATAGTGAACAGTATGATCATTAACTAACATCTTAAACCAATCAGTGGTTGTTGAATCAGAGAAATTACGGCGGGAGAGAAAGTATTCTCCTGTCTTCAGCTGAAATCCAGACAGATCTCCTCCAAAAACTTCTTCCTCTTTTGTGTAATTTTCTTGCTCTACTTCACCATCATCTATATACACAAGGCTGGCACAGCACCCGCTTACCTTTAATCCATTCACCGCAATGATGTTCACATTTATGACATCACCAGAGTCTAATATGTTTCCAATTGGCCAATCGCTTAACCAAACTGCATCTTTATCAACTCTGGGTTTGCAATAGAACCAAGGATTGTATATCCATGTAAGACCCTTGGTTGCGTTACTGATTTTGGCAAACAAACTCCACTCAGCTTCATTACCTAATGATCTGTATAAGCAGGTGACATTTAGATTTTGGATCTTGCGTTGCTTAGGACACAAAGGCACACAAAATGATAAGCTCGAAGATGACGACATGTACTCAGATGTCATACTTTGATCCTGTATGCCTTGTAAATATACACTCCTTATACCATACTCATACAGCATCTATGCCACACAAAAATGAAGAATTATTAAGTTAATTGTATATTAAGGATTTGCGCAGAATATTATCATGAGTTTCTTTTGTGCTTCTGCATGCATTTAAGAGAAAGATAACCTGGGTGTGCCAAATTCTGCCTTTTGTGATTCTATTATCACCGACCAGGTCCACCTTAAAATCTTCATATGCTTTGATCCATTTCATATTTCCCATATGCGCTTCATCAAGTTTTTTAATCGACACCAATTTAAAAAGGCCTTGGATCTCAGACAGTTTAGAGCATCCCCAAAATGCAATTTTATGCAGTTTGAAACGACCTGATTGGAATGTTATTTTCTCTAGTGATGTACAGTAATCAGTATACAACTCCTCTAGCGTACCCGGGAGACATAGGAGGGACTTCAGCTTTTCACAACAACTTAAGTTGAGTATCCGAAGCATATTAATATTAATTTTATTGGGCAAAAACTCGAACAAATTGTCCCTTAAATACATGCCAAATAATGACTGGGCATGGATTACCACTCTCAGATCACTGTTATACTGAAGATTGCAACCATCAAGAAACAAAAACTTTAAGGATGGGGGTAAGGAAAACAAGGGTAGTTTTCGAATTCGTCCACCAATACATCCAGCTTTCGGTATATTTGATGAAAACCCATACAGATTCTTACAACCTGCCAAGTTCAATAGAGTAAGACTCTCGAGGCGTTCTATGCTTTTACCAAGATAAGTTAGATTTTTGCAGCCCAAGAGACTCAAAGTCTCGAGGTTAGGGGTTCGGTGGAGGTTGTAGACACAAACAAGATCCTGACAACCTGTAAGATTTAGAATCTTCAGCGAATTAAGGACCTGTACCAAGAATAAGAAGTTTAATTTATTTTTGTCATTCAAATATAGCCTGTCAAAAACTGAGAATCTAAAAGGTCAAGTGGTAAACCAAACATTTGATACCGACCATGGGCGGTTCAAACTTTTTTATGCTTCCATAACTCATATCTATAGCTACCAAGCTGTTCATCCATAAGCCGGAGGGAATTATTTCTAGATGACATCCATGCCAGCACAACCATCTTAATCCTGGAAAATTGTTGTAGGACCCACTGAGTCTCACAAATTTGAGCTGCAGCAATTTTAGTTTGTCCATGCTTGCAAGCGAACTTGTTTTAATGGTTAATACCTGCATATTTGACACGACGTGGCAGAATTAGCATACGCCTCTAATCATGGAGTGCACTAAGGGGTTTTTTTTTTTTTTTTTTTTTTTTTTTTTTTTTTTTTTTTTTAACATGAATTAAAGTGGCTTGTAGATGAGGGTATTAATTATGATGTCATCTTAACATCCTAAACTTGCTAACCTTCCTAATCCATCACATCCAACATCTATTAATTGATATTGTTGCTATTTTTTATGTGTGTTTTCTTGAATCTAGTTTCGGTCACTAAAATGGCTACTAACATCATACATTTGCAACAATAACTACTTTAGTGTAAATGTCAATGATAGATGTTAGTTCTAAGATATTTTGGAGTGTAAATGGATTTATGATGTTAATCGGGCATAAAAATAAGATCCAACTAAAATTTGATAAATGACACTCTCTTTAAAACAAAATTAATTTTTTTTATTAATTACAACAAAAATTGTTAAAGTTTCGATGGTTTCTTTTTAAATTTGACGAAACCAATGTGAAACACTTTGATTCGACATGTAATGTGTATCAGGTTAAGGTGATATACTTTGATTCGACATGTAAATTTATAATTATATATCACTAATCCAAACTAATGTTTCAATTGGTTATTAGTTGCTAAAATGATAATTCGTATTAATATTTTATTTTTTGTGTATTATTGCTAATATAGTTATTTATTAATAATGTTTTTAGTGGTTGTTTATACTAGATCTTATTTTTACAACTTTAAGTTTGATCACACATTAACCTTCTCCTATATATATATATATATACATATATATATATATATATATATATATATATATATATATATATATATATATATATATATATATATATATATATATATATAGTGTATCTTTATTTTCAAAACTCTATTAAGTGCGGGAACTGCAAGAACTCTAATTTTGCATTAGAAAACATGCATGTTCATATAAAACATGTATATTTTCTTAAATACACCTTAATACACATACATGCGTAACATACATGTTCATATAAAACCCTGTTAAGTGCAATATATCAATGCAAAATGGTTTTATATGAACATATATGTTACGCATGTATGTGTATTAAGGTGTATGTAAGAAAACATACATGTTTTATATGAACATGCATGTTTTATAATGCAAAATTAGAGTTCTCGTAGTTCTCGCACTTAACAGGGTTCTGAAAATAAAGATACTATATATATATATATATATATATATATATATATATATATATATATATATATATATATATATATATATATATAAAACATGTATGTTTTCTTAACAGAGTTCTCGTAGTTCTCGCACTTAACAGAGTTCTGAAAATAAAGCCCCCTATATATTTCATGTGCAATGTCCATTTTACCCTTCTATGTTAATAAGGTGGTTAAAATATAAGGGTAAAATGATTAAATGTTTAGGGTACACAACTTGAAAAGTGAAGTTACATTTTAATGTAATTAACCCTTAATCATTTAAAATTTTAATGTAATTAACCCTTAATCATTTAAAATGCTTAAAATTTGAGTTACATTGATTGCCTATAATACCCTTAAACTTAAATGCTTAAATGACAAGTTTTAATATTTTATTTTCTGTTTCAAAACAAGTTTAAGTCAAACGGTTGCTCTATAATACCAATGTATATTACTTTTTAAATGTCAAGTTTTAATATTCACTAATCTCTATATGTTTATCAGTTAAAAAGAAAAATCACACGGTCGCTTTACTTATACTACATATAAAATGTTAATAATTTATCTTAAAACTTAAATATTTTAAAAATGAGCAATGTGTTATATCTAAAATACTTTTTTTATTATTACTTTCTCACTAAGAAATAGTTTGACTTGTTTTTGAATATGTTGACTTATCAGTCACATTTAATGTATACTATATATTTATCATTTCAACTATATGTATAACACATTATTTGTAGAAAAAGATGAAAATCTTTTATTTTTTAGAAGTTACTAAATGTTTCAACTAATTATTGTCATATTTCATTTTCAGGTGAATTATCGTATGTCAAAAAAAATTCATTACATTTTGATTATTTTATTTTGTATGCATAAATTTTATCCGAAACACTTAACCAATATAACCCAACTACAATTATTTGCCGCCGTAAAGTCGTACTAGTCGTATAGTTTTATTAAAGTGTGGAACATAATACTTAAATTAAGGATATAAACAATGTTTTATTTTTAGTGTGAGGAGGGTGTGTGTGAAATTAGGAGGCGTCAACCAATTTGGTCAAACTATACGTATAGATGAGTAGATTACAAGACTAAAGTTAGAAAACTAAGGGCATGTTTGGTTTGTTGTCATGAATTACAATCGGTATGAGTTTAGGTATACGTAAGATGAAATGACAATGGCTTAATGATTCCATTGTAATTGTTTGGTTGCAAATTGTCTTGTTCCTACTTATGGACTCACTTTTGTTGATGAATGCTTTTAGTTCAATAAACAAATTGATGATAAGTGAAAAAGTAATAAATTAAAACAAATTGATGATAAATGAAAAATAATAAAATTTGAATGAATAATAATATAAATGGCCTACATGAAGGTTAAAAAATTAAATAAAAAAAAAATCATGAAATGAATATGAAATGAATTTGAAAGAGGCTCTTTCCATGAGTATACCCAATATTTATTATTCATTCCAATATATTAATCCAAGATACTCATAACAAAATATTCAATGAGATTGTAGTATTTCTTATTTATTTATTTATTTATTTTTGTATCAACCAAATAACACTTTAATAACTTTGGGGATTTGACCCGCTTTGGCTCTGTTAAGGCATCCACTATCGTTAAACTCTATAAAGCTTTATAAGTATTTATTATCATCAGTTCATAGATTTTTTGATTTTATAAACCTATTCTCATTATGATGAAATTATCTTACAACTTTATATGTGTTTCATATTACACATGCATTAATTGTGTTAAGTTTATGAAGAGCTTCAAGAATTAGAACATTTTTATGCCACATAGATATAAAATAATATTTCACTATTGTTAAAATAAATTACAAAAGCTTTTTAAGTTTTTTTTAAACATTTTCATGAACCTCTCATAGTTGATACTTTTAGCATGTTGAACAATGATTAGTTTTTTTTCTTTGTATTTTTGTTTTTTATTACCTGTTAAAAGTTGTATTATATAGGCTACATACAATCATTCCTTAATTTAGATAATTATAAAATTAATTTTACTAATTTTGGGATGAAAATCAATCATCAAAATAGTTAGTTGCATTAAAAGCCGTATTCGAGGTGTGTAATCGCATATGGCCTCCAAATTATAGGGGCATCAAAATTGTTATATAATATGTATCTATATGCATACGCATTACAGAAACTGACTGCCGTTCGAAAAAAATGTTCTTGAAAATAACTATAAATGTTTAATTTAAGATGTTCCATCGAAAAATGATGGCGGGAGTAGTTTTAAAATAATTATTTATTCTTCTATCTCTTTAAAATATTATTTAACTTCCATTGCTAGGCATTGTTTTTGTAGTTAATTGAATTTTGCGCATGCCTTCGCAAACATAGAGACGACACTCTACATTAGGCTCACGTTAAGTACACTTCTTTTTCTTACCTTTGTCCCTTTCTTTAGCTTGCGGGCATCAAGTGCTAGACCTTCGATTGTTTCTGAACCCTATAGATAAAAAAGGCATAAAATGAGATACAAGCTACTTATAATATTGCTTGTTTAAAGAACAATCAACAACATTAAATGAAGCATCTTACATCTCCTTTTGTCAAAAGACGATAAGCTTCGTCACTAAACCAAACTCTGGTATGTTTTGCAGCATCTTTGGACTCTTCACGAACTATATTTTTTCCCATATCTTGGAGAAGTTGATGCATCATTAATTTCTTACTTCGTGAAACGGTAAGCAAGCATCTGCTAATGAGTGTCTTGATCCCTGCTTTTGCATGCCAGTCATGCTCCAAAATATTAACCACGTAATCCTCATCTTCGCCAACAAAGAAAATAGCAATATGCAGAAATAACTCTTTATAACTGGTACATGGCAAGGAGTCAAAGCTCTTTTGCAGTATACGCTGGATTTTACATCATATGATGAGGTTGGCAAAGGCTTTGGTGCTATGGTTTGTAAGAACATCTATTAAGTAGATTCGAAGTTACGGTTATGGTAATTATGGGTTTGAAGCAATCCTATTCTACTAACCAAAATAAAGCTATTTCAGCTTAGAAGTGGGTTTTAGATCTAAACTTATACTCCAACTGCTTTATATATGTATAAATACTTGCTTTAAATGATGGAGTATGATACACAAACATGGTACAAGCATGTTTACGAAATTATTAATGCCTGATCTTTTTCTATCAATATCTCAAATAGTTCAAGCCTTTGTTGGTGATTCTTTATTTAGTAATACTGTTATAAAAATTTTTATTGTCAAAATATGTCCATCAAAGATTCATTGTGATTAGTATGGAGATAGGGACGTATATGGTGATTATGAAACAAACTAACTTTCTATTTGTCGACTTTGTTGCTTATTTAATGGAGCGTCGACTGTTGTACCAAAAAAAATTTATACCTTCATTTAACAGTTATAGTTTCAATGTTCATGTATACTTTTCAGTCACTTTACCTCACATACTATAATATGATAACGAAAAAACGAAATTGCTAAACTTCGCTTATTACCCATATGCTGCTTATAAATTATAAGTTTTTACTTGATCGATTAATAGTTCGTCTATTCTGTCTACTGTATTTTGGATGCTAAGTTACCAAGTATATCTCGATGAGTTTAATTGTATACTATTTAATCATGTGATGTTCGAGTCAATAAGTTGTACTACATGCTTAAAGTGAAAAATATACAATACACGGGAATAATACATACCAAAAGGGAGTTAATTTGCACACTTTTATAAATGATTAGGACACTCTAAATTAGCGTGTCTTGACATTTATACCCTCATATGATAAGAATGAGTAAAAGTAATGTAGGGTTTAAAGTGAAGACACTTTAATTTAAAATGTTCCAATCATTTATGAAGTGTGCAAATCACCTCCCGTACCAAAAAGACTTTATTATTTTGTTAGCATATGCATAAAATTACTTTTATTTTTATGTATATTTTTATCATTATTTTTATACATACCTTTTATGTACTATAACTATGGGTGTGTTTGGTAAAAGTAGCAGTGATCAGTAGACACAACTTACAGCTTACCGCTCACAACTTTTTAAAAAAACATTGGAAAAATGAGTATTCTTAAAAAATAGCAAAGATCACCACTCATTTACCAAACGAACAATAAAAATCAAAAAGCACATTGCTCACCGCTCATCGCCCCAAAAAGTTCTAAAAACTCCACGTCAAACATAGCCTATGTACTTTTTCTGCATCTATTCATGGTTTAATACTCACATCATTATACCACCCCGATTTAATATATTATTTACTCACATATTCTCAACAATCGATCATTGATATGCTAAATTGATTACCTTTAAGAAAATGCAATTTCCGCCTACAAATTATTCCTACTTATCCTCCTATTCACAGAATTCTGAGAAGTGTCAGAATTGACGGTTTAGATACATAAAGAGAATGAGTTGAAAATATATATAATAATATTGTTGTGAGTATGAGGATTAGTAAGAGGATATTGTATGATGATTTCGCAATACTCTTGCCTTACATAGCAACAATAACTTTGTAAATTGTTTAACAATAAATTTATCCACCCAAAACTTTACTTTTTAATGTAGATATAATTCTCATAATAATAGCAATCCCAAACATATACATATACTACTATTCTTATAACTTACTAGGAGTCAATAGGGAAATTGGCAAAAAAAAGCATTATACTTGCCACTTTTTGTCATTGTATGTAGCGTTTTTTTTTTTTTTTTTTTTTTTTTTTTTTTTTTTTTATTGTAGCACTAAACTTTCTAAATCGTGTCATTGTATGTACTTTGCGACTTTTTAGCCATGTGAAATGACCATTTTATCCTTCAAAGTTTGTAAAAAGTAAGGGTAAAATGGTCACAAAGTACACACAATGGCACGATTTGAAAAGGTTAGTGCTACAATAAAAAAAAATTAAAAAAAAAATAAAAAAAAGACGCTACATACAATGACAAAAAGTGGCAAATATGATGCCTTTTTTTGCCAATTTCCTGAGTCAATATTGTGTCATTATGTTTTGATGTGTTTCCTTTGTTATCACATAACTATCAAAAATGTAATATAACCGCTATAAAACCTCTTGATATAATCAAAGTGATACATATCCGATAACACATATACATTTCAACAAAATGATAACGTGTGCATGTCAAAATTTGTTGTCGGTCTCATTAAAGATCTAAGTGGATTAAATGGTAAGTATGCACTTCTTAATAATCGTGGTATTTGGAAATAGCCTAAGTGAGGTAATCCTGTAGATAAAAGTCTACTGAATACGAATTGGAACTCAAAAGATGAGGCTGGAATGCTAAATTCGTTTATGATTTTTTTTCTCATAATTTAAGCTTTTATGTTGTGATGTAACAATGTAGATCATGTAATCCGAAAAATTATACATATATTCAAAATGCAATACTTTCTCGCACGAACGAGGTTGTGAAAACAATAAACGATAATTTGTTGAAGACATTTCCCGTGGAAGAGATGGTTTATCAAAGCTTCGACATCATTGATAAATTTCAAAGTGGTGCTACTATAAATGAACCCATTTTATATCCAAAATTATCAATTGGTCGAAGTTCTTTGATGTGCCAAACCACAAACTTACATTAAAAGTAGGCGTTCCGATAATGTTGTTGGGGGAAATAAACGGATTATGTGATGAAACAAGACTTCAAGTTGTTAGAGCATCAGACTTGATGCATTTAATACATACCACATTTAATGACCAAGACCTTAATGAAGGACTTGAAGTTTGTCAAAACTTTATAAAAATTTTTCAAAAAGCTTTTAATGCATTGCATAAAACTCTTTCCAAAAGCTTTTTAGAATTGGAAAAAGCTATTGTTAGTTTTTGCATTAGAGATGCTTTTAGATTAGTAAGAATTTAAATCAAGAAAAAGATTAGTAAAGTTTTATTATTATTATTATTATTATTATTATTATTATTATTATTATTATTACATATTTGCTTCTGAAGACAAAAATATTGGAGATCACATGGCAATGATCATTTATTACACAAATATTTACAAGCATTGTATATTTTATACTATCAGATACTTATAAGTTATTATTCTGTTATAAGAAAGTTTCATAACATTTACGTTCGGTGTTCTTTCGTACTTTATTCATGTACTTACTTTTTTAATCAAAAACTCTCTAAAATCCCGTGGATTCCATGGGTCTATAAGCTAGTGACATATAATCACCTACTTGTATAAGTTAAAAGGTAAGCAATTAATAAAGCCATTGGCATAATTGTAAAGAAAAAAAAAATGAAATGAACAAATATACCCTGTAACATCCACTCCAGTCAAATTCGCAACTTCAGTTAAGGCTTCCTTCCATCTTTCCACGTTAACTTCTGTCCATTTCGATCCTTCGATAGCGAAACTTCTTCTTTGATTCCTAACATCTGACGGATCCACGCCATGAAACACCGGTAAAGCGAAATGATTGAATTTACGCCTTTGCTCAAGAATCAACACAAGCTCGTCAAGGCACCATCTGGAATCAGCATAGTTTTGTGATAATTCGATTACGGAAGCCCTAGATTGTTTGATAGCTGTCTCGATTTCAGGTTTGAGTAGTTGACCTCTGTCGATTGTATCATTATCTCTGAAAGTAAGAAGTCCTGCTCGTTTTAATGCATGGTAGAGATGATCGGTGAATGAGTGACGAGTATCTTCACCTCTGAAGCTTAGAAATACATCATGCATCTTATGATTTGACGTAAAAGAACTCATTGGAGCAGAGGAAGATGAAGCCATTGAGATTAGATTACATGTCCACCACATGTCCCTGTTTATTTATTTATATAAGAGTAAATTGCAAAACTTGTCCTTATGGTTTGGCCGAAATGCAGGTGCTTTCCCGGTCTTTTTGAAACTACTAACACCGTCCCTGTGAGGAACTTTGGATTGCAAATTTCATCCTTAACTAAATTGAATGACTAAAATAGCCTTAACTTCTTTCCCTTTGAATATCCCATATTAATAATCCATAGCAACTTTAAATCATTCTTGTAAATGTAAGTAGAGTAAATTACAGTAATACAAATTGTCAGCACTAACAACACACATCTACATAATTTTGTAGTTCTACTCATTACTGATTACTAGAACAGTAGAACCTCCTATACCCGTAATGTTTTCTTTCATCTTCAAAATCTCAATACTCTTTTTTTCTTGATCTCTACTCTTATGTTATCACTTTTGTTATTATAATATACATACTACGTACATCTTAGTGTACATAAGATTTTAATTGTTGTATTATGGGCTTATAACCAGGATCTGCTTCAAATTCTATGGTTCATATAAATCAAATTTTCATGAATCTGGTATTTAACTTGTGCTTTAGTTGATTTCGTACATCACTTGTTCGAAATCGAGATTTAGGAAAGTCTCAAGAACGAAATCAATATATAGGGCATATTGAGACAAAACAACAAACACTCGGTGTGCAACAATATATAGTGATTTCATACATCACTTGCGTGAGTTATAGCTGTATTTGGCAAGTGTCGTTTTTCCACTTCCTCCCATACTGCAGATTGCTAGAATTTGGGCATCAGATTGCTCATTTTTCAACCAGGAATTGATATATTCAGTTCGAAAGTCCATTCCCGTTAGATGGGCTGGAGTACTAACTAGTTTCACATCTAGTTCAGAGTTGATTGTATCAACAATTTTTGTGATACCATCTGTTTCTGACCTGAAATGAAAGAAGCAACATTAATTAGACCTTGCCTAACTGCTCTCAGCACTCATCCCTTTGATATTCATTCCAAGTGATGCTACCAAAACCGGGTCAGGGCAAATTATTCGGAAAACAAGCAATTGAAAGCCAACTTTAACAACCTCTTAAGCACAATCTCATATTTCTTACTGAATTTAACAATTTAGAACAATCATCAAAGTTAATATACATGGAGCTGAGAACATCCTTGTCTAATTTAGTCACAAATTGAAAAAAAAAAAAGGGTTTCTAATGGGCCTTTGGCCTAATGGTACGTGTATGACCCATCAACCACGAGTTTGTGGGTTCAAGTCTCGTTGCAGAAGTATTATTCATAAGCTTAAGCTATAACAACTATTAAATATAGAAAATATGACCCAGACAAATTAGAGACCTTTGTTAGGGCAGCCTTCCACCGGTTCACATTACCCTCTGTCCATTTTGACCCTTCGTCATCTACTTCTATCGCGAAACTATGTTTTTGATTCCTAACATCTGACGGGTCAACATGATAAAAAACCTGCAAAACGAAATGATTGAGTTTTCGTCTTTGCCCAAGGATCAACACAAGCTCCTCAAGGCACCATGCGGAAGTCGCATAGTTTGTTGACAACACAACAATAGAAAATTCTAAAATTGCTTTCGTGATCTCGGGCACCAAAACATGGCCTCTACTGATATCATCACTATCTCTAAAAGTAGAAAATCCTGCTCGCTTCAGCGCAGCATAGAGATGATCAGTAAAAGAATGACGAGTATCTTCTCCGCTGAAGCTTAGAAATACGTCAAACCTTGTACTATTATTTGGGCAAGAAGAAGACGTCATTGAAGGAGAAGATGAACTAGTGGTAGTAGTAGTAAAAGAAGATGAAGAAGCCATTTTATTGAATTTTATAATAATAATAAAGTGAAGTATAATTTACGCTATTTAGTAGTGGTGCAAGTGAACATTTAAAAAGGAAAAAAAACAAGTTTTTCTACGCAATTTACTAATGTAATACAGTAATTTTGTATTTTAAAGGAAAAAGACGAAGTGCCACTTGTCGTCGGATGGAAAAAATAATATGAAATTAAGCTGCATTCATTTCAGAGCCAGCTCTAATTTTCTAAGCAATTTCATGTCATGATCTTTGACGTCATTTTCCACCGGCCATCTTCTGTCTTTTAATGCAAATGACTCAAGAAAGTTACGTATGCATCTTTAAACGTCTTAAGATCTTAACAAATCTTAGAAGATGTATTAGCTTATCTAACGCGGTGTTTGTTTAAGCTTATATGTGGCTCATGCGCTTATTTATTTTCGGTTTATATTTCATAAGCTCTAATGTGGCTTACGCGCTTATTTGTTTAAGCTTATATGTGAACATTCAAAAAGGAAAAAAAAACAAGTTTGTCCATGCAATTTACTAAAAATAATATTGTATTCTAAAGGAAAAAGTAAGTGTTACTTTTCGTCGGATGGAAAAAATAATATGAAATTAAGCTGCATTCATTTCAGAGCCAGCTCTAATTTTCTAAGCAATTTCATGTCATGATCTTTTGACGTCAGTCGTTTAATGCAAATGACTCAAGAAAGTTACGTATGCATCTTTAAACGTGTTAGAAAAAGGTGTGTATATATATTAACAAATCATAGAAGATGTATTAGCTTATCTAAGACATTTATGTTTATCATTGCAAACTTAGATGCTAAGCCCAACTGAAATCTTAGTTGTATGTCATAAAAGTAAATATACATGTTACAGGGATGGGTTCTAGTATACAAATGGACATAAAATTGGTCCAATAAACTTACGAAAAGAAGTTTTGATTTCATCGTTTAACCTATTTGACCACTTACACCTTGCCAGTCAAATGGATAAAATTAATATACCTACTCAAAGTCACTACCTATAATTTGGTATAGAAAGGACTTGTTAGTTTGAATTTGCTACAACTCGTTTTCAATAGAATATGGATATAATTTAGACGTGACAACGAAAACACAAGCTATATTTGTACAACTTACATAAACTCACCAGAACGAGCAGTTGGCATAACCTGTTAGCTTTCAAACAGACATGTTAATTGGCACATCAAAGGGCTTAAAGAAATCGGTGAGCCCATCAGCCCATTAAGTGCTGAACCAGAGCTCAAACTTGCCACAGTAACAAAAGAAGACGAGTCCTGATCATTGGAAGTGATGGAATTTGGGACCTGTTCAGAAAAGTAGGATTGACTGCCAACTTTCACTCCCAACACAATTTTCTAAAATAAGTATAAAAATGATATTAAAAAAAAAAAAAAAAAAAAAAAAGAAAGAAAAAAAGAAAGAAAGAAAGAAGGTAGGATTGGATAATATGCAGTGACAGAAATCATTAGAATGTAGCACTTATCTTGAGGTACTTAATTACAACAGGATGTATAGTGCTTGGATACTTTGTTAAGTCGATACTTTATGAGGGTCATGATCATCTCTCAGAAATCTACCAATTTCTGCATAGTGTTTGGATATTTGTTCCTTGAGATGCTCTAGTTTCATCCACGTACAAAACACGATTATCATTGCAAAACTCTCCTACACCACCACCTTCATTTTCAAATAACCCATATCTCAACCGTCTCAAAACTACTTACCCTGCACCACCACCACTACCACAATACTAAAAAACATCCAGCATTCCGTTATTATATCCCTGAGCTTCGTTGTGTGAGCGGTCTGCAGATATCGAAAGTCGGCCCTATAGGCTATATGAAAGACACTCACATATGCATTCCAGACCTCGTTGGTACTTTAAAGTAATAAACGTGGGGAAATAGGTGTTTGACAGGCAGGAGGCCGGATACACTAAATGCATTTATATTTGCTTTCACTAGCTAGGAACAAACACAAAATACCCTATAGTTGGTTCACGCATTTAGCTTGATAATTTGACCGTGGTTATAATGTGTTTTTTGGCGGAACCGCCAACACCAGTTTGTAAATACAGTCATGTGATGAGGAAAATAACTAGGATTTGGATGGTAAAAGGAAAGAGATAAATAATGAGTTAATGACTAAACATACAAAATGTGTCAAAGTTAAAGGATTAGGTTGTGGCTTAGTCAAATACATCTTCTTCACGAGAAATACCTGCAACAAAAGGAGAAAATACACACAAAACACGTACTAAATATCAATGCAACTGAACATAAAAATGAAGAGATAATATGTTTATTTCAACTCGTCCGAACTACCACATTACGACAGCACCAACTCCAGAACCGGTGTGGTGATGCCGTCATAACGGCGTTATGGGCTCAAAAACGCCCAACAACATCGCCATACCATGTGCATTAACACATTTGTAGTACCAATTGATGATATTTTTATGCCTGAAAAGCTCTTAAAGTTTGAAGTAGTCAAGATGCATGTAAAACTGCAAAAAAAAAAAAAAAAAAAAAAAAAAAAAAAAAAAAAAAAAAAAAAAAAGATTACAATAATATAGCTATGAGTTGATCATTCGATAACATATTACATATTTACATGAATTATCTTGCCAATATAATGAGCATATGGAATATTATGGGTAAAAAGGACAATGAGCTCCCATCAATACCTAGAAGTGCTTTTTTTTACTGGTCCAGACAAACCAATAACGATGTGTATATCGGCTGTTTTTACCATATCTCCACACCACAACAGTCTTGCAAGAGTGCTTCAAAAGACGGCTGACATAGTAGGTAACACCCGTGATTGTTGCCTTTTTCTCAATTTCCCTCACACGGTTTACCACATCGATACAATCAATATGCCCTGATACACGAATTTTGTTTTTCTCTTTAAAATAGTGAACACACTCAATGCCCACGAGATTAGATACCATCTTCTTTATCTTTCGAATTTCACTTTCACTATCAAAGTAACCCAGCCAAATATCCTGAAATGTACTCAAACACAAAAAGGATTGACATTTAATAATGTAAATGAATTAAGAGGAATGTAAAGACAACATATACAGATATATAATTACACATATGTATATCCCATACAAGACATAGGTGACGAATTTCAAGTTTTGAAGTAAACAAAACATACTGTTAGGCCCACTCATGGTCCCCTGAACAGAGTATATATGGGTTTGACATTAGTCGGTAGAGCAGAACTTTGTGAAGGGATGAGGCCCCATATTATTAAAGAACACAATGTCGTTTGACACAAAATGTATAGTTTCAAAACATGACTGAACAAGGATAACTTATGGTGCTCTCATTTAGTTATGATGTAGGTATCTCTCAACTCTGTTGAGGGATTCACCCCAAATTATATCACGAAGGTGAAACATATCATAAGAGCAGAAAAAGTGTAGTGCTGAAAAATAGTAGGGCAACCCTTAACTTCACCACAAACTGGATGGTCTAGTGATTGGGACTCAAACTTACTTACTACTGGCAATTTCACCTCATAGCTTTTTCACCGGCTCATATATTGGATGAAAACAAAATTAAAGAAACAGAAACTCTGACAATAAAAAATGATTTATGACAAAATTAGCCATGTGCAACTACAGTTTTCATGAATGTTGGTTCCTCATTTTGATGCATCACATTTCTACGCCCCATTCTACTCCAACAAATCTTTTGAGTTTCTCTCATGGAATGATTGATTTCTTTCTACCCATATTAATTCCAAGCCAAAGATTAATATTTGTTTGGTTACATGCCCTTTTTGCTCATAAATCCTAATCGTTAATAAGGGTGTATTTCTTATGAACTTTAATTGATTAGTAAGTTTTGTTTTATAAAAAGGGATATATTTTAGTGGGTTTGAATTGGTAGATCACCATTTGGTTCTTTTGTTGGATTTTTATATTGGACCATTTATTTTGAAGATCAAACAATTCTGTATCAGTTGTTTTAAATTTTGAAGATCACACATCATTTTTGTGTGTGTGTGTTTTAGAAAGGGGGTAATTGTAAAATTTTAAAATAAAAATATAAAAGACGTGACAACTTTCTTTCACATGCTTTCATACAAACACCATACAATTAGAAAGTTTATTTACTCTCCTCTTCCCTTTCTCTTCTTCACTTTTATTCCAAATAAAAACATTAGAACAGAGTGTAAATGACAGCTTTGGTGTTCCAAATGCATTGACTCTAACTATTCATGCATATGAATTAGAATTTGCCATGGGAACTACGCTACATATCAAAATCTGTAGCAAGGAACTAATGGTGGATTAGGCCAAAAAGAAAGATTGAAATATTTACGTACTTTGTTAAGGGTGTCTCTCTGCAGCTCCAAAGCGGATGGCAGCTTCATAAATGATTCTTCTGACGGGTAACAGTTAAAAATAGTCACTTTTTCGATTACACCTATGACAAGGTGAGATCCGAGGGTCATTATTTGGAAACTTATTCCTGACAAAAGAATTAACTATGTTAAATAGAAACATACCTGTATAGTGAACAGTATGATCATTAACTAACATCTTAAACCAATCAGTGGTTGTTGAATCAGAGAAATTACGGCGGGAGAGAAAGTATTCTCCTGTCTTCAGCTGAAATCCAGACAGATCTCCTCCAAAAACTTCTTCCTCTTTTGTGTAATTTTCTTGCTCTACTTCACCATCATCTATATACACAAGGCTGGCACAGCACCCGCTTACCTTTAATCCATTCACCGCAATGATGTTCACATTTATGACATCACCAGAGTCTAATATGTTTCCAATTGGCCAATCGCTTAACCAAACTGCATCTTTATCAACTCTGGGTTTGCAATAGAACCAAGGATTGTATATCCATGTAAGACCCTTGGTTGCGTTACTGATTTTGGCAAACAAACTCCACTCAGCTTCATTACCTAATGATCTGTATAAGCAGGTGACATTTAGATTTTGGATCTTGCGTTGCTTAGGACACAAAGGCACACAAAATGATAAGCTCGAAGATGACGACATGTACTCAGATGTCATACTTTGATCCTGTATGCCTTGTAAATATACACTCCTTATACCATACTCATACAGCATCTATGCCACACAAAAATGAAGAATTATTAAGTTAATTGTATATTAAGGATTTGCGCAGAATATTATCATGAGTTTCTTTTGTGCTTCTGCATGCATTTAAGAGAAAGATAACCTGGGTGTGCCAAATTCTGCCTTTTGTGATTCTATTATCACCGACCAGGTCCACCTTAAAATCTTCATATGCTTTGATCCATTTCATATTTCCCATATGCGCTTCATCAAGTTTTTTAATCGACACCAATTTAAAAAGGCCTTGGATCTCAGACAGTTTAGAGCATCCCCAAAATGCAATTTTCTGCAGTTTGAAACGACCTGATTGGAATGTTATTTTCTCTAGTGATGTACAGTAATCAGTATACAACTCCTCTAGCGTACCCGGGAGACATAGGAGGGACTTCAGCTTTTCACAACAACTTAAGTTGAGTATCCGAAGCATATTAATATTAATTTTATTGGGCAAAAACTCGAACAAATTGTCCCTTAAATACATGCCAAATAATGACTGGGCATGGATTACCACTCTCAGATCACTGTTATACTGAAGATTGCAACCATCAAGAAACAAAAACTTTAAGGATGGGGGTAAGGAAAACAAGGGTAGTTTTCGAATTCGTCCACCAATACATCCAGCTTTCGGTATATTTGATGAAAACCCATACAGATTCTTACAACCTGCCAAGTTCAATAGAGTAAGACTCTCGAGGCGTTCTATGCTTTTACCAAGATAAGTTAGATTTTTGCAGCCCAAGAGACTCAAAGTCTCGAGGTTAGGGGTTCGGTGGAGGTTGTAGACACAAACAAGATCCTGACAACCTGTAAGATTTAGAATCTTCAGCGAATTAAGGACCTGTACCAAGAATAAGAAGTTTAATTTATTTTTGTCATTCAAATATAGCCTGTCAAAAACTGAGAATCTAAAAGGTCAAGTGGTAAACCAAACATTTGATACCGACCACGGGCGGTTCAAACTTTTTTATGCTTCCATAACTCATATCTATAGCTACCAAGCTGTTCATCCATAAGCCGGAGGGAATTATTTCTAGATGACATCCATGCCAGCACAACCATCTTAATCCTGGAAAATTGTTGTAGGACCCACTGAGTCTCACAAATTTGAGCTGCAGCAATTTTAGTTTGTCCATGCTTGCAAGCGAACTTGTTTTAATGGTTAATACCTGCATATTTGACACGACGTGGCAGAATTAGCATACGCCTCTAATCATGGAGTGCACTAAGGGTTTTTTTTTTTTTTTTTTTTTTTTTTTTTTTTTTTTTTTTTTTTTAACATGAATTAAAGTGGCTTGTAGATGAGGGTATTAATTATGATGTCATCTTAACATCCTAAACTTGCTAACCTTCCTAATCCATCACATCCAACATCTATTAATTGATATTGTTGCTATTTTTTATGTGTGTTTTCTTGAATCTAGTTTCGGTCACTAAAATGGCTACTAACATCATACATTTGCAACAATAACTACTTTAGTGTAAATGTCAATGATAGATGTTAGTTCTAAGATATTTTGGAGTGTAAATGGATTTATGATGTTAATCGGGCATAAAAATAAGATCCAACTAAAATTTGATAAATGACACTCTCGTTAAAACAAAATTAATTTTTTTTATTAATTACAACAAAAATTGTTAAAGTTTCGATGGTTTCTTTTTAAATTTGACGAAACCAATGTGAAACACTTTGATTCGACATGTAATGTGTATCAGGTTAAGGTGATATACTTTGATTCGACATGTAAATTTATAATTATATATCACTAATCCAAACTAATGTTTCAATTGGTTATTAGTTGCTAAAATGATAATTCGTATTAATATTTTATTTTTTGTGTATTATTGCTAATATAGTTATTTATTAATAATGTTTTTAGTGGTTGTTTATGCTAGATCTTATTTTTACAACTTTAAGTTTGATCACACATTAACCTTCTCCTATATATATATATATATATATACATATATATATATATATATATACATATATATATATATATATATATATATATATATATATATATATATATATATATATATATATATATATATACATATATATAGTGTATCTTTATTTTCAAAACTCTATTAAGTGCGGGAACTGCAAGAACTCTAATTTTGCATTAGAAAACATGCATGTTCATATAAAACATGTATATTTTCTTAAATACACCTTAATACACATACATGCGTAACATACATGTTCATATAAAACCCTGTTAAGTGCAATATATCAATGCAAAATGGTTTTATATGAACATATATGTTACGCATGTATGTGTATTAAGGTGTATGTAAGAAAACATACATGTTTTATATGAACATGCATGTTTTATAATGCAAAATTAGAGTTCTCGTAGTTCGCGCACTTAACAGGGTTCTGAAAATAAAGCCCCCTATATATATATATATATATATATATATATATATATATATATATATATATATATATATAGTATCTTTATTTTCAGAACCCTGTTATGTGCGAGAACTGCCAGAACTTTAAGTTTGCAATAGAAAACATGCATGTTCATATAAAACATGTATGTTTTCTTACATACACCTAAATACACATACCTGCGTAACATACATGTACATATAAAACCATGTTAAATGCAACATATTAATGCAAAATGGTTTTATATGAACATGTATGTTACGCAGGTATTTGTATTAAGGTGTATGTAAGAAAACATATATGTTTTATATGAACATGCATGTTTTCTAATGCAAAATTGGACTTCTTGCAGTTCCCGCACTTAACAGAGTTCTGAAAATAAAGCCCCCTATATATTTCATGTGCAATGTCCATTTTACCCTTCTATGTTAATAAGGTGGTTAAAATATAAGGGTAAAATGATTAAATGTTTAGGGTACACAACTTGAAAAGTGAAGTTACATTTTAATGTAATTAACCCTTAATCATTTAAAATTTTAATGTAATTAACCCTTAATCATTTAAAATGCTTAAAATTTGAGTTACATTGATTGCCTATAATACCCTTAAACTTAAATGCTTAAATGACAAGTTTTAATATTTTATTTTCTGTTTCAAAACAAGTTTAAGTCAAACGGTTGCTCTATAATACCAATGTATATTACTTTTTAAATGTCAAGTTTTAATATTCACTAATCTCTATATGTTTATCAGTTAAAAAGAAAAATCACACGGTCGCTTTACTTATACTACATATAAAATGTTAATAATTTATCTTAAAACTTAAATATTTTAAAAATGAGCAATGTGTTATATCTAAAATACTTTTTTTATTATTACTTTCTCACTAAGAAATAGTTTGACTTGTTTTTGAATATGTTGACTTATCAGTCACATTTAATGTATACTATATATTTATCATTTCAACTATATGTATAACACATTATTTGTAGAAAAAGATGAAAATCTTTTATTTTTTAGAAGTTACTAAATGTTTCAACTAATTATTGTCATATTTCATTTTCAGGTGAATTATCGTATGTCAAAAAAATTTCATTACATTTTGATTATTTTATTTTGTATGCATAAATTTTATCCGAAACACTTAACCAATATAACCCAACTACAATTATTTGCCGCCGTAAAGTCGTACTAGTCGTATAGTTTTATTAAAGTGTGGAACATAATACTTAAATTAAGGATATAAACAATGTTTTATTTTTAGTGTGAGGAGGGTGTGTGTGAAATTAGGAGGCGTCAACCAATTTGGTCAAACTATACGTATAGATGAGTAGATTACAAGACTAAAGTTAGAAAACTAAGGGCATGTTTGGTTTGTTGTCATGAATTACAATCGGTATGAGTTTAGGTATACGTAAGATGAAATGACAATGGCTTAATGATTCCATTGTAATTGTTTGGTTGCAAATTGTCTTGTTCCTACTTATGGACTCACTTTTGTTGATGAATGCTTTTAGTTCAATAAACAAATTGATGATAAGTGAAAAAGTAATAAATTAAAACAAATTGATGATAAATGAAAAATAATAAAATTTGAATGAATAATAATATAAATGGCCTACATGAAGGTTAAAAAATTAAATAAAAAAAAAAAAAAAAAAAAATCATGAAATGAATATGAAATGAATTTGAAAGAGGCTCTTTCCATGAGTATACCCAATATTTATTATTCATTCCAATATATTAATCCAAGATACTCATAACAAAATATTCAATGAGATTGTAGTATTTCTTATTTATTTATTTATTTATTTTTGTATCAACCAAATAACACTTTAATAACTTTGGGGATTTGACCCGCTTTGGCTCTGTTAAGGCATCCACTATCGTTAAACTCTATAAAGCTTTATAAGTATTTATTATCATCAGTTCATAGATTTTTTGATTTTATAAACCTATTCTCATTATGATGAAATTATCTTACAACTTTATATGTGTTTCATATTACACATGCATTAATTGTGTTAAGTTTATGAAGAGCTTCAAGAATTAGAACCTTTTTATGCCACATAGATATAAAATAATATTTCACTATTGTTAAAATAAATTACAAAAGCTTTTTAAGTTTTTTTTAAACATTTTCATGAACCTCTCATAGTTGATACTTTTAGCATGTTGAACAATGATTAGTTTTTTTTTTCTTTGTATTTTTGTTTTTTATTACCTGTTAAAAGTTGTATTATATAGGCTACATACAATCATTCCTTAATTTAGATAATTATAAAATTAATTTTACTAATTTTGGGATGAAAATCAATCATCAAAATAGTTAGTTGCATTAAAAGCCGTATTCGAGGTGTGTAATCGCATATGGCCTCCAAATTATAGGGGCATCAAAATTGTTATATAATATGTATCTATATGTATACGCATTACAGAAACTGACTGCCGTTCGAAAAAAATGTTCTTGAAAATAACTATAAATGTTTAATTTAAGATGTTCCATCGAAAAATGATGGCGGGAGTAGTTTTAAAATAATTATTTATTCTTTTATCTCTTTAAAATATTATTTAACTTCCATTGCTAGGCATTGTTTTTGTAGTTAATTGAATTTTGCGCATGCCTTCGCAAACATAGAGACGGCACTCTACATTAGGCTCACGTTAAGTACACTTCTTTTTCTTACCTTTGTCCCTTTCTTTAGCTTGCGGGCATCAAGTGCTAGACCTTCGATTGTTTCTGAACCCTATAGATAAAAAAGGCATAAAATGAGATACAAGCTACTTATAATATTGCTTGTTTAAAGAACAATCAACAACATTAAATGAAGCATCTTACATCTCCTTTTGTCAAAAGACGATAAGCTTCGTCACTAAACCAAACTCTGGTATGTTTTGCAGCATCTTTGGACTCTTCACGAACTATATTTTTTCCCATATCTTGGAGAAGTTGATGCATCATTAATTTCTTACTTCGTGAAACGGTAAGCAGGCATCTGCTAATGAGTGTCTTGATCCCTGCTTTTGCATGCCAGTCATGCTCCAAAATATTAACCACGTAATCCTCATCTTCGCCAACAAAGAAAATAGCAAAATGCAGAAATAACTCTTTATAACTGGTACATGGCAAGGAATCAAAGCTCTTTTGCAGTATACGCTGGATGTTACTATAAAGATCTCCTTTCTGTGAGTTCAGAAAATTCAGTTTACTTCTCCAAATTTCTATCATGCTATTTCTTTTTTCTGAATCTCCAGCATTAACAAATAGCGAAGAACCCAATACCTTAATAGCTAAAGGGTTTCCTCCACAATATCGTACCAACTCTAATGCGAGGTCCTCGAACCCTTCTATGGGAATATTGGATCCAAAGGCATGCCAGCTTAAAAGCTTTAATGATTCATCATCATTCAGCAGTTCAACTTCATGCACGTGACACTTCCAAGATAGGGACCCAAACCATGCATTTACATCTAGAAGCCTAGTTGTTATTATGATCTTGCTTTGTGTATGGAACCCCTCTGTTCCAAGTAAAGTGCTTATCTCGTCTTTGTCATCTATGTCGTCAAGAACAATAAGTACTCTTTTCAGTTGTAAGGCCTTCTGAATCTTAGCTGTACCCTCAGAAACACCAGGTATCCTCTCTGTCTTTTCCCCTAATATGTCTGTCACGAGTTGTTTCTGTAGTGAAAGCAAACCGTAAGATTGTTCATTGTGCTTTCCTATCTCTTCAAGAAAACTGCTGCTTTCAAAGTTTTGCTTGTGTGAGTTATAGATGTATTTGGCAAGTGTTGTCTTGCCAATTCCTCCCATACCACAAATTGCTAGAATTTGGACATCAGATTTCTCATTTCTCAACCAGGAATCAATATATTTAGTTCGACTTTCCATTCCCGTTAGATGGGCTGGAGTACTAACTAGTTTCAAATCTAGTTCAGAGTCAATTATTTGCACAATTTTTTTAATAAAGTCAGTTTCAGACCTGGAACAAAAGATGAAGAAAATGAGCACATTAAATTCTCCTAATTAAAAATGTACCATGGCTTCTTCATTTATTGCATGCATATATAAAAGTGCTTTAGGAAACATAATTCTCCAAAAATTTAAATATTGTGAACAATTACCAATTTTAAAAAATAAGGGAGGATGCAGATTCAGGACAGAAGTATAACCTTAAGGAAATTGTGAACAATTTGGCCAATACACTAGCTAAGAATAGCATCTGGAATATTATAAATAGAATAAGCTTGGCGGCATCAGTTTACTTCATCTGGCGCGAAAGAAATGCCAGAATTTTCAAGAAAGAAACTAGAACTGTGGTGCAAGTGATTCAAAGTATAA
The DNA here is from genome assembly GCA_030686995.1 of Artemisia argyi. Lineage (NCBI taxonomy): Eukaryota > Viridiplantae > Streptophyta > Magnoliopsida > Asterales > Asteraceae > Artemisia > Artemisia argyi. The sequence goes on from CM060709.1 coordinate 26,560,483, forward strand.
ATGAGAATGTTAAATTGAGACTTATGAGCTTAAAAGTTAAAAAACCAGCTCAGTCTTGAAGGTGGCTAATTTATGGGAGCTTAAATGGGACAATATGCATCTGAAAGCTGTGTGCTAATCATGAAAGGGGTGTTTGGATATGAGTTTTATGAGACTGAATGGCTTTTGTTGAAAATGAAAATTGTTCAGTTAGCATTCAAACATGAGAGAAGTTTGAAGGCAAATAGCTCTTATACAGATTAAGAAAAGTTTGGTTGATTGGAGTAATGTAGAAAGCAGATGGCTAATACATTGGGTCTAAAAAAAAAATTTTGGTGCAAAAGGTGAACTTATATTAATCTTCCCAATCATAAGTACATCATAAGAATAGTAGAAAGAGAAATGGGACAGATGGGTCTGAAAAATTTGCCTTGCTTCATTTCTATCAGTTTAGTTTGTGAGGATGTAGCTGCAGGCTGAATTGACAGTCATGATCAAGGTTGGATTTAGTAGGTCCCAAAAGGTAGTTTCCTGCTTTGTGGATGGATAAGACTTGTTGCAGTAGAACTTGTGAAGGCTACATGGTGGAATGCCAGCTTGATGATGCCTGGACTGTTTCTCTAATATCTCTTAAGGTTGGCAGATTGGAATTTAATGGAGAATCAGTTTAGGAAATGTAGTCAAGTGGGAAGTATCCTTGAGTGTCTCTTGCATTAGTAGTGATGCCAGCATTGCTGGAAATGTAGCTCTATGCAAAAAGGCTCAATGGAACTGGAGTTTTTCTCATTCCCTTGATGATGCCTTATGTAAGAGCCTCTGTGTAGTTAAAGGATGAATTTTCTCCTTGGTTGCCTAGTGCTAGTGCTCCTTGCTAGACTAGAAGAATGGGTGTATTGAGTTACTGTTACATTGCTCTGTTTCAGTTTGTTGTTATGATTTCTGGTTTCAGCAGTCTTGCTTGGCTGTTTGGTATATGTCCAGCAGCAGCAGACTAGCTTTGTATTGTCATATTGTTTATGCTCTAAGAGCAAGAGGTGTGGGCTCGCCACAGCTCCTCGTCGTCCGACGTGGAGCTCGCCACCACACCACGAGGACCTCGTTGAGGCTCGCCGTTCTCCACCTCGTCATCCAGGCGACGAGCTTGGTTACTGACAGGAGGTACAAAAGTTTGTATTAAACTTTTTAAAATTTTTGTTTTCTTCCTTTTTTGGTTGTGTATATGAACTGTGTATCTGTTTGATGAGATGAAGACGAAGGTATTGAGCTGAGAGATTAGGTTTGACAATTAGGGTAGGTTATAATTTTGGGCTGGACTTAATTGGGTTATATACAATTGACAGAACTTATAATTTTGGGCCGGTTATTTATTATTTTTACAGAATTTTTGTATTTTTTTTTTTTTTGTTTTTTTTTGTTTTTTTTTAAATAGTTATTTTGTAACTTAAAAAAATGTTATTTGTATTTTAATAAAACGAAATTAATTTATTTGGAAATTTGTATAAAAAAAATAAAAGTGTGAGTGGTGGCCTCAAATGAGTAAATTGAGGTTAGTTATGAGTGAGGGGGGTTAATTGTGAAGATGTGTTTGGGTGATGTGACACCCGGGGCCCCAAATGAGGAGGTGAAGCTTTGTCACCATACCTCTTGCTCTAATATAATTCACCCATTTGCAGTAAAAAAAAAAAAAAAAAAAAAAAAAAATTTAAAAGATTTTAGCCATAAATTGTGAAACCATACCCTGAAACAACCAAGCCGGTCAAATTAGCAACCTCGTTTAGGGCTGCCTTCCACTGATTTACTTTGACCTCTGTCCATTTTATTCCTTCTATAGCGAAACTTTGTCTTTGATTTCTAACATCTGAAGGTTCGACATGATAAAATACCGGTAACACGTAACGATTGAATTTCCGCCGTTGATCAAGGATCAACACTAGCTCATCAAGACACCATCTGGATTTTGCATAGTTTTCGGATATAACAACTATAGAAGCCTTAGATTCTTTTATTGCTTTCACGAGTTCAGGCTCCAAATCTTGACCTCTCTTAATATCATCATTATCTCTAAACGTACTGATGCCAGCTCGATTTAACGCTGCGTTAAGATGATCCGTGAAAGAATGACGAGTATCTTCGCCTCGAAAGCTTAAGAAAACGTCAAACATGGTATGGTTTGAGCTCGAAGAAGCCATGGAAGTAGAAGATGAAGCACTAGCAGCCACTGGAATTGGTTGACTAGTTAGATGATACTAAGACTTTAAGGCATGAAGTCATGGTCTTGTAGTAATATCTGGAGTAAGTTACATATTTAGTCCATCGGGTATGCAAAAAGTTACAAAAGTCGTTCTTGATTGAACGTCATTACAGTTTTGGTCAGCCCCAGTGGACAAATTTAGCAACCTCTTTTAGAGGGTGTCGCATATATTCGTGCCCGCTAGTTTAATCATGCATGATCCTTTACAACATTTTGCTTCTGAAATTTGAAACTGAAGTTAGCGAACAAATCTTAACCCTTCATTTCATTTGCATAAATCAGGCCATCAACTGCGATTTACTTCATATTTATATTATTTTCATTTAAGAATTAATCTCAAGATTACAATTTTTGGTAGTGGAAAACTTGACGAACTTTATTCATATTTTTCTGTTATATTTTTTCTAACCATGGTTTCAGAACTTTTGTCCGATTAATTCATGGGTTTGAGCCTATATCGTCACACAAAACGCAAACCAAGTAAAGTCGTTCCTTTTCATTAAGTTGGTTTGACCACTTCAAAGTTAATTTTTCTTGCATGCCTACACTAAAAGTTAGTTTACGTTAGAAGTTCATTGAGTAGTATCATATTCTACATCGATTTAGTAACATGTGAGGGAATGCTTGGTTTGGAGTGTTAAGAGGTTAGAGATGACAAACATAATGATTAATAATGGTTAGTTTGCTATAATATAATCAATTGTTACCTACTTGTGGGTAATCCATCATTCATCGACATTTAGAGGGTAACAATGACCATACAGTGCTTATTAATCTTTTTTTTTTCTTTCTTGTTTTTCTCCTCCTCTTTCACTTCTTCACAATCCACGTTTGACAAATTTGATGTGACTTTGACATTTCATTGTCCATTTTATCTTATCAGATATTTTGCTTCCAACTTTAATGTATGATGATCAAAATATTTTGGAAGTAAAAATCTTTAAAATAACTAGAAGCATTATGTTCAAAATGTTCAAATTTGGAAGTTGAAGTTTTGTCACATCCTTTTGGAAACGCAAAGGAAATATCATCGTTGCGACAAAAGTTTTCTTAATACTCGTAATAAAGCTAAATTCACCTGTTCCAATTTTCTTTAGAGTATACTATTATATTAATGACTAAAGATAAAGTGATCAATAAACCACGAATCCATAACATGCTTTTAACAACTATAACACGGTTTTGTAGACAAATAATATTATTGACGCGGACATAGTGAAGAAAAAACTAAAAGTGGGGTGTTTAATTATTCAAACGAAATATTCCTCAAGATTTAAAGATACCTTTATGCAATAAAATATCCAGACAAGTTAAAGAAAAAGTAACAAAGATCCATGATTGGTATATGCCTGAATTGAATATGTATTCACACAAGGCCGACCACGATACCCAAGACTTCCACCCGCTCCTTGTCGTCAACTCTTTAAACTTAATTAATACGCACTATGCATTAAATAAATTATACGGGATGTCCCTGAGGTACGAGTAAACTTCGTATAAGTTCCATGTTATTCTATTATTATACAGATAGTCCCAATTTTTTAAACAAAATGCATAAACAATCCTTAAAACAGAAAACTAAGTTGTGCTTAATATATTTGTTACATCTAACTTAGGGTGCACTCGAATCAAACTTTTTTCAAGTAAATCGAGCTCGAACTCGGCTCGATCTCTTATGACTCCAGCTTTATCAAGTCTCGAGCTCAAACCTGAGCTTTAAAAACGTGCTCGAAGTATTTAATAAGTCGAACTTGAGCTTATAAAGGTTCAACTCGAGTAGTTATCGAGTTTTTCAAGCTTTTAAGCAATAAATATGTTTTTTTTTTGTTAAATTTCAAAGACTTATGTGTAAATATGTTAAATGTAAATAACTATTTATGAATGCATCGAGTTTTTCGTGTGAAGCCGGGTGGAGTTTAAAAATTATATATCTTATATTTATACACTAGTTGGTATTTTGAAAAAAGACAATTAAAAAGAAATCGAGCTTTTCGAGTTGAGCTTGAGCTTCTCACATGAAGGTTCACCAAGCTATCGAGCCTGGCATAATATACCCGAGTCTCATTATTCGAATCATTTGCGTAAAGGGGAATGCAGGACGAAGGAAAAGACATTAATGCCCATTCCCAATATATTTTTATAGTAAAATACACCGTTACTCCAAAAGGTTTTTGCATATTTCACAAATATGAGTAACTACATAAGTGTTGTCTTGCTCAAGGACATACTCATATAATATAAAATCATCAATGACATCCAGGACAAGAGATATCGTATTGAACTTTCACGGTTAGAACCAAAAAACGATTTTTAAAATAGTTTCCTGCAAAATTTTGAGAGGAATAAGTTGCTTTACCAAAAAACCTTCTTTAGCCGATACTCTTTTGTCGATGGTTTGGGTGCTAGATCAGAACCTGAAATTAGTTATATTGTTCATTTGTAATTACATACAGTTTTGGATCTCTACAGTTACAAGAATGGAAGTTTCCAGTTGGACACTGATCTACACCTTGGTTGTACAGTTTTATTCTTTTCAAAACTGACGTTTGCAACAAACCTTTTGCCTTTAGTGAAGAACTTTATCAAATGGCTTGGAAGATCAGGTGCAATTATCAATGAGACAAAACAACAAACACTTGCTTGGCAAACAATGAAGAACATGAAATGAACAGGAATATATATTGACAACCAGAATATAGAGTTTCATAAAGTAACAAGTTTTTGAGCCTAAATAGATCTGAACTGAATTTATTTCTTTAAATAAACCTTATTAAATAAAGTATCACAATATGTCCAGGTAGGCAAAATTATTACACAAAAACAGAACAAACAGCATTCTACACAAGCAATGACACATCTAATTTTATCCTCAGCAGAGCATGTTATAGATGTGTAATGTGTTGATATTCACATCCATTTTAAAACAGTTTTCCACAATTACAGAATTATTTGTATCTACATCACCGATTAGAAGGTGTATGTGATAATTTGAATGTGATTTTACCCAATTCAATTCCAGACTTAAGCAGGTCCAACACTTATGATTACTGTCCGTGCTATCTTCATAGTCTTACCAACTATTTTCACGATGTCCATACCATCTCCAATGACAGTTAGCATTGCTATTCTCTCATCTGTAAGATTCCACATGATGCTGTAGACACCAGGAATACTACTTACCCTCTTCATTACTCTCTGCTTCGTCGTATCACAATCATTTTTACCATCCAAGTCTATTCTCAGGACACATTTCTGCAACATAAACCACAATATAATTAGCAAAGATTCATGATCTTAATAAACCAGAAGAGAACATCGAAAACAAGGGATATAAGAACCAATAACTAACTTCGGTCAAATCGTTATGCTGGCAGCCATTTTGCAATTCTTTATAGAAGACATGAACAATGAGCAGCAAGACTATCCGTAAATCAGCTAAGCATGCATACTGTTGAGCATATTCCTAACTAACTGTACAGACTATGCGTAAATCAGCTAAGCATACATACTGTTGAGCATGTTCCTAACTAACTGCACAGGCTAATGGGAGATAAATTTTACATCTTATATTTTAATCTCCTCATTATTATTTGGTCCCTTTTTCTCTCATCTAACTGAATTTCCCGCCAAATCACTCCATTAAAAAACCAATAAAAAGCTTCATTACATAGCGTTTTCATGCTTAATTTTCAAATCTAATCCGATCAATCGATTCATCTTTTCATTCCGCACATTCGGATACTATTTGATTCAATTTTCATCCAGTAATTCGAAAACCTGTTTTTGGCGATTTTGGCGCCAAAATTGCAAGTTGAGTTTTCTGGTGTTTTTGATAGATTTCTTCATATTATACTTAGTTTGTGAATCAGCTAAGCGTAATTAGGTGTTATTTCTGATTTCCTTCCAATTTTGCACTGCATGTATAAAATGTCTTCGAATAAAAGGGGATCTAAAAGGAATATTAAGGTACCTAAGAGATATGAGGATACTATTGTTGCTGGTAAGAAAGGTGTGAAGGATAAGGAATTAGTAAAGATGATGGTGAGAGTGATGCTATAGGAGATAAAGAAGCTGTTTCTAGTCCTGGTATTGTGAATAGTGGTGCAGGGGAGATGTGAGTGCTATTCAGAAGGATGCTGGGGGTGGAGATGTGAGTGCTATTCAGAAGGATGCTGGTAATGTAAGTGTTGTTATAAGTGATAAGAATGTGACTATTAGTGAAACTGTATCATCTGAGAATGTGCATGTTACTAAGGAAAACATTGAATCTGTTGATAAGCCTGAATTGCCTGCTCATAGTGTTAAACATTCATATGCTAATATTGTTAGAATATTAGTGTGTAATAGTTAGGATATAAGTTTAGGGGGTTAATTGTAGTTTAACTCAAACTTAAGGAGGTTAGTTATGTATTAGGAAAGTTCCTAACCTCCTCAATTGTAGAATCCTTGTTCACCAAGGATTAGGTTTCTCCCCCCTCATTCTCTATAAATAGGGATGAGGGGGTGAGGTTTTATTGGTACCTTCTTTTCTTGCTCACGTTTAATAAACGTTTGAGTATAAAATATCTCGTGTGTGTTGGTGCCACTCGGCATTAAGGGATCATAACCCTTTGTCGAGGTCTTGTTGGAATAGTTCTTGATTCGTGGTTTCGCTCTAGAAACCGGTTTGTTGAATTTCTTCCAACAATTGGTATCAGAGCCTTGTTCGAGAAGAACAAATCACACAACGTGGATAGAGCCAAAACAAGATAAACGAGTGAACCGGGTTTGGTTCGTCGGTTACTGCGAAGTCGCGGGAAAATTAGCACTGCGGGTTCGTTAACCGTTGGATTTCTACGAAATTCGAACCGTAGGTTGAAGACACATAGATCTAGTATTTCACCAGAGGGATCTTGCATCGGAGCTTTCAGGAAGAAGATATAGCTTGTCGAATTTACTGATCTGGTTGGTGTCTTGTTTGTCGTTTTCGGTTATTGTTTGGCTATCGTTATGTAGATTACAAGGTTCAAGGTTTCTAGGTTTACGAGTCAAGATTACTTGGGCAACAAGGTTATTGAAGTTGTCTTGAAAGGATTTGGATCGATTCTCTTAGGGTTATAGGAAATCATTTTTCTTTTATCACAAGGTTCTTGGAGTTTCGGTTTTGAGCTTCAAAGGTGACAAGGTTTTGCAAGAAGTTTCAACTTCAAGTTTTCGGTTTTTTGGAATTCAAGTCTTGGTGGTTCTTGGAAGGCAAGTAAGGTTTAGCTTTGTCTTGGGATTCAAGAAAAGTGATTACTTGGAGTACAAGGTATATCAAGGTTGTAGACTTAAGGTGGAAAGATCGAAGCTTTAGGGTTTTTCTAAAGGTTAGTAGATCAATTATTACAAGAAATCGGATTTAGCACACGGCTTGTGAGACTTGTTGGTAAAGTTGGTTAAAAAGCAACTTAACAAGGTTTGTAGCAAGGTTAAAGAAGAGCTAGTATGAATAATAGGTTAAATATCGAAAAGCTCGATGGGAATAGTGTACAAAAGCATGGATGTTCAAAACAAGTTGGATTCAAGCAACTTGGTCATAAACAAGTTGGGTTCAAACAACTTGGGCATAAACAAGTTGGGTTCAAACAACTTGGTCTTGGTATTAAAACAGGAATCCATGGAGTACAGATTGATAAACGTGTTTGGTTTGAGGTGAAACTGCAGGGAGCTCAGGGGAATCGTGAAGCTGAGGATGTTCAGGTTAGTAACGATGATGCTGCAGTGACTCAAAGAGGGTTGGAGGACAAGCAACTTGAAGAAAAGACAAACACGGACTGCTTGGTAAAAGAGCAGGAAAAGGTACACCTTGGAATAAAGGTGGGGGCGGACATTACGGTAACCGGAGTACCTGGTCAAGAGGGTGCAGAGGGTAATGTTGCTCAAAGGTATAGAGGTGACAGTAATATGGCTGCTTCAGGAGTTGCTGGAGTGATAAACGAAGATGCACATGAGTCATTGACTTTCAGGAATGCAGTTGCTTGTGAGGTAATTTCCAAGTGGATGGCTGTAATGAAAGAAGATATGGATACTCGGCCTAGTATATGTATGCTCAGCAACGGTTAGTAGAAACTGTGGTCTTTGATGAGGAGAATTTCTTCCAACAAATATGGTTAAAAATGATGTGAATACTGTGAACAAAAGCCTGATTTTCATTGCCCCAAAACTAAATGAGGAAGGAATAGAAACTGTGGTCTTTGACGAGGAAATTGTGAATAAGGGAAGTATTAAGTGGAAGAATACAATTTATTGATATTTTGTTGGACAGAACATGATGATCAATGAACTCAGATATCATATAAGAAGAATGTGGAGTAGATTTGGATTGAGGGAGGTGATTGTCAATAATAGTGGTGTGAATCTGTTCAAATTTAAGGATGAGGAAAGTATGAAACATGTATTAGATCAGGGACCATGGATGGTAAACAACAGACCTATGATTGTAATGAGATGGGTTCCTGGAATGGGAATGCAAAAAGTGGAACCTACAAAGTTACCTGTGTGGATTAAACTTTTAGCAATTCTAATGGAAGCTTGCAGTATGGAAGGTATAAGTGCACTTTCAAGCTGTTTGGGTAAGCCTTTTATGATGGATGACATGACTGCTAAGATGTGTCAATTTGGCATTGGAAAAACTGATTATGCTAGGGTGCTTGTGGAACTTGATGCTAAGAAGGTGATACAGGATAGTATTAGGATTGAGTATGCTGAGAATGCAGCCATCAAGGGAACCAAAGATGTTAAAGTAGTGTATGATTGGAAGCCTGAGGTGTGTGCCTATTGTAACGTGTTTGGGCATTGTGATGGTAAGTGCAGCAAAAGACCTAGGTTCAGAGGAAGAAATTAAGGCTAGTATGGAAGCTGAGAAAGTGACAAAGAAAGGTATTGAAGAGAAGAAACAACAATGGCAACAGCAGTCTAAGAATTTTGGGCAAAAAAATGGGTATAATAGACAAGAATTCAGAAAGAAGGTGGTGCCTAATACTGTGGATAAGAATACAGCAGACAAGTCTCAGAATACTAGAAAGGAAAGCAATACTGTGCAGGGTAAAAATGGGAATAGATATGAAGCCTTGAATACTATTTTGGTGGAAGATGATACTGAATTAAGGATACTTAAAGACAGGATGATTGTGGATAGCTTTCTTAACAAAAAACTACAACCATCTTGTATTGAAATAGGTAATTGGACAGAAGATATGCGCACATACTTCAAAGACCAGTGGGAGATTGATAGATTAAAGGAGCAAGAGGATAAGAATGGGAGTGGGGAAGATGTGTATGAAAATGGGAATAACACAGAAGAGAACATCGAAAACAAGGGATATAAGAACCAATAACTTCAGTCAAATCGTTATGCTGGCAGCCATTTTGCAATTCTTTATAGAAGACATGAACAACAACCAGCAAGACTATCCGTAAATCAGCTAAGCATGCATACTGTTGAGCATGTTCCTAACTAACTGTACAGACTATCCGTAAATCAGCTAAGCATACATACCGTAGAGCATGTTCCTAAGTAACTGTACAGACTAATGGGAGATAAATTTTACATCTTACAAGAAAATACCTCAAACTATGATTAATTCGGTCATTAAGTTAGCACATATGCAAATACTTAGCAAACTTATTTAAAAAAACAGATTTTATTAAAAAATTAGATTTAAAAAAACAGATTTTATTAAAAAATTAGATCTCAATTATGTGAAGCAAAATATTATTTAACAGCAAAATAATAAAGAAAAAGATATGGAAACAGCGGTTTAAGCATGGATCATGAGTCCTGCAAATAAAAAAAGATTACACAAAATGATGATAGAAAAAACATAACTAGTACATCACGGCTTTAATTAGTCCTTCTTCCACAAACAGTAACATGAGATACCTCACAAATTTACTCATATGCAGTAGACTAGGTTACGGGATTTTTTCAAAAATTAAAAATTAAAAACTTTACATGTATCACATAAAACTAGCAGAGTATCCTTGCGATGCAACGGCGATAAAGAGGTGATTAAATTTTTTTGCAATGGTTGCTAACTTTTTTGTGGCGAAAATTTTGTTTCTTCAGAATGACTGAACAATTACAGTTACATAGTAATCTGGAGGTTAAAAGGATACGTGGGTTGCCTAAATTTAATTAGGGCAATATAGTCTTTTCTTTTTTACAGGCAAAATAATATCAAATCTCTTGAAGGGTATAAAGGTAATATTAACATTTAGCAGGTTCATACTTCATAAGTGGTATAGATGATGATAACTTGTGCCAGAAATAATGATTGAAGTATATACATACTTGGTGATGAAAGAAGCCTCTGAAAGTTTTCAGCTCTGAATATGACGCTTTTAAGTGTGACTGACGAGATTTTTTCCATCCCTTCAATTCTATAGAAATTTGTGATATGAAGATATATCATTATCTGCAGCTTAATCTTATATAACAGAATAAAGAATTAGCCTAAGAGGAATATACCTTTATAGTGAATGGTATCACCAGCTAACATCATTAGCCAATCCGGGGTCATTGACTTGAAGAAATCACGACGACAAAGGTAGAATGTTCCTTTGGTCAGCTCAAATTCAGACAGATCTCCTCCAATCACTTCTTCCTCTTTAATCATATATTTACAGTTTTCTTGACATAATTCACCGTCCATATACACAAGGGTGGCACCACACCCACTTACAATAAACCCATTCCCCACAAAGATATCCACATTGACTTCATCACCAGTGTCTAAAACGTTTCCAATTGGCCAGTAACTTAACCACACTTCATCTTCATCAACTATAGGTTTGGAATAGACCACAGGGTTGTATATCCAAGTCAGACCCTTGGTTTTGTTACGCACTTTTGCCAACAAAGCCAATATATCCTCACCTGTTGATTTGTATAAAGTGGTTACATTTAATCCTTTAATCTTGCATTTGTTAGGACATGAAGGCACAATAAATGTTAAGAACGAGGATAGTGACATATACTCAGGCATCCTGGGTTGATATATTATCCCTGGGAGATATGTGCTCATTATACCAAATTCATACAACAACATATGCCCGGATCTTTCTTTTATAATATCATCACCCACCAGCTTCACAGCACCATATTCACATGATTTGATCCATTTCATATGTCCCAAATCTGCATCATCAATCTTCTCTACAGACACCAAACTGAAAAGGCCTTGAATCTCAGACAGTTTATTACAGCCTTCATATCCAAACTCTCGCAGTCGGAACCGAGCTGATTGAAATGTTATTTTCTCCAATGAATAACATGAATATGTATACAACTCTTCTATTGTACTTGGAAGATCAAGGAGTGACTTAAGCAGTTGGCAATAAGCCACATCAAGTATCCGCAGTGTTTGAAAATCATTATCATATTTCAGGCACTCAAATAGATTACTGCCTAAATTCATGTAATAAAATGGTTGGCCATTAGAAGCCACAGGAACCTCATTATTATCTTCAAGGTACCAGTTATTGAGAAACAAAAACTTTAACGAGTCGGGTAAGGAAACCATTGCCTGTTGTGGAGTTTTTCCACCAATACATAAAGCTTTTAGACTTTCTTGTAGATTTAACTTCTTATTCCGTGAAGCAGTGCAAAGTCTATAACAACCTGTCAAGTCCAATGTAGTAAGACTTAAAAGGTCTCCGATGTTTTTACAAACACTGGTCAGGTTGCTACAGTTCCAGAGGATCAAAGTCTCAAGTTTAGGCAGCCGATGGAGATTGCGGACACTGACGAGATTTACACAACCTTTAAGATTCAGAATCTTCAGTTGATCAAGAACCTATTTCAAGCAAATCAAGTTAATAATCATTGTACATTCAAAAGGTCATTTGATAAATACAAATTTGAATACCCACCACGGGAGATTCAAACTCTTTCAAGTCTCCATTAGTCATATCTATAGCCACCAAACTGCTCATCATTAATCCAGAGGGAATTTTTTTCAGACAGGATCTATACCAGCACAACCATCTTATTTCTGGAAAATTCTCGTAGGACCCATTGAGTTCTACATGTTTGAACTGGAGTAATTTTAGTTTGTCCATCTTCGCAATCGAGCCTGTCTTAAGGGCTAGTTGCTGCAAATTAGCATAAAGTGAACTAATTGGTATACCACATGTCTAGGGTTAAATAACGTAAAACTAAATCTAAATGCACAAACATGTCCCAAGCATAATAATAAATCTAAAATTCATCAAGGAGGTTTAGAATCTTTCCATGTCCAAAGGAAATAGACGTTGTATTGGTTTAGTGTGTCAGTAAATTTATTTAAAAAAAAGGAGTACACAAAATAAACAAGAGGGATAACGTATATGACGCCACCCAACTTTTAACATTGTCTGTTTTGGATTCAATGTAAATCAAAGTTAAAAGATGGTGGAATCGAATCTACCTTCTTGACAAATATCACACAATAAACAAACAGTTAAATGATTACAAGGCGAAAACCTTGTAAGCCTCTCCGACGCTCAAGTCAATCATTTTGTAGTTGAAAGATGGATAGGTTGCAAGATATTGAGTTTTCTTGGCCTTGTACAACTAAGTTGTATACCTTACAGTTTACCGGACCACTCATCCATGGGCCGAGTTGTACATATTTCATTAGTTTAGATTATTCAACTCTAAAAAAAATTAAAGGCAGCTTCGGTTGACATATTGTTTTCTACAAAAGTGTATATACACTTGAAATATCTATAAAATAGTTTCATTAGTTGGGTGCCTCCATATATATTATCCAAAGTAATAGAATAACCACCATGAATTACGTTATTTTAATATATAATCATGGGCATTTGATTCTATGCTTGGTACGTTGCACCTTCATGGCACTCCCAGCATGCCATATACATCATATGTGTATGTGTAAATTATATATACTAAACTACCTTGCAAAGTCCTCTTATGAATAAGGTTTTTTATTATATTTTTATTTTTTATTAAAAAAAAAAAAAAAAAAAAAAAAAAAAAAAAAAAAAAAAAAAAAAAAAAACATTAAGGGTTTCAACTGAATCTGTCTCCAAATGTCGAACAACTATATATACAAAGTCAAAGACACATATTGTGTATTTTGTAGGAGGAAGGTATATATATATATACACTAATACACATGATGTGATATATTCATATATTGTACACGGAAGGTATACATAGATATACAAAGTTCCACCTCCATAAACAAAGAAACATTGATTCTTCAGTAATTAATTTTGTTACTAATAGAGTTATCCTGGACTACTATTTCCATTATCCAAATAAAAATTTGTTGATATCCCTACATAAATCAAACACTAAATTACCACGGTCAAGACACGTTTGAGTACCATTCTGTCAAAGTGTCACTCAGAATTTTTAGCCAGAGGCAGCAACAGTATGACAAAAGGTGTGCAAGTGTTATAAGAGATAAAGCTACGTACCCACTTATATTTTTCCCACCCAAACGACTAATCTAGCTAGTATGCCTTTTTAACCCATACATAACCCCAGCCAATGAACAACATAAACCAAATCAAGAATTCCTTCCTAGTTGCGGTCTTACGGATCAACCCATATGGATACTTTGACAGAGGAAACCTAAAGCCCTAAATGTAAAGCATTTATTGTACATAACTTGATGTTTACTAAAAAAGAAAAATAAAATGTTCTATTATAATGACAATCAAATGAGGGAGGACTAAAAAACTATTACTCCTAAGATCATGAAACCGAACATTTCTTCAAACAAGAACATATTAAGATGAAATATAACTCATAAAGTTAAATGATATACGGAACGTTTTTTTCACTTTTAGGTTTACCTTTGAGCTCATCCCTTGCTTGAGTTTTTGTATGTTAAGTGCCAGACCTTCAATTGTTTTTGACCCCTGGTGGAGAAACGTATTAATGAGAGAAAGCTACTTCACATACAAGGTTCTGATAGGGAAGTATGTTTGAAGATACACATATCAAACACCTTACCTTTCCTTTAACCAACACATGGTATGATTCATCATCTTGCAAAATTCTGCTACGTTTTGTTGGATCTTTTGACTCTTCACGGACTATTTGTCTTCCCATTTCTTGAAGCAGTTGATGCATCATTATTCTGTTACTTGGTGAAACTGTAAGAAGGCATCTATTTATGAGGGTCATGATTCCAGCTTTTGCATGCCAGTCATGCTCCAATATTGTTACCACATAATCCTCATATTCGCCAACAAAGAAAAAACAGATATGCAGAAACAACTCTTTGTGAATTTCACATGGCAATGAGTCAAAGCTCCTTCGTAGTATGCACTGAATTTTAGAATCAATATCTCCTTTCAATGAATTCAGTGAAGTCAATGTACTTCTCCAAATCTCTATCATGTCATTTCTTTTTTGTTCATCTTCGGCACTAACATATAGAGAAGAACCCAATACTTTTAGAGCTAGTGGATTTCCTCCGCAGTACTGTGCTAACTTGACTGCAAGCTCCTTGAAACCTTCCATAGGAATTTTGGATCCAAAGGAATGCCAACTCAAAAGCTCTAATGATTCATCACCATTCATCAACTTGAGTTCGTACACCTCACACTCCCGAGATATGGACCCAAACCATGCATGAATATCTAGACGCCTTGTTGTTATTATGATCTTGCTTTCTGTATGAAATTCCTTTGTTCCAAGTAGAGCAGCTAATTGATCGTGATCATCAATGTCATCAAGAACAATAAGCACTCTTTTCATTTTCAATGCCTCCTCAATCTTAACTGTACACTCACTGGATGTTTTCTTCTCGTAGTTTCCCCCAATAATATTTCTTAAAAGTAGTTTCTGTAGACCAAGCAAACCAAGAGGTTGTTGGTAGTGCTTCCCAATCTCTTCAAGAAAACTGCTGCTTTCATATTTTTGCTTGTTAGAGTTGTAAATGAATTGGGACAATGTCGTCTTGCCAATGCCTCCCATTCCACAAATTGCTAGAACATTAGAATTTGATTGCTCATTTTTCAACCAGGAATTGATGACTTCAGCTCGAGTCTCGATTGCAGTTAGATGGGCGGGAGTACTAACTAGTTTTAAATCTAGTTTAGAGTCAATTGTGTGTACAATTGTTGCGATAAAATCTGTTTCAGGCCTGAAACAAAACAAGAAGGAATATGAGCACATTCAGAGCAAGCGATTTGGACCCAGCTAAGGAAATTAATTGCTACACGCTTAGTGCATTCATTAGAAAATACGACATTCTTCCTAAAACTATTATCAACACACTAATCCAAACACTAACCACCACCAAAATATTGCCAAAAAAAAAAAAAAAAAAAAACACACACACACACACACACCAACAAATGGCCTAGTGGTAAGGCACCTAGCTTCCTTACAAGAAACTTGACTTGGTACACATTTGGCGATGACCATTGAAAAAGCCAGATGCGGTGGTGGGGATATCTTGATTAGGCCGCGTACGTTTGCGTTAACGACTTGCCCTTCCAGTGTAACCTAGAAAGGGAACCTCATCCGTTCCCCCTTTTCTTTTAAACTAGTCCAAAACACAAATTGATTTTTTTTAAGCAGCTTAGAAGTGCAGAAAGATAAAATGAAAAACTAACCAATCCCAAACACCCTATACGTTTTCGCATTCAAATTCCCACCTTATGATTGCTAGTGACTCTTACAAATTCCATGAAACTATAATCCTATCCATATAAACATTTAATCATCGTATCTTATCGTAACTACTTATAATGTGCACGAACACAATTCTTAATTCAAATTTAAGTATAGTAAAATTACATAATTACCCTTAAAGGTAATTTACATTAGTTAGTCTTCACTAAAGAAAGACTAAAATGAATTAATTCAAGCCAAATATTGTACACATTTTTAAAAATCACATCCACATTTGATAAACACTTCATTCCAACTTTCTTTTTATGGGGAAAATACAATTACAATATAAAACTATAAGTTTATATATATATATATATATATATATATATATATATATATATATATATATATATATATATATATATATATATATATATATATATATAAAATTTGGAGCCATTGAGAAGAATTAAATCATTCTCAATTAGGAAGGATTTTTATAAACGATACATTCATAACTTCGATTCAAGTTTTTTACTTATAGAACTTTAACGTGATTCTAATAAAAAATGTGTGAAAAGAAATTGAATCAATGTTAAAAATTTCACGATTTTGCGATATAAGTATCATTGTGAATCATCTGTACTAATTTAATGAATCATTACTATAACTCGACTTTTACACAATGTTGTGAATCAAATTTGTGATTTATAGATTCGATTCACTATTAATTGATGTATACTTGTGAATCAAATCAAAAAATATAAATCAATAGCTAGCTCAAACGAAGATTTCTCAATCTGAAGATCTTTTCAATGGAATCAAAGCATATACATATATATATATATATATATATATTGGATACAATTATTGTAGCTAATTAACTATAATTATTATAGCCAATTAGCTATAATGCTCCACTAAAATTATACAAGAAAGGATTCAGGGACCCACAAAAAAAAATGAGAGACCTACAAATGGACTCAGAGACCCACAGAATATAACATAAAATTATAAGGAATTGGCTACAAAAAATTGTAATTGATATACACACACACACACACACACACACACACACACACACACACACACACATATATATATATATATATATATATATATATATATATATATATATATATATATATATACTAGCAGGGTACCCGCGCGATGCGGCGGCGGGTACCTGTGACTATATTTTCTGGCAATGTGATGTTATGTGGTCATATTTTTTTAACAATTAATTACAAATAACAATAAATTTAGTTTTAACAATAGTATAATTGCAAGTACTTAAAAAGTTATGTGATTGTCAACGCATTGTTGCGGTGATAAGGAGGCGGATATTGGTTATATGACGATGTAGGAGGTCGTGATGCTCGACATTAATGGGTAGTTGCAAATAACTAAAAGGTTGCGTGATCACATACTTATGTGTATCATTTATAACGTAAAACATTTTAACGCGTTTATAGTGTATGTAGTTCAACACAACAAACTTTAAATAATACCAAAATTATAATATCACTCGGCCCATAAAGAGTATTATACTTGGCCCAAAATTTTATAACAAATCTCTATTATGTTTTTTTATATTTACTTAAAAATCTATATTAAGAAGTCTTAAAAAATTAATATGAGGAAGGTACAATTTGCGTTATAAGATATAGAATAGATATTTTATTTCTATAAATAACAGAAACACGAAATGCCATCATGAAAAAAATTGACACTTCAATAATAAAGAAAATAACAAAAAATTAAGAATAAATTTAGATTTAACACACTGCAAAAAAGATCCCACATATAGATAACAAATTTATGAACCAAATGGTTGAGCTTGTTGTTCCATTGTATTTTATTACTTGTAATCACAAAGAAGTGGTATGTGGGATTTTTTTCTCTCTCTATATAATAAAACTTGATCCTAACACTTCAGAAACATCAAACATCCCCACCGTCTCTACATACGGTTCTATTCTCTAACATCAACTAAAAAATTTTATACTGTATCACCCAATTTCCCCTTGTCATCTCCATACGTCTACTACTTCACCCAGTCCCTTTCTTCTTTTAAACAAATACCCACTCCCATTGACCATCACCCTTGTGCCAATAATAATTTTCAATTTCTTGGAGGTAAAAAACAAAGTCGCTTGCCCCATGATATCTGTTTGCTTTGGTATTGTTTTTGCATCTCTGCCTTTTATGATATGTACATGAGTAAAATAACAGATCTTAAAAGCTTGATAGTATAGAAATTTTTTGAAGACGATGCAAATGTATTATGTTGACCAGAAAATTCATAACACCGTACGTGTGCATATAATTTTTGTTTCATTTAGTATGGAGTATAAAATAAGTAAGTGTTGCTTTTTTTTCTTCTTAGAAGATGTTTAAAGATGCATGACAGAATAAGTAACTAAACATATTAACAGCTTTTTTGATGATAGTATCACACTATCACATAAAAAATTTTGAAGAATTAATGTCGTATACTTACTTTATACACAATATATAAAAACATTGCCTTGTTTTTCTAAAAGATGCATAACCACTGTGCTACACAAACCAAAATCATCCAAGAGTGTACAACATACATTCATAGTAAAAAAAAAAACAAAATGGATAGGAAAAACAAAAAAGTTAAAATAGATAAGATAAAAAAAGTTGATGAAGAAGATAACTAAACATATTAACAGCTTTTTTGATGATAGTATCACACTATCACATAAAAAAAAATTGAAGAATTAATGTCGTACACTTACTTTATACACAATATATAAAAACATTGCCTTGTTTTTCTGAAAGATGCATAACCACTGTGCTACACAAACCAAAATCATCCAAGAGTGTACAACATACATTCATAGTAAAAAAAAAAAAAAAAAAAAAAATGGATAGGAAAAACAAAAAAAGTTAAAATAGATAAGATAAAAAAAGAAGTTGATGAAGAAGATAACTAAAAAATTAAAATTGAAACAAAAGATGAGTAAAAGTTAAAGGTTTACCATCTGTGGGCAGAGGTATGGAAAAAGAGCCATAAGAGAAGATGATGATGGAGAAGATGAGAGAAAATGTACAACAAATATTTTGAGAGAATATGAGTGTGTATGAGAACTGAGGTGTGTACGTGGACATTTACGTAAGATGTTCTCCGTAAATTTTATGCATAGTTCCTCTTCCTTTTGAAGGCTTGCTTCTAGAGTTTCTTTCCCTAAGGCCTCCTGCAAACACCAAATATTGAACACGGAAACGTCCAGACAAAGACATAAACTTCAGAAGTTGTCTTAAAAAAGTGACTACAATTATTTGAGTTATAAAAAAGCAAGATGTGGGAAGAGAGTTGTTTACCTTAGGTCCATGTGATGAGAAACAACCACTGCATATGAAATAATGGATAACAATTAAGAAGGCTTACAAAAGAAAACAGAAATGGTAATGTTGAGATTGCGTGTTTATATGGAGACGCTATAAAAGAGTGGGTGGGTAAATTTGACATCGAATTACAAGCTTCTGATGAACCTATATAAAGGGATATATAGAAGATTAACAGTTGCATACTATTTTACAGGTATGGGTGTGTAATAATTATGGGCTGTTACAAGCTAATTTTCAAGATGTAATGCAAGCTATGATGACATGGGCTGTTACTACGATTGTTACTAACTTTACATTTAATTTCCATAATGTTGAAATGAGCTGTTACTTTGACCATGCGTATGTATTAAGTTTATAGCAAAATTAACTTAAATGTTTCCATAAAGTCAAGTTTTTGGTCATAAAGCCTTTTTATTACATGCTTTTAATGTATTGACCACAGGGTTTGTTATTTCTCACGTATTGCTATTGAGTAAAAGAGTAAATGGCTAGTTATTTCCTAATAGGGAAATGTTTTTGGTCTTACAAATTTTAAGACTACTTTTTTTAGCAAGTCCTAAACCTTTTATAAAGTAGTATAGATATATATATATATATATATATATATATATATGGTAAAGTTAAAATAAAATGACAAATGTCTATAAGAAATTTTTTTTTAGAAAAAGTTTGCGAAAAAAAGTCCAAAAAAATTTAACAAGATCGTGTATGTTGGTGCATAAAACTTTTGTTAAAGAAGTTTTTTTAATTTTGATTTTTTATACGTTTTTTTTAATGCACAAAAAATGAATTTTGATGTGCAAAAAAATTTTAACAACCAAAAAATACTGTTCACCAAAAATTTAATGAGCTATATGATTTGTAGACCTAAAGATATTCCTAAAAATGTGTCTAAACTCATGTGGCATCATTTTGATGGTTACACTTAAGGGACCTACTTTTTTTACAAAACATCAAAAACATGTCACATATGGGCTAAAATTTAGGCACATATATTAAGTCTCCTAATCATTCTCCAAAATTAATTATCATGATGTACAATTAAAAAATATTATTCGCCAAATTAATTGTTGCGCGGTACCTACTTGTGTAAATAAAAAAGGTTAGCAAACAATAAAGCTCTTGGCATAACCGTAAAGAAAAAGCATGAAATGAACAAATATACCCTGTAGCAACCAGTCCAGTCAAATTCGCAACTTCAGTTAAGGCGTCCTTCCATTCTTTCACATTAACCTCTGTTTTAGAGAAAGATTCAATCTGCCCAATACTATACGCTAGGAAGGACTTGATTAGGGTCCATTTCGATCCATCTACATTAAACCTTCCTCTTTGATTCCTAACATCTGACGGATCGACGCCAAGAAACACCGGTAAAGCGAAATGATTGAATTTACGCCTTTGCTCAAGAATCAACACAAGCTCGTTAAGGCACCATCTGGAACTAGCATAGTCTTGTGATAATACGATTATCGAGGCCCTAGATTGTTTAATAGCGGTTTCGATTTCTGGTTTAAGTACTTGACCTCTATCGACTTCATCATTATCTCTAAAAGTATGGATTCCTGCTCGTTTTAATGCATGGTAGAGATGATCGGTGAAATTATGACGAGTATCTTCACCTCTGAAGCTCAGAAATACGTCGTATTTATTTGTATGATTTGGGGCTGAAGAGGAAGATGAAGCCATGGATGAATGAAGTCAACTACAGAGTGGAGACAATTAAGTAGTGTCGATATATATTTACATATTTAACTAGAAAGTGGCTCACCGAACACCGAATAATATGCATGGATTCCCTCAATTTTAAATTCAAATAGCTTATAGGTTGACAAATTAAGTCCTTAAACTTTCAGCAATTTTCATTACTACTTGATGAAAAATTCTAACTTCATGACGTGACCGTAACTATCTTGTTGAGGTTGTTGTTTGATTTTAATTTAAAGGTGCGTTTGATTTGAGTCGTGGAATCAGAATGGGTATTAGTTTCGAAATTAGTTGGAATAGGATCAGTTTGTGATTTTAAATTTATTGTTTGGTTTTAATTATTTGAAATAAAAATCATGAAAGAAATGTGAAAGTTACCTATAACGTGGGTGATATGGAGTATAGATAGTAAAAAGGTTTGAATCAAACATTTGAAAGTCATACACCTCAACCAAACATCTATAATCACAATCATCGTCATTCCTCCATTTTCATTTTTCCATAACAAACACACTCTAATTGTCATAACTGAAAAAATTATCAAATCGATGAGGCAACAAGCAGTGGCGAAGCTTGGAAATTTCGAGTGGGGGGTCGGGATCTAAATTTTTTTTTCCTAACACTATGGGGGTCGAAACCGAATTAAATTGGGGGGGCGAAACCGAAAATACCGAAATTTTTCTACACGAAAACTATATACCCCTACATCGCAAAAAAAATTTCGGGGGGTCGGCCGCCCCCCCCCCCCCCCCCCCCCCGGCCCCTTAGAAGCTGCGCCTCTGGCAACAAGGACTCCTTTGTTAAAAAAGATTACTAAACCTGTGAGTGTAAACTTATAAAAGGGTGTTATTATTCATGCCTTTTAATCCATTAATGATCATTTATTTCTTATTGAGAAGACAAAACAATTTTTTTTATCGTTTTATGTTTTATATTTTTTATCTTTTAATACTTTTATTTAGTCAAATTGTATAATCTTACCTCACAATAATACACTTCATAACAACTTTATTAGATTTGTACAACCAAATTTATTGCCACATTCATAGTCAAATTGTAAACAAGGAATTTAGATCAAGTTTACTATGTTACACTGCCTTTTGAAAAAAAAGTTTACTATGTTACACTCATTGAAAGTTATTATTACTAACTTTAAACAAGTTATAACATAATTAATAAAGGGTAAAACTGTCATTCTACAAAGAAAACAAAATAAAAATGAAAGTTATAACAATAATTTTTTTTTTCTTAAATTGTGTTTTTTTTTAAGGATATGGTACTTAGACCCACCAAAAATACAAGTGATACCCCCCCCCCCCCCCTTCTCACATTTTTTTATTTGTATTTTTATCTTTTTTAGTAATATTATTAGTGTAAAACTATGAAACGGAAAGTACGGAATAGAAATATAAAGTCTGACAAGTCAAAACTGATAAATTAACAAAAAATACGGAACAAAAAACTAATGAAAAACTATGTTGTACTGTCAACAGTAGTTTAAAAAAGTCGGTGAATGTTGTAAATAGTAGGCCAGGAGGGGTAACGTACCCCCATAATAATACACTTCAAAAAATAAATATTATGTACTTTTTTTCTTTTAATAAGAATGAGGTTATCGTAATCATTTTTAGAAGGTATGAATAACCTCTTTATTTTTTAATTAAGTAATTGATATTTCAATTAAAAATGCGATTCAGGTATTTACACTGCGTTCCCGAGTTTTAGTTTTGAAAGAAGAGAAAAGAAGTGGGAAGAAAACGAAATAAATTTGAGTTCCAGAGTTTTTCAGGAGAGAAGAGAGAAGAAGAGGAGAGGAAATCTACTATCTATATAAAACAAGGTTTTCTTAGCTAATCTCCTCTCCAAAATTCTTCTAAACCTGCCACGTGGCATTTCCCCCTATCCAACGGTCCAGGTTAATTTCATTTGTCAAACAAGTCAATGGAAGCATTAATTGTGCGGAATACCTATTCCCCTTTTCATTTTTACAATTGATAACAAAAAAACACACATCTCTCTCATTCATCTCACCTTCAAACATAAACCCTAATAAAAAATAGTGACAATCAAAACCGGATCTCACCAACAATCATTACCCAGATCCAAACAAATTAAATCACCAGAAAGAGATCATAACCATTATCCAGTATCACCAAAACAATAACGATGATCACTATAAATGAATGACATTGTGTTAGTGGTTCGTTTTTCATACCTTCAAAACCTTTAATCGACGTGAGCAAAAATATCTTTGAGATCTTCATCAATCTGTTATTAATTAACAAAGCTCTATTCTGGTATGCTTTTATTCTTAGATCGTCATTTAAATTAACAATCATAAAAACTCTAATTTCAAAAATTTAATTGATTGATATATGTTTTTTAGGTTGTTTGTATTCTGTTTGTATGATATCAAAGGTATTAAACCATAGCTAATGAATCATGATTTTTCAGGTATGGTATCAAAGGTATCATCTTTTTTTTTTTTTTTTTTTTTTTTTTTTTTTTTTTTTTTTTTTTTTTTTTTAAAGTATAATATGGAATCATGATCTTTTTAAATTGGTGATTTGTTATTGGAGTATTTTCTATATTTTAGACTGAATTTTATAATGGGTGATATGCGCATAATCTGTTTGATAAAATGCATCAACAAGAAGGTTTAATGAAGACGAATTCAATTTGCAAATAGGTGCGTTTTCCAACATATCATTTGCTTTTAGGTTGTATCATAATGCACGGTTTGATATGTTGTAGAATGTTAATTTTAGGTTAAATTTGATGATATAGAGTATCAACTGTTGATTAGCAAATGATAATGTAGGTAAGTTTTAAAAAAAATCAATGAAAAATGAAAAACGCCCCTCAATTAGTAAAATGTAACAAACTTCCATGATTTTTGGGGAGAGTTTCAGTTTTCAAATTGTTTCCTTACTTATCCACCTAAATTTTTAAAATTTGAAAACCATTTTTATTCCCATGTTATATCTGTATGGCATAATCGGTTAAACACCACTTACACACTTTTGTTATCCTTAAATATGCGAATAATGTGAGGCGTTACAATAAGAATGTCTAGTTATTATATGATATGATATAGAAAGTCCTGCATTAAACACTCAAATCGGTACATTTATTATACAATGTACTTCTTACCGTTATAATTGCTACATTAAAAAAAAAAAAAAAAAAAAAAAAAAAAAAAAAAAAAAAAAAAAAAAAATCTATTTCTTATGCTTTGTAGTAGAAGGCTTTCAATGGTAGTTGAGGATTTATGGTTTTTTGACAGGAAGAGTATGGTCGGGTCACGAAGGACCGAAGAACTACTATGTTTACAACAATATTTGGCAAAAGCAAAAGGTACCAACAACTTTTCAGGTCATGTATAGCAAAAGAAGCAATCTCCTGCATTTTCAGTTATATATAGAAAATCTCTATTGTCATGATCCTTATTCAATGGATTTTTAGCATAAGTTTTGATACTTGAATGAATTATTTGTGGGTTTTTGATTATTACTATTGCATGTAACAGGCGTGAAGTTTGGAGATCACCGAAGCATTATGGTTACAAATGGATGTTCAGCAGATACTTCATTGTGGAGAATGGTTCAGTTGCATTTCCTTTCTTGGTTAAGCCGTTCATATCTATACTTTTTAATTTTCCATTGTGGTTAAACCGTTCATATCTATACTTTTTAAACCGCTATATGCAACCCTTTAGCAAAGCAGCCCATGGGGTAAACCATACGGTTAAGATATTGAATTTTGTAAAATCTATTGTTGATTTTTTACAAAGTGCAGAATTTGTCTGCACAGAATTGCACAAGAGGGCAGCGTTTTATTTCTTATTAAAAAAGAAGTCGAGCCATACAATAACTAATTCCCTTTCTTGCATACAGAGACACCCATATGCATATATATTTTGTCAGTCTATAATTTTTATCTTTATTGATTTTTAGGAGATAAGTTTCGGTGGATTAGGGGTGAAGAATTTCGTCAACAAACCGTTGCTGGTCTTAATCTTTTGAGTATTACGTTGTCAATGGTATGTATTTTTCAAATTAATATTTTTACAACTATGATGTTGTACGATGTGTATTATTGAGTAAGATGTTTGTGATGTTTGAAAAAAAGGTTATTTCTTTTTTCACACTTCATATAAATAGTTATTTTTGTTTGATGTTCGGGTATATCAAGTAGAGATGGTAAGATTGGTAGGCTAGGTTATGGGTAAAAATGAGCACATTAGCACCTACATTTAAAATTCTTTTTGGCCTCTTTACATCTTTTTTCTACTATCTAACTGACTTAGCAGGTTTTTTCAGGTTGGTGCAGACCAAGAGTGTCATCGTGGTGTTGTACGTCGTAGATAGAAACTGGTAGTGAATCCCAAAAGGTCACAAGTTTTGGGTTCAAAGAATATGGAAGTTGTTTTTAACAACTCTATCACAAACCTCAAAAGTTCTCCTTCAACTCGCAAGGTAATAGCTTCTCACCCAATCTTGGCATGTTACGACAGTTTATTGGTAATGGATAAAGAGCCAAGATCGGCGTATGGCTTTGTTTCTATATTTACCGACCAGATCCTCATATATATTAATGAAATTATGCTAATGGATAACGTGTGTGCATCCATGATCTCAGAAAAAATTCAATTGTTGGTATGTATGTACACATGTTTCGTAAATCACCATGTGTTTTATGGGTATAACTCACTAATGCATGTATTAATGTTTTAAATAATATACGAGGCTGTTCTATTTTGGAGGTAAGTAATTGTCTTGATTTTTGCAGTTTAAAATGCAAACATGTCAATCACAGTTCAAGGTCTCATTCTTTTCTTGGCGGTGTACACGCATGCTCTTTTTTGGAGTTTTAATCAATATAAACAAATGAAACTATGGTTACCTGTATTAATACCGGATTTTTTTTCTTTTTTGTTTAGGTTTTGTCACACAAAAATATGCAATCTATATCACCATATGTTGAAGAGCTGCAGCAATGAGTAACGAAGGCGTAATCGCCACTAAGTCGCAGAGAACATGAAAATTTGGCATTGCGGAACCAAGTGTGGCAATTTGAAGAGCGGTTGTTAGAATATGAAACCAAAATGAAGGCTATTGAGAAGACGTGGCAAAGTCAGATGGCAACTTTACAAGTGAGATTGCCTATTTATCTTTTGATTACTAATGATAAAAGGACTAAACTTTCTTAATTTTAATTGTTTAAACTTAAATCCCTAAACTATATTTCACAAAAGATCTGCTCCTAAGTTAATTGTACTCGGATCGAGCATTTGAAGCCTTCACTTTTTGCAGAACGCTTTTTTATTAAAGAAAGAGGCTAATAAATCACTATATCCAATATAGGAAAAGGCGCAACAAGTTGAAGCTTTGGAGAAAATAATGGAGGATCCAGTTGTACAAAAGATGCTATATCTGTAAGTTATCTCATTCCATCTACTCTTTTGTCCCACAAGATAATGTTTGGATATGGTTTTGTTGCTTGAACTTGCAATAAACACTGTTGAGCCACCCAACGTGACACATGTGCCGTATTAGTAATAAGTAATGACCAGTAAATGTAGCATAACAAACCGAAAGGTTTGTTTTTTGTTAAGCTACCTTGAACTTTATGTTCTATGATGGATATTGTTTATTGTTTCATCTTTGTTTTAGACCTGATGTCCGTAAATTTGACTAAACACATTATTTTCATTTGCTTTAATCATGTTGTAAGGGGAGCTCGATACAAAGATTAAAGAGAGGAAATATGAGATACTACAGGAGGAAGAGATCATTTAGGATTGTATATCTGGAAGAAGAGATTGTTTGATTATTACCTTTGTTAAAAACAAGTTCTTCATATAGGATGCTTCATATGTTCTCAATAAACACATAAATTAGTGTCAGATGGGATACATCAAAGTGCAAATTTGATTTTTTCTGTGGAAGATGTATATAAAGATGAGAGAAGGTGTACATATTTCATGGATAGTGACTTCAAAATTCAAAATGAGAGAAGGTATACATGTTGTGTTATGATAAATATGGAAATTACACCAATGCTACAACAAATTGTGTGTATAAAGAGGTTCTTCACATATTATGAGTGTATTTATAAGTTTCTATATTTTCCAACTATAATGGATATGCATCTTTTCCTTTCACGGTTATTACTCAGAGAATTATAATGGATATGAATCTTTTCCAAAATTACACCAATGAATAATTCTTGAAGCTAGCCGCCCAACGGGCGGGCCTGCAGCTAGTTGGGTTATATTTCTCTCCAAAACTTTCTTCCCAAAAGTGGGATGATTTGGGAGGAGAGTATATTTAGAAACTTTTTAATTAAACAATGACTTAAATGCCCAAGAATAAAATCTAAATTTTATATGTAACGAAGGGTATAATTGTAAAATCATCAGTTTTCTCTTCTTTTCTCTCTCAACTCGGGAACACGGTGTAAAAAAACAAATTACATTACTCTTCTCTTCTTTTCTGTCCAATTTTGTCTCTTCTCTTCTTCTCTTTCATATTAAAATTCGGGAACAGAGTGTTAGAGTGCGTTTGGTATGCCAAAGGATCAGAATCGGATTTGGATCCAAATTTGGTTTAAAAAAAAGTATGAGAGAAAAAAGAAATGATAGTATAAAGTGTTGTTTGTTTTATAATATGTAATTGATAAAATATTTAAAATTTAGTTATTAATTAAATTACATTAGTGGCTCACTCTTTGGATCAATACCCACTAGTACCCCATGGTATGGTTGATACCCTCCAACAAATGTATCAAGTACTATTTAGAAACCAAACTCCATGTACCAAACAACTAATTATTTTTTTCAATCCATTCTTTGAATCTACGCCTTCAAAACAAACGCACCCTTATTTATTATATGAAAATCGGAACTTGGAGGATGGGAATCACGATACAGCCGGAATCGTGATAAGGCATGGCGTTGGTGGAAATTTAGTGGCAGCAAGTTGAAGATAACAGAGAAGGAACATGAGACAGAGGTGAATATAAGAGTTAATTACATATTTTGTCCATGTTGTTTACATACAATCACACCTTTCGTCCTTTTTTCAAGTTGCTTGCACCATCCATCTACGTGGTTGCAAAATCTTGCATTGTTAGTCCTTTTGGCTGATGTCGTTAGTAAAACCGTTATGTAAAAGAGTATTTTCGTCTTTCACTTTCTTTCATCTTCAACCTCTCTTTCCTAAGGACACTTACCCAGTCTTCATCTGCAACCAATTTTTCTCCAAAACCATTTTATCCCCAAATCAAAGCTAGGGATACATATATCCATTTTAATTCTTCATATTTCCCCATTTTCACTCTTTATATCTTTAGACTATATCTTAATTTATCCTCAAATCAAGACCCACACACTACTTCATTTTGAATATTCATCCATAACAATTCTTCTATAACAAATCATCCCGAAATTAATATACACACTTCTTATAAACACTAACAAAATCGAATGCACAAACAAAATCATACAACCAATTGAAAACAATCCACTCATTACAGCCAAGATTCAGACTAACAAAACATACTTCCTACTGTAACAAAATCCAAGATTCAGACTACAATCCCTCATAACAACAACCTCTAAACAGCCGACTACAAAAAACCACCACAACAATCACATCATCAATCTTAACTGAAAATACCAAAAGACAAATCAGCAAGAAACTTAACAACAGATTCGAAATAGAAGATAACAAGATCTCGAGTTTCTAACATTTAATATTTTCGAAAATCAAGAAACCCACATCATCGATCTTTGAAAATAAAGACGAAACAATTTCGGGTAACACAAACCCATCATTTTGTTGGAAAAGATCTTTAATGGTTGATATGATTGCAAGTTATATTAAGCAGAATATATTTTTGGTTGAATTTTGTAAAATCTTTGATGTTTGGTAGAGGGAAATGGGAATAGAGAAATGAAAATGAATCAAATTCCTTTGTTTAGTAGCTTACGCTCTTTTCTCGAGTTTTTTTTTAAAGTAATGGAAGGGGATGAGAAGGAAAATCAAAAAAAGGGGCGTTCTTGAGTTTTTTTTAAGAGGTAAAGGTAGGGGACGGGAAGGTGGGAGGGAGGGAAGTGATGGGCTTTTGTGTGTATTTCTAATCCGCCCATATTTGGGATGATTAGGAGGGAATGGGTACAAGTGAGAACATGGGCTTTGTTTAATTACAATTATATCCTTGTTTTATAGTTCCAAAATGATCACATTTAAGAATATTGACTGCTTTCGTTTTCTCAAACCTATTAAATAACATCATCGAACTGCTCACTGTAGGAACCGTTTTATCTGTACTAATCCTTGTTTTCAAATGTTTGGATAACTTTGGCCTCCATTCTTTCTGCCTTTTATAATACAAAAAGTCTTAATTTTTTTTCAAATACGTAAACCCTTTATATTCTTCACAACCGCACAATCGACCCGATTATCAAGTTCATAAAAATGTTTTCATAAATGCAATTCATTTTCAGAAATTAAAAATTCTACAGTCTTCAATAAAGAAAACAAGGCATCGAATAATCAATTAAAACTCCCTCCGTCTCAAAATTATTGGCCATATTTCTCTCAAAATTATTGGCTAAAGGTTCCGTTCACTTCTCAAAAATAACCACAAGAACGAGCAGTTCAATGATTACTGGAACGTAGAATGGCTGGATAGTTTTTTATTTTTATTTTTTTATTTTTTTATTTTTTTATTTTTTTTAGAAATAGCCAATAGTATTATGTGAAGAGTAAATTATGTTTTGAGGGTATATTTGTAATTTGGGTAGGTTCCTCTCCTTTCCTTGCAACTTAAAATAAAAACTCAAGAACACAAATAAAAATAGCCACTTTCTTCACAATGTCATTCCCAACTTTTCCCTTCCCATCCCATCCTCTTCCATTATTTAAAAATTTGACTTGAGAACAGAGCGTTAGAGAAATAAAAGGGCGGAGGATTGGTAGTGCATATTTTAAATGTCATCAAAGGTTGTAGCAGAATACTTTTGCAAAAACCTACTTACACTGATGTTGAAAAGCTATAGCGGTTTCACAAGAAAAGCATGGGTTTCGATGAATGTTAGGAAGCCTTGATTATACAGATTAGGAGTGGTTTGGTTGTCTGAACGCATATAAAATGCAATATTGTAGATGTGATCATGGTCTGAATTCATTCATTTTGCTCGAAGCTGTTACATCACAAGACCTTTAATGGTTGATTTTATTGCAAGCTATATTAACAAACTCTATTTTTGGTTGAATTTTGTAAAAACCTTTAATGTTTGGTAGAGGGAAATGAGAATGGAGAAATGGAAATAGATCAAAATTCTTTGTTTGGTTGCTTAGAGAAATAAAAAGGGGGAGAATTGGTAATGCATATTTTAAAGTTTCATTCTCATTACTTTTGTTTGGGAACTGGGATAAATGAAACTATTTCGTTATTTTAAAGTTTTATTTCCACTACTTTTGGTTGAGAAATGAGAGAAATGAGACTATTTCTTAATTTTTTTTTTTTTTTTTTTTTTTTTTTTTTTTTTTTTTTTTTTTTTTTTCTCATAATGTGTGTTTTTATTTGCAAACAAATCTACATGTATGTTGTATATAATCAAAATTCATATTGGAATTATTTTTTAAAAATGCTTGAAAAGGTTAATTTTGATCATGTAATTAATTATGAATGCTTCAATAATGATAGGATTAATATCATCATCATTATTATTATTATTATTATTATTATTATTATTATTATTATTATTATTATTATTATTATTATTATTATTATTATTATTATTATTATTATTATTGTTATTTTCATATTTTCTTGATTTAGGAAGTTATTCAAGTTACATTTTTTTTATCATGGTATCAAATTTGCTATGTAGATTGCTTGAACTTTTTTTCTAACAAAAGTTATTTATTTATTTATTTATTTTTTAATTTCTCGGATCATGTTTGTGTTGTTACCAAACACGAGAATTTATTAAAATTCTCTACTTATTTCATTTCTCAGTTTCGTTTTATTTCATTTCTCTAAATGTCTCTCTACCAAACGTGTCTTAATACTTAATGGTTGATTTGGATGGAGTTGGGCTAATTTAGTAAAAAAGATGTAAATTTACTTGACATATTGAAATATTATTTTCATAATCTCATGAAATTTATAAGTCCTTGAAAATAAAGTGTGTATAGAAGGGGTGGGAGGGGTAAGGGTGGGTACCAATAGTACCACTCATTTCGTCGAATGAGTTTCTAAACGTGTACATACGGCTACCCATAATGCAACCAACCCAAGATCAGGTACACCACTGCCATATCAGTTTTGTCTCTCTAAAACAACATTATGACAAACAGGTCAAATAAGAAGATCGAGAACACCATTTTTTTTTAATCTTTTTTTAAACAATTAAATTAACATTCCATTATTAATTAAAATAAAATATAAAACATTACAACAAAAATTAAAAACTTAAACACAATGTCTAAATTATATTTCTAATTTATTTTTCGCTTCCTCTCCAACTTCTTCTCTAGTTGCAATCCGGTCAAACAGTCATCAAAAGAATTACTCCCTCCGTCTCAAAATAATTGTCCAAATTTTCATTTTTGGATGTCTCAAATTAATTGTCCACTTTCCCTTTTAAGTAAAAACTAGAGAATATAGTAGAGGAATATTCTCTTTTAGTGGTTGAAAATAAAAGTGGCCCCACTTTTATTAAAATTTGTAATTCTTGTCTCATGACAATAATTTTGAGACGGAGGTAGTATAAAACATGAGGTCTTTGTTCATTTTATTTTCTCAGAGCAATTGAAACATTTCAAGTTGCAGCTCAAGTTCTTTTCCCTGATATGTAAGCCTCTATTTTTCCAATTCCACTTGCTATCGACGCGAATGTTCTCCATTGTCGCTGATTCAACTCTAAATAAATATCTTGGGCTTCCTTCTTTATACCAGAAACCTGATGCGACATCTTTTCATTTATCTACCAAATGACCAACAAGTGGTATATCAACTAAAGATTTGAAGGAACGGAGGAGGATGATGTTTTTTTCTTAGCTTTGTCCCGTCCCGTTGGTCGAACTTCCCAAACATCTTCCTCCTCATAATCACTCGCTTCTTTGTTGAGATTAAAACCACCATGTGCCAAGTTGAATGTGCGTGTGAGGTGGTTTCCGAAGTCTTTGATTTTTTGAGAGCTTTTTCTTTGGTTTTGTAAAATCTTGGCATCTCATTTTTTTTCAAGTTTTTATGTCCCTTTAAAGCTTCCACTGGCCAATCAATGTGAAGGGTTGACCGTACATCACTTGATATTCGACATACGCTATATCGAACAAAATTTGGCCACTAAACGTAACCTTATGCTAAACGGAGTGGGTTTGGTTTTGAGCGTGAGTGGGTAACTCACATCGTGAGTCCCATTCCTTTCATCCAAGTCACATGTGAGTTGCCAAAAAAAAAAGGTGTGAATGGTGAGTAACTCACCAAGTAGAGAAAGTGAGATTCTGGCCCAAAGTGAAAAAGTATTTGTTTTTTATTTATATTATTAGTTTGTATGGAGTATTTTGTGAGGGTATATTTTTATAATAGTGAGTGAGAGTGACCACTATGAATGTATGGTGAAGTGGAAGTGAATAAAAATAAAAAAAGAGAAAAAGCTGAGTTGGCATTAAAGCGACGATAAGTGAGTTGCTATCACTACTCACGGTCTCGAGAATTTGGGTTTCTAGTTAACTTTTCTTCAAAAATAATGAGTACCCAAAAACATGATAAAGGATAAGAACCACGAAAGGTACTAAAGAAGAAAACAAACAACCGAATACATATCTCAAGTAGTTAACTTTTCCCCAACCACACATGTACCGTATCAAAACTGGAAAAGTATTTATGTGGCCCCCACCCAATAGTTATCTCACACGTACAGGTACAGTATTTATCTGGGACCACTTTAGTAATTAAACCAATCCTAATTCCGTTCAGTTTCTTTTCCATAACAATATCCAGTTCGTTAAGAAAAAAAGAAAAGAAAAAAAGTTACCAATGGCTTCATCTGCTTCAGCTAAAACCAACCACAAAAGGTACGACGTGTTCTTAAGCTTCAGCGGCAAAGATACTCGGTACTCATTCACAGATCATCTCTACAAAGCTTTAGTAGAATCTGGAATCAGGACTTTTAGGGATAATGGAAATGAGAATGTGAATAATGAAATTGAAGATGCCATTAAAGCATCTAGAGCTTCAATTGTTGTGTTGTCCAAGAACTGGGCTGATTCGAATAGGAGCCTTGATGAGCTTGTGATGATTATGGAAAGAAGGAGGAGGTTTTTTCATGTGGTTATACCTGTTTATTGTCATGTTGATGTGTCTGATGTTATTAGGGAATTAAAAGATTGTATTATTCAACCAAGAGGCAATGTTCAAGGGTGGGAGCAGGCTCTTACTGAAGTTGCTAATTTGAGTGCCAAGGTTCTTTCCGGGTACGTTAACTACATTATATATCATGCATTCAAAACTTATATTTTGATGTTTAGGTTGGGTATATATGGAATTATCCGAACCCGTAAAATAAATTGATATAAACACCTACGAAGAAAAAGGGTAAATAGAGAGGTTGTAGTGAGAGAAAGGTGAGTTGGCAGTGGTGACCGCGGTCACCATTACGCCCAGCCTTAGTTAATTTCCATTATGATTGCTTGTTTGTGCCTAGTTAAGCTGATCAAAGCTAGAGCTTGCAATTGTTGGCGTGTTTGGGTTCATATGTCCAGATATCCTAAACTAAACCTCCTTGTTTAGTCACCTGTGTTGAAAAGAAAAACCTGGGTTGATTTATTAGAAGGGTTAGTTTTGTCAAACCATTTACGACTTAAATCTGTATTAAAAGGTACTTGATAAACTATCCAAAATGTGAGTTGGAATATTTAGTGATAGATACAACAATATATCCAATGCCGCCAGAGTGGGGTCTATGAGAGGTAAGATCTAGACAGTCACACCTCTACCCAAGGGTAAAGGGACTACTTCGAGAAAGACCTCCGAAAATAGTTTGTGTTTGTGTGTATGAGTAAATTCATATGTGGTCGTGTGGCATATAGTAGTAGCAACATAAAAGACATGCATACACATAAACGCCTAAAGGCATGAAAACATAGAGGCATGGAAGTATATAAAGAAATATGGATCTAGGTGCATGAAAGTCCAGATTACCCAAGGGCAACATATAAGAAAAATAAAGCAAAAGCAGATGTAGACATTAAAAGCAGAATAACATAAAAGTATAAAACATAAAAGCATGCAAGCATACATGCGTATAAGGAACAAGGCCAAACAGACATAAGAAATATACGTAATATAAGAAATAAGACTATGGGTAAGGATCCAGTGAGAAGAAAACTTAAAATGAGAAGAATGAGAAATAGCTATAGAGGCCTAAAAGCATGAAAGCATACATGCATGAACTCATACAAGGTCAAAACGGCCTACGCGCATGAATAAATCTATGTATAGGGGGTGTTGTGAGACATGTGTATATACACGCAAATGAATCTCTATACCTAAGGGTAATCAAGTATATACACGAAGCTACCATGCAACAAGGAAAACCTACTCATCTACCCTAATCATAGTTCTTCACTTATTCCTATCACAGGCACGTCCTTGGTCAAGAGAAGCTCCTTTAGGTCAAGCTTCAGTCCATCTCCCACCTAAGCTTTGTTCTACTCTTTCTCCTCAAGCTATCGACAGTAAGAGATTGCACTCTCCTAACAGGTGATGACTGTGATCTCTTTTTGACTTGCCCAAACCATCTCAATCGTCCTTTCATCTTGTTGATGATAGACGCGACTTCCAGTTCCACTCTAAAATCTCCATTCGGGATTATGTCTAATGTAGTTTTACCACAAGTCCACTTTAGCATCCTCATTTTTGCCACTTCTACCTTATTTGCTTGAGTCTTTGTTATTGGCCATCACTCTGACCCGTACAACATAGCTAGTCTAATTGCCACCCTATAAAATTTTCCTTTCAGCTTTAAAGGTAACTCTTGTTGCCGCCCTCTACTTCAACGAGCCTGCTTGTATATGGGTGTGTTACATCATCCTCTATCCTTTCCGATTTGTGAATCACCGAGCCGAGATATCTAAAGGACTCCTTCGGTTGTAAGATCTTGTCACCGATACGAATTACTGCTTCCTCCCTCCACTTCTCTAATCTACCATTTAGCCCTATGTTGTTTATGAAACTAACACAAAATATCATCGACGATATCAAGCACCAATGGATGCTGTCTTGTATTTGTCATGATAGCTCATCCTCAATCAAGGAAAAGAGGTAAGGGCTAATAGAAGAACCTTGGTGTAGACTTACTTCCACTAGAAAATACTATGTGTTTCCCACAACGATCCACACATAAGTCTTTTCCCCTTTGTACATATCCTGGATAACTTTTATGTATCTCATTGGGTTCCTTTATCTCTTAGTCTCTTCCAAATCAAATCACGTGGGAGGCTATCATATATTCATATGCCTTATCCAAGTATAAGAAATCCGTGTGCATGTCTCTTTGTCTTTCTCTATACTCCTCGACAAGGCCTATAATAAGGTGTGTTGCTTCCGTCGAAGACCTTCCTGGCATAAAACAGAATTGGTTCTCTGACACTTTAGTCTCTCGTCTCAGCCTCTCTAAATCACTCTCCCGGAGCTTCATGGTCTGACTAATTAGTTTAATGTACATGTAGTTACTTCAGGTATGCGTCGCCCTATTCTTGTAAATGGGGATAACTTCTTGAGGCTCCACTCCTTGGGCATTTTAGCTCTTTAGAAGGTCTTGTTAAAGAGAAGTGTTAGGCACCTCACACCGCGTATTTAAGGCACTTCACGCTTCTCTGGGGATTTGATCAGGTCGAACATCCTTGTTTCTTACATAGCAATGTTCTCCAGTTCCTCGTTTTGCTCATGCCTTCTACCGTTGAAAAGAGCGTATAAATACTCTCCCCATCTTTTTTAAAATTCGTCTTCGTGAACAATGCTATGACCTCCCTCATCTTTGATAAATCTTATGTTTCCTAGATCACTTTTTCTTCTCAATCTGGCCTTGGCTATCCTATAAATATCGTTTTCTCCCTCTTTGGAGTCCAATCTATTATAACTGTCTTTCTACACGCTCTCTTTTGCTATGGCTACCGCCTTTTTTTCTTCTCTTTTTGCTTCTTTGTACCTCTCTTCTGCTGCAGTTCTATTCGTTTGGTCTCCATCTCGTATCGAGATATGCTCTCTCAACCGAGTTTGTTTCGTTGCTATTTTGTTTTGCAGCTCATC
This sequence comes from Artemisia argyi, assembly GCA_030686995.1. Taxonomy (NCBI): domain Eukaryota; kingdom Viridiplantae; phylum Streptophyta; class Magnoliopsida; order Asterales; family Asteraceae; genus Artemisia; species Artemisia argyi. The sequence continues at coordinate 26,596,734 of CM060709.1, forward strand.
ACCACGCCACCAGGATTCTATGCGGGCTGTATGTATTATCCCTGTCCCCACAGCCACAGCCACAGCCACAGCCACCAGGATTCTTTACACCTCATCAATATTTAGTGATAGATGTTATAGTATAAGGATCCATTTTATCGACCATTTTCATTTGTGGGTCCCATTTGCTTGGTGTGAGCGGAATTGGAGATGTGATGGCACCCAATTTACCCGGTGTGAGGAATGCAAATGGGACCAATAAATGGAGAAAATTGATTAACACAAATGAACCCACTCTTTTGTTTTTCCCAAATTTATAAATGTCAGATCCTGAGCGTGTTCATTTTCTTGCTTCCTTTTCTCCAGGCCGGAAACGGAGTTTATCACTGATATTATTAATACCATTTGCCATAAGCTACGTCTCAATTTAGTTTCATCTCCACCACATCTAACTGGAATGGACATTCGGGCTGAAGATATCAATTACTGGGTGAAAAACAAACAAGATGTTGAAATTCTTGTAATTTGGGGCATGGTAGGAATTGGAAAGACTACACTGGCCAAATATATTTATGAAACTCACTTGCCTAAATTTCAAAGCGGCAGTTTTGTTGAAGATATTGGAAAAATATGTGAACGACCCAATGGTCTGTGTGAATTACAAGAACAGCTTCTTGCAGACATTTTGGAGGACAAAGTAAAAGAACTCGATGTAACTTGGTATAAAAGTCATATTGAAAAGGCGTTAGAAAACAAAAAAGTGCTTATTGTTCTTGATGACATCGATAAAAAGGAGCAGATAGAAGCCTTACTTGGAATGGGAAAGATTGATTCAGGAAGCAAGATTATTATCACAAGTAGGCTTCAAACTATAAAATCAGTGCTTGGGTCTATGTATCGTAAGTTTAGAGAGCACAAACTCGAGTTGTTGAATGAACATGAATCACTAGAGCTTTTAAGTTGGTATGCTTTCGGATCTAAAATTCCAATGGAAGGTTTTAAGGACCTCGCGTCAAAAGCAGCCCAATATTCTGCAGGAAATCCACTGGCTCTTAAAATGCTGGGTTCTTTATTTGTTAGTGCTGAAGAGTCACATAATGGAAATAACATAGAGAACTGGATGAGCACACTCAATTTATTAGAAATTGACCTTCATTACAGAATACAAGGTATATTACGTATTAGCTTTAAGTGCTTGCCATATATCAGTTACCAAGAGTTATTTTTGCATATTGCTTGTTTCTTTATCGGAGAAGATAAAGATTATGTGGTGAAGATATTGGAGCCTGATTATTCTGCAACAGCTGGGATTGTGACCCTAGTTAACAGATGCCTTCTTACTGTTTCAAAAAGCAAAAAACTCATGTTGCATAGAATTTTTATCGAGATGGCAAGAAGTATGGTGGTTGAAGAATCACCCACAGATCTTGGAAAACGCAGGAGAGTCTGGGGTAACATGGACTCTTACTCTTTGTTGAGACAGGGAAAGGTTAGATGCTATGATTTAGAGGTGGCAAAATGGTGCGTGCGGGTCAAACTGGGGTAAATGTATTACGGGTGATATGGGTGGGATTGGAGCAAAATAGTGGTGTTAATCAGTTGGGGTTTGGATTCTTTGGGATTGTTGCTTCAAGTTTCGTTGGTTTACTTTTAGGAAAAACCAATAACTAAACCGGATAAAAAAGTTTCGTTGGTTTACTTTTAGGAAAAACCAAGAACTAAACCGGATAAAAAACCCACCTTTATTTTGATCTCAAACCAAAAATTTAAATTCAAATTATTAACTATAATTACCGAATTTTTAATATTTTATATATATTAACACTTGAAAACTTACAAATTCAGAAGTTAGTATAAAGTTTAGTGAAATTTGATAATTATATACGTTTCAGTTTATTTAAGAAAGACGATCCATCTTAACTGCAAATGCAAGTTTAAACTTGAAAATTCATTATAGTGACACAGATATTATGTATAAAATAATGGGATATGGGTCAACGTTTCTACTTTTACTGTTCAGGTGCATGTTTAAGATTACCTTCTATTGATCTACTCCAACTAACGTTCACTTGTTTATTCATTTTTTCCGTTAGGGTTCAGAAACTATAGAAGGTCTATCACTTGACATGCGAATGTTGAAGGAAGAAAAGCATAACATGGTAATAGTGTATCAATAGCTTTCTTGTGGAAACCTTGTAGCCATTCTTATTTAATAACTGAATGTGCACAAATTTTGCAGCCAGCAGCCTTTGATGTGGATTCACTTGCAAAGATGGATAACCTAAAGTTGCTACAACTAAACTATGTGGAATGTTATGGATCCTATGAGTATTTTCCAGAAAAATTGAGATTGCTTTGCTGGCATGGATTTCATTTAGGAACCATACCCTCCGAGCTATACATGGGAAATTTAGTGGCTATTGACATGAGTTATAGCAAGTTAGAACGATTTGAACCCTCCAAGGTAGTGTGTTCATTTGTATCTCCTTTTTATTTATTTTTTGGCCTTTTAACATATCAACTTGAAAAGTTAAACTTTGTTACTTATGAAATAGGCACTTATAAATCTGAAGACTCTAAAGCTAGAATACTCGTATTCTCTAGCTGAAATCGACAATTTATCCCTCGTCCCTAATCTTGAGAATTTGAGTCTTGCGGGATGTAGCAAGTTAATTCGTATTTCTGACACCATTGCGGAGCTTAAGAGTCTTTCTACATTGAACGTAACAGGATGTACAAACTTGTTAAAAGCCTCTGGTTTTGATCAACAGCCAGTGTTGACCTTTCCGTCCTCATTAGAGAAGATATTGGTTAGTAATTGCGATCTACAACGTAGCAATCATGTTTTGAGTTTCCAAAACCATTCATTTTTGCAGTACTTGCATTTAGGCAATAACCACTTTGAGTCCCTGCCTGATTATACTCATCTAAAAAATCTTCGGGTACTTAACTTGAGTTTTTGCTCACGACTTAAGTACATTGAATGTCTCCCAAGGACACTTGATAAGTTGTTTATTACCAGCTGTAAGTCATTGGAGAAAATAAATTTTGAATCACGACGGTTCACATTGCAAGAGATTGATTGCGAAGGCTGTACTAATCTGCTAGAAATTGAAGGCCTTTATAAACTGGTGCCATTGTCCAAAATTGATGAAGCAAATTTGGGACATATGAAGTGGCTAAAACCATATCAAAATCACGAGATGCGGTTGATCGGTGATTATCAGCTCACAGTAGGCAGAAGTTGGCATATACAGGTTCTTTCTTTCTCTCTCAAACACATTCACGAGCACAAATAGCTATCGTTTTTGGTGCTTGATGGGTGGGTCGGACGGATTGGATCACGGTTCAAAACTGGTACAGGTCGGGCTGATCCCAAACACTTCTTGTCCATAATCTAAGTTAATATTAGAAAAATTAGTGTGTCGGATATGAATACAAAATGGTATTTTATTGATAATGTACAATGTTATTAAATAAAAAGATTTAAGAAGGTTTATATATTCAAGGAAACACTTTGGGTGACTTTTGACCCATATCATGCCAAGTAATCTATCTGATTTTATCCATTTGACACATACTTAAGTAAATAGTTCGAACTTCTCACTTCTAGACCGATCAACAAATGAGTGACTGAATTCTATAATTTTGTTTACCACAGATGTTGTACGAATTTGGTATAACAAGTACATTTCTGCCAGACATAATGGATCTGGACATAACGTGTGAGTACAAGTCAAAATTCTCATCCTTATCCTTTGATGTGCCTCCGCATTATAATAATCACATACTCAAAGGTCTAAACGTGGCATTCAAATATACAAATTCCGATGATGAGAAACAGGCATGGCCGGCATTTGCTAAAATCAGTAACATAACGAAGTGTCGTGATTGGATATACAACCCTATGGTCTTTGGCAAACCCAGAAATGGTGAAGTTGCTATATGGTTAAGCTATTGGTCGATGGAAAATTTATTAGATGTTGGTGATAAAGTTAATGTGTCTATTATTATGGAAAATAGATCTGAAGTAATCGAGTGTGGTGCCAGCATTGTTTATGGTGAGGATATAATAGAGGAGTCCTGGCAAAATAACACGGAATGGGATGAAATTCTTGCAGGAGATTTGTCTTCATTTCAGCTAACCATGGATACGTATTATCTTTGTCGCTTTGATTTCTTAAAGTCAATGGACGTTGATGAACCAACCCCTAGTTGGTATAGAGATTTGGTTCGTAATAAATTTGACTATACAGGTATGCGCCTCTTACTGCTAATTCTTGGTTTTTCAAGTTGAGATTTGGTTCCAAATAAAGAAGGTTTGTATTTAACATTGCTGTAGCGATGCAAGGATGGAGAAAGACTGGTCGATCTCAGAAGTTTCAACAATAGTTCTCAGTTGTCGGTTGTGAATCCGTATGCATGTGAATATATTTGCTGTACATATTGATTCTTCTCTAAATTGTACTAGATATTGTGTTTGCCGGGCTAACCCAAACTGACTCCCCATTATTCAACATTTCAACCCATGCAAAAAGTGGCTTGTTTCAACCTAAAGTCCAAGACCTGAAGCGCCCCAGGCATCTTGCCACATCTACTTATGAAGTTCTGATTTTGGAAGAGGAAGAAAAATATTGTTCAATATTTTGCTACGCTTGTTAGACTGCCATTTGATACTACAAAGCGTTGGATTTTATTTGGGTAAATTGCAAAAATGGTCACTAACGTATCACGAAATTGCAAAAATGGGACCGAGTCATAAAGGCATGCAAATTTGTCACTAATGTTTCGCAAAAATGCAAAATGGCCACCGAGAGCGTCTTTTTGCTAACGCCAGTAAGTTTTTGCGTTAGTCAAGGGTATTATCGCCATTTCACTCTTTTTCCGCCTTTGACTAGCCCGACTTTATTTAAATGACCAAATTTGCAAAGTCGTAACTTAAGTTTGCAGGAAAAAAAACCCACGTGACAACCGAAGAGATTGTCTTGGGATTGTTTTTCAACGACTAACCATAAATTTGCAAAGAAGTAACAGGGCAATCGAAACGGCTGAACCTTTCTCGCTTATTTAAACACAATAAACCACACACACATCCCACCTAAACACACATAATCCCAACGATCAAAACAACCGACGATGGCAAACAATGGTAAAGGGAAGGGTATCTACATTGGTACCGAGGAAGAGGAATTTGACAAAGTTTTAAGAACCTATTATCTAAATGATTTACTTCTTGATGCATTTGGCGGAGAACCAATTGATGAGTATGGTTCTTATAGGAAGATACCTTAGGAGTTGAGAACTAAGATTCTGAGGAAACAAGATGGCTACTATGAAGCGCTTTTGAGTGATGAGGAGGAGGAGGAGGAGAAGCAAGAGCATGTTGATACCGTTTTACCCAAGTTTGATAAGTTGGAACAGAAGATTTCCAATCTTGAAAATGTGTTCAAGTATATAAAGGAGGAGAAAGACAAGAAAGAAAAAGAATTGAAGAAAAAGAAGAAAAGGGGTGATGCGGAGGGCAGTGGTTCAAATTACTAAACAAGTGTTTGTTTAGATATCTGTTTGAAAATTTGTAATGGTTGTGAACTCCAATGATCAATGAAACTTTTAATGTTTATGTTACTCATATGTTTGTGTTGATCAATGAAAGTTTTAATGTTTATGTTACTCATATGTTTGTGTTTCGATTTTGTATCTTTATGTTTGTGTTTCATTTTTGAAATATGTGGGGTACTTCCTATGCAGCTTATGCACAAAGTATTAGATAGGTGATGTTTGGCATGAAAGTCAAATGGGTGAAAGTCAAACGGGTGAAAGCTATTGACTAGCACTAGTAAGAAGTTAATACTCCTTTACCTATCTTACATAATGAAGTAAATTATCTTACCAACTAGGATAGTAAAGTCTCCTTCCAACTTTCTCAAAAACATAGATATGGCAGAATCTGTAACTCAAAAATTAAAGAGAAAGAAAATGAGTAGTAATGATACACAGGTAGAGGAAGTAAGTGGTTGTGTAATTGGTCTTGGTATCAGAAGTGGGAACAAAACAGGAGGGGTGGTGCAAAGATAGAGGTGTTGGACGAAGGATGCTTTATCTGTTGTGGGGATGTTAAGTGTTGGAGGCATAGTGTTGTGATACTTGAAAAGGCAGGTTGTGCAACGGAAGAGGAAGTAAGTTGTGGTGTCATTGGACTGGGTATTACAAGTAGAAACATAAGTGCAGGGGGTGGTGCAGATGCAACTCAAGCAACTGAAGCAAAGAAAAAGAGTAAAAAGAAGCCAAGAAAGTTCATTAAAAACAACACCACAAACTGAATTACTATGGTTTTGGGCATGTCCAAACTACAAACTGAATCACTATGTTTAGTCTGTGTTTTAATGTTTCATTAATGTGAGTTTCTTGTTTATGTTTATGATACGTATCAAATAAACTAATGAACTATAAACATATGTGAAGACATTATTCATACAAAATCTGGATCATGAGATCCATTACATTCATTAACCATAACATGGTAATGTATACAAAAGAAACCCATCACTAATCTCAAAACAACCAACCCCTTCATGGATATTTCTTCCTCACAACAACCTCAATCTTCTTTAACATTGATGAGTGTGTAAATACTCATCATTTTTACCTAATCAAAGCTGCCAAAACATCCAAAAACACTCAAATATGCATCATAATACTGAAAATATCACAGGAATGTGTTTTATATGTTTCAGATGCAAAATAATCAAAAATAAGTGAAAAATGAACAAAGTTTGCATAATTGGCAGTTTCAGTCCATCAACTTTCAAAAGTTGTCAAAACCAGTCCCTGGTTATTCTAAAACATGAAAAAGTCACCAAAGGTCCTTTTTGAATCACAAATTACATATTTAGTCCTTTGGTGTAAAGTTTCACAAAATAACAAGTTTAGTCCCTCAACTTTGCAAAATTGACAAAAATGGTCCCTGGGATGTAAAAACTTTGAGAAAATCAATTTTTGGCCTCGTACTACTCACATATGGCAGGAATGGTCCTTGGTTGGAAAGTTTGGTGAAATTACAAGATTGGTCCCTAAAGTTTCAAAGTTGGCAGATATGGTCCCTGGAAGTTTAAAAAATGGAAAAGTCAACTATGGTCCTTACACTATTGAACCTTGGTAAGTTTTACCCTTGCAAGTACTTTTGGAAAGTTGTCAAACCCAACCCTCAAAAATCCAGAAATTACAAAATTGGTCCTTGTGCTAATTTCTAAAACCATACGAACCCTTAATATTAAAACACCCAAAAACAAATCCAATCCAAACACAACTCCACCAGCCCACTCCCTTTTCCCTTGGCCCAACCCCTAAGCCCACACCCACCTAAACCGTTCTAAATAATACCCCCGGTCAACCAAAGTCAAACTTCCTCCCTTCCCTCTCCCCCACTTGCAGCAGCCATCACCTCACACCCCCACCATCACCATCCCATCAAAACCGCCCAAACCCACTACACTCCACCCCTCACCTCAGCATTAAATGCTACCACCCCCAATTGTTATAAACAGTCCAAATGCTCTGTTACTGTTTTGGCGCCAAAAAGATTTAAAGGGTCAAGATCATCTCAAACCAATCCAATGGTCTAGAAAGAAGTGGGAAAGACTCAGAGGGTCCCACTGAACCCTAATTTGCATCTATAAAAGGAAAGAGATGGAGCAGTGAAGAGTAGTAGTTAATTTAGTTAAATTTAGCATCGTTTTCATTGTAGCTTCTAAAATCAGTTGTAATCTTTGTTTTTAAAGCTTGTAATATCATTTTCAGTGAATGTTAATTCAGTATTAAGAAATCAATCCTCAGTTTCTTTTCTAAATTTTAAGTTGCAATTTAAATTTACAATTTAAGCTTCTCTTGGTTATTAGTAGTTGTTTAGAGACTCACAAGCTCACATAAGCTCCCATATAGCTTATAAAAGCTATTAGTAACACTTAAAAACAGTTTAGTTATAAAAAAATCAAAAATACAAAAAAGTCAAATTCTAGGTTTCATGGTGATTCAAGCTGGAGCAGGGTGAATTGTGGATTGCCCTGGGTTAGTTGCCTTGTGGAAGGCTTATAGGAGTGTTCTGAGTTCTTGGTTCTTGGTTAAAAAGCTTGGAAGGCAGTTGTAAGATCATCCCTTTTAATTCAAACTCATTATTAGTGCTCTGATGTTCTTTGCTTGATTTTTCTTGTTCATTTAATCTTTAATATAGCTAAGTAGTGTAGATGGATCATTAGCTTGGTTAAATTAGGTCTGATACTCCAAAATTTAGTGAAACAGTCTAATTAAGTAGTGTTTGGATTTGTGTTTTGCTCTGATCAAGACTGTTCTTGTTGTTGTTTCTTGTTCATACAAGTTCCTTAGTGTCATATTAACTCAGGTAAACAATAAAAAACAAGCATTGTTCATAAAAAAGTCAAAATACCTTTGATCTTACCTCAGTTGTTATCTGTCAAGCATTTTGAGTCCAAATCTCATCTAATCACTTCAAAAGTGAGTGTTTTAGCTTAATTTCACTACATCATAGCTTAATATAACATAATAAGTAATTAGGAGGCAGTAGAATCTCACATAAGTCAACTTAGCTTAATATTTCAAAAAGTCAAATTAGACCTCTTTGCAGAAATCCAAAATTTGTAGGAATTTTCCTGATTTTTAGACTGCAAACTAGACCCTGAGCTTTTCACAGATATAAGTACATCAGCTTATCTACAATAATCTGTTTTTGGCTTATTTTTGTGATTTTTTTGTGTGGAGCCTACACTTGCTCAAAGTGACCTGCAAGGCAAGTACATGCCCTGTGCACAGGAAATTGACCAATATTCCCAAGACCATAGCTGATTCAGTAGTGGGACCCACCCTTAGCTTATTGGCTTTTTGGAAAGCCAAGCAGCCCATCTTGACAGTTCAAGGCTTATTTCACCATTTCAAGTTTGTTTAATAGGGCTGCAAGTAGCTTTTTTTTGTCCCTTTTCATTGTGTATGCTAAGCAATCAGTGTGCATAGGCCTTGTTCATAAGCTTCCTTAGAGCTTATTAGTGGGCCCCAGTGTGTGCTTATTGGCTTATTGAGAAGCCCTCCAGTCCACCTTCAAGGTTCAAGGTTTACTTTGGACCCCCTTGACTTCTGTGGACCCCACAGAGGTCCAAAACCCCTTTGTTTGGTTAATTAGTTTTATAAATTTTTTATAATTTTTTAGGATTCCTGAGATGGTTAATTAGTTTTATAAATTTTTCTATAATTTTCTAGTCATTTTTAGTATTATTAGTAATTTAAAATAGTTTAAATAATTTAATTAATATAATTAGTATTTAATTAATAAAAAAACCCACAAAAAGACAAAAAGACATATTTTTAATTTTTAATTTTATTTTAAGTCATTTTAGAATTTTATAAATTAATTTTGCAATTTTCTAGTTAAAATTTGTATTATAAAGTTTTTAAGTTAATTAATTTTAATTAAATAGTTAAATAGTTTTTATTTAAATAATTAATATTAAATAATAAAATAATCAAAAAAATAATTTTCTTTTTAATTTCATTTTCTTTTATAATTAAGTTTGTAAAATTTTCATTTGCACCCCCTGTAGTTTTAAATTGTTTAAAATTCACCTTATTCTCTGTGTGTAAACAATTCTGATTTCTGATTTGTACTTGTGTAATCATATCTGTGTATCTGTAATTGTTAATATTGTCTCAATTGTCCAAATACCAAGTAATCAGTAGCGTAATCAATTCCCAATCATCTCTTGTTACTGTCCTCAGTGCCACTCATTCCCATAAACGTTTTCAAGCACCATTGCAATCACGTCGGGACATAACGACTCGGGGAAAAACTATACTATCCACGGAGCATTGACTCTAGGCAGTTTGACTTTGTTGACCAAATCACTTGGTCAATAATACCTGACTGCTTGGAGCCAACCAAAATTTGGCGCCGCTGCCTGGGAGATTGTTGCGTATTTGAAAACGTTTTAGGTTTAGTGGTTTTCAAAACCCTCCCTGTACAAATTTCACCACTTTTGTAAAAAGTTTTTGTAAAAATATCAATCATATCAAAAAGTTTATTAACACTTTTCCTAAAGTGTTAACAACACAAAAAAAATCAAAAACAACAAAACAATCGTGAAGTTAAATTACTTCGGTTTCTTTAAAATTACAACCTACACAGGTGGAATACGGAAGTTCTGACATTAAATTACGAACTGAAGAGAGATCCATTCTTCTCTCCCGCCACCCTGCGAGTAATTTTAAAGAGGTCGATTTCGGTTAACGAATCGATAACAAAAATATTTTCAAAAGTTTTTTTGCACACACACCCGAAAAGCCCAAAAACAATTTTTTCTGTTAATAATAAATACATAAAATCTTACCACCGCAAACCAAGTCAGAACACCTACCAACTGGGGGTGTGAACATAATAAGTTCCCAAACATAAGATTAAAACTTGGCATTGTTTCCCTGTGAGTGGTGTACCTTTTTCAAAGAAGCCATTCACTTGTGATTATTGGTTTAAGTTCCCTGTTGTTTTGCCTCGAATTTGTTTTGAAAAATTGTTTTTAGTGCATGTGCACTCGTTCACAAACAAAGCGTAAAAATCAGAAAAACGTACCCGAGCTACGTACTGTTATTGAAGAACCAAAAACAGAAATGGACGACGGGCCACCACCACCCCCTGACCCTCCCAAGGATGAGCCAGCTCACGATCTCCGAACGATGGAGGAGTTGTGTCAGCCTACCATGCAAGGGAGGGGCGGATCTATTGCACCACTCACTATTGAGGCTACGGACTTTGGCCTCAAGCACCACATGATCCAACAAGTCCAGAATTTGTGTCAATTTCACGGATTACCGGGTGACGATGCTAACAAGCATCTTGACAAATACCTTACCGTCACCCAAAGCATGAAACAACACGGTGTCACCGATGATGCCCTCCGTCTGTATCTCTTCCCCTATTCCCTCACCCATCATGCCACTGCTTGGTTTGACCGACTCCCCAAGAATTCTATTCGTACCTTTGATGAAATGGTAACCAAGTTTTTAGCCAAATATTTTCCACCTTCCATGGTTACCAAGTTACGAAATGATATCAGCAACTTCCGGCAGCGTCCCGATGAGTCTTTATTCGAGGATTGGGAACGTTACAAGCTTGCAGTTGATCGGTGCCTAAACCACAATATGTTACAAGTTACCATCATAGATACCTTCTATAATGGTCTAACATTGAGGCACCGGGATATTCTCAATGCTGCTGCTGGTGGGACCTTCATGAAAAGACGTCCCGAAGAGTGCTATGATCTAATTGAGAACATGACTGCCCACCATAACTTTTGGGATTCCTCTGCGGAGAGGGATGAGTCATGTAAATCAGTCATTCCTTCATCATCATCTCCTGATATCGCGGTTCTCACTAAAAAGATGGACGCCTTTGCTACGGCTATGTTGAGGATGAATCAAACCCTCCAAAAGCAACAAGTGAAAGCCGTAGCCCAAAGTTGTGAAACTTGTGGAGGCCCACATCTGGATTCCGAGTGTCCAGCTACTGCTGGTTATCCTCAAGAGAACGTTTATTGATGCGTGGGAATCGCAACAGGCTTTACCTCTCGAGGGATCTCGAGAAGCTTACAACCCCCACCAGGCAGTGTACCTGATCGTTGTAGTATAGTATAGTGACAAGTACCGGGGGATTGATCGTTCAGCTTAGGAATAGTGTCGCTAGGATTAGAAAGCCTAATTACTAGTTCTAAAGGTGAGGGATGATTATTTTTGTGTTTTTATATTTTATGGAAAGCAAATAAAATCTCGGGTTTTGGAAGAGTGGGCGGAATTAGTTGCTATTCAACTAACCCAAAACTAAGATGCAATCAAAATAAAATACTAAAAATGAAATTAAACTAATTTATACTAAGGTTGTGAGCAGTAATTGGAGAAAATGTGTTTACTTAGATTTCACTACTCCCTAGATATCATTTACACGTTAATTACTTGTTATAATTGCATGGATGACGGATTGTATTCCTTAATACCATTCATGGGGTGGCATACATAACTCCCCAATTCTATGAGCTCTTATCTCCTCCTACACCATGCCCAGCACAACTATAGGGATTGTAAACAGTGGCTCATGCATTAAATACAACCAATAAAGACCTAGTACGCCTCGGTTCATGTTTCTTAAGACGTTCAAGCATGTTACCATTTGGAGATCTGCCAGTTTTCTTAAGCCTAACATATAAATCATTCATCCAAGATAAGAATAAACAAGTAATCAACACATAATCAATATCTAGGTTTCATTAGATCTAAGCAAACACAAAAGAGATCTAGCCTAGCATAATGGAATTGAGACAAGAACAAGATATAGACAACCAACACATAGACATATTGATTGAATTAGAAGAACACTTATCTCAATTACAATGCAAGGTATCAAGGGTTTGGAACCCTTGAAAAACCTGTAAAAGTTGCACCAAAATCGTCTTTAGGGTTTCTCCCAAAACTTCTCTCTTTTTTAATGTGAAAAACTAGAAAACTATATATAGGAAAATAGGGATGACGGCGTCAAGAACAAAGGTGTGACGCCGTCATCTCGCCGCCAAATACTTCCTCGGACGGCCTTGATCTACTTCTGACGCCCTGTGTGACGCCGTCATCAACTACGGATTTTTATTATTGAGGTTTGACGCCGTCAAGAACAACGCTTGACGCCTTCATGTACTGTTCCCAGCATGGAAATTTGAGACTTTGCCGTTTTCTTCACTTTTATGCTCCAAAAACGTCCAAAATGGCTTCTTTTCCAGAATTCACTCTCCAAGTACCTAAAATCACAAAAGGAACGATTTAGGGCAATATTTGATCAAATAAAGTCGGATTCGGGCTTAAATGACCCCCTAAAAATGGATCATTTTTCGCCTCATCATATACCCTTACACTTGAGATTTGCTTGTCCTCAAGCAAATGCGCTTTTATTCTACTCAAAAGACAAGTTAGGGGTCATTTAACACTAATATAAAAGTAATTACAACAAATAATCGTTCCACTAAAGACCAATAGACAAGCACGGAGGTCATACACAAGCACCTCACAAATAGTGTTTAGATACTCACATCTCTCGGGTGTAATAAAGTAATATAACATTATGGAAATGGAAGATATCTCTCACTACCTATCATAGCAAAATAGATTACCATAGGCTTGGGAAAGGATCAAACCTCCACCACATGGCGTAAGCACCTAGGATAAACTATCAAAGAGGTCTTTTAAAGGGTTGTAACGTTAGGTATAGGGATATGAATTACACGGTTTTGTTGGATAAAGGAAGTTTTACTGGTGGCGAGTTAACAATCTTGGTTAATTACATGTACAAGATGGCGTTGCTAAGCCAAGACTAGACTCGACTTAAGCTAATAAATGAAAAATAACTAAAAACATAAAATGAACATAGAATGAAAAGGGATGGTAGTCCGTATGTTTTTTTTTTTTTTTTTTTTTTACCCTACCATCCAAAATAATACATCATAGGGGATGAGAATTCCCCTTACACTTGAATCTTTACATACCTTACAATTAACTAATCTAATGACTCGAATTAAGAAAATCAAAACACTTGGAGCACTTTTAAGATTAACGCACATATGGGGGTAATAATATTATGTTCTTCCCCATTACTCCATAAAATAAGTACTTACCCATGAGTCCCAATCGTCCCAAAACAATATGTACAAGGATATGACTCGACTTAGCAACCATGTAATCAATTAGAAAGTTAACTTAGGGTTTAACAAATAACAATAATGCACTAAAAATGAGCGCATACACGGAAGGCTAAGGCGATTTGGTTGTACATTTAAGTGGGGTGTAACAAATTCTTCCTTTAAGTAAAATGCTTAAAGTTAGAAACGAAAAGATAGGCTCGGAGGGGTGTACTAGGGGTATCGTGTACTAAAAATGAGTACAACGCTAAGGGTGTGGGAAAAATTAGTTGACTTAACTAGTCAAGTAGTATGACTTAAATGGTCAAGTAATTATAATACGGGTTTAACACAAGGGTAATCCTAATGCCTCTTATCATGTATTAAATCCTACTACATGAATGTAGTCTCACTAGCGGTCTCGGGATGCATCACTAATGCAAGTTCTAGAATCTAAATGCTACCGGTACACTCACAAGCACTAATAATGAATGCTTTTCCTATCAAATCTAAAGGCGAACCTCACATATTTGGGTGAAAAATTTTTCTGAATATACGGTTATGTGCTAGTCATACAATCTCCTATCCATGAGACGCTTGCTATGGCTAAAGTTTCACTCCTAAATGTTGTAAAAAAATTTAAATTTGGCGCTAAAATTACACTAACAAGTATTTCTCATAGTTTTATTACACATCTACTATCAAACAAAACAAACTCAAGCGAAAGTGCATATGTAAGGTATCATCTTTTTACCCTCCCCTTACACTTAAGATGAACATTGTCCCCAATGTTCAAGTAAAGAATGTAAAAGTGAAAAAGTAAAGAGAATGAAATCAAATACTCCCCTGATTCGCTCGGTTTGGATTATAGGTTGGCCAGGTTAAATCTTCCTCCAAGAAAACGAACAATCAAAGCTTCCCTTCCAGAATATAAATCATCTCCTTGTCGAACATAACCTGTAAATCCTGACAAAAATAGACAAGACAACCTTGCATAAAATCGGCGGCATCCTATATAAGTTACTAAATCCTAGAAAACAAAATAAGATATAATGCTTGTGGAATGAAGTTTGCAGATCTCCTAGAGATTGTAAAACTTAATAATTCACAAAAACCATAAGACTCCGTTAGAAAAACAAAACCGGTAAAATTTCCAGATTTTAACTCCTGACGCCGTCAAGAGTAAAACTCTGACGCCGTCAGAATGGACCTGCAGAAATTCTTATGTTAAGTTTCTGGAAAATTTCTGGAAAAACTTGGTCCTACTTCCTGGAGAATCCTGCAAAACTTCATTATGACTCAATACAAGCATTTGACTCTAACGAATACGAATATACATGTTCATTTAATATTGTGGAGAATCATGATCGGTTTGTTTCTTAAAAACATATTTGGGGTTTCCCCTTACACTTATCTTTTGCAAAAATACTTTTAGGTTGGAGTTAAGACTAGGCCAAACAACATAGTAAAGTATTTCCACATTTTAATTTAGAGACATGATCAACCAACAATAAAAATAAAACTTGCATACGGAAGCAAATAACAATCAAACAAATAAAATCACACAAAACATGGGTTGCCTCCCAAGAAGCGCTTTTCTTTATTTACGAGTCTTGTAGCTAGACTCAAGGTCATGGGTTACTATGTGATTTCGTCATTGGTTCCACTCTCTAGGTCGTCTTCTAAACCAGTTTTGTATTCCGGACCTAGTTGTAAGCACTCTTTGTAGAAACCAAGCATCCTATTTCTAACATACTCTACTCCTCTACGTCTATCCTCCTCATTCCTATAATAAGCCGCTTGCTTATGTTCCTTTTCGAAATTAGAGAGAAGGCGGTATTGTTCGATCTTGTAGGGCATTTGATAAGCAACCTCATCATTCTCTTTCTTGAACCTAACTATCCTTAAAGTCGGATCATAACTCATCCTAGTGGCTTCAACAAATGGTTTTCCGAATACTATTTGGCTTAGGCAAGCATCTATCACCGGACGAATGTCTTCCACTATCATAAAATCGATTTCATAGGTGAGATTCCCTATAATCACATGTAATCCCTTAACTCTCCCTACAAAATTACTTATCAGATTCCTACCGGGCATCATCCTAAAATTGAGTTGCTTCTTCATCACCCAATTGTAATAAGTCCTAGTCATGATGTTCACGGGGGATCTAAGGTCGATGTAAGCTTTCCATATATGCATGTGCCCGATATTACATGGGATGTTAATGTTAGAGGGGTCTCCCATTTTGATAAGGGGGTCGCCAAAGATATATGTTCTCTCGGGACTATCGAATAAATCCTTATGGTATTCCCGTTCTTCCTTGGTTGGCAACTTATCAAAGTATTCTTCTATAGGTTCTACCTCCTCTAATTCCTCATCTTTATTAACCTCAACTTCCCTACTCTCATCCTTACTATCGGCTTCTACTCTAACTTCATCCTTGTCACTCTCCTCTATCTCCTTATCTATCGGCTTAATGGTGACAACATTGACAAAGTGGACATGTTTGGATGATGAGGGGTCCTTAATTTGGATTCCACTATTGGTGTCCCTAGTGTCCTTCCTAGGTGTGATTAATGCTTGGTTGTTGAGGGCTTTCAACAAGTTGTCAATCTTGTTAGTCATCTCCGTTTGTTGTTGGTTGAATTCGGTTTCAAACCTAGCTATGCGGGCTTCTTGAGATGCCATGAACTTTGAAATCAATCCTTCAAGATTGTTGGTACTACCATAGTTGTTAGAAGGATTGTTGTTGAAAGTACGGTTGGATGGTGGACCGTTTGGTTGGTAGCGATTAGGCGGATTGGAGGAATTGGGTTGATTTTGTCTCCACCTAAGGTTTGGGTGATTTTTCCATGAGGGGTTGTATGAATCACTGTATGTGTTTGGCTCGGGCTTGAAAGTGTACCACTTATCTCCCGCTTCGTCGGTACGCGTGGATGCGTAGTCCGCAAAAGCTGTTCCGGGGAGTTCCGCACAATCACGAGTGTCATGGGGACCACTACATAATTCACATGAAGAAGTGATTTTGTTCACTTGGCTTGAAGGCTTCGGAGCTTCGTAGGATTTCATGAGAAACTTGACTTGGTCCTCAAGTTCCATGATCCTACGGTCGAGAGTGCTAGAATTGTTCGAAGGCAAAGATATTGCCTTGACCGTTTTGTTCAAATCACGGGGATCATTCCAACTTTCGTTGTCATAGAGAGCAAGATCTTCTATGAGTTCCCATGATTGTTCCGCACTAAGATCACGTAGCTTACCACCGGCCGATTGGTCAATGGTTCGCCTCGTGGAGATGTCGATATGGTCATAGAAAATTTGGACTTGGAGCCAAAGATCTATGCCATGATGAGGGACTTTTTGGAGTAAGTCCTTGAAACGAGTCCATGCTTCATAAAGAGATTCATTTTGACGTTGTTGGAACATCAAGATGTCATTCCTAAGCTTGGTAGTTCTCCCCAGTGGGAAAAATTGAGCAAGGAAACGAGTGGTGAGATCATCCCATGTGGTGATGGATCCCGCGGGTAAACGCTCAAGCCATTGACTAGCTTGATCCCGTAGAGAGAATTGGAATAGGCGTAAACGGGTGGTCTCTCTAGTTTCAACACCTAGGTCTATGGAATCTACGATTTTGAGAAAGTCCTTAAGATGTTGGTTTGGATCTTCGGAACGAAGTCCATGGAATGCACATCCGCTTTGCACCAACCAGATGGTGTCGGATCGCAAGGGGGTCACATTGTCTCCGGTGAGCTCAATGGTGTTTCGGTAGCCTTGGTGGCTAGGTTGGGAATACTCTCCTAAGGTTCGGGGCCTAAGGGGTTCAGTGGTGGGTTTTGTTGTGGTGGGATGACGGGTTCAAAGATGTTACCACCTTCCATGATGTCGGATGGTAAAGAGTTACGAACAAAGGCACGAAGAAATAAGATAGACTAAAGAAGACCTAAAAATAAAAAAAATAAAATCTTACTAGAAAGGAATCTAGCAAGTAGACCTAATAAAAAGAGATTCTAACCTAGACAATAACTATTCCCCGGCAACGGCGCCAAAAACTTGATGCGTGGGAATCGCAACAGGCTTTACCTCTCGAGGGATCTCGAGAAGCTTACAACCCCCACCAGGCAGTGTACCTGATCATTGTAGTATAGTATAGTGACAAGTACCGGGGGATTGATCGTTCAGCTTAGGAATAGTGTCGCTAGGATTAGAAAGCCTAATTACTAGTTCTAAAGGTGAGGGATGATTATTTTTGTGTTTTTATATTTTATGGAAAGCAAATAAAATCTCGGGTTTTGGAAGAGTGGGCGGAATTAGTTGCTATTCAACTAACCCAAAACTAAGATGCAATCAAAATAAAATACTAAAAATGAAATTAAACTAATTTATACTAAGGTTGTGAGCAGTAATTGGAGAAAATGTGTTTACTTAGATTTCACTACTCCCTAGATATCTTTTACACGTTAATTACTTGTTATAATTGCATGGATGACGGATTGTATTCCTTAATACCATTCATGGGGTGGCATACATAACTCCCCAATTCTATGAGCTCTTATCTCCTCCTACACCATGCCCAGCACAACTATAGGGATTGTAAACAGTGGCTCATGCATTAAATACAACCAATAAAGACCTAGTACGCCTCGGTTCATGTTTCTTAAGACATTCAAGCATGTTACCATTTGGAGATCTGCTAGTTTTCTTAAGCCTAACATATAAATCATTCATCCAAGACAAGAATAAACAAGTAATCAACACATAATCAATATCTAGGTTTCATTAGATCTAAGCAAACACAAAAGAGATCTAGCCTAGCATAATGGAATTGAGACAAGAACAAGATATAGACAACCAACACATAGACATATTGATTGAATTAGAAGAACACTTATCTCAATTACAATGCAAGGTATCAAGGGTTTGGAACCCTTGAAAAACCTGTAAAAGTTGCACCAAAATCGTCTTTAGGGTTTCTCCCAAAACTTCTCTCTTTTTTAATGTGAAAAACTAGAAAACTATATATAGGAAAATAGGGATGACGGCGTCAAGAACAAAGGTGTGACGCCGTCATCTCGCCGCCAAATACTTCCTCGGACGGCCTTGATCTACTTCTGACGACCTGTGTGACGCCGTCATCAACTACGGATTTTTATTATTGAGGTTTGACGCCGTCAAGAACAACGCTTGACGCCTTCATGTACTGTTCCCAGCATGGAAATTTGAGACTTTTCCGTTTTCTTCACTTTTATGCTCCAAAAACGTCCAAAATGGCTTCTTTTCCAGAATTCACTCTCCAAGTACCTAAAATCACAAAAGGAACGATTTAGGGCAATATTTGATCTAATAAAGTCGGATTCGGGCTTAAATGACCCCCTAAAAATGGATCATTTTTCGCCTCATCATTTATGCTGCTCAAGGTTCCTACAACATGGGGGTAATTCTTACCAACCACAAGGGGACCGTAATCTCTTAAGCTATCGTTCCAACAATTTCCTCGGACCTCCCGGTTTTAATCAAAATCAAAACCGTAACTCGAATCAAAATCAGAATCGAGGAGATTTTAATCAAGGTCAAAACCCGAATTTCCAAAACCCGAACCAAAATCAAGGTCATTTTAATCAAAACAATTTTCAAAATGGCAATGAAAATCAAGGTTTTCAAGGAAATTTTCAAAGAAACCAAGGTTAAGGGAATTACAATCAGGGTAATTTCAATCAGAGAAACAATTTTCAGGGTAACAACAACCAAAACCAAGGAAATTTTCAAAACAACCGTGTTCAAAATTTTCCTAACCAAAATCAAAGCGTTGTTCAACCCCCGTCTTCCTTCGATGAAGTTTTAAAACAATTCATGAAAGCACAAGAGGAAACAAATCGGTTATTGGTCAGCAAGATATCTGAACTTCAGAAGTCTTTAAATGATCGACCCTTGGGCTCAGGTACACTACCAAGCAACACGATCGCTAACCCGAGGGGCGATGTTA
The DNA here is from genome assembly GCA_030686995.1 of Artemisia argyi. Classification (NCBI taxonomy): domain Eukaryota; kingdom Viridiplantae; phylum Streptophyta; class Magnoliopsida; order Asterales; family Asteraceae; genus Artemisia; species Artemisia argyi. The sequence continues at coordinate 26,616,402 of CM060709.1, forward strand.
AGGCGATCACTACCAGAAGTGGAATATCATACAATGGACCCACGGCTCCCTCTACCTCTTCTTCTCCTCCTACCAAGGTAGCGGAACATGAACCTGAGGTTACCACGGACACGGTACTTCCTACTAATAACAGAGGTACCAACAACGTCCACCCTCAAGTTGTCCCGGTCCCGACTCCCAAGTCAAAAGTTGTATTTGATCCTCCGGAAATTCCTGATGAAATTCCAAAGAACAATCCCAAGCCTTCAATTCTATATCCTTCACGTTTAAATGATCAAAAGACCCGCAAAAAAGCTAATCATCAGATGGAAAAATTCTACCAAAATTTCCAGGAATTACATTTCGATATCAGCTTCGCGGATGCTCTTCTTCTGATGCCAAAATTTGCGTCGACAATCAAAAGTTTGATAAGTAATAAGGAAAAACTCTGTGAGATGGCTAAAACTCCACTGAATGAGCATTGCTCAGCAGTGCTCTTGAAAAGGCTTCCTGAAAAGCTTGGAGATCCCGAGAAATTTCTCATTCCTTGCATTTTCCCGGGGATGGTTGAATGCTTTGCCTTGGCCGATCTTGGTGCAAGCATCAACCTAATGCCTCATTCAGTCTGGAAGAAACTCTCTCTTCCTGAGCTCACTCCTACCTGCATGACTCTCGAGCTTGCAGACCGTATTATATCTCATCCCCTCGGCATTGCCGAAGATATCTTCGTGAATGTAGGAAAGTTCCATTTTCCGGCAGATTTCGTAATTGTTGATTTCGATGCTGACCCAAGAGTTCCTCTCATTCTCGGTAGGGGATTCTTAAGAACGGGTCGTGCTCTAATCGATGTTTTCGAAGAAGAAATCACTTTGCGTGTCGGTAATGAAGTCGTCACATTCAACCTTGATCAGACTTCAAGATACTCCTCCAACTATGACTCTGAAACGGTAAACCGAATTGACATCATCGATGTTGCTTCAGAGGAATATTCTCAAGAGGTTCTCGGTTTCTCACCAAGTGGCAGTACCACTCTTTCTTCTGAGCCTATCATATCCGACTCTTCCCCTTCTCTCACTCCGTTTGAGGGGAGTGACTTGCTTTTGGAAGAGGTCGAGGCTTTTCTTGCTCAAGATAGCTCAATTTCCAATGAGATTGATGAAAACTATCTTGACCCGGAGGGGGATATTCTTCTTCTTGAAAGATTGTTAAATGACGATCCTTCACCCTCTTCGTCTCCAAAAGAACTTCATAAAGCGGAAATTAAGTCTATTGAAAAATCTGAAGAATTTCCCGAGGTCGAGCTCAAGGACTTGCCTCCTCATCTAGAGTATGCATTTTTGGAGGGTGATGATAAATTACCCGTCATTATTGCTAAAGACTTGAAAGATGAGGAGAAAACTGCACACATAAAGGTTCTTAAGTCACACAAGCAAGCAATTGCTTGGAAACTCTCAGACATTAAGGGTATTAACCCGGACTTTTGTACACACAAAATCTTGATGGAGGATGACTTTAAGGCAGCAGTGCAACATCAGAGAAGGGTAAATCCTAAAATTCACGAAGTTATCAAACAAGAAGTTCTAAAACTTCTTGATACGGGATTGATTTACTCTATATCTGACAGTCCTTGGGTTAGCCCAATTCATTGCATTCCAAAAAAGGGTGGCATAACCGTTGTCACAAACGAGGAAAACGAGTTGATTCCAAATCGTTTGGTCACGGGTTGGCGAGTATGCATTGACTATCGTAAGTTGAATGAAGCCACCCTTAAAGACCATTTTCCTCTGCCTTTTATGGACCAAATGCTCGAAAGACTGGCGGGGAATGAATACTACTGTTTCCTCGATGGTTTCTCGGGTTACTTCCAAATCCCCATTGATCCACAGGATCAAGAGAAAACTACCTTCACATGCCCCTACGGAACTTTTGCCTACAGACGTATGCCTTTCGGCTTATGTAATGCACCTGGCACGTTCCAAAGGTGCATGATGTCAATATTTTCCGATATGATCGGAAAAACCATGGAGGTATTTATGGATGACTTTTCAGTCATCGGGGATTCATTCTAGTCTTGTCTCTCCCACTTGGAAAAGATGCTAAAACGTTGTAAAGAAACGAACTTGAGTCTCAACTGGGAGAAGAGCCATTTTATGGTTAAAGAGGGCATTTTCCTCGGCCATAAAATTTCAAAAAACGGGATTGAGGTTGACGAAGCCAAAATTGATATCATAGCTAAATTACCTCATCCCATTACCATCAAGGGTATTAGGAGCTTTTTGGGTCACGCCGGTTTCTATCGTAGGTTTATTCAAGATTTTTCCAAAATCGCCCGGCCTATGACCCATCTCCTCGAGAAGGATGCTCCTTTTATGTTGGGAATAAAATGCTCAAGTCAAAGAGTCTGCCAGAAGAGCCTGCCAAATGATAAGTTAAGCCTGCCTCTTTAGTTTTGTTGAAGTTGAAGATACACTAACAGTACCTTCTGGGTGAGAAGGTACTGCTAGTTGATGAAGGTCCTGCCAGTTTAAATGACAAGTTGTTATATTTTATTTAGAGATATTTAGTTGTATTATTAGTCTTTGTACAAAGTTACACATTTAGTAGAAGTAGTACAGAAGTCTCAGTAGATAATATGAAGTGTTTTACCTTGAAAGGTGTAATATTAGGATAAGATAAGTCTCTAAGTATATTATATTAAGCAACTTGACAACTTGTAATAAGGGCTCCTTATACTATAAAAGGAACCCTTAGTCACCTTCTTAGATATCAATCACTGTATGCATAACTTCCATCATTAAATCCTTTTTATGTATCAAAGATTCAAGGTTACATTTGTAATCCCGGTGATAGTTTAGATCACCCGTATTATTTCATAAATAATATTGAATCGTTTTGTGTTATTCATGTTGTGTTCATCACTCTAAAATATTCACGTTTACTTATTCACATCCTTTGTTCCTTTAGTGTGTTTTAGTAAATTCCGCGTACTAAATCACATTCATTCATAAATATCCCAAACACATTATTAAGACTAACATCCCAAGTGTTTGCATAATCCTTCCACAAGTGGTATCAGAGCAAGGCTGATACTTACGACATAAAAGAACAAAGCAAAAATGGATGTTGAGCACATTCAATCCAATGTGGCTGCAAAACTTCCATTACTCAAACAGAATGAGTTTGAGATGTGGAGACTGAGGGTTGAGCAATACTTCCAAATGCAAGACTATGCACTTTGGGAGATTATTGAAGAAGGAAACTCATTCAAACCAATAACCACCACCTCCACAGTAAACGATGCACTTGTCACAACTGTGCAAGTAAACCCAACAACCGCAGAAGAAAGAATCCAAAAGAGAAATGATCTTAAAGCCAGGAGTATGCTTCTCATGTCTATTCCAAATGACCAGCTCTTAATTTTTAACAAGTACAAATGTGCTACAACCCTCTTTCAAGCTATTGTGGCTAGATATGGTGGTAATGATGCCACCAAGAAAACTCAGAAAACACTTTTAAAACAACAATTTGAAAACTTTTCAGCCACAACAAATGAGTCTTTGGATAGCATGTTCAATAAACTACAAAAGCTTTCCAGTCAGTTAGCCATTCCTGAAGTGATAATATCTCAAAAAGACTTAAACTCCAAATTCCTTAGAAGTCTAGCCTCTGAATGGGCCATGCATGTCATTGTCTGGAAAAACAAACCAGATATTGATTCCATGAGTCTTAATGATCTTTACAGCAACTTCAAAATAGTAGAGCATGAACTAAAGAAGTCTACTAGTTCAAGCTCAGGAAATATGGCCTTTGTGTCATCTCATGGTACTTCCAAGAAAGTTGATGAAGAAAAAGATGGTAGAGAAGAAGGTACTGCCAACACAAATTTTGGTACTGCTAGTACTTCTAGCAGTACCAAAACCATTTTAGATGAAACAATTGGTTGTGCTTTCCTAACATCACAACACAATGGTTCCATACTGACCTTTGAAGATCTTTAAGAGATCAGTGATGATGATCTTGAAGAAATGGATATAAAGTGGCAGCTTTCACTTCTTAGCATGAGGGCTAAGAAATATCTGATGAGGACTGGAAAGAAGATTGTCATCAATGGTAATGAACCTGCTGGGTATGACAAGTCTAAAGTGGAGTGCTACAACTGCCACATGAAGGGCCACTACTCAAGAGACTGTAGAAGACCAAAGAAGCAGGGTGATAAGGGAAGAGGTTTTGAGAACAAGAATAGGGGAAACAATGAGAACAAGAGCAAGGAAGTGGACATCACTGAAACAAAAGCTATGGTAGCTATTGATGGGCTGGGTTTTGATTGGAGCTTTATGGGTGAAGAAGAGTCAGCTTCAAATGAAATGGCTTTAATGGCTTTCTCCAATCCTGAGGTACAAATTACTAAATGTTCTGCTACTTGTGAAGTTTTTAAAGAATTAGAAATTTTAAGAAAACTTTATGATGAACTGAAAGTAGAAGAAAGAAAAACTCATCAAGACCTAGTTAATCATAAGTGTGGTATGGCCAAACTTGAGAAGCAGATAATTCACTTTAGAGAAAATAAACTCACCTTTTCTGACACAAAAGCTATTCTTAATAGAGACACATTTTTAAAAGATGCTGAAATAAGCCTGTTAAGAACTGAGTTTGCTAAAGTGAAACAAGCAAAAGATAATATTCAACTAACTGTTACAACATTAGAAAATGCTTCTGCATGTACTAGAAGTATAGTTGAAAACCAAATGAACAAGAAAATCAAATCTGGGATTGGATACAACACTTGTCCACCTCCTTACAGAGGAATTCCCTGTCCCCCCAGGTATAGATCTTGCTGAATCAGGTTTACATGAACTCACTCATAAACCACTAGAAAATGTAAAACCTGTAGAAAATAGTGAACCTTTTGAGAGTGCAAGTGATACTTCACTCTCTAAAGAAAAGGTGCTCACTGATAAGAGCTCAGATGATACATCTATTGAAGATAAGACGTCTGATGAGAATGAAAAAGAGACTGCTTCAAAGAAAGGAAACAAAGTAGGACCAACCAGTCCTAAAAGTGTAGAAAGTATGACAAAGACTAAAGTTGTTCTAAAAACAGTTGAATGTTGTGCTAAATGTAATAGCAAACCTAGAGGTAGTCAGAGAAATTGGAACAATCTTAAGTCACACCAACTTGGTGATAATTTTGTTATGTACAATAAGGCATGCTATTACTGTGGTAGTTTTAATCATACTCATGCTTATTGTAACAATTGGGTTTCTGGGAGTACATCAAAGTCTAAAACAAATAAAACAAACCCCAGAAAAGGTTTTGAGAAATCTAACACACCAAAAGTCAATCATAAAGTTAGACCAAATGAGCCTGTCTACCCAAAATTCACTACTAAAGGTGCAAGTAACATTTTCAAACATACACCAAGAGTTGTGAAAAGTCTCATTGAAAGGAATGATGTGGTTAAAATACAAGATTGGAGACCAAAACCAAAAGGTCCTGCTAGACCAAATGGTACTGCCAAATTTGGTACTGTCAGACCCAAAACCACAAAATGTGTTACGAATGAAAATGCTGTTAAGTCCTCAGCATGTTGGATTTGGAGACCACTCCAATCAAATGGTGCATCAATAGTCCTAAAGAGGTTTGATTACATTGATGCACGAGACAAACCCAAGTCAGTCATGGCTTGGGTACCCCAAGTGTTGGGATCATAGTTTTACTATTTTATGAAGTCTCGGTCATTTGTAATAATAGGTTGCTTAAGTTATTATTTGTTTACATTTATGTTATTGTTTCAAGTTTACTAGGCTTAAGTCATATGGTCCATGGGCCCTAAAGCCCACACGTTTGTAAGAAGGGGAAGGAGTAGGATGTTGCCCTAGCTCCTTTCCTATATATACCATGCTTAGGTCTATGTAATACTTGGTTGGTTATGTGAAATATTAAGGAAACTCTTGCAATTCTAATTCTCTCATTCTCATAATCATCCCATTCTCATTCTCATCTCTTTTCTATCATTCTTATACTTGTGTTTACATAAAGTGTGACCTAACAAGTGGTATCATTCGCTAGAAGAAGGTGTAGTTATTGTTTTTCATTGATTTTGATCTTAAAATAGTTTTTTTTAAATCGAATTTTTAGCTAAAATTTTTGTAGTTTCTTGTTTGTTTCTTGGTTTTTAGCACATCTTTGCTTACAAACTTGTTCTACAAATCAAAACAAACAAAAAGTTCCAAACTTTTATCAAAAAATTCGATTTAGGATTGTTGTACTATTTTTTCGAAATCTTTTGTGGATTTGAAAAAGTTTATAAAGTTTTCAACTTTCTTAAAGATATCATCATTTTATACCTAAAAGTACAAGAATTTTGAAATAAAAACGAGTTTTTGGATTGCTTTCTTTGAAAACCAATATCTGCCAAATTTTCGAAATCATCTCTTTAGACCTTGTTTCGAAATCATTACTTTGTGCTTCGTTTCGACTCACAGATCGTAAACTCAGTCTTTTCTCTCTTGTATAAGAAAGAAAAGTGCTTCGACTCTTGGATAAATTTCGAAATTGGATAATTTCGAAATTTGGTTTTCTGACTTTGTGTTTTTTCGAAAACATTTTGTTTTTTCGAAATCACATCTTTTCGAAACTTCCTTAATTTCGAAAACTCTCAACAGTTAAAGTTTCGAAATTTTTTTAAATTTCGCAATCCTGAAAACTTTCGCAATCTTAAAGTCTCGAAAACACAAAGTTTCGAAATCACTGTTTTCGCAATCACTATTTTCGCAATCACTGTTTTCGCAATCATTATTTTCGCAATCATTATTTTCGCAATCACTGTTTTCGAGAACACTGGATTTGTGCTTAGTTTTTCGTGATTTGGCTACATCTATACCTTCTATAAGATCCATAATAACACAAGTTTCTTTCTAAAATTTTCTTTCTAAAATTGATGTGCACACCAATTTTAGTGGTATGGCCAAACTTGAGAAGCAGATAATTCACTTTAGAGAAAATAAACTCACCTTTTCTGACACAAAAGCTATTCTTAATAGAGACACATTTTTAAAAGATGCTGAAATAAGCCTGTTAAGAACTGAGTTTGCTAAAGTGAAACAAGCAAAAGATAATATTCAACTAACTGTTACAACATTAGAAAATGCTTCTGCATGTACTAGAAGTATAGTTGAAAACCAAATGAACAAGAAAATCAAATCTGGGATTGGATACAACACTTGTCCACCTCCTTACAGAGGAATTCCCTGTCCCCCCAGGTATAGATCTTGCTGAATCAGGTTTACATGAACTCACTCATAAACCACTAGAAAATGTAAAACCTGTAGAAAATAGTGAACCTTTTGAGAGTGCAAGTGATACTTCACTCTCTAAAGAAAAGGTGCTCACTGATAAGAGCTCAGATGATACATCTATTGAAGATAAGACGTCTGATGAGAATGAAAAAGAGACTGCTTCAAAGAAAGGAAACAAAGTAGGACCAACCAGTCCTAAAAGTGTAGAAAGTATGACAAAGACTAAAGTTGTTCTAAAAACAGTTGAATGTTGTGCTAAATGTAATAGCAAACCTAGAGGTAGTCAGAGAAATTGGAACAATCTTAAGTCACACCAACTTGGTGATAATTTTGTTATGTACAATAAGGCATGCTATTACTGTGGTAGTTTTAATCATACTCATGCTTATTGTAACAATTGGGTTTCTGGGAGTACATCAAAGTCTAAAACAAATAAAACAAACCCCAGAAAAGGTTTTGAGAAATCTAACACACCAAAAGTCAATCATAAAGTTAGACCAAATGAGCCTGTCTACCCAAAATTCACTACTAAAGGTGCAAGTAACATTTTCAAACATACACCAAGAGTTGTGAAAAGTCTCATTGAAAGGAATGATGTGGTTAAAATACAAGATTGGAGACCAAAACCAAAAGGTCCTGCTAGACCAAATGGTACTGCCAAATTTGGTACTGTCAGACCCAAAACCACAAAATGTGTTACGAATGAAAATGCTGTTAAGTCCTCAGCATGTTGGATTTGGAGACCACTCCAATCAAATGGTGCATCAATAGTCCTAAAGAGGTTTGATTACATTGATGCACGAGACAAACCCAAGTCAGTCATGGCTTGGGTACCCCAAGTGTTGGGATCATAGTTTTACTATTTTATGAAGTCTCGGTCATTTGTAATAATAGGTTGCTTAAGTTATTATTTGTTTACATTTATGTTATTGTTTCAAGTTTACTAGGCTTAAGTCATATGGTCCATGGGCCCTAAAGCCCACACGTTTGTAAGAAGGGGAAGGAGTAGGATGTTGCCCTAGCTCCTTTCCTATATATACCATGCTTAGGTCTATGTAATACTTGGTTGGTTATGTGAAATATTAAGGAAACTCTTGCAATTCTAATTCTCTCATTCTCATAATCATCCCATTCTCATTCTCATCTCTTTTCTATCATTCTTATACTTGTGTTTACATAAAGTGTGACCTAACAAGTGGTATCATTCGCTAGAAGAAGGTGTAGTTATTGTTTTTCATTGATTTTGATCTTAAAATAGTTTTTTTTAAATCGAATTTTTAGCTAAAATTTTTGTAGTTTCTTGGTTTTTAGCACATCTTTGCTTACAAACTTGTTCTACAAATCAAAACAAACAAAAAGTTCCAAACTTTTATCAAAAAATTCGATTTAGGATTGTTGTACTATTTTTTCGAAATCTTTTGTGGATTTGAAAAAGTTTATAAAGTTTTCAACTTTCTTAAAGATATCATCATTTTATACCTAAAAGTACAAGAATCTTGAAATAAAAATGAGTTTTTGGATTGCTTTCTTTGAAAACCAATATCTGCCAAATTTTCAAAATCATCTCTTTAGACCCTGTTTCGAAATCATTACTTTGTGCTTCGTTTCGACTCACGGATCGTAAACTCAGTCTTTTCTCTCTTGTATAAGAAAGAAAAGTGCTTCGACTCTTGGATAAATTTCGAAATTGGATAATTTCGAAATTTGGTTTTCTGACTTTGTGTTTTTTCGAAAACATTTTGTTTTTTCGAAATCACATCTTTTCGAAACTTCCTTAATTTCGAAAACTCTCAACAGTTAAAGTTTCGAAATTTTTTTAAATTTCGCAATCCTGAAAACTTTCGCAATCTTAAAGTCTCGAAAACACAAAGTTTCGAAATCACTGTTTTCGCAATCACTATTTTCGCAATCACTGTTTTCGCAATCATTATTTTCGCAATCATTATTTTCGCAATCACTGTTTTCGAGAACACTGGATTTGTGCTTAGTTTTTCGTGATTTGGCTACATCTATACCTTCTATAAGATCCATAATAACACAAGTTTCTTTCTAAAATTTTCTTTCTAAAATTGATGTGCACACCAATTTTAGTGGTATGGCCAAACTTGAGAAGCAGATAATTCACTTTAGAGAAAATAAACTCACCTTTTCTGACACAAAAGCTATTCTTAATAGAGACACATTTTTAAAAGATGCTGAAATAAGCCTGTTAAGAACTGAGTTTGCTAAAGTGAAACAAGCAAAAGATAATATTCAACTAACTGTTACAACATTAGAAAATGCTTCTGCATGTACTAGAAGTATAGTTGAAAACCAAATGAACAAGAAAATCAAATCTGGGATTGGATACAACACTTGTCCACCTCCTTACAGAGGAATTCCCTGTCCCCCCAGGTATAGATCTTGCTGAATCAGGTTTACATGAACTCACTCATAAACCACTAGAAAATGTAAAACCTGTAGAAAATAGTGAACCTTTTGAGAGTGCAAGTGATACTTCACTCTCTAAAGAAAAGGTGCTCACTGATAAGAGCTCAGATGATACATCTATTGAAGATAAGACGTCTGATGAGAATGAAAAAGAGACTGCTTCAAAGAAAGGAAACAAAGTAGGACCAACCAGTCCTAAAAGTGTAGAAAGTATGACAAAGACTAAAGTTGTTCTAAAAACAGTTGAATGTTGTGCTAAATGTAATAGCAAACCTAGAGGTAGTCAGAGAAATTGGAACAATCTTAAGTCACACCAACTTGGTGATAATTTTGTTATGTACAATAAGGCATGCTATTACTGTGGTAGTTTTAATCATACTCATGCTTATTGTAACAATTGGGTTTCTGGGAGTACATCAAAGTCTAAAACAAATAAAACAAACCCCAGAAAAGGTTTTGAGAAATCTAACACACCAAAAGTCAATCATAAAGTTAGACCAAATGAGCCTGTCTACCCAAAATTCACTACTAAAGGTGCAAGTAACATTTTCAAACATACACCAAGAGTTGTGAAAAGTCTCATTGAAAGGAATGATGTGGTTAAAATACAAGATTGGAGACCAAAACCAAAAGGTCCTGCTAGACCAAATGGTACTGCCAAATTTGGTACTGTCAGACCCAAAACCACAAAATGTGTTACGAATGAAAATGCTGTTAAGTCCTCAGCATGTTGGATTTGGAGACCACTCCAATCAAATGGTGCATCAATAGTCCTAAAGAGGTTTGATTACATTGATGCACGAGACAAACCCAAGTCAGTCATGGCTTGGGTACCCCAAGTGTTGGGATCATAGTTTTACTATTTTATGAAGTCTCGGTCATTTGTAATAATAGGTTGCTTAAGTTATTATTTGTTTACATTTATGTTATTGTTTCAAGTTTACTAGGCTTAAGTCATATGGTCCATGGGCCCTAAAGCCCACACGTTTGTAAGAAGGGGAAGGAGTAGGATGTTGCCCTAGCTCCTTTCCTATATATACCATGCTTAGGTCTATGTAATACTTGGTTGGTTATGTGAAATATTAAGGAAACTCTTGCAATTCTAATTCTCTCATTCTCATAATCATCCCATTCTCATTCTCATCTCTTTTCTATCATTCTTATACTTGTGTTTACATAAAGTGTGACCTAACAAGTGGTATCATTCGCTAGAAGAAGGTGTAGTTATTGTTTTTCATTGATTTTGATCTTAAAATAGTTTTTTTTAAATCGAATTTTTAGCTAAAATTTTTGTAGTTTCTTGTTTGTTTCTTGGTTTTTAGCACATCTTTGCTTACAAACTTGTTCTACAAATCAAAACAAACAAAAAGTTCCAAACTTTTATCAAAAAATTCGATTTAGGATTGTTGTACTATTTTTTCGAAATCTTTTGTGGATTTGAAAAAGTTTATAAAGTTTTCAACTTTCTTAAAGATATCATCATTTTATACCTAAAAGTACAAGAATTTTGAAATAAAAACGAGTTTTTGGATTGCTTTCTTTGAAAACCAATATCTGCCAAATTTTCGAAATCATCTCTTTAGACCTTGTTTCGAAATCATTACTTTGTGCTTCGTTTCGACTCACAGATCGTAAACTCAGTCTTTTCTCTCTTGTATAAGAAAGAAAAGTGCTTCGACTCTTGGATAAATTTCGAAATTGGATAATTTCGAAATTTGGTTTTCTGACTTTGTGTTTTTTCGAAAACATTTTGTTTTTTCGAAATCACATCTTTTCGAAACTTCCTTAATTTCGAAAACTCTCAACAGTTAAAGTTTCGAAATTTTTTTAAATTTCGCAATCCTGAAAACTTTCGCAATCTTAAAGTCTCGAAAACACAAAGTTTCGAAATCACTGTTTTCGCAATCACTATTTTCGCAATCACTGTTTTCGCAATCATTATTTTCGCAATCATTATTTTCACAATCACTGTTTTCGAGAACACTGGATTTGTGCTTAGTTTTTCGTGATTTGGCTACATCTATACCTTCTATAAGATCCATAATAACACAAGTTTCTTTCTAAAATTGATGTGCACACCAATTTTAGTGGTATGGCCAAACTTGAGAAGCAGATAATTCACTTTAGAGAAAATAAACTCACCTTTTCTGACACAAAAGCTATTCTTAATAGAGACACATTTTTAAAAGATGCTGAAATAAGCCTGTTAAGAACTGAGTTTGCTAAAGTGAAACAAGCAAAAGATAATATTCAACTAACTGTTACAACATTAGAAAATGCTTCTGCATGTACTAGAAGTATAGTTGAAAACCAAATGAACAAGAAAATCAAATCTGGGATTGGATACAACACTTGTCCACCTCCTTACAGAGGAATTCCCTGTCCCCCCAGGTATAGATCTTGCTGAATCAGGTTTACATGAACTCACTCATAAACCACTAGAAAATGTAAAACCTGTAGAAAATAGTGAACCTTTTGAGAGTGCAAGTGATACTTCACTCTCTAAAGAAAAGGTGCTCACTGATAAGAGCTCAGATGATACATCTATTGAAGATAAGACGTCTGATGAGAATGAAAAAGAGACTGCTTCAAAGAAAGGAAACAAAGTAGGACCAACCAGTCCTAAAAGTGTAGAAAGTATGACAAAGACTAAAGTTGTTCTAAAAACAGTTGAATGTTGTGCTAAATGTAATAGCAAACCTAGAGGTAGTCAGAGAAATTGGAACAATCTTAAGTCACACCAACTTGGTGATAATTTTGTTATGTACAATAAGGCATGCTATTACTGTGGTAGTTTTAATCATACTCATGCTTATTGTAACAATTGGGTTTCTGGGAGTACATCAAAGTCTAAAACAAATAAAACAAACCCCAGAAAAGGTTTTGAGAAATCTAACACACCAAAAGTCAATCATAAAGTTAGACCAAATGAGCCTGTCTACCCAAAATTCACTACTAAAGGTGCAAGTAACATTTTCAAACATACACCAAGAGTTGTGAAAAGTCTCATTGAAAGGAATGATGTGGTTAAAATACAAGATTGGAGACCAAAACCAAAAGGTCCTGCTAGACCAAATGGTACTGCCAAATTTGGTACTGTCAGACCCAAAACCACAAAATGTGTTACGAATGAAAATGCTGTTAAGTCCTTAGCATGTTGGATTTGGAGACCACTCCAATCAAATGGTGCATCAATAGTCCTAAAGAGGTTTGATTACATTGATGCACGAGACAAACCCAAGTCAGTCATGGCTTGGGTACCCCAAGTGTTGGGATCATAGTTTTACTATTTTATGAAGTCTCGGTCATTTGTAATAATAGGTTGCTTAAGTTATTATTTGTTCACATTTATGTTATTGTTTCAAGTTTACTAGGCTTAAGTCATATGGTCCATGGGCCCTAAAGCCCACACGTTTGTAAGAAGGGGAAGGAGTAGGATGTTGCCCTAGCTCCTTTCCTATATATACCATGCTTAGGTCTATGTAATACTTGGTTGGTTATGTGAAATATTAAGGAAACTCTTGCAATTCTAATTCTCTCATTCTCATAATCATCCCATTCTCATTCTCATCTCTTTTCTATCATTCTTATACTTGTGTTTACATAAAGTGTGACCTAACAAGTGGTATCATTCGCTAGAAGAAGGTGTAGTTATTGTTTTTCATTGATTTTGATCTTAAAATAGTTTTTTTTAAATCGAATTTTTAGCTAAAATTTTTGTAGTTTCTTGTTTGTTTCTTGGTTTTTAGCACATCTTTGCTTACAAACTTGTTCTACAAATCAAAACAAACAAAAAGTTCCAAACTTTTATCAAAAAATTCGATTTAGGATTGTTGTACTATTTTTTCGAAATCTTTTGTGGATTTGAAAAAGTTTATAAAGTTTTCAACTTTCTTAAAGATATCATCATTTTATACCTAAAAGTACAAGAATCTTGAAATAAAAATGAGTTTTTGGATTGCTTTCTTTGAAAACCAATATCTGCCAAATTTTCGAAATCATCTCTTTAGACCTTGTTTCGAAATCATTACTTTGTGCTTCGTTTCGACTCACGGATCGTAAACTCAGTCTTTTCTCTCTTGTATAAGAAAGAAAAGTGCTTCGACTCTTGGATAAATTTCGAAATTGGATAATTTCGAAATTTGGTTTTCTGACTTTGTGTTTTTTCGAAAACATTTTGTTTTTTCGAAATCACATCTTTTCGAAACTTCCTTAATTTCGAAAACTCTCAACAGTTAAAGTTTCGAAATTTTTTTAAATTTCGCAATCCTGAAAACTTTCGCAATCTTAAAGTCTCGAAAACACAAAGTTTCGAAATCACTGTTTTCGCAATCACTATTTTCGCAATCACTGTTTTCGCAATCATTATTTTCGCAATCATTATTTTCGCAATCACTGTTTTCGAGAACACTGGATTTGTGCTTAGTTTTTCGTGATTTGGCTACATCTATACCTTCTATAAGATCCATAATAACACAAGTTTCTTTCTAAAATTTTCTTTCTAAATCTCATTTGAGTAAAATTTATTTTTTACAGGATACTAAACGTTCAATTTTTACGCGAAATTTCAATTTTGGTATAACGTTGAAAATTTTGGCCCAAAATTCAAATTTTTAGGCCTAAATTCAAATTTTTTCGGTGAAATTTGGCGGCAAAATTTTTGAAACTCAAATTTTTTCTTGCAACCTTATAATTGCATTTCATAGTGATTTTCAAATTTTGGGAAAGAAAATTTTTTCAAATAATTTTTGTAGGGAAAATCTGAATTCACTATTTCGACCTTGTGTGTGACATTTTGCTTGATTTTTTCGATTACATCGCAACAATCAATGGGGAGAGCAATGTCATCTACAACGTCTCAAGTACCTTCTACCAACTACCTTCCTCACCAATATTCTCATCAGCAACAGTATCTTCAACAACAAAGTCACAGCTCCCTCATTCGTCATGTTCTGCTCTTTGGCAATGAATCAAGGCCTCCGATGTTGCTACCAGGAACGTATACTTTTGGAAACGGAGATTTTTACAATGGCTCACAGATCGTCCTGCTGCAGATCTCATGCTTAATTCCATTCAAGATGGTCCATACAAAATGATATTTCTTGCTGACTCAACAGGGATTATCAGACTACAAAATGATGAAGATTTGAATGCTACTGAACTTGCTCAGTATGATGCTGACCAACAAGCAGCATGGTTCATGACACTAGCCCTTCCCAACTCAATCTACATGAATATGGACTTTCAAGACAGTGCTTATGAAATGTGGAAATATCTTGAAGCTTTGCATCGTACCGAAGAACTTCATCACATCAGAATGAAGCAAATTCTTGAATCTTGTTTAAGCATGAATCCACTGAAGACCATTCTCCCTGCTCCACCATCTCCAGATGTTGACCATGGATCACTTATCTACACTCCAAATGGTCTCTTCTTCAATCCTCCGAATGCACCTGAGCCTTTCTTCATTCCTCAGTACCATCCTGCTACACTACATAATAATGTGCAATCTCTACTGCAAAATCTAGTGAAGCTTAGTCAAGTATCTACAAAGAAAGGCAAAGGCATAATGACGGCTAGTTCTGAATGGTTAAACACAATGAAAGATACTGATGATGAAGAAGATCTTATCGAACCAAGCATGGCATTCTTGGCATATACAGAAAATATTGCAGATGAGGAAGCTCAGGATTATGATTCAACTCTAGTCTTTGACGATAATGTTTGCATACAATGCCACACTTAGTCAAATGGAAGTTGAAGGGGGTAATCTCAATACAGTTTTGCAAAGTGTCATGGGAGATATTCCATCTGATGATGAATATGCAGATTTGGAATCCAATACAGCAGATTTGGAAACCGATACAACAGATGTGATGTTAATGGCAAACATGCAGGAATCTCACATGAATAATACATGCCCAGAGCATGATTATGATGATTCTGAAGATCCAATTGTGAGATTAAACGGAGAGAAAATGTATCAATCAAGGTCGCTGATGCATGAGTTAGAGACATATTTAGTGAAGAGATGCATGGAACAGTGTAGATCACTTAAGTCACACCTTAAGGTCCTCTCAAACAAAGACTTAGCAGGAACTCGTTCCGAGTATGGATTAAAACGGGCATTTCCATCACTCCTTAGAGAAGACTTTGACATTTTCACGAATATGATGTTCGAAAACGTGAATCAACTTGAAAAGCAGCTTGCATCAGAAGAAGTTCACGAGAATGAATCCAACGCCACCTTCAGAGTGATCAAGGAACAGTTTCAGCAGTTCATCAAATCCCGAATCGAGGATGAAACTTTCAAAGACATATTGATACGAGATTTGGATTCGATGGAGAAGGCGATTCTTCACAAAAGAAATTATGTCCAAAGAATGAATGAACAGAAGTTGTAGATTCAAGTAGAGCAATCTAATATGGTTGATGCATTGGAAGCTAATTTGGGTGTCATGGAAAGCGATGGGACAGAATCAGAAGAGCAGGATGACAACAACAGATTGGGGAATGATACAGATGCAGACTGTGCAGAGATCAGACCCTTCTATGACTCAGAGCCCAACTTTGACAAAGGACAGATGGATGAGGAAGATGTCATACCCATCTATGACACAGAACCTAACTTTGACAAAGAGCTAATGGCCGAGGTACAATCTACTGTTGATCGTATTATACCTGCAAATGAGAAACAACAATCTGAGCAACCTAACTTCAGTAATGTAGGAGAGGTGGACCAGGATGTTGTACAATGTCTTGACAAACGTTCTGAGTCTGAGTCTTTACATGATAATCTAATGACTGAAACATCAAATCAAACTCTTGAGTCTGAAAACCTTCTTCTCAAAAAGACCATTGCCCAGTGTCATAAAAATTTTTCAAAACTAGAGGCACATTGCATCTCACTTGAACTCCAAATGCAAAACGAATCTCAAAATTCGGGCAACAATGGTCAAGTTTCAAATGAACTTAGTAAATGTGTGGATACATTAGTTAAAGAAAATGAGCTTTTAAAAGGTAAAATTCAAGAAAAGGTGTTTGCACATGCTGCATTGCAAAACAAATTAAGAAGACTGACTGGCAATAGTGTGGATACTAAGTTTGCAAAACCATCAATCTTGGGGAAACCGCCTTCTCAAACAAACAGAAAACAATCAGTGGTTAGACAACCAACTGCATTTAAATCTGAACGACCTAAATTTTCAAAACCTCGGTTTGCCTCCCAAGTTGTTGAGAAAAACAATTTGACAAAACCAGTCACTCCACATTCTTGGCCTAAGGGAAAATCATATGCGTCTGCTAAATCTCAACACGTGATTATGCCTGGCTCATCTAGGATTAGTTCGAAAACAGTGTCTAAAACAAGCATTAAAAGTAAAGATTCTTATGGAAAATATGACATGTACACGAACTATGATCTAGAAAAGGCTAGGAAAAAGGCGCTACTTCAAAAGGATGGAATTCTAGGTTCAAAACCTCAAGTGATGCCTTCCACTGTAGTACATAACACTGCTTGTAGTAGCACACCAAAACCTAGGAGTTCTCAACAAACTAATAGGAATTGGCTAGCATCTAATAGTAGTTGCGTAAATAATCATGTTGTTTGTACTTTAAAATATCTTCAAAAAGGAAATTCACTTGAAAAGGTTCAATCGACTAAGACAAACAAACCCGTTGAACCAAAAGTCATAAGTCAGAAACCTAAGAAGTGGATCAACATAGGACGTAGGTTTTCTCTAAGAAGTGATGCTCCCACATTTCATTCAACTGCATCTAAAAGGAAAACATCTCCTAGATCTAACACTAGGTGGGTACCCACGGGTAGAATTTTCAAATCAATTGGTCTTAGGTGGATTCCTACAGGAAAGATTTTAGACATTTGCACCAAAACTAATGTGATCTCCACAACTTCTACCTCTGAGACTAGAATGAAAACCATCGGTATTGTTTGTTCGAGTGTCAAGAAGATAATTGACACTACATCTTTATGCTTCTAACATCTGGAACCCAGTTACTCTTGGGGATCCTTGTTCTCTGTCTTCTTGTCTTTTCTTTCTTTCTGTGCAGATTCAACAGGAATGGCTTCGGAACAAATCAGTTTCGGACCCGAGCTTAATGTTATGGCTTCTGAGCACAACAGCTTAGGACCCGTAATCAACCGTTTAAAGTACTTCAGCAATGGCTTCTGAGCACAACAGCTTAGGACCCGCAGCCAACCGTTTTATAAGCACTTCAGCAATGGCTTCTGAGCACAACAACTTAGGACCTGCATCCAACCGTCTATATATTCCGGATTCTTTGGCAGAACCATTGTCACTCTCTCGCAAGGAATTGGAAACCCTGTTTGCTCAACTGTTTGATGATTCAATTGAAAACCATCCTCAAGAAGTCTCACCAATTTCCGCTGCACACCCTGAGAATATTCAACAACCACTGTTGAGAAAGACGGTCCTCCAAGTGAATCTCCAACAACAGCAAGGCAAACTGCTTCCAACTCCAGACAATCTGCTGAAGATCCATAACAACAATCAGTACCACAACTTGCAGATTATGATGGAAATACTTTCTTCAATCCATTTGCACCGACTCCAACCGTTCTTGATATAATAGAGTCGTCTTCTCGCAATTTGGATCCATCTAATATGCATACGTTCTAACAACATCACCCTTCGACACATCCTTGGAATTATATGGATTTGGAAAATAAGCTGGACACAGAAGGCACAGTGATTCGCAACAAATCTTGTTTAGTTACAAAGGGATACAGTCAATGAAGCAGGATTGTACATCACTGTCATCAACAAAAGCTTAGTATGTAGCCATGTCTGCTTTCTGTGCTCAAATCATTTGGATGAGAACTTAGCTCACGGACTACGGCTATGTATTTGACTAGATCTCAATGTACTGCGACTCAAAGTATGCTATTGCTATCTCGTGCAACACCTTTCATCACTCCAAGGCCATACAAATTTCTCTCCGCTACCATTTCATAAAGGAGCATGTTGAGAAGGGTACAATTGAATTAGAGTTTGTGGTAACTGAATACCAATTGGCGGACTTGTTTACAAAGGCATTACCTCTATCAAGGTTTGTTGATTTAGTTCACCATATTGGTATGCGGTGTTTGACTCCATATGATTTGCAAAACTTTCTTAAAAACTAAGAGAGTCAAACATCAAACTCTTTTTGTAAATATTCTATCATAAAGAAAATACAAAAACTGCAATAAGAATCTTCTTTCTCTGTGTACAAACTTCTAATCTTCAAAACTATGTTCCTACATTAAAACATATTTTGCTTTACATTTTCAAAATGGAACATGTTTTGAGGGGGAGAAAATTTTTCACAAAATCATGAAGTTTGCACACCTAATCATTATTCTTCAAGGACAAAATGTTTTCTTCATCATTCGGATTAAACACTCATTTTCAAAAAGTTCTATGATCTCTCAAATTAAAATGTGCAAAAATGTTTCACAAAATAAATGCTAATTCGAGGGGGAGAAAAGAATTTTTTTTCCGGCAAGGATTCCAAGTTAACCATGTTTAGACTTCAAATGGAAAAGTAGTTAACCTTTAATGAGTAAAGTTCACAAAAGTCTTAAACTCAGGTAAAAGGACCTTGCATGGAAAACAAAACAGGCTCTAATCAATATTTTCACAAATGTTCTCAAAAGTTTCACACGTAATTAAAAAACCTCAACGAATCAGACTAACGATGTTTTACCCTCGTTTCTTTTCGATTGTGAGTTTCTAATTTCTTCATTGTTGTTGTCTTATCGTTCCCTAAATGTTTCAAATGTTTTCAACGGTCAAAAAGGCATAATCAGAAACTAGGGTTCATGTAATTATCGATCGGGGCGTTTCTTTCTTTTCTTATGTGTTTAGTCTATTTAATTATTTCATATAACTTTAGAGAACACTAAAGAATGCTCGATTGGTGTGTTTACACGATTAGAAACAACATAGGTTTGAAATCATGTGATTTAGGGTTTAAGATATAGTTGTCTTTGCTGCTACTAGGACGTTTGTTTGTACAATATTCTTGCATTTTGATGCTAACATGCGTGCTAAGTCTCTAATCATAACCCCTAACCATTTTCATAATTGGAAAATCTCGAGTGATTGAGTGAATTAATCTGTGATCTTGTGTGTTAATCTGAGAATTCTGAGCACTTAGGAAGATTTAGAATGAGTTTTTTTATTCATCCGCATACTTGTTTGTGCCTTATGCATTTTCTCTGTGTGCAAGTACATGTCATCCCATTGAAAGTCAAAATTTCAACATTCGACAAAATGTTTCTTATGGAACATATTTTGAGGTCAAAGGGCAAAATGTGTTTAAAGGTTAAACTGGTAAAAGGATTCAAAATGGTGAGAAACAAATTTTTTCCAAACTCTACACTCTCATTTTACACCGGTAAAGCAAGTGTGGAGACCGAAGCAAAGTCGTTCAAAACCTTTCAAATTTTCACAATCTGGAATGCTTTAACACAATAAAAGAATGTCTCTGATCTGAACATCCCAAATACCGGATGTTTTCCATGCATCACAAAAACGAATCTTCAAAAAGAACCCATGAGGTTCAACTTTAGATGGAAATCTTTTTCAGATATTAAAACTCAAAAGAGAGACTCCGGGTCTCAAACAACTTTTCAACAGTAAAAGAGTTTTGAATTTCAAGCATTCTTTGTTGTATAATACTTGATTGTGTTTTCTAAAACCTTGAGCAGAGTCGTCTCACGAATTTTCAAAAAGTATTTTATAATACGATTCAAAATTCTGCTCAAGAAAACTTTCTCTCGAATAACATTCATTATTTGAGGGGGAGTATTTTGTTTAAAGAAAACTAATTTTGTATTAAAACAACGACTTGTGCACTCATTTCAGTGTACAATTTGGTTTTCAAAGAAAGGAAAGTGCCTTGCTCAACCATTTCTTAAAAACAAAACATGCACTTTTCCTTGATAATAAGAAGTTCTCATGCAAAGCTTATCTTTAAACTCTGTTAATCTTGAGCAAAATTTATTCAAAAATTTTTCAAAAGGTTTTTCAAAACTTTTCAAAATTTTGCTCAAGATTTTTCAAATCTTTACTCCCCAATTCGATCCACAGTTTAAAAAAAAAATGTCAAAACACATGCTCGTTTTGAGGGGGAGTATTTTGAAATCAAAATGCTTTGTCAAAATCATGTTTTTTTTATGGCTTGTGCACGCATTACAGTGCACAACCCGTACTTGTAAAGAAAGGACCCTGAGGTACGCATCAGTGCCTCAATCCTAAATATAAGGAGCGAAGGCTTCTTACTTTTGAGTAGAATTTATCAAACATTTATGATTTTTCATAATTCTGCTCAAAAGGACAAGTATTTCACCTCAATAAGACCTGATCACTTGTTGAGGGGGAGCACTTGTCAAAACTAAATACTTTGCTCTAAATCATAAGTTCTTGGTGCATCTCCCCATAAGACTCAAAAGGCATATTTTAATCTAAAAGTTTGTCAAAAACACCATTTTATATGCTATTTTTGAGGGGGAGAAAATGAAAAAGTGATTAAAATATACGAAGTCAAAGCTTTAAGTTGTATCATGTGCGAGCTAGACTCAGTATTGACCCAGGAATTGACGAGATAATACAAGTTAGTAACATCGAAAGGACTTATCCTCGACGGGTAATAACATCAAGTTAGTTACTAGAGCTAGTTGTCACCTAAAAGCTGACAATGCATCTCTTTAACTAACCACGTAAGCGTGTCTCGAAAAGGATATGTCTTAGTAGAAATGTACCGTCTCGAGAAGCTTTCTGTGAACTTGATCAGGCCGGGTAATAACTTCAAGCTAGTCTAACTAGTGATGTAAGCGTGTCTCGAATCGGTCTTGTTCACGGAAAGTGGATCAATTCAAAAGTGCTTGCTCCTCCCGCATGTGCAAATTTATTAAATACTTATGAGCACATGTGCAGGGGGAGCCCTTCAAAAGTGTACACAAAACTCTCAAAGTGTTAAACAAAATATTTGATTAACATAAACACTTTGAGAGATTTTCAATCAAAGGTTTCTTGGCTACTGTCGGAGTTATAAGGTGATTAAGATAGGAATATCAGTCCTATGATTCGCCAGAGCCGGAGGGATCTACCCAAGGACATCTCCCATAGTTAGAATTAGAAGTCCTTAGGTATGATACGAAAAAAAAAAGGAGAAATGAATGAAAGGGAAAGAAGGAGTTGAAGAATTAAAAAGAAAAGTAAAGAAAAGGGTGAAAAGAAATAGCCCTCCATATGTTCAACCTTAGGGCAGACACCGGGTTCAATACGTATGCTACTGGTTGTTGCAAAAGACAACACCGGTATTGAAGACAAAGTCGTCATGGACCCAGTGATGCAATGCACTAAACCTTCCTAACTACTCAAGTTCTCTTAAAAGGACTTGTTTCATTCTCACGGGGAACCCGCGTAACCTATCGACCTATCTCTTAGAGACGGTTGATATTGAAGCAGGAGACACCTCCCCAGTCTCTGCATAGGAAACCTAGGTGTGCACTTATAGAGTCTAGAGCCTTGAGATACATCAAAGATCTCTTAGGAACACTTAGTATTTCTGCAACTGGTGTTCTACATCAATGGGCATCAGTTGTAAACTATCGAGTCCTTCGCAGATCTTAGCAATCTGCCGAGAACGTTTATGAGAGGATTACATATGTATTTCTCAATGATTGAACGGAAATCCTGCCAGGGTCAACATCTAACAGCCCTGACAGCAGGTCACTTCGGTAACCCCACAAGGGTTACGCTTAGTGTTTGCGGTGGTTTCTTAGCGGTCTACAGTCGTGGAGTGATCCCCAGCGACTCACCCAGTCATTGAGCTACTTAGTAGGTCTAGTAAGCTCCTTCGGGAGTATCTGATATGGGAACGGCCTGGATAAGGATTAGAAGGAGTCTTCACAATATGCTGTTGATGAGCTCTAATTCCTTATCCGTAAGTACCGGTTGTTTTATTGCTAACTGTTTACTCGCAGGTACCTCACTTCCATGATGGTAGATTCCAACATGCTCATACATACATCTTGAAGTCAAAGAAAGCTCCCCCAAAGATCTTAGCAACACAAAGTTCAAAGAAAGATTCTACGCCAAAAAGAAGAATCTACAAAGTATTAAGACAAAGATCCCAATGCATGAAAAGGAACTTCTTGCACGTGAAAGTTTAAGTTCAAAGACGTATGAGTATGTTGGAATGGCGCTCAACCACTACAGACGCAGGATTGACGAATGGCAGATTACCTCACAATACAATCACTACAACATCATCAAAGAACAAAAACAAATAGCAAAGTACATTCATTATCATTCAAATCATTTCTGAAGACGTCTAGAGTTTTATATGTCACAAGTCTACGACAAAGATGAAGACGTCAAGCAACCATGATGACCGACCCTTAGGGGGAGATTGTTGGGATCATAGTTTTACTATTTTATGAAGTCTCGGTCATTTGTAATAATAGGTTGCTTAAGTTATTATTTGTTTACATTTATGTTATTGTTTCAAGTTTACTAGGCTTAAGTCATATGGTCCATGGGCCCTAAAGCCCACACGTTTGTAAGAAGGGGAAGGAGTAGGATGTTGCCCTAGCTCCTTTCCTATATATACCATGCTTAGGTCTATGTAATACTTGGTTGGTTATGTGAAATATTAAGGAAACTCTTGCAATTCTAATTCTCTCATTCTCATAATCATCCCATTCTCATTCTCATCTCTTTTCTATCATTCTTATACTTGTGTTTACATAAAGTGTGACCTAACACCAAGGAAACTAATATGTGTATACATGTGCAGGAACATTCAAATGATATTGCTGATCCAGGATATGTAGATAGTGGATGTTCAAGGCACATGACAGGCAACATGTCTTACCTCACAGACTTCAAATCATTTGATGGAGGAAAGATTACTGGTAAAGGTACAATTAAAACCAGTAAATTAGATTTTGAAAATGTGTACTTTGTGAAAGAACTTCAGTTTAATCTCCTAAGTGTCTCACAAATGTGTGACACAAAGAACAATGTTCTTTTTACTGACACTGGATGCATTGTTCTTTCTCCTGATTTTAAAATACCTGATGAAAGTAAGATTCTTCTTAAAATCCCAAGAAAGAACAATATGTACATTGTTGATTTAAAGAACATTGTTCCTAAAGAGAGTTTAACCTGTCTAGTAGCAAAAGCCTCATTGGATGAATCTATGCTTTGGCATAGAAGGCTTGGTCATGTAAACTTTAAAACAATCAATACAATTGCAAAATTTGATTTGGTTAGAGGTTTACCCAAAAAGATTTTTCAAAATGACCAAACCTGTGTTGATTGTCTAAAAGGCAAACAACATAGAGCTTCTTGTAAGCCCAAGACCCATAACTCAATTTCTCAAGCTTTATACATGCTTCATATAGACCTCTTTGGTCCTACATCTGTGAATAGCTTGAATGGTAAAAAATATTGTCATGTGGTTACTGATGATTACAGCAGATTTTCTTGGGTTTTCTTTTTGAGAACTAAAGATGAAACAAGTGAGATCCTTAAGTCCTATATTACAGGGATAGAAAAACAAATTGATAAGAAAGTGAAAGTAATTAGATGTGACAATGGGACAGAATTCAAGAATAGAGTTATGGATGAATTTTGCAAAGAAAAAGGAATAAAAAGAGAATATAGTGTACGTAGAACCCCATAGTAAAATGGAGTAGCAGAAAGGAAAAATAGAACTCTTATAGAGGCTGCTAGAACAATGTTAGTAGACTCTAAGTTGCCTATTTCATTTTGGGCTGAAGCTGCAGGTACTGCTTGTTATGTGCAGAACAGGGTTCTTGTGATTAAACCTCATAGAAAGACTCCTTATGAACTTTTGTTTGGTAGAACACCATCTCTAAGTTTTATGAGACCTTTTGGATGTCATGTCACTATTCTCAATACCAAAGATCATCTAGGAAAGTTTGAAGGAAAAGCTGATGAAGGCTACATGATAGGGTATTCTTTGCAAAGTAAGGCCTATAGGGTGTATAATAGTTGCACTAGGCTAGTGGAAGAAAATCTGCACATAGAGTTTCAAGAGAAACTACCTAATGTTGCAGGCATTGGACCAGATTGGTGTTTTGACATTGACAAGCTTTCAGAATCTATGAATTATGTGCCTGTCACAGGTACAAATACTAATGATAATGCAGGTTTTGAAGACAATGTTGAAACAACTGATGATCAAGATTACATCTTAATACCAATTTGGAAAGGATTGGATTCATCTTCAAGTCATGGCGAGCCTTCAAATACAACAAATGAAGGTGTTGGAGATGATCATGGAACTCAAGGTCAAGGGAATCAAGAAAATTCTGCAAATGAAAATGGTACTGCCAATTCACCAAATGGTACTGCCAGTTCACAAGTTAGTCCTGCTGAACCATTAAATGTTCTATCAATGATTCCTTACCAGAAGATGTAGGGATTGGCATTCTTCCAATTACCTATGATGTTCCTACAACACACAACACAAGAATTCTCAAAGATCACTCCATTGATAATGTGATTGGCATCATTGATTCTGGTGTTAAAACAAGAACTCAAGTCTTATCTTCAGACCAAGAAGGGTTTGTCTTAGCTGTCTATGAAGAAAAGAATCATGAAGTTGCCCACATATGCCTGTTTTCATGCTTTCTCTCACAGGTTGAACCCAAAAACATTACAAAGGCCTTAGATGATTCAAGTTGGGTTGAAGCAATGCAAGAAGAGCTACTTCAATTCAAACTTCAGAAGGTTTGGATACTGGTTGATTTGCCCAAAGGTTACAGGGCAATTGGAACCAAATGGGTATTCAGGAATAAGAAAGATGAAAGGGGAATAGTGATAAAAAAACAAAGCAAGATTGGTGGCCCAAGGGTATACTCAAGAAGAAGGAGTGGATTATGAAGAAGTTTTTGCTCCTGTTGCAAGAATTGAAGCAATTAGGCTATTCTTGGCCTATGCTTCTTTCATAGGCTTCACTGTTTACCAAATGGATGTCAAAAGTGCCTTTTTATATGGTACTATTGAAGAAGAGGTGTATGTTTCTCAACCTCTAGGCTTCATTGATGCAGAATATCCAGACAAGGTGTACAAGGTTACCAAGGCTCTTTATGGTCTACACTAAGCTTCTAGGGCATGGTATGAAACATTGGCTTTCTATTTATT
This sequence comes from Artemisia argyi, assembly GCA_030686995.1. Lineage (NCBI taxonomy): Eukaryota > Viridiplantae > Streptophyta > Magnoliopsida > Asterales > Asteraceae > Artemisia > Artemisia argyi. Next base: position 26,642,318 of record CM060709.1, read on the forward strand.
GGAAAATGGATTTCAAAGAGGCAAGATTGATCCAACTTTGTTCATCAAATGAACCAAGAAAGACATCTTGCTGGTGCAGATTTATGTTGATGACATTATCTTTGGATCCACAAACCAGGAGTTGTGTGTGGAGTTTGAAAAACTTATGCATAATAAGTTTGAAATGAGTTCCATGGGGGAACTTACTTTCTTTCTGGGTCTCCAAGTAAAACAATCAAATGAAGGCATATTTATCAGCCAAGATAAGTATGTAGCAGAGATCTTAAGGAAATTTGGGTTTGCAGATTCAAAGGTTGCAAGTACACCAATGGATCCATAAAAGGGGTTTCTCAAAGATGCTGAGGGTGAAGATGTTGATGTGCACAATTATAGATCAATGATTGGGTCCTTGATGTACCTTACATCATCAAGACCAGATATCATGTTCTCATTGTGTGTATGTGCAAGGTTTCAAGTAAATCCCAAAGTTTCTCATCTCACAGCAGTCAAAAGGATCTTTAGATACCTCAAGGGTCAACCTAGGTTGGGTCTATGGTATCCAAGGGAATCATCTTTTGAATTGGTAGCTTGTTCAGATAGTGACTATGCTGGTGCAACCCTAGACAGAAAATCCACAACTGGTGGATGTCAATTTCTTGGCTGCAGACTCATATCATGGCAATGCAAGAAGCAAACAATGGTGGCTAATTCTACAACTGAAGCAGAATATGTTGCAAGTGCAAGTTGTTGTGGCCAAGTTCTTTGGATCTAAAATCAATTGCTTGACTATGGGTACAATTTTCTTAACACCATTATTTACATTGACAATAGCAGTACTATTTGTATCATTAAAAATCCAGTTCAACATTCAAAAACAAAACACATTGAAATCAGACACCATTTCATAAGAGATTGCAATGAGAAAATGTTAATACAAGTTGTCAAAATTGATTCTAAAAAGAATTTCGCAGACCTTCTCACCAAAGCTTTTGATTTAGGTAGATTTAAATACCTGGTAGCAGGTATTGGTATGATAAATCTTTGAAAAACATGTGTTTTTGTACATAAAATAACAAGTTCTGGCCTTTAAACATGGTACTGCTAGTTAGTCATAAGGTACTGTCAGTTCATAATGGTACTGCTAGTTCAAAGTTTCCTCTGTTTTTGTTCATCTTGATGCTTAAAATGTTGACAATGCTATAAACCAAGTGCTCTGCACTCTGTTCTTTTGGTCTACAACTAACAAATTTCAGGTTACTCAAGGTAGATAACAAAAATCATGATGTGGAAATGGTAATCAGTTCACCAAGTTTTACAAACTTAAGAGCTGGCTAGTCCAAAGCAAACGGCTATTGGTAAAGACTTCTCAAATCCGTTGATAGCTGATAGTTTGCTAAAAACTATAAGGTAATCAGTTCACCAAGTTTTACAAACTTAAAAGAGCTGGCTAGTCCAAAAGCAAACAGCTATTGGTAAAGACTTATCAAATCCGTTGATAGTTAATAGTTTGCTAAAAACTATAAGGGATTTTTTACAAAAATTTCAAAGAGACTGCCAAGTTATATTTCTAAATACAAGGTACTGGTAGTTCAAATTTTAGTACTGGTAGAGTAAAATGGTACTGCTACATAGCCGTTGAGTCTGTCAGTTTAAAATATAGCCGTTGTTTTGAAGGGTATTTTTGTGAATTCCTCATGTTTTCCTCTATTTAAGGGTATGGTTATTATAATAAAAGATCTTTTTGACCGCCTCTTCAATTACTTATCTATATCTTAAATAGTTGGTCAAAAGTAACTTTCTCATAATCAATCCTTATCACAATTAACACTCACCTTTCATCTTCTACCAGTACAACAATAAAATCCCACCATAATAATCAAGTTTTTCCTTAAACTTTCACCATGGCTCATCTAAGTTTTGTCAAACGTCACAACCAATTAGCATTTTTGGAAAAGTCTGAGGAAAATGAATCTTTTCATCAAGCAGTGGATTTTCTAAACAATTCTTATATCAGGTTTGCTTTACTCGTGAATCCCACTATTTTTGAATCTCAAATTTTACAATTTTGGCAAACGGCAAGAGTTAAAACTCTTAGGAATGGGATTCAAGAGTTAAAGGTCAAAGTGGATGGCAGAACCCTGACTTTTACCGAATCTTCCATTAGAAGACATCTTCATTTGGATGATTCAGATGGTATTAGTCAATTGCCTGATACTAAAATCTTTGAAAATTTGACAAAAATGGGGTATAATGTGACTTCTACAAAGCTTACATTTCTTAAAAAGCATTTTACCCCTCAATGGAGATTTTTTATCCATACCATCCTTCATTGTTTAAGCCAAAAGAAAACCTCATGGGAGCACTTTAGTGGTAACATGGCTGCAACTCTCATTTGCTTGGCAACAAACAAGAAATTCAACTTTTCAAAATACATTTTTGAAGGATTGGTTAAAAATGTGGATAGTGAAACAAAGTTTTTAATGTACCCCAGGTTTATTCAGTGCCTCATCAACAAATCCAAACATTTGTTACTTCCCCCAAACAAACCTTTTAAAACTCCAAAACTCACCCAGAAGGTGTTTTCAAATATGAAAATTGGTTTTCAAGGAGAAGAAGTACCACTTTTTGAGGAAATGTTACCACAACATACTGAAGAACCATCCACATCATCTGATCATTCATCACCAAACCCATCACCAGTACCATCAGTCACACTACCATCACCACCATCACCATCAGTCACACCACCATCACCATCTCACCAACCATCACAAATACCATCTGCAACATCACCATCATTATCACATCATAACTCACCACCCCACTCTCCTCCACATCAAAGTTTAGATGCTCAGACTGTAAAGGATCTAAAGGAGCAAGTGCAGCTCTTGCAAACTACTCTTGAAAGTCAAAACAAACACTTTACAAAGATTAACACCAAGCTAGTTAAGAGGGTTGAGAAATTGGAGTTAAAGGTGAAGTTGTTGAAAGGTAAAAGGACTTCTCAGTTGGTTGCTTCTAGTTCATCTAGTTCAGATGCAGAAGGTTTGTGTCTCTCTTCCAAAAAGGGGAGGATGGGTAGTTCTAAGAGTGAAGAAGAGATTCAGTTTCAAATTCATGAAGGAACTCAAGTGGTTGATGAAGAGCCTGCTAGTGCAGAAAAAGAGCCTGTTAGTACAAAAGAGACTGCTGAAACAGAGCAAGAGCCTGCTGGGATTCAGAGGCTATTGGCTATGAATTTAAAAGGTTCTGATCAAATGTTCTACAAAAGAAAAAGGGGATCACAGCCTCAGGGGAGGTTTCTTGTTTCTGATGAACAATCTGCTGCTCCAAGTCTAGAATCATCACCAAAAGACAAGGGCAAGAAAATTGTGTTTGAAGATGAAACAGAGGCTAAAAAGCTGAAGAAGAAAGAACAAGTACAGATGGCTGTAGATGATAAGTTGTCCAAACAGCTTCATGAAGAAGATGTTATGAGTGCTGAAGAAGAGACAAGAACATTACAAGAAAAATTTGATGCTCAGCTGCAATATATCATTTCCATTGATCCAATTGTAAGAGGTGAAGCTTATACTCTTGTGTGTGATGAGTCTCTTAGCTCAGATGAAATGACAATCAAGCTCAATGATTTCATCACTAAGAAATACAATCAAGAGGCATTGGATGATGTCTATCAGCAGATCCAGAAGAATAAGGAGAAAGGGTTCAAAATGCCTCATTCTGAGGCAGATCAGAAGCATTTCTTCAAGTTATATCTGAAAAGAGAAGTGAACATGAAGGATCATCAACTCAAATCTAAATCATTTGATGAATTGAAGCTTCTATACTTAGAGGCTTACAGAAGAAACAAAACCAGTCTCCTCATGGATTCACCAGAAAGGCCTTCCAAAAGAAGAAGAGATGATCAGAAGGATCAAGCAGCCCAGAAAGAGAAAGCAGACTTGCCTCCTGTTCAGTCAAGAGAAATGGTTGTCCATGTTCCACAAGTTGTCTTTGCTGAACCTTTACATGCAAGGCATCCAATCATAGATTGGGAAATCTACAATGACAAATTTGGTAAAGCATGGAAGATAACAAGAGTTGGAAATAAGGTTGAAATATTCAAGAATTTTGAAAATCTGCTTAGAGCATGTGCATAATGGATCTAGATGAATTGTGGGACTTAGTTCAAGAGAAGCTGAAAACCAAGTATAAACCTGATGCAAAGGAGCAAGAGCTATGGGTGGAGTTCAGCAGATTATATGATCCAAATCCTACTGATACACATTGGAAATTTCCTTACTATGATTTATCTGTTTCATGGGAATACTTCAGCATGAGCCATGTTCATCATCTTTTCACTCAGAGTGGAATAGAACTTTTTATGCTAGGTGAGAAGGAGTATCCTTTGAGTTATGAAGTACTATCAGTCTTGATCTCCAACAAACTATTATGTGAAGAAGAAACTGATGCAGTCAAAAGATTGAAGGAAAGCATATTTGATCAGTATGAAAGCCTAAGGAGAAATAGATGATAAGGTTTTTGGAAGAGTTCCCTCAGATCCTCAAGGTATGAATTTTATTCACAAGAAACTTGGTTATTTTTAATAAGGAATAACAAGTTTAGGGGAGGATTGTTGGGAATAAAATGCTCAAGTCAAAGAGTCTGCCAGAAGAGCCTGCCAAATGATAAGTTAAGCCTGCCTCTTTAGTTTTGTTGAAATTGAAGATACACTAACGGTACCTTCTGGGTGAGAAGGTACTGCTAGTTGATGAAGGTCCTGCCAGTTTAAATGACAAGTTGTTATATTTTATTTAGAGATATTTAGTTGTATTATTAGTCTTTGTACAAAGTTACACGTTTAGTAGAAGTAGTACAGAAGTCTCAGTGGATAATATGGAGTGTTTTACCTTGAAAGGTGTAATATTAGGATAAGATAAGTCTCTAAGTATATTATATTAAGCAACTTGACAACTTGTAATAAGGGCTCCTTATACTATAAAAGGAACCCTTAGTCACCTTCTTAGATATCAATCACTGCATGCATAACTTCCATCATTAAATCCTTTTCACATATCAAAGTTTCAAGGTTACATTTGTAATCCCGGTGATAGTTTAGATCACCCATATTATTTCATAAATAATATTGAATCGTTTTGTGTTATTCATGTTGTGTTCATCACTCTAATTAGTGTGTTTTAGTAAATTCCGCGTACTAAATCACATTCATTCATAAATATCCCAAACACATTATTAAGACTAACATCCCAAGTGTTTGCATAATCCTTCCACATTTTATCTTCTCACCTGAGTGCATCGAAGCTTTTGAAACCTTGAAGAAAAAGCTTACTGAGGCACCGATTCTTGTTGCCCCCGATTGGGACCTACCTTTTGAGCTTATGTGCGATGCTAGTGATTTTGCCATAGGTGCGGTCTTGGGGCAACGAAAAGCAAAATACTTTCAGCCTATACGCTACGCAAGCAAAACTATGACCGAGGCTCAGAGTCATTACACCACCACTGAAAAAGAACTATTAGCCATGGTGTATGCCTTTGAAAAATTCCGGTCATATTTGATACTGACCAAATGCGTAGTGTATACGGATCACTCGGCTTTGAAGTACCTCTTTGCAAAACAAGATGCAAAGCCGAGGCTACTCCGTTGGGTTCTCCTCCTGCAAGAATTTGATATCATTATCCGTGATAAAAGAGGAGCTGAGAACCTGGCTGCTGATCATCTCTTACAATTAGAAAACCCTCACCAGGATATGTCCGAGAAACAGGAAATAAATGAAACATTTCCTCTCGAGACACTCAGTGTGGTTTCTTTTTGTGGTGACTCTTCTACCCCTTGGTTTGCCGACTTTGCAAACTACCATGCGGGTAATTTCATTGTGAAGCGGATGTCGTCCCAACAGAAAAACAAATTCTTTAAAGATGTTAAACAATACTTCTGGGACGACCCCTATTTGTTCAAAATCTGTGCCGATCAAGTCATCAGGCGATGTGTTTACGGACAGGAAGCCACTGATATTCTCAAGGCTTGCCATGCTAGACCCACCGGGGGCCACCATAGTCCTAACTACACCGCCAAAAAGGTGTTTGACTCCGGTTTCTATTGGCCCACAATTTATAAGGATGCCTACGAATTAGTCAAAGCTTGTGATGCTTGTCAGCGTCACGGGAATATTTCACAAAAGAACGAAATGCCACAAAATGCCATTCAAGTTTGTGAAATCTTTGACGTCTGGGGCATTGATTTTATGGGGCCATTCCCATCTTCTCGTGGAAACAAGTACATACTCGTGGCTGTCGACTATTTGTCAAAATGGGTTGAGGCAAAAGCCTTACCCACCAACGATGCCCGAGTTGTTGTGAAATTTTTGAAATCCCTCTTTGCTCGTTTTGGAACTCCCCGTGCCATCATTAGTGATCGTGGTACACACTTTTGCAATGATCAATTCGCAAAAGTCATGCTTCAGTACGGTGTCACTCATCGTCTTTCCACCGCGTATCACCCACAAACAAGTGGGCAAGTGGAAGTTTCCAACCGTGGTATTAAACGGATTTTGGAAAGGACCGTAGGTGAAAACCGTGCCTCCTGGTCGGACAAACTAGATGATGCACTATGGGCCTTCCGTACAGCTTACAAAACACCCATCAGGTGTACTCCTTACAAGCTTGTATACGGGAAGGCGTGTCATTTGCCGATCTAGCTCGAGCACAAAGCATATTGGGCCTTGAAACATGCAAACTACGACCTTCATAAAGCGGGTGATCACCGTAAAGTTCAACTCAATGAATTAATGAAACTTCATGATCAAGCCTACGAAAACTCTTTGATCTACAAAGAAAAGACAGAGAAGATCCATGACTCCAAGATCAAGAACCTCATTTTCAACGTTGGTGACAGAGTCCTTCTTTTCAATTCAAGGTTAAAGATCTTCTCGGGGAAATTAAAACCCGATGGACTGGACCATTCACTGTTGCAAAAGTATACCCATACGGGACTGTTGAGTTATCTCAACCCGAAGGTCCTAACTTTAAAGTAAATGGTCATCGTCTGAAGCACTATTTTGGAGAGGACATACCATCCATGGTTGTCCCGGATCTCCAAACTTTCCCCATGGACAAATGAATTCAGGGATCGAGTCAAGCTAGTGACTCGGTGAACAAAAATTAGCAAAACCATGGGTTTTCACCCATATCTCTGACTTATTTCTCCTTTCTACCAAACTAGTGTGGGGGAGTCCCCCATGCTGTTGTATATAAAGTAATCTTAAGAAAAAAAAAATGCTATTCCCACACTTGCCCAAGTTTCAAATTTTCAAATCAAAGTTTTTCAAATATCGGCATAATGGCTGGTACTTTGAATATTGAGGGCAATATTCAGTTCTAGTGTGGGGGGAGGTAAATTCTGGCGAATTTTATCACATTTTTACCTTATAAGTGCCATAATACCCCCGTTTTAGCCCAAAATTTTTTTTAATGGAAATGCTTCGCACTAAACACAACAAATGGTAATCAGTCCACCATGTCTTAATCACATAAGGACTGGCTAATCCAGGAGCAAACGGCTCTTGGTAAAGATAACTCAAAACCATTGATTGCTGACAATTTGCCAAAAATTGTATGGGATCCAACTCACCATATCCTTAATCGTGAAGAGTTGGCTAGTCCAGAAGCAAACCGCTTTTGGTAAAGACAAATCAAATCCGTTTACAGCTTATGATTTGCTCAAAATCATATGGTTATCGGTGTACCATAGTTCTTACTTGAACTGAAACATTTGGCTACTCTAGAAGTAATGGCTTTTGGTAAAGAGACTTCAAATCCATTAAGTTTTCTCAAAAGATTGCTAGGGACTAGCAATGTTTTAGTGTGGGGGATTGATGAGTGTGTAAATACTCATTATTTTTACCTAATCTGAGCTGCCAAAACATCCAAAAACACTCAAATATGCATCATAATACTGAAAATATCCCAGGAATGTGTTTTATATGCTTCAGATGCAAAATAACGAAAAACAAATGAAAAATGAACAAAGTTTGCATAATTGGCAGTTTCAGTCCCTCAACTTTCAAAAGTTGTCAAAACTAGTCCCTGGTTATTCTAAAACATGAAAAAATCACCAAAGGTCCTTTTTGAATCACAAATAACATATTTAGTCCTTTGGTGTAAAGTTTCACAAAATTACAAGTTTAGTCCCTCAACTTTGCAAAATTGACAAAAATGGTCCCTGGGATGTAAAAAATTTGAGAAAATCAATTTTTGTCCTTGTGCTACTCACATATGGCCCTTGGTTGGAAAGTTTGGTGAAATTACAAGATTGGTCCCTAAAGTTTCACAGTTGGCAGATATGATCCCTGGAAGTTCAAAAAGTGGAAAAGTCAACTATGGTCCTTACACTATTGAACCTTGGCAAGTTTTACCCTTGCAAGTACTTTTGGAAAGTTGTCAAACCCAACCCTCAAAAATCTAGAAATTACAAAATTGGTCCTTGTGCTAATTTCTAAAACCATACGGACCCTTAATATTAAAACATCCCAAAAACAAATCCAATCCAAACACAACTCCACCAGCCCACTCCCTTTTCCCTTGTCCCAACCTCTAAGCCCACACCCACCTAAATCGTTCTAAATAATACCCCCCGGTCAACAAAAGTCAAACTTCCTCCCTTCCCTCTCCCCCACTTGCAGCAGCCATCACCTCACACCCCCACCATCACCATCCCATCAAAACCACCCAAACCCACTACACTCCACCCCTCACCTCAGCATTAAATGCTGCCACCCCCCAATTGTTATAAACAGTCCAAATGCTCTGTTTTTGTTTCGGCGCCAAAAAGATTTGAAGGGTCAAGATCATCTCAAGCCAATCCAATGGTCTAGAAAGAAGTGGGAAAGACTCAGAGGGTCCCACTAAACCCTAATTTGCAGCTATAAAAGGAAAGAGATGGAGCAGTGAAGAGTAGTAGTTAATTTAGTTAAATTTAGCATCGTTTCATTGTAGCTTCTAAAATCAGTTGTAATCTTTGCTTTTAAAGCTTGTAATATCATTTTCAATGAATGTTAATTCATTATTAAGCAATCAATCCTCAGTTTCTTTTCTAAATTTTAAGTTGCAATTTAAATTTACAATTTAAGCTTCTGTTGGTTATTAGTAGTTGTTTAGAGAGTCACAAGCTCACATAAGCTCCCATATAGCTTATAAAAGCTATTAGTAACACTTAAAAACAGTTTAGTTATGAAAAAAATCAAAAATACAAAAAAAGTCAACAAAAGTCAAATTCTAGGTTTCATGGTGATTCAAGCTGGAGCAGGGTGAATTGTGGATTGCCCTGGGTTAGTTGCCTTGTGGAAGGCTTATAGGAGTGTTCTGAGTTCTTGGTTCTTGGTTAAAAAGCTTGGAAGGCAGTTGTAAGATCATCCCTTTTAATTCAAACTCATTATTAGTGCTCTGATGTTCTTTGCTTGATTTTTCTTGTTCATTTAATCTTTAATATAGCTAAGTAGTGCAGATGGATCATTAGCTTGGTTAAATTAGGTCTGATACTCCAAAATTTAGTGAAACAGTCTAATTAAGTAGTGTTTGGATTTGTGTTTTGCTCTGAGATCAAGACTTTTCTTGTTGTTGTTTCTTGTTCATACAAGTTCCTTAGTGTCATATTAACTCAGGTAAACAATAAAAAACAAGCATTGTTTATAAAAAAGTCAAAATACCTTTGATTTCACCTCAGTTGTTATCTGTCAAGCATTTTGAGTCCAAATCTCATCTAATCACTTCAAAAGTGATTGTTTTAGCTTAATTTCACTACATCATAGCTTAATATAACATAATAAGTAATTAGGAGGCAGTAGAATCTCACATAAGTCAACTTAGCTTAATATTTCAAAAAGTCAAATTAGACCTCTTTGCAGAAATCCAAAATTTGTAGGAATTTTCCTGATTTTTAGACTGCAAACTAGACCCTGTGCTTTTCACAGATATAAGTACCTCAGCTTATCTAGAATAATCTGTTGTTGGCTTATTTTTGTGATTTTTTGTGTGGACCCTACACTTGCTCAAAGTGACCTGCAGGGCAAGTACATGCCCTGTGCATAGGAAATTAACCAATATTCCCAAGACCATAGCTGATTCATTAGTGGGACCCACCCTTAGCTTATTGGCTTTTTCGAAAGCCAAGCAGCCCATCTTGACAGTTCAGGGCTTATTTCACCATTTCAAGTTTGTTTAATAGGGCTGCAAGTAGCTTTTTGTTTGTCCATTTTCACTGTGTATGCTGAGCAATCAGTGTGCATAGGCCTTGTTCATAAGCTTCCTTAGAGCTTATTAGTGGGCCCCAGTGTGTGCTTATTGGCTTATTGAGAAGCCCTCCAGTCCACATTCAAGGTTCAAGGTTTACTTTGGACCCCCTTGACTTCTGTGGACCCCACAGAGGTCCAAAACCCCTTTGTTTGGCTTGTCTTGGCCTAGTAGTGCGATAAGTGCTTATTTGGTTCATAACAGCTTATACAGAGTGCTTATTTGTTCCTTTTTCCTTATTTTAAGTTAATATTCATCTGTTTGAGCTTATTTGATCATTTGATTGCTTTTTCATAACTCCACAAAATCCTAATAAGCTATTAAGTCCACTGTTAAGCACAAGGGGGTGCACATAGCTTATTATTAAGCTATAACAAAAGTGTCTTCATAAAAGTTTTCTATTTTTAGCTTATTATCATCTGTCAAAAAGAAAAACCAACAAAAAACCAAATTTAAAAATAGTGATAGCTTCTATTTAATAGGATTTATCGTTTGAATTTTTCTTTTTAGCTTATTATTAAGCACTTCATCATTTTTATATTTTTTTTAATTTTCTTTTTCCTTAAAGTATTTCCAGTAATTTTCCTAGATTTTTCTCTTTTCATTTAGTAATTATTAGAATTAATATTAGTTTAATTAAATAATTAAGTAATATTAGTAATTAAATAGTTTTCTCAAGTTTTAATTAACAACAGCATTTTTTATATTTTTCCTAGGTTTTATAAATCATTTAGTATTTTTAGAAAATAGTTTCCTAATTTCTACTATTCATTTTCTAATTTTCTTAATTAATTTTGTTAAATTAGATATTAATTAATAATTAAGTAAATAATTAGTAAAATAGTTAAAAATACTTTTTATAAGTTTTTTATAATTTTTTAGGATTCCTGAGATGGTTAATTAGTTTTATAAATTTTTCTATAATTTTCTAGTCATTTTTTAATTATTAGTAATTTAAAATAATTTAAATAGTTTAATTTATATAATTAGTATTTAATTAATAAAAACCCACAAAAAGACAAAAATACATATTTTTTATTTTTTATTTTATTTTAAGTCATTTTAGAATTTTAGAAATTAATTTTGCAATTTTCTAGTTAAAATTTGTATTATAAAGTTTTTAAGTTAATTAGTTTTAATTAAATAGTTAAATAGTTTTTATTTAAATAATTAATATTAAATAATAAATAATCAAAAAAATAATTTTCTTTTTAATTTCATTTTCTTTTATAATTAAGTTTGTAAAATTTTCATTTGCACCCCCTGTAGTTTTAAATTGTTTAAAATTCACATTTTTCTCTGTCTGTAAATAATTCTGATTTCTGATTTGTACTTGTGTAATCATATATGTGTATCTGTAATTGTTAATATTGTCTCAATTGTCCAAATACCAAGTAATCAGTAGCATAATCAATTCCCAATCATCTCTGCTTACTGTCCTCAGTGCCAGTCATTCCCATAAACGTTTTCAAGCACCATTGCAATCTCGTCGGGACATAACGACCCGGAGAAAAACTATACTATTCACGGAGCATTGACTCTAGACAGTTTGACTTTGTTGACCAAATCACTTGGTCAATAATACCTGACTGTTTGGAGCCAACCAAACATCTTGTCCTTGACTTTCCTGGCCATCATCAACAGTGCATTCGCCCTACGATTATCAATTGTTTGTAGTCTCCTAAACTTCTTTGTATTGCTCCTTGAAATTCTTGCACGTGAATACTTTCGAAGTCTAACAATCACATCCCCCCTATGTCCGACCCTTTCAATTATTTTTTTGGATTTGTTCTCCAAATCGTGTGCCTGCTGCAAGTCTTGAAGAATCTTTGAGTGGTAAGGGCCAATCATTAGTTCAGTTAGCACATACGAGTAACAGAGAACTTTAGATCAATATCACATTGAGAGTTGTTCATGGTTAAGGAAATAGGGAGGTGTGTTTTGCAAGTGAGTGTTTTAAGAGATGATTGAATGTGAGTAAGGTAGATGCATATTTAGTAGCCTTCATGTGTTTGCCTATAAAAGGGCTTATAAGATTGCCACGTACTGTGTAGCCTTCATGTGTTGGACTAAAAAAAGACTTATATGACAGTTGACTTTATGCAATTCAACATTTGCAGTTTGACTTTTGAAAGTCTAAATGCAATGGGTGCAAACATAATGTTCTTGTAGTTTGATTTTTGTAAAGTCAAAATGCAATGGGTACAAGGGAATGAGTGTCTAGATCACTCCCATTCAACATTTGCAAGTTTGACTTTTAAAAGTCCAAATGCAATGGGTACAAACATAGAATCCAAACATAGTTCAAAACATTGTTTTAAAGACAATAAATTTAAACAAAGAGTACAAACATAGAATCTAACAGACAATAAAGTGAAACATATTGTTCAAAGATCAGTGGGTAACACATTAAGAACTAGGAACTGCATGCTCATCATCTGACTTCTTCTTTTTAGTTGCCCTGTCAACCTGAGGTATGTGATTGGGTGGTATTATTACTGTTGTAGACTTAATTCTTGTCCAGTATTTGCGGTTAGAACAGCCATTGATCTTGAATGAGTATGATTGGTTTGAAAATCAAATATATTTTATAGTATAGTATTTATATTTCTCCAAAGAATTTGAAGGAAATACAAATCCCGAGATCGTAGTCCGTGTAAAGATGTGAATGGAATTTGAAATTCCCGGTTCGTGAAAAATGTCGTGAAAGTGAGAAAAAGTGATTTGAATGAGAATTATACTGATGAATATGAAAATGAAGCACTAATAACCAATTAAGCAAGGAAATCAAATTACCAAACCTAAAACGTAACGTAGAATTAAACCGTAAGCTTAAACGTAAAATAAACGTAAACGCGCAAATTAAAAAGTGAATTTGAAGCTAGACTAATCCTACAGGATTGAAAATAATTTTCTTAAGCTAAAAATGATAAAAGAAAATTTTGGGAAAAAGAAAAATATTTTTTTGACTTTTTGTTTAATTATTATGAATTAAAAACTATTTTAACTAATTAAAAAGTAATAAAAATGCAAATAAAAGTGAATTTAAGTGAGAAAAATAAAAAATTAATTTTGAAAAATCTAAAATAACTAAAAACTATTTTCTAAAATATTTTTGGATTTTTTCAAGCTTTTTCTGATTTTTATTTGATTTTTCTTTAATAAAAAGTGTTTAAAAATTGATTAAAAATTAAAATAAAATAAGAAAAATAGCAAAACAACTCAGAAAAATCTGAAAATTTTAGAGAAATTCTAAATAATATCTAAAGCCTAGGAAAAATTTGAAAATTGAAAAATAAGCTAAGGAAGTGCTTAATGGCTAAAAACAGCTTAATGAAAGAGATTATTGATAAGCACTTTTGACCAAAGTGAGTGAAACTTATACCAAAGGTGTATTTAACTCAAATAAGCTCAAATGTATTGATTTCGGACCAAATGAAACACAGAATCACAATGGAGGCCAATAAGCAGTTTCAAAGAAGCAATAAAGGATAAGCAGTCTACACTATAAGCTAACAAATGATGAAATAAGCTACAACTAAACCCTAACCTAATCAACAGAAATAACCAAGTAATAAGCACAAACAAGCTAAAAATCAACAAGCTTAATGTATACTGAGTCAGTATACTGACTCAGTGTATGCTGATGGAATATAAGTAACTTAAGGGCACAATTAAGTTGAGCAAATAAGCTAATAAGAGCAAACCAAAAACAAAAACTAAAAGACAGTACAACTAGCTTCAATTTGCCCCCAAAACCAAACAATAAGCTTAAGTGGGTGAGTAGCTAAGGGCTTGTAAAGTTGAGCTGTTTTCTGAATCCTAGGTGCAGGGGAACACAAGGCAAAACAGGCCACTTTGATACAAATTCTAAATAAGCAAATGAGATTCAAACTGAGATTTTCTTATTGATTATGATTCCCAAGCTGCTAATCTCCACAAATCAACAATCTAAATCTATTTCCAATTAACAATGAGTCCTACAAGTGCTCACAAAGATTTGTCCAAATTCTGAGTACATAACTAGTTTGACTTTTTGATATTATCTTACTTTGACTAAACTAAATTTAGATTGATCTTAAATTACTTATACTGATGTAATAAGCTATTATGAACCCAACTTAAGCTAAACTACTAACTTATGTAACTACTACTAGGAATAAGCTACCTAATACTACTCTATACTATCTGATATGAATGATTCAAAAGTAACTTGACTTAAAAGTATTATAACTACCTAAATGATGCACTACCTAATCTGTTTATGAGTTGTATGAACTACTTATGCACTAGATACCACAATTGAACCTCAACACTGCCTAGTGTAGCATAATCCAAACACCCCTGATGTATCTGTCAAATGATTTTAACAAGGTAACTATAGGATTCAACCAACCAATTCACTACACAAGCTGATAATATAATCTAACCAATAGAACAAAGCTCAAAAACACAGATCTCAGACACAAATTACTACAGAATCACAGAATCACTTGATGGACAATAATGAAACAGTAAACTACTTAAATGATGCAAACAACTCAAATATGATTAGATCTACTGAATTTAAGCTAAATTATGTTGAAAATAAACTAATAAATAGAAACAATAAGATAATGACAGATCTAATACTATAATTAGCTACTGATGCAATATAAGCTATTAAAATGAAATAAGAGGTCTTACAGTTCAATACTCTCAGCTAAACAGAGAGTTCTCACTAAGCTAGCCTATCTTTAGATAGGCTATCTGCTTCCCTTTCTCAGAATAGACTATCAAATTACCCAGGATTCACCATATTCACCATTTATTGACATTTGTTAACTGTTTTATGAGATTTGAGAATGGAACAGCATTAATCTAAAAACCACTCATAATAAGCTATAGCGAGCCTATATGAGCTTAGAAGAACAGAAGAGAAGCTTATTGAAGCTTTATGTAAAATAATTTTTTTACTTTTTTGATTTTTTTTATTTTTGGATTTGAATAAACAATAAGAAACTACTAACTAGAAGTTGATAAAAGTAGATTAGAAGATGCAAATGAAATAGTAACAAACTAGATTAAAACTAAGAGTAAGCTATAGAAATTAAAAAGAAATTGAAGGAGTGTGGAAAACTAGAATGGGGGGTTGAATAGTTTTACGTCTTTTTTTATTTTATTATGAAAACTTAGTTTAGTTTTAAAAACTTGTTTGCTTTTAAAACTTTGATTTGATCTTATGTGAACTCAAATCTTGAACAATATGAACAACTATATCTAAGTATGAACAATAATAATAATGTAAACTAAGTATGTGAAATCAACACATGCATAATATAAACAATTATAGCTATATACGAAAGATAAGTAAGTAAACGTTTATTTTATAATCCTTAGTTATATTTTGTATGAAAACTATACTTGATCGAAATGATCAATTATATGTATGTTACCTTTTTAGTTTTATTGTAAAAACTTTGTTTTGTGAATGAAACTTTTGTTTGATCTTTAAGTAAAATCAATACTAGCACTATATGAGCAACTATATATATACGTCTACGTCTACAAAAGTAATAGCGATATAAGTAAGATAATAAGTAAGATATGGAAAGATCTAACCGCGAGACAAAGGATTTATAGTGGTTCGGCTACAAGGACACCTTCCTTTCCCTACTCCACTCCTCGAGTCACCTACTCGAGAGTTTTCTTCACTATGTCAACAAGCTCCCTTATGGCGGAGAAAACCTTACACACCAATATACACACCACAACTTCGTCACAACTTATTCACACCTTCTACACAACTTCTTCACACCTAGTCACTACTTAATCACAACACTACTTCTTCACACTTGACACACCTTCTTCACAACTTGTACACACCACTACTACTTCACAACTTCACACTACTCCACTACTTCTTCTTCACACCACTACTTACATCTCACTACTTCTATTCACAACTTCTACTCCTAGATCTATCTAGTTACAATACTATCACACCTTTACAATGAATGTACACAACAACTAGACTATATACACAAATCTACAATACTTCACAACTTAATGTTGAAGGAGTATTCTTCTCTTGCACTTTGAGAGATGAGAGATGAGGGAATGAATCACTTGAAACAAGGATCAACAATTATATGATCAAAGGGTTTTTAGGAGGATGTTTAGAGAGATTTGGATCTGAAAATTTTCGTGCAAGAGGTAGTAAAAATACCAGGTTTGAGGTAGTATTTATAGGGAAAAATTTCTGACAGAATCTGACAGGAGAGCGTGGCCGGCCCCCTTAATTGTGTGCCGACCCATTAAAATTAAGGGGTCCGCCCCTTATAATTAAGGGGGCCACCCAGCCGAAAACTGCAGTTTTCTTGTCTTTTTCTGGGGAAAGTTTATTTGGTGAAAAACTAACTGATTTTGGTTAAAAATTTGAATTCATATATTTATTATGGATTAAACATTTTCCTTTATTACCAAAAATGTTTTTCAAAAATATATAACAAGTTTATTTAATTTTATAAACTTTGTATTATTTAAATAAACAACCCTTTGATCATAAAATGTATTAGTCACTTGTTTATTCATACCTTAAGTGATTATGTTGGATGAGATGATATAAACTTGCTTAAAACTTGTTTACGTATTAACTTTGCGTTTAATGTTCTTATATTTTGTGATCGTCAAAACTTAAGGATATCGAAAAATATTAATAACGTTTTCATACATTATTTATATCAACAATCTCCCTATTTTTGATGATTACAAAATCTAAACTCATTAAACTAAAAATTAATATATATGCAAGTTTTTTTTAGTGTGAGTTTATATCACTTCTCCCCCTTTTTGTTAACATCAAAAAGGTTATCCCGACGAGTGTATAGCTCCCCCTTGAAGTATACTCCCCTCGTTTTGAGGTCATAAGAAATCGAGATATGGAATTCTTGCAAAAATATTTAGAGCACAAGCAATATATATATATATATATATATATATATATATATATATATATATATATATATATATATATATATATATATATATATATATATATATATATATGTATGCATGGAACAAATATAAGATAACTAACAAGAATAATTTAAATAGATTATGTTGAAAACATAATCATTAATACATAAGCATATATATATATATATATATATATATATATATATATATATATATATATATATATATATATATATATATATATATATGTGTGTGTGTGTGTGTGTGTGTGTGTGTGTGTGTGTGTGTGTGTGTGTTTTTTTCTAGCAAATTACACTAGATAATACTAAGTTGCCAACTTGAGGTGTCTTGGACTTGCTTGGAACACAAAAGGTTTGTGGAGATTTTATTTGAAGATGGGAATCATGGTAGTTGGATTTAGTGGAGATAGATTTTTTTTGGAATAGTGTTTGGAGAGTTTGGTGGTTGTTGATGGGAAGCATGGTAGTTGGCTTCAAGTAAGCTTCATGGGATAGGATTGAAGTTTGGTAGGTTGATTGGTGATGAGGATAAGTGTGCATTAAGGGATGTTATGGGTGATAATGAAAGGGTGATGTCTACGGATGCATTTTCAATGGTAAGTTGTGGGTTTGGATCGGTTGATGAATTGTTGGTGTCTTGAGTGAGTGATGGGTTTGAGTTTTTCCTAGTGAGGAGGTATTCAATCAAAGTGAGGTGTTCTTCCAAGAGAATGGTTTGTTTTTGGAGGTAAATGTGACAAGGACAATAGTGGGTATGATGCTCAGCTTGCTTTAAGTGGAGTGAGTGAGGGAGACAATTTGAGTAGGGTGATAAAGGTGGTTGGTCCAAGTTGCGTTGAGCAAGATGCATGACAAGAAGAGCTCTCAGCTCATGAGCTTCTTTGAGCTCTTCAACTAACTTTCATTGTTTGGAGAAAGGTGATGATGGAGGTGTTGGTGATACTCTTGGTGATGGAAAATTTTGTGAGTTAAGGTAGTCATAGATGGATGAGGATGAAGGTATTGAAGAAGAAGATATTCCACGAGTAGAGGGTGTTTTGGATGGTGCATTTGGCGAATCCATGGTGGATTATGGTGATGTTTGTTGGAGGTAAAGGATGAGACGAAGGTGTACTTGGGTGATAAGATGGATGGTTGGTTATTATGATGTGGTTTGTGAAAGGGTTAATTTGAGTGAACACGAGGTTTGTGTATCATGAAGTATGGTTTGACCTTCATGGGTTAAGTTGTAGTGGTGATGACACACTTTGTAGAGTGTAAGGAATGGTTTCATGGTTGAATCTTTTTTTAAGGATGACTAGATGGAGTTATTGGTGAGGATGGGAGATGAGTATCAAGTGGTGTGATTGGTGAGAGTAAAATAGCGATGTTCACGGAAGGGATGCCTTGGTTTTTCATTTCACTTTGGTGGTTTGAGTGTGTAAAGGTTATGAGTTTTGAGTGTAAGGTAGAAGGGTATGGGTGAGTAAAGGTTATGAGATTTGAGTGTGTAAAGATTATGAGGTTTGGTTTTGGGTAAGTCCAACTCTTTAGGCAACTATGCATGTATTATCTTAATGGAATATGCATGAAAAGTATATAGGAAAATAAACATGTAATATAATTACATCTACGCATGCATGCACACTTAATAAAGTAATAGATCAAACAATTAAGGCATTCTACCTAACATGAATAACTTAGTGCAAGGGCAAAAGCAACTAATGAGTGAGACACTAGTGATGGAACAAATGTGATAGTGTAATTCTTTATTTTTTATTTTTTTATTTTTATTTATTTATTTATTTATTATTATTTTTTTAATGTAACCCTATATGAAACAAATACGGAGTTAAGATCATTTCGACTCTTACAAAAGAAAAACAAATTTTCCTAAGAAACGATCCTTGATCTCCTTGATTTAGCTTTGCTCACTTCTAAGTGTCATGTATATGTATATATTGGATTATATATATAGACAACGAGAGTGAGACTATTGTGCATGGTTTGATAGAAAAACGTTTTTATCATTATTCAACAATGAGTTCTCCTAAACGTGAGAATGATTTTAAAAATTGAATTAGGGTTTCCTTTGAAAACATATTGATGCAATAACAAAATATCCCAATTCCTGATTTTGTGCAAAATAGAATCCTAGACTCAGATTAGTGAAAAAGTAGAGAAAACATGGAAATTTATCTCTCAGATGGCCGGCCCCCTTAAAGTGAGGCCGGTCCCCTTAATGTTTAAGGGGGCCGCCCTTATGAATTTAAGGGGTCCGCCCATCTGACAGAAAATAAATTTTCAGAACTTTGATTTTTCAGAAGATTATAAGTATTCCAAGAATTTAATCAATTTGCCCCATCATTCCTAATCCTAAACGCAAGTGATTAAATAGTTCATGCTTAAGGGGTTTGGTAAACATATCGACAATGTTATCTTCCAAAGCTACCTTTTCTACATAACCTATGATCATAAGTGATTGATAAAGTTGTTCTATGTTTGATTTAGGAGTGTTGAATAGGGTATATCCTAACTTCTATAGCTCCTTTGCTGTCGCATAGTTATCTAACTTAATGCCATAGTCTACGAGAGCTTGTTTCATCCATAGTTTTCTAACACGAGAAATCTAATTTTACTTCTATGTTAATAATTAATCCACTTGACTCATTTCACTTCATCACCATGAGTTTTCTACTAGTGGCCATAGAAGATTTCCATTTTCTATGTTGTTCGACAACGAACAATTTTATTATAATCCTAGGAAAGCCAACTAAGAGGGGTTCATAATGCGTGAGTAAGTAAGTATAACTAGCTATATAACTAAGCATTAATCTAACTAGTTGTTAATCTAAGAATATAAATTTTAACGATGAACTTAAAAGAAACGTGTACCTTTTAGTCTTCAATAAATTTTCTTCAAACACTTCAAGATGCCATGTTGACTTATAGAAGCCATTTGTAGATGAGATACCAATATTTTCCAAAAGTGACAACTTAGCCACTTCGTTCCCATGGTCTCATTGGTCCAAAGTTGTTTGAACCAAACATAGTTTGCAATTGACTAGGATGCATGTATGGTGGAAGTATTCCCCATGGGCTATAGCTTGGTTGATATGGATAAACCCACATTGGGTGACTATTATTAGAAAAGTTTTGTCTATCTTGATTTCTCCTATGTTGAGGGGTTTTAGACCGAGGATGAGGATTATTTGGTCTATTTGGAGGTGGAGTTTTAGATCTTAATTTTAGTTTAGAAAATCTGGTTTTGGCTTTTAATGATGGTTTATAAAAACTTTTTACTTCCTCATCACTCGTAATAGGTATTTTTCTATCTTTTATAGGTATATACTTAGGTTTTGAGTCTAATGGTTTTTGTTTATTAGATTCACATTCAAACTTTCTATTTTTATTTTCACTAGTTGAAACATTAGTTAAGTTGAATCCTAGACCGGTTTTATCTCCCAAAGTTTCTTGAACACTTATTATTTTCTTAAGTGAGTTACTACTATTTTTAAACTTGTCAAGTTTGAAAATTTCATCTTTAAGTTTTTCGTTTTCATTTTTGACCTCTAAACATGTTTTACATTCTATAAAAACTTCTCTTTCTTTTTCCAAATGTTGTAGTTTAATTTTTAATTCGAGTACTTCATTTTCTAATTGATTATTAATATGTTTTAGTGACTTATTTTTAGCTATTACCTTTTGACCTAATTTACACAATCTACTATATTGGTTATCTAAGTATTTTTCATCTAAAGATAAATGTTCATCACTATAGTATTCGGTTTTAGAACGTACCTCATCGGATGCCTTTGCCATTAGACACTTTTCATTTTTTGTTGTCTCCTTTTCATCATTATCACTATCGCTCCATGCTCCTCCTACAAAGGCCTTGTGGTTTTGACTTCTTGACAATTTTGGACATTCACCAATAAGATGATTTGCATCTCCACACTTAAAACACTTTCTTTCATTATATGGTTGCCTAACGTATCTTCCTCGTCTTTTGAAGAATTTCTTGAAGTCTCTTACGGCCATAGCATACTCTTCATCAGTTTTGGAGGTTGAGCATTCTTTGTCACTAGAGTCCTTTTTAGCTTTCAACTCAATTGATTTGCTTTGCTCCCTTTTTCCTTTGACCATCTCGGAGTCTTTCTTTATTATTTCTTTGTAGACCTTTAAGTTGCTGACCAATTCGTCATGTTGTAGAGTTAACAAATTCTTTGATTCTTCAATTGCCGTAACTTTAGCTCGCCATTTTGGATGAAGAGCCCTAAGAAATTTCCTAACAAAATTCTTACTAGAAAAATTCTCATCAAGTGCTTTTAAACTTGTGATGATAGTGTTAAACCTAGCAAAAGCATTATAAATTGATTCCTCTTCCAGAATCGTAAATTGTTCGTATTGTTGAACAAGAAGATCTATTTTATTATCTTTGACTTGACTATTACCTTGGTGAGTGATTAGTAAAGAGTTCCAAATATCTTTTGCGGTTTTACACATAAAAACTCTTTCATATTCTTTGCGTGGTAACGCATTATAAATTACCATTTTAGCCTCATTGTTTTTAGCAAGTTTCTTTTTCAAATCATCGTTTTGTTTTTCAAAAGGTACAATTTCATCCCTTTTAGTTTCAGGATTATTTTGTATAGGAGGAAAATCACCATTAGTAATAACATGCCAAAGATCTAGATCTTTTGATTTCACATAAGTTTCGAATCGGTTTTTCGAATAAAGAAAACCATCACTTTCAAATAATGGTGGTCTTTGCATAGATTGTCCTTCTAAATATTTTTCAGATTCCATAGATCGTTTCAAGTTTTAAAATACAGTTTATTTTAAAAATCTTGTTTAACCTGGCTCTGATGCCAATTGTGGAAAACTAGAAGGGGGGGGGGGTTGAATAGTTTTACGTCTTTTTTTATTTTATTATGAAAACTTAGTTTAGTTTTAAAAACTTGTTTGCTTTTAAAACTTTGATTCGATCTTATGTGAACTCAAATCTTGAACAATATGAACAACTATATCTAAGTATGAACAATAATAATAATGTAAACTAAGTATGTGAAATCAACACATGCATAATATAAACAATTATAGCCATATACAAAAGATAAGTAAGTAAACATTTATTTCATAATCCATAGTTATATTTTGTATGAAAACTATACTTGATCGAAATGATCAATTATATGTATGTTACCTTTTTAGTTTGATTGTAAAAACTTTGTTTTGTGAATGAAACTTTTGTTTGATCTTTAAGTAAAATCAATACTAGCACTATATGAGCAACTATATATATACGTCTACATCTACAAAATTAATAGCGATATAAGCAAGATAATAAGTAAGATATGGAAAGATCTAACCGCGAGACAAAGGATTTATAGTGGTTCGGCTACAAGGACACCTTCCTTGCCCTACTCCACTCCTCGAGTCACCTACTCGAGAGTTTTCTTCACTATGTCAACAAGCTCCCTTATGGCGGAGAAAACCTTACACACCAATATACACACCACAACTTCATCACAACTTATTCACACCTTCTAAACAACTTCTTCACACCTAGTCACTACTTAATCACAACACTACTTCTTCACACTTGACACACCTTCTTCACAACTTGTACATACCACTACTACTGCACAACTTCACACTACTCCACTACTTCTTCTTCACACCACTATTTATATCTCACTACTTCTATTCACAACTTCTACTCCTAGATCTATCTAGTTACAATACTATCACACCTTTACAATGAATGTACACAACAACTAGACTATATACACAAATCTACAATACTTCACAACTTAATGTTGAAGGAGTATTCTTCTCTTGCACTTTGAGAGATGAGAGATGAGGGAATGAATCACTTGAAACAAGGATCAAAAATTATATGATCAAAGGGTTTTTAGGAGGATGTTTAGAGAGATTTGGATCTGAAAATTTTCGTGCAAGAGGTAGTAAAAATACCAGGTTTGAGGTAGTATTTATAGGGAAAAATTTCTGACAGAATCTGACAGGGGAGCGTGGCCGGCCCCCTTAATTGTGTGCCGGCCCCCTTAAAATTAAGGTGGCCGCCCCTTATAATTAAGGGGGCCACCCAGACGAAAACTGCAGTTTTCTTGTCTTTTTCTGGGGAAAGTTTATTTGGTGAAAAACTAACTGATTTTGGTTAAAAATTTGAATTCATATATTTATTATGGATTAAACATTTTCCTTTATTACCAAAAATGTTTTTTCAAAAATATATAACAAGTTTATTTAATTTTATAAACATTGTATTATTTAAATAAACATCCCTTTGATCATAAAATGTATTAGTTACTAGTTTATTCATACCTTAAGTGATTATATTGGATGAGATGATATAAACTTGCTTAAAACTTGTTTACGTATTAACTTTGCGTTTAATGTTCGCATATTTTGTGATCGTCAAAACTTAAGGATATCAAAAAATATTAATAACGTTTTCATACATTATTTATATCAACAAGGAGCTTGAATGAAAGCAAACTAAAATTCTATTAATGAAAATTTGAATTACAATACTTGAAATTAATACTACAATTCTGAAAACATTTAGACAGCATAACTTTGCTAAAAACCTACACAATCTAATGAAGGGAGGGGGTGAGTATTTACATCCGTGTGAGATGAGCTTGGGTGAAGCTTCTAGGTAGTCCATGTCAGCAGTCCAGGTGCTATCTATGCTTCTTTGAGTAGATATCAGTCATTGGATCATGTGCTAGATCCTTCCAATCATTTGTAGCCCTTGGATTGAATGATCACCCAATGATTGGCTCACCAATTCACGCGGATTGCCACCCTGGCATTCCCTGCCATGTCAGAAAGTATCTAGAACCCATCAATTAGACAAATATACCCTTAATTGTGGTTATTTTGAGCATGTAAATTTTTAGGGTTCTAGAAACAGTGTTTTCTGGGTTGGGGTTAAAATTGGGATGCGGGTAATTTCGTTTTATTTAAAAAGGGTAATTAAAGCAGGGGTTGACCGGGTTATAAGATGGGTTGACTTGGGTGGGTTTTATGAGTGGATCGGGTAAAATAGGAGGTGAATTGGGCTGTTAATGGTGTTGGGCTTGGGGATTATTTTGAGTTTAATAATTTTGGATCAGGTTGTGTTTTAGTATAGGCTTAGGAGTTTAGGTAAAAATAACAAGGACCAATCTTGTATAATTTGAAAATCCACGGACCAAAACTATAATTCTTCAAAAATATAATCCAAGGGCATTTGTTGACTTTCTTTGATTCATGGAGGATCATTTTTTACTTTTCTTCAAAGGTCCAAATTTGTCAATATCTGAAACTTGAGGGACTGAAATTGTAATTTCTCCAATCTTTTGACCAGGGACTATGTTGACATAAATAATGTCTTAAAACATTGTTAGCATATTAACAATGTCTCTATGTTTTGATAATTACAAAGCATAAACTCATTAATCTAAAACTTATGACGTAAACAAGTTTTTAGTGCTTAATATTTGTCTTTGCTTCTATATCATTTAAGGTATGAATAAACAAAAGGTTTATTACATTTCATGATCAAAGGAAATTTTTCTAATCACTAGAATTTTTATAAAATGTATTAAACATCTTATATCTTTTACAAAATTACTTTTGGAATTTAAAGAATATGTTTAATTCATTATAAATATATGATTTCAAATTTCCAACCAAAAATGGCAAATTCTATCCAGAAAAATATTCCCAACTAAAAGACAAGAAAAAACAACGTTCTGAAGGGGCGCCCCCCTTAATTCCTTAGGAGGCCCCCTTAATCATTAAGGGGACCGGCCACTAATTAAAGGGACCGGCCACGCTCTAGAACAGTAATTTTTTCTCCTATAAATACTGGTTCACTCCTCAGAATTTTCTCATCTTTTGCACTTCTAAACTTTCTGATCTAGATCCATATTTCTATTCTCTTATCCTTTGATCACAAGTGTATAATTCTTTGTTTCAAAGTGATCCAAACTTCATCCTCTCAAGTGCAAGAGAAGAATACTTCTATCCCCCAAGACAAGAAGTATTACAACTTGTTGTGATCTCCACATCCAAGTTGTTGGTGCATCATCAAAGATCATTTACATTATTCTTTGTGAAGATTTTTGTGAATATTTGATTGTAGATAGTTGTGCTAGATAAAGTTAGGAACTAGATTGGTGTGAAGAAGATAGGTGTGGAGTAGTTAGTTGTGAAGTAGATTGATTTGAAGAAGTTGTGACTTAGGTGTGAAGAAGTTGTGGTGTGAAAATTGGTGTGTACGGTTTTCTCCGCCATAAGGGAACTTGTTGAAATTGTGAAGAAAACTCTCGAGTTAGGTGCTCGGGGAGTGGAGTAGGGCAAGGAAGGTGTCCTTTTAGCCAAACCACTATAAATCTCTTGTCTCGCGGTTCGATCTTTCCATCTCTTACTTATTTCATTACTTATCATTGTTACATATTGTGTATTGTTAGTTGTTTATATTGTACAAGACTTGAGATCACATATTATCGAATCTAAGTTTTTAAAAGCTAAGAAAACACTAAAACTATCTTTTATAACGAATTAAAAAGACGTAAAACTATTCAACTCCCCTTCTAGTTTTCCACAATTGGTATCAGGAGCCAGGTCTAGCAAGATTTTTAAAATATATTGTATTTTAAAACTTGTAACGATCTATGGAATCTGAAAAATATTTAGAAGGGCAATCTATGCAAAGACCACCACTATTTGAAAGTGATAGATTTTTATATTGGAAAAATAGATTCGAAACGTATGTGAAATCAAAAGATCTTGATCTTTGGCATATTATTACCTTTGGTGATTTTCCTCCTATTCAATATAATATTGAAACTAAAATGAATGAAATTGTTTCTTTCGAAGAACAAAATGATGATTTGAAAAAGAAATTAGCAAAAAATAATGAGGCTAAAATAGCCATTTATAATGCGTTACCACGCAAAGAATATGAAAGAATTTTTATGTGTAAAACCGCCAAAGAAATTTGGGATTCTTTACTAATTACTCACCAAGGTAATAGCCAAATCAAAAATAATAAAATAGATCTTCTTGTACAACAATATGAACAATTTACGATTCCGGAAGAGGAATCAATTGATAATGCTTTTGCTAAGTTTAACACTATTATCACAAGTTTAAAAGCACTTGATGAGACATTTTCTAGTAAAAATTGTGTCAGGAAATTTCTTAGGGCATTGCATCCAAAATGGCGAACTAAGGTCACGGCAATTGAAGAATCAAAGAACTTGATGACGTTATCACTAGATGAACTAATTGGCAACTTGAAGGTTCATGAAGAAATCATAAGAAGAGATTCGGAAACGGTCAAAGTCAAGAAAGAACAAACCAAATCCGTTGCTCTAAAAGCCAAAAAGGAACCTAGTGATGATGATGATTCAAGTGACGAAAGTGAAGACGAAGAATATGCAATGGCCGTAAGAGAATTCAAGAAGTTCTTCAAGAGATGAGGAAGATTCACTAGATCATCACGAGACGAAAGAAAAGCATTCCAAAGAAATAGAAGTGACAACTACGGGAAAAGAAAGTGCTTTAGATGTGGAAGTCCAAATCATCTCATTGGCGAATGTCTAAAGCCACCGGATTATGAAAATCAAGGCGCTTTTGTTAGTGGAACATGGAGTGATAGTGACAAAGAAGAAGTTGAAAAGCCAAGAGATGAAAAGTGTTTTATGGCAAAAGAAACCGACGAAATATGTTTAGGAATTGACTTGGAACCTGACGAATGGATCAAAGATAGCGGATGCTCGAGGCACATGACGGGGAACCGCAAGCTATTCTCTACATACAAGGCATACAATGGAGGTAACGTTATTTTCGGTAGTGACTTACGTGGAAAAATCATTGGCAAAGGTACGATTTCTCAAGACTCACTTACTATTGAAAATGTAGAGCATGTAGATAAATTAACATATAACTTGCTTAGTGTAGGACACATATGTGATAATAAATGTAGAGTCACATTTACCGAAGAGGATAGCGAAATAGTTAAGAATGGAAAAATTATAGGTAGAAGAATTAGGAAAGGTGGCATATATGTTATGAAACTAGGAAACAAACCTGAGGATAGGATATGCCTAACGACCCTAGATGAAAACTCTACATTGTGGCATAGGAGATTAGGACATGCTAACATGCAACAAATACAATATTTGGCCTCTAAGGAATTAGTTAGAAATTTGCCTAATCTAAAATAGGATAAGCATTTTTGTGATGCATGTAAAATTGGAAAACAAGCTCATGCTAGTCACAAAGCTAAGAATATAGTATCCACTACTAGGTGCCTAGAATTATTACATATGGATCTTTTTGGTCCATCCGCTGTGCGGAGCTATGGAGGAAACAAATATACCTTAGTAATAGTAGATGACTACTCACGATACACGTGGACTAGGTTTTTAAGTGACAAAACCCAAGCCTTTGAAAAATTCGAAATATTTAGTAAAATGATTCAAAACAAATTAGGATGCTCAATAGTTGCCATTAGGACGGACCATGGTAGGGAATTTGATAACGAGGTACAATTCGGAAAATATTGTGAGTTAAATGGAATATCTCACAATTTCTCCGCTCCTCGTACTCCTCAATCAAATGGCGTAGTAGAAAGAAAAAATAGGTCGCTACAAGAAATGAGTAGAACTATGTTAAATGAACAATCCATCCCACAAAAATTTTGGTGTCACGCCGTAGATACATCAACTTATATTTTAAATAGGGTATCAATTAGGAGAATTCTAGGAAAAACTCCTTATGAGTTATTAAGAGGTAGAAAACCAAACTTAAGCTACTTTAGGGTATTTGGAAGTAAATGTTATATTCTAAACACTAAGGATTACCTCACTAAGTTTGATCCAAAATCATATGAAGGAATATTTTTAGGATACTCACAAAATAGCAAAGCATATATAATACTTAACAAACACTCCATGAAAGTAGAGGAATCACTAAATGTAACATTTGATGAAACACCACCACCTCCTAAAACATTACCTTTAGAAGATGATGATTTAATCGAAGATGAAGCTATTGAGGTTAGTAAAACAAAACCCATAGGAAATGATAATGAAGACATTCAATTAGAAAATAACGAAACTGTTAATATTAAAGAATCTAGATCACATCCATTAGATAATATAATAGGACATCTTAACCAAAGAACCCTTAGGTCACAAGCCCAAGATAAAAACAATTTCTTTTGTTTCCTCTCAGCAATAGAACCTAAGAATATTAACGAGGCTTTAAAAGATGAAAGTTGGGTTATAGCTATGCAAGAAGAATTAAATCAATTTAAGGCAAATGATGTTTGGGAATTAGTCCCAAATCCAAAGAATATGACCATCATAGGAACCAAATGGGTATATAGGAATAAGTTAGATGAGAATGGAGTAGTTACTAGGAATAAAGCTAGGTTAGTTGCCCAAGGTTATAATCAACAAGAAGGAATTGATTATGACGAAACTTATGCCCCCGTAGCTAGACTAGAATCAATTAGGATATTACTTGCCTATGCTTGCGCCCTAGATTTTAAGTTATTCCAAATGGACGTGAAAAGTGCATTCCTTAACGGTTTTATCAATGAGGAGGTATATGTGGCACAACCTCCAGGATTCATTGACTTCGCAAAACCTGATTATGTTTATAAGTTAAAGAAAGCTTTGTATGGACTCAAACAAGCTCCCAAAGCTTGGTATGATCGATTAAAAGCTTTTCTTATTAAATATGATTATTCCATGGGAATGGTAGATAACACTCTTTTCACTAAAAGGAAAGACCCAAATCTCATCATTGTCCAAATATATGTTGATGACATTATATTTGGATCGACTTGTCAAGACATGTGTGATGAATTAGCCAAAATCATGCATGATGAGTTTGAGATGAGTATGATGGGTGAACTAAACTTCTTCCTAGGATTACAGATAAAACAATTAGAATATGGAATATTTTTTAACCAATCTAAGTACATTAAGGAAATGCTTAAGAAATTTGGCCTAGAAGACTCAAAACCCATGAAAACTCCCATGTCTACGGAAGTAAAGCTCACAAAGGACGATGAAGGTGAGTCCATAGATAACACCAAGTATAGAGGAATGATAGGTAGTTTACTATACTTGACGGCAAGTAGACCCGATATCATGTTTAGTGTCTGCTTTTGTGCCCGTTTTCAAGAGGATCCCAAAAACTCTCACCTAGAAGCGGTTAAGCGTATCTTCCGATACGTTAAAGGCACTATACACTTAGGACTATGGTATCCTAAGGGATCCGGCATAGAAACCATCGTCTATGCGGATTCGGATCATGCGGGAGACTACATAGATAGAAAGAGCACTAGCGGTATTTGCACGTTTATGGGATGTTGTCTAACATCTTGGTTTTCGAAGAAGCAAACCGCTCTTGCTATTTCTACCACTGAAGCCGAATATGTAAGTGCCGGAAAGACATGTCAACAAGCACTATGGATGAAACAAGCTCTCGTAGACTATGGCATTAGGTTAGAAAATGTCCCCATTATGTGCGATAACAAAGGTGCGATAGATTTAAGTAAAAATCCGGTGCAACACTCTAGGACTAAACACATAGAAATACGTCACCATTTTCTTAGGGACAATGTACAAAAAGGAAATATATCTATAGAAAAGGTTGCATCGGAAGACAACATTGCGGATATATTCACAAAACCCCTTAAGCGTGAATTATTCAACCACTTGCGTTTAGGATTAGGAATGATGGAACAAGTTGACTAAATTATATTGAATTAATACAAATTTATACTTGCATAAAATTTATTTTTCTTCCATTTCATCTTTTCTGAGTCTAGGAATCTATTTTGCACAAAACTAAAGATTGAGAAGATTTATTTTCTTTGCATAAACCTCTTTGTAAAACTCAATCAATTTTCTCTAAAAATTATTCTCACAATCTAGGAATTACATGAAGATCATTTTCCTTGCATTGTTGACTAATTCTAAAAACATTGTCTTTCAAAATCATGCATAAACTCTCACATAAATTGTCAAGGTATATAATCTAATATATGTCTTTGACATTCATGATCGAGTAAAAATTGAATCAAGGAGATCATTTGGATTGTTTCTTAGGATCGTTATCTCTTTTTTGCATCTAGGAGTCGAAACAATCACAACTCCACATTTGTTGCATATAGACACACACTAGGGCAAATTCACTAATAATGGTGTCATCTTGATCCATCACTAGCTTTTCACTCGCTAATTGCCTTTGCCTTTAATCTAAGATAGGTGCCTTAGGAAGTTTAAGTGATCTTGCCCTTACTTACCTCCCCTTGCTTATTATGTGTTGATTATTTGCTCTTTTGCCTATGTGTTATTGCATGCATGCTATATATTGATTAGATTAAATTCTATATTGCCTAAAGGAATTGTACTTGCTTGAATTCTAATCCAAACACACAACCTTTCTGCAAATTTTCTGCCAAAAACCCAATTCTGGCAACCTGAAAATCACCAGATGGGCAGCCCCCTTAATTTTGTAAGGCGGCCCCCTTAATCATTAAGGGGACCGCCCCCTAATTAAGGGGACCGGCCATCTGATGGTCGGGTTTACAGAATCTTTTCTGCTTTTTAGCCCATTTCAACCTACATTTCCCAATTTTCACCAACACATTTTGTCCTAATATCCCAAAGAAACTTTATCCATCCTTAAACACACAAATCTTACACTATAAATAACCCCAATCCTCAAAACTCTTCACTCATCCCTTCATGGCTTCTCCAAACAAACCCAAACCAAAAGCCTCAAGGCTTGCAAAAATGACGGAAAAACCCGTTTGGCGAAGAAAAAGCCCTCGAAACAAATCCATCATAACAAATGAAGTTGGAAGTCACTCAACACCACCAACCACTTACTTCCCAAACTTTCCACCAAATTCACAAGGACATTCATTTGATCCTCTTTACAAACCATACAATATTGGCCAAACATCTTCCTTCATGCCAAACCACTCATCTCATCCTCCAATCACTTGTAATGATCCATACAAGTTTGATCAACCATCCCACTACAACTCTAACTACACAAACCAAATTCATCCATATCAACACAATGACTTTCTCCGCATTACCACGGAAAAGCAAAAGTTCCGTGATGAAATATCACAAATCCATGATCTTTGTGATCTCAATGCCATGCATCTTGCACAACACAACAAAGGGCAACCTCCATCATCACCCTACAACAATTGCCTTCCTCACTCTCTCAACTTGGATCAAGTTACAAACCACACTCATTATTGCCGTTGTTGCATCTTCCTTCAAAAACAAATCCTATACTTGAGTGAAGATATTTCTTGGATTGAATATCTCCTCACTCGACCTCATCCCATTCCACCCTTAACACGATACAATATCGTAAGGTCCACCTCTTCCGCTCCATACCCCACTCCATATCCTTCTCCATCTAACAACTAAGCTTTATGCTTATGTTATCCTTCAAGCAAATAAAACAATCAACCATGAGTTGCAAGCAAGTCCAAGTGCTCTTTTAGGCAATATCGGACTATGTCTTTTCTTTTGCTTTATTATGATTAATATGCCTTAAGCATATTAAATGTTGTAATGCTTTCTATGATGCTTGAATGAATCAATTTTTATCATTATTGCTTTGCATGTATATGTGCCTTGCTCTCTTCTAATATTTTGTGTAGCCAAGATTTCCATAGCTCATCCCCTTGGTGCTCTCAAATGAGGGGGAGCATACATCAAGGGGAGCTTTAACCTTTTTGATTTTACAAAAAGGGGGAGAAGAGAATGTTAAACTCTAAATACTTGTCTAAAAATTATTTTTTAGACCCAATGAGTTTAAGGTTTTGTAATTATCAAAAAGGGGGAGATTGTTGACATAAATAATGTCTTAAAACATTGTTAGCATATTAACAATGTCTCTATGTTTTGATAATTACAAAGCATAAACTCATTAATCTAAAACTTATGACGTAAACAAGTTTTTAGTGCTTAATATTTGTCTTTGCTTCCATATCACTTAAGGTATGACTAAACAAAGGGTTTATTATATTTCATGATCAAAGGAAATTTTTCTAATCACTAGAATTTTTATAAAATGTATTAAACATCTTAAATCTTTTACAAAATTA
Organism: Artemisia argyi; assembly: GCA_030686995.1. Classification (NCBI taxonomy): domain Eukaryota; kingdom Viridiplantae; phylum Streptophyta; class Magnoliopsida; order Asterales; family Asteraceae; genus Artemisia; species Artemisia argyi. The sequence continues at coordinate 26,674,715 of CM060709.1, forward strand.
CTTTTAGAATTAAAAGAATATGTTTAATTCATTATAAATATATGATTTCAAATTTCCAACCAAAAATGGCAAATTCTATCCAGAAAAATATTCCCCACTAAAAGACAAGAAAAAACAACGTTCTAAAGGGGCGGCCCCCTTAATTCCTTAGGCGGCCCCCTTAATCATTAAGGGGACCGGCCACTAATTAAGGGGACCGGTCACGCTCCAGAACAATAATTTTTTCCCCTATAAATACTGGTTCACTCCTCAGAATTTTCTCACCTTTTGCACTTCTAAACTTTCTGATCTAGATCCATATTTCTATTCTCTTATCCTTTGATCATAAGTGTATAATTCTTTGTTTCAAAGTGATCCAAACTTCATCCTTTCAAGTGCAAGAGAAGAATACTTCTATCCCCCAAGACAAGAAGTATTACAACTTGTTGTGATCTCCACATCCAAGTTGTTGGTGCATCATCAAAGATCATTTACATTATTCTTTGTGAAGATTGTTGTGAATATTTGATTGTAGATAGTTGTGCTAGATATATAGATTGTGTGATTAGTTAGTAGCTTGGTGTGAAGAAGAAAAGTTAGGAACTAGATTGGTGTGAAGAAGATAGGTCTGGAGTAGTTAGTTGTGAAGTCGATTGATTTGAAGAAGTTGTGACTTAGGTGTGAAGAAGTTGTGATGTGAAAATTGGTGTGTAAATTGGTGAGTACGGTTTTCTCCGCCATAAGGGAGCTTGTTGATATAGTGAAGAAAACTCTCGAGTTAGGTGCTCGGGGAGTGGAGTAGGGTAAGGAAGGTGTCCTTTTAGCCGAACCACTATAAATCTCTTGTCTCACGGTTCGATCTTTCCATCTCTTACTTATTTCATTACTTATCATTGTTACATATTGTGTATTGTTAGTTGTTTATATTGTACAAGACTTGAGATCACATATTATCGAATCTAAGTTTTTAAAAGCTAAGAAAACACTAAAACTATCTTTTATAACGACTTAAAAAGACGTAAAACTATTCAACCCCCCTTCTAGTTTTCCACAGACTATTCTTGAAACTTTATGAATTTCTGAGGACCTTTCTTGACATTTTGACCTTTAATTGATCATTATGCTTTCTCGGCTCCGGCTTTTGACCTTTTTCCATTCTCGTGATCGTTTTTGTCGGTTTTGGCTTAATTTTGTCCTTTTTTCACATATCCGAACCTGCACATACACAAATGTAAAAACACACATTTTCTTAGCATATTTGGTTAGTATTTGGTATTTTTGGTCTAATTTTGGGTCTAAAAAGGATGTGTGAATAAGCACACATCAAAACTCCCCCAAACGAAGGTATTGCCGTGCCCTCACGCAATGTCATCACCTCATGCTTAAGTGATAAATAATTTCAAAACCTTTTTTACTGACTTTGGAAAGTAGCAAGGATGTTCGAAAGAGATCTCAAAATCATTTATTCCCAAAAAAGCTCCGTTTTCCGATTTTCATGAATAACATCTATCACTACTATTTTTGTATTTTTTCATTTTATATATGTGACGGTTTGCTTGACTTTCATTACCTTTCAATAATTATTAGGATCAAAGAGTAGAAACACTTATCATGGAGAAGCGACCATACGAATAAAAATCGTCATCCTTTATTTTTCACAAGCCCCCAAACTAAGCGTAAAAACGAGATCACAGCTTATCTACAAGTTAGATGCTAACACTACTCATAAAAAGTTACTTGTGAAAACTTCTTACTCCCATTTTCTTAATGTATCTAGATTTTTTTACTTTTGTTGAGAAATGAATTGCTTCATATTTTCTCGTTTCAATAACTTTTTAGTCCGATAGAGATACCAAGTTTAAAACGCTAAGTAGTTTTTCATTTTCTCTCAAGAACTACTGCTTTAGAAATTCGGTCCACATCAAGGATTTTGGGTACATACAATCTCATATATAAGTTGTGGAGTACTACACGTGCACCTCATGTGACTAATTCAGAATCATCCACATGCACCTCACCCGCCAACAACTTTTATACACTTAAGCTCTTATTCGATACAGACTTTCACTTTTCATTTTTTTTCTTTCTTTCACTTTTTTTTCATTCATCATTTTTTTTTTCTTTTTTTTCCATTCTTTCAATAATAACAATGAAAGCTTATTGGGTAGCTCCAAAACCACATACATATCAACTTTTACTTTTGACTTTTCATTTTTGCTTTTGATGTGTCCTTGATATGTACCCAACTTTTAAAGCAAAGATTCTTTTAAGAAAATAAGAAACTAAATATTGCCCAAACCTAAATACCACTAATTAACCTAGAACATCTATTTATTATTGGTGAAACAATTTTGTGGGAGCAAAAAGTCACAAGTACCTTCCATGAGCTCTAAAGAGAACCAACTACTCCACGTTTAACATCAAACTTCTAAATAAACTCTATCATTTCTCGCTCTTCGCAATTTAAGATCTCAAGTAATGAAACCCGCGAATGGTTAGCCAATAATCAGCCACGAATATATAAAGTCAGTTACGGAAACTTGCAAATTCTAAAAGAAGAAATCGCGTTTTATAGCTCCTTGTGTAAAATACTAGTGAAAGCTTTTAAGCTGCGCATGTATAAAGTCCAGTATGGGAACTTGCAGACTCTTAAGAAAGAATTCGCATTTTATAGCTCCTGGCGTACGAGACTAGCACAAGCTTAAGTGATTATCATTGGTTAAGGAAGACAAGCTAGGGCTCAACATGCCCGGTCAAGTCGGAACATTTATTCCTACTCTCACCAGCAGGAAAGTCAAACAAGGTGTCAAATCTTATTATTATTATATCATATATCATTTTTTTCAGTAAAAAGGTGACAAAATTTTTTAAATTTTGGTGGAAAAACAGAGTTGCGTAAGTAAACAGCTCAGATAAAAGTGTCAGGTCAAATTGAATCGAAGATTCACCCCCCACACTAAAGTGAAACATTGTCCTCAATGTTTTAAAGGTACGAATAATCCTACGTAATATCTAAGGCCGTTTATTATTTATGCCAAGAGATAAACGTTAGTCGATAAGATTTTGGATATGTTGAATTTCCGAAAGAGCAGCGAAGAATGAGACTCGAGTGGAGAGAACGACAAAACACGAGCACGAGAGTCCTCAATCTTCGGGGAAATTCATGGACATTCACAAACAACCACGAAAACACGAGTTTGGAAAGGGTCACCCCCTCACGTCACGTTATTAAAGAAAAATAAATTTAAGAAGATGAAATGGATAAGCATGGGGTGCCTCCCATGAAGCGCTTGTTTTTGTTCACCGAGTCACATGAGCTTGACTCGATCCCCGAATTTAATTATCCTTGGGGAAAGTTTGGAGATCCTGGACAACCATGGGTGGTATGTCCCCTCCAAAATAGTGTTTGAGACGATGACCATTCACCTTAAAATTGGGACCATTGGGTTGAGCTAACTCGAAGACTCCATAAGGGAAAACTTGGGTAATGGTGAATGGTCCAGACCAACGGGTTTTTAACTTGCCCAAGAATATCTTCAATCGAGAATTGAAAAGAAGGACTCGATTACCAACGTTGAAAACGCGGTCTTTAATTTTAGCATCATGAATCCTCTTCGTTTTCTCTTTGTAGATTAAAGAATTCTCATAAGCCTGATCACGAAGCTCAGTCAATTCATTCAATTGCACTTTACGATGATCACCCGCGGTTTTGATATCAAAATTGGCATGTTTTAAGGCCCAGTGGGCCTTGTGCTCAAGTTCAAAAGGCAAATGGCAGGCCTTCCCATAAACCAGCTTGTAAGGAGTGCACCCAATGGGTGTTTTTTAAGCATTCCGGAAAGCCCATAATGCATCATCTAACTTATCAGCCCATGAGGCATGACGTTCTCCTACGGTTCTTTCTAAAATTCATTTCAAGCCACGATTGGACACCTCAACTTGACCACTCGTCTGCGGATGATATGCAGTAGAAAGACGATGTGTGACACCATATTTAAGCATAACATTAGCAAATTGGTCATTATAGAAATGGGTCCCACGATCACTTATAATAGCACGAGGTGCACCAAATCGGGCAAAGAGACTTTTAAGAAATTTCATAACAACTCAGGTGTCATTGGTGGGGAGCGCTTTCGCTTCAACCCGTTTTGACAAATAATCGACGGCCACGAGTATATATTTGTTTCCTCTAGATGACGGGAATGGTCCCATGAAATCGATACCCCAGACGTCAACGATCTCACATACTTGGATAGCATTTTGAGGCATCTCATCCTTTTGAGAGATTTTTCCTTGACGTTGGCAAGAATCACATGACTTAACCAAGTCATGGGCATCCCGGTATATCGTCGGCCAGTAGAAGCCGGAATCAAAAACTTTCTTAGCGGTGAAGTTGGCACCATGATGTCCCCCGGTGGGTCCATTGTGGCATGCCATAAGAATTTCAGCGGCTTCCTTGCCATGAATGCACCACCGGATCACTTGATCCGCGCAAATTTTAAACAAGTAGGGGTCGTTCCAGAAATAATGCCTAACATCTTTGCAAAATTTCTTCTTTTGTTGGAACGACATCCCTTTTCTTAAGCAATTCCCTGCATGGTAATTCGCAAAGTCGGCGAACCATGGGGTACTAGGATCACCATGTGATAAACTCCTAAGTGTCTCGAGAGGAAATATTTCGGTAATTTCCTTTTTCTCGAAATCACTTTGATGGGGATTTTCTAATCTTGAAAGGTGATCAGCGGCAAGGTTCTCTGCTCTCTTTTTGTCTCGAATTTCGACATCAAATTCTTGAAGGAGTAGAACCCACCGCATCAATCTTGGCTTAGCATCTTGCTTTGCCATTAGATACTTAAGGGTTGAATGATCCGTATACACTATGCATTTTTTTAATGCGAGATAAGGTCAGAACTTTTCAAAAGCGTAAATGACGGCTAACATTTCTTTTTCAGTAGTCGTATAATGGTATTGAGCATCGGTCATTGTTTTACTAGCATAGTGTATCGGCTGAAAGTATTTTGATTTACGTTGCCCCAGGACTGCACCAATAGCATAATCGCTAGCATCGCACATTAGCTCAAAAGGCAAGTCCCAATTGGGGGTAACTAAGATAAGAGCCTCCGTTAACTTCTTCTTAAGAATATTAAATGCTTCAATGCATTCATTTGAGAAGATAAAAGGAGCATCTTTTTCAAGTAAATGGGTCAGGGCCCGGGATATCTTGGAAAAATCTTAAATAAAACGTCGGTAAAAGCCGGCATGACCGAGAAAACTTCTAATTCCTTTTACGGTCGTGGGATGAGGTAACTTAGCAATCACATCGACTTTAGCTCTATCGTCCTCAATCCCAGATTTTGAAATCTTATGGCCAAGGACAATGCCCTCTTTAACCATGAAATGGCACTTCTCCCAATTTAGAACCAAGTTGGTGTCTTCACACCGTTTCAGCATATTTTCTAAATGGGAGAGGCAAGAAGTGAAGGAATCTCCATAAATCGAGAAATCATCCATGAAAACTTCCATGGTTTTCTCAATCATATCATGGAAGATTGCCATCATGCACCTCTGGAACGTGCCTGGAGCATTGCATAAGCCAAAAGGCATACGTTGGTAAGCAAACGTTCCATAAGAGCAAGTGAAAGTGGTCTTTTCCTGGTCTGGAGGGTCGATGGGAATTTGAAAATACCTGAAAAAGCCATCGAGAAAACAATAGAACTCATTTCCTGCTAGACGTTCCAGCATTTGATCCATAAAAGGAAGTGGGAAATGGTCCTTGTGATTCGCATCATTCAATTTTCGGTAATCTATACACACTCTCCTTCCGGTAATGAGTTGTGTCAGAATCAATTCATTATCTTCATTAGTCACGACGGTCATACCACCCTTCTTTGGAACACAGTGGACCGGGCTAACCCATGAGCTATCCGAGATTGGATAAATCATTCCGGCATCAAGGAGTTTGATAACTTCCTTTTTGATAACCTCATGAATTTTCGAGTTAACCCGTCATTGTTGTTGGACGGAAGGTTTGTAATTATCTTCAAGTAAAATCTTATGGGTACAGAAACGAGGGTTTATGCCCTTGATATCGGAAATTTGCCAAGCGATGGCACTCTTATGCTTCTTAAGCACATCTAAGAGACGGGTCTTCTCCTCATCTTCAAGGTCTTTTGAAATTATGACGGGAAGTTTATTAGTTCCTTTTAAAAAAGCGTATTCAAGATGAGGAGGTAAATCCTTGAGCTCGAGCTCCGGAGGATTCTCAGTATACGACTTAACTTCTTTAACATCGGCCATTTTAAGGTCCATCGGAGGGAGAGACGGAGTCGGGTCTTCATTCAACAATTTTTCAATCAAAAGAATATCTCCCTCCGGATCGCAGTCAGAATGATCAATTTCTGGTGAAATCGAATCATTAGAAAGAAAGGCCTCGATCTCTTCCAAAATGAAATCACTTCCCTCAAACGGAGTGAGGGAAGGGGAAGGATCGGAAAGAATTGGTTGAAAAGAAGGAGTGGGATTGCCACTCGAAGCATTTTCAGAAAAAACGAGAAGTTCTTGAGAATACTCCTCCGTAGCAACATCAATCACATCAATACGGTTCACAGAAAAATGGTTATAATTGGAGGAGTATCTCGCGGTTTGATCCAAATTAAACGTAACTGCTTCAGTACCAACGCGTAGGGTAATTTCTTCATCGTAAACATCAAATAACGCACAGCCAGTCCTTAGGAAACCTATCCGGAGAATGAGAGGAACCCGTGGATCAGCATCAAAATCAACAATGACAAAATCGGCGGGGAAATTGAACTTTCCCACATTGACGAAGACATCCTCGGCTATTCCCATCAGGCGGGAAGTAGTTCGGTCGGCAAGCTCGAGGGTCATGCAAGTCGGAGTCAAATCGGGTAAAGATAACTTTTTCCAAATAGATAATGGCATTAGGTTAATGCTAGCACCAAGATCAGCCAAGGCGAAACACTCACCCATCCCCGGAAAATTGCAAGGAATAAGAAATCTGCCGGGGTCTTCAAGCTTTTTGAGAAGCTTTTCGAGGATAACCGCCGAGCAATTCTCATTCAACGGGGTTTTTGCCATTTCAAACAAATTTTCCTTGTTATTCAAAAGATTTTTAACCATAGACGCAAATTTCGACATTAAAAGAATAGCATCCGCGAAGCTAATGTCGAAGTGCAAATCTTGGAAGATTTGGAAGAACTTCTCCATTTGATGACTAGCTTTGTCACGGAGCTTCTGATCATTTAATCTTGACGGATAAGGCAATTTGGTCTTGACTGGAACTTCTTTTTCTAGTTCAACAACTTTTTCCTTCTGCTTTGACGGCTGGACAACCGGAGGTTGGACGTTTTCAGTACTTCCATTATTAGTAGGAAGCACCGTGTCCTTTGTCGCCTCGGTCTCACGGTCAACTACCTTGGGAGGAAGAGAAGAAGAGGTAGTCGGAGCCGTGGGTTCATCGTATGAAACACCACTTTGAGTCGTGATCGCTTTGACATCGCCCCTCGGGTTAGCGATTGTGTTGCTTGGAAGAGTACCCGAACCCGAGGGTCGATCATTTAAATGCTTATTCAGTTTAGTCATTTGATTAATTAGCATTTTATTCATTTCCTCTTGACTTTTCATGAATTGCTTGAGTAACTCATCCGAGGACGACTGATTTTGATTCACAACTGGATTTTTGGTTTTGAAAATTTTGTCCACGGTTATTGCTGTTGAAACCTTGATTTTGAAAATTTCCATAATTTTGATTTCCATGATTGTAATTTTTATGATTAGCATTTTGAAAATTTCCATAATTTCCTTGGTTTTAAAAATTCCCTTGATTCGGGCCTTGATTGTAATTCCCCCGATTTTGATTCTGATTAAAACCTTTATTTTGATTTTGAAAACCATTGTTCATCCAGTTTTGATTTTGATTCTGGTTAAATTGATTGTTTCGGTTTTGCACATTATGATTCACTTGATTAACTTGATTGACTTGATTGAAACCGGGTGGTCCAGATAATTGTTAGAACGGTAGCTAAGAAGATTACGGTCTCCCTGTGGTTGGTAACCATTACCACCCATATTGTAGGTTCCCGAAGCAGCATACACATTCTCGTGAGTGAAGCCACCGGAGGCTGGGCACTCAAAATACGAATGAGGACCACCACAAGTCTCACAACTATGGTTAACCATATTGACTTGATGGTTTTTGACTTGATTTTGATTCTGAGTTGTTTGATGCATTCGTAAAACAACCGTAGTCAAATCATTGAGTTTCTTAGTAATGGCAGCTATCTCAGAATTAGACGTAGAAGAATTATGAGCAGCAGTCGATCTTGTTGACTCATTCCTCTCGGCTAAGGAATCCTAGTAATTGTAATGAGCAGCCATATTCTCAATAAGTTCGTAACAATTTTCAAGACGTCGTTTCATAAAAGTACCACCAGCTGCATTGATCGTGTCCCGATGTCGGAGAGTTAAACCATTATAAAACGTATCAATTATTGTAACAAGAAGCATATTATGGTTTGGACATCGATCAATAGCAAGCTTATAACGTTCTCAAGCTTCGAATAAAGATTCATCGGGAAGCTGACGGAAATTGCTAATATTGTTTCGGAGTTTCGTCACCATAGATGGTGGAAAATATTTCGCCAAGAACTTTGAAACCATTTCTTCAAAGGTATGAATCGAGTTCTTGGGAAAACGATCAAACCAAGCGGTGGCATGATGCGTCAGAGAATAGGGGAAGAGAGAAAGACGAAGGGCGTCATCGGAGACCCCATTTTGTTTCATGCTTTGGGTGACGGTTAAGAATTTGTCAAGATGCTTATTAGCATCGTCACCCAGTAAACCGTAAAATTGGCATGAATTTTGGACTTGTTGGATCATATGATGCTTGAGTCCAAAATCCGTAGCCTCGATATTAAGAGGGGCAATCGGACCACCTCTTCCATGCATTGTCGGTTGGCAAAGCTCCTCCATCGTTCGGAGATCGGGAGCTGACACGTGTTGGTGATCACCACCCTCCGGAGGGTGTTGATTGTTTTGTTTCATTTCCACAACGGTCGGGAAATGGACTCGGTGATTGTGTCGAATTACCCTTTCGGGATTTGAAAGTGGAGAAATAAGATTTTGAGAAGATGAACGGGTGTTCATACACCACAAGAATCAAAAATTAAAAAAAAAAAAGAAAAAAAATGAAAATCTTTTCATATTTTGGTTTGGAATTATTTTTGGCTTTTTTAAATATCGAAAAACAAAACTCAAAACTTTTATTTTCTTTTTGTAATCGTTACGTTATTCGTAATCGTTTCCTCTAAAACTACGCGCAGCGGAGCGGCAGAGAAGAATGGATCTTTCTTCGGTCTGCAATTTAATGTCAGACCTCTGTATTCCCCGTTTAGTTGGTTGTAGTGATAAAGTAATCCGAATACGTATAATTTCACGATTTCTTTTGTTGTTTTTTTTTTCGGAATGGTTTACAACACTCTCTCAAGAGTGAGGATGTTATTTTATTTTTGGATTTTTGAAAACACTTTAGTAAAAGTGTTTTTGATTTTTTACTTTTTATATTTTTATAGAAAATATATACAAGAATAAGGAAGGTTTTCAAAACACGATTCGAAAACGAAAATCAAAAATTCACTTCAACCTTCCCCGGCAGCGGCGCCAAAATTCGATTGGTTTGAAAATCAAATATATTTTATAGTATAGTATTTATATTTCTTCAAAGGATTTGAAGGAAATACAAATGAATATGAAAATGAAGTACTAATAACCAATTAATCAAGGAAATAAAATTACCAAACCTAAAACGTAACGAAGAATTAAAACTGGAAGCTTAAACGTAAAATAAACGTAAACACGCAAATTAAAAAGTGAATTTGAAGCTAGACTAATTCTACAGGTTTGAAAATAATTTTCTTAAGCTAAAAATGATAAAAGAAAATTTTGGGAAAAAGAAAAATATTTTTTTGACTTTTTGTTTAATTATTATGAATTAAAAGCTATTTTAACTAATTAAAAAGTAATAAAAATGCAAATGAAAGTGAATTTAAGTGAGAAAAATACAAAATTAATTTGGAAAAATCTAAAATAACTAAAAACTATTTTCTAAAATATTTTTGGAATTTTTCAAGCTTTTTCTGATTTTTATTTGATTTTTCTTTAATAAAAATATTTAAAAATTGATTAAAAATTAAAATAAAATAAGAAAAATAGCAAAACAACTTAGAAAAATCTGAAAATTTTAGGGAAATTCTAAAATAATATCTAAAGCCTAGGAAAAATTTGAAAATTGAAAAACATGCTAAGGAAGTGCTTAATGGCTAAAAATAGCTTAATGAAAGAGCTTATTGATAAGCTCTTTTGACCAAAGTGGTTGAAAATTATACCAAAGGTGTATTTAATTCAAATAAGCTCAAATGTATTGATTTCAGACCAAATGAAACACAGAATCACAATGGAGGCCAATAAACAGTTTCAAAGAAGCAATAAAGGATAAGCAATCTGCACTATAAGCTAACAAATGATGAAATAAGCTACAAGTAACTAAACCCTAACCTAATCAACAGAAATAACCAAGTAATAAGCTCAAACAAGCAAAAAATCAACAAGCTTAATGTATACTGAGTCAGTATACTGACTCAGTGTGTACTGATGGAATATAAGTAACTTAAGGGCACAATTAAGCTGAGCAAATAAGCTAATAAGAGCAAACCAAAAAAAAACTAAAACACAGTACAGCTAGCTTCAATTTGCCCCCAAAACCAAACAATAATATTAAGTGGGTGAGTATCTAAGGGCTTGTAAAGTTGAGCTGTTTTTCTGAATCCTAGGTGCAGGGGAACACAAGGCAAGACAGGCCACTTTGATACAAATTCTAAATAAGCAAATGAGGTTCAAACTGAGATTTTCTTATTGATTATGATTCCCAAGCTGCTAATCTCCACAAATCAACAATCTAAATCTATTTCCAATTAACAATGAGTCCTACAAGTGCTTACAAAGATCTGTCCAAATTCTGAGTACACAACTAGTTTGACTTTTTGATATTATCTTACTTTGACTAAACTGAGTTTAGATTGATACTAAATTACTTATACTGATGTAATAAGCTATTATGAACCTAACTTAAGCTAAACTACTAACTTATGTAACTACTAATAGGAATAAGCTACCTAATACTACTCTATACTATCTGATATGAATGATTCAAAAGTAAATTGACTTAAAAGTATTATAACTATCTAAATGATACACTAGCTAATCTGTATATGACTTGTATGAACTATTTATGCACTAGATACCACAATTGAACCTCAACACTGCCTAATGCAGCTTAATCCAAACACCCCTAATGTATCTGTCAAATGATTTTAACAAGGTAACTATGAGATTCAACCAACCAATTCACTACACAAGCTGGTAATATAATCTAACAAACAGAACAAAGCTCAAAAACACAGATCTCAACCACAAATTACTACAGAATCACAGAATCACTTGATGGACAATAATGAAACAGTAAACTACTCAAATGATGCAAACAACTCAAATATGATTAGATCTACTGAATTTAAGCTAAATTATGATGAAAATAAACTAATTAAACAGAAACAATAAGATAATGACAGATCTAATACTATAATTAGCTACTGATGCAATATAAGCTATTAAAATGAAATAAGAGGTCTTATAATTCAATACTCTCAGCTGAACAGAGAGTTCTCACTAAGCTAGCCTATCTTTAGATAGTCTATCTAGTTCCCTTTCTCAGAATAGACTATCAAATTACCCAGGATTCACCATATTCACCATTTGTTGACTTTTGTTGATTGTTTTATGAGATTTGAGAATGGAACAGTATTAATTTAAAAACCACTCGCAATAAGCTATAGTGAGCTTATATGAGCTTAGAAGAACAGAAGAGAAGCTTATTGAAGCTTTGTGTAAAATAATTTTTTTATTTTTTATTTTTTGGATTTCAATAAACAATAAGAAACTACTAACTAAAAATTGATAAAAGTATATTAGAAGATGCAAATGAAACAGTAACAAACTAGATTAAAACTAAGAGTAAGCTATAGAAATTAAAAAGAAATTGAAGGAGCTTGAATGAAAGCAAACTAAAATTCTATTAATGAAAATTTGAATTAAAATACTTGAAATTAAAACTACAATTCAGAAAACATTTAGATAGCATAACTTTGCTAAAAACCTACACAATCTAATGAAGGAAGGGGGTGAGTATTTATAGCCGTGTGAGATGAGCTTGGGTGAAGCTTCTAGGTAGTCCATGTCAGCAGTCCAGGTGCTATCTATGCTTCTTTGAGTAGATATCAGTCATTGGATCATGTGCTAGATCCTTCCAATCATTTGTAGCCCTTGGATTGATTGATCACCCAATGATTGGCTCACCAATTCACGCGGATTGCCACCCTAACATTCCCTACCATGTCAGAAAGTATCTAGAAGCCATCAATTAGACAAATATACCCTTAATTGTGGCTATTTTGAGCGTGTAAATTTTTAGGGTTCTAGAAACAGTGTTTTCTGGGTTGGGGTTAAAATTGGGGCGCGGGAAATTTTGTTTTATTTCAAAAGGGTAATTAAAGCAGGGGTTGACCGGGTTATAAGATGGGTTGACTTGGGTGGGTTTTATGATTGGATCGAGTAAAATGGGAGGTGAATTGGGCTGTTAATGGTGTTGGGCTTGTGGATTATTTTGAGTTTAATAATTTTGGATCAGGTTGTGTTTTAGTATAGGCTTAGTATTTTAGGTAAAAATAACAAGGACCAATCTTGTATAATTTGAAAATCCAGGGACCAAAACTGTAATTCTTCAAAAATATAATCCAAGTGCTTTTGTTGAATTTCTTTGATTCATGGAGGATCATTTTTTACTTTTCTTCAAATATTTCTTCAAAGGACCAAATTTGTCAATATCTGAAACTTGAGGGACTGAAATTGTAATTTCTCCAATCTTTTGACCAGGGACTATTCTTGAAACTTTATGAATTTCTAAGGACTTTTCTTGACATTTTGAGCTTTAATTGATCATTATGCTTCCCCGGCTCCGGCTTTTGACCTTTTTCCATTCTCGTGCTCGTTTTTGTCGGTTTTGGCTTAATTTTGTCCTTTTTTCGCATATCCGAACCTGCACATACACAAATACAAAAACACATATTTTCTTGGCATATTTGGTTAGTATTTGGTATTTTTGGTCTGATTTTGGGTCTAAAAATGATGTGTGAATAAGCACACATCAGAGTACATACGCGCCCATGTTTCTAGTCTGTAAGCTGCATGAACCCACTCTTTAGGTATACCAACTCCTCTTCCATCCTCATTCGTGTAGTTTATTGCAGCCACAGCGTGTTTACATGGTATTCTAGTCAGCTCCCACTTCCTACAACCACACTCCTTCCTGTCCATGTTAACAACACACTGATCCTCGTTAGGTACAGATACTTTATATAAAGAACCTTCAATCCACTCAACAACGCAATAAGTAGCTTCTTTTTTTATTGCATCAAACATGGCTTTCACAGTAGGAGTAAGTTGTCCAACATTATTTTCTATTATTTGCTAAACTACCACAATCCTCTTCATCAAGTACTCTCTAATATATTCAAGACAACTGATGATGCTTCTATCTCTGACATCATTTAGCTGGCTATTGAACACCTCACATATGTTGTTTAAGAGTAGTCTACATTGGCTATTCCTGTTAAACAAATGACACATTATATATTACTATATGATCAATTAGCAGTATGCTTTTGTCCATTGAAACTTAATGAATTACCTGAAAAATATGATCTGCTTCATTGTTCAGCTGGAATCTTCATCAACCAATCATAAGCAGCAGAATTGTAATACTTGAGATGATCCATCTCTTTGTTGAATTCAACAACAGTAGTGGCTTTAGCTGCCTTCCAAAGCATGTCCTTGTAAACACCTCCTTTAATATGCGACTTCATCTCCTAATTAATATGCTTAACACATAATTTGTGTTCAGCATTTGGAAACACACTAGCAATGGCTTGTGTCAATCTTTGTGAACAGTTAAGGTTATGGATGGTGTTAAATCTTTACACGTTCTCATTGTGCATAAAACAGAATAGAAATGTGCACCTTTTGCCTATCAGAAATGAAAGTGAACTTGCAGTTGGTTTCTATACCAAGATCCTCTCCTAGTAGTTTCTAAAACCAACACCAAGTTGCCTTATTTGGTGCATCAACTACAGCATATGCTACTGGATAAATCACATTGTTTGCATCAATCCCAACTGCTGTTAGTAATTGACCTAGAAAAGGACCTGATATGCATAATCCATCTAATCCTAAGAATTCTCTGCCACAAGCTTTGAAACCTTGTTTCATAGCTCCCAAACACACATAAACCCTTTTAAAATTTCTTGTTGCACTATCTGGAATTGGTTCTAGCTGTACATCAATCCTAAAAGTAGTTCCTGGATTTTGATTAACCAACTCTTGGGCATACTCTCTAAGCAGTTCATAATGTTTTGTAAAAACAGGTATACCTGAATGATGTTCACAGTCTTTATTGCATAGCAAATAATACTTACTTATGGGAACATCTTCAATTAGCTCATCACCATCATCATGAAACACTTCATCATCATCATCATGAAACACTTCGTCATCATTTGGATTATAATCCAAATCCTCTGAACCACTCTCGTCACTCTTTTCTTCTGTTTCAGTATCCACCTCTACTTCTTTCACATTTCCTATATGACCACCTACAATTGTAAGTTTATAACATTAACAACGAATATACCTTTTTAAAAATAACCAAAAACACTATTCAAGTAAATAGGAAAATGCACTGTGTTCTTACCGTATCGTTCAAAGGCATGGACGATCGAATTTATCTAACCGGAACTATACGTTAATTAGAATTGTATCTGAATAGGTGTTGGGTTAATTTGGTATAGAGTTAGAGTGGCGCCATCAATGAGGGTTGTACCTGAACATAAAAGGCTATATTAGTCATTTCAGTCGATAATACCCTTAACTAACGGAAAAACTTACCGGCGTTAGCAAAAAGACGCTCTCGGTGGCTATTTTGCATTTTTGCGAAACATTAGTGGCAAATTTGCATGCCTTTATGACTCGGTCCAATTTTTGCAATTCGGTGATACGTTAGTGACCATTTTTGCAATTTACCCATTTTATTTTCTTGTTCTGGGTTGATCGTTGATGTAAAGTGACTGGTGGGTCTAGCTGCAGCAGTCTCGTCATTATCACAATAAATGATTTCTATCAATGTTGACCAGAGCATCAGCACTTCAGCACTATAAACAAAGCGCAAATTACTGTAGAGGCATATGTCGAAACAGGTTGTCTCGCAGAGGGTTGGTTTTTATTTTGTTCCCAAGAAGGCCACTAAACTCGCTGCAAAATTGACCAGAAATACCAACCTTCCAAGTATCGTGCTCTCGTTACTTCTAAAAATAAAAAACATAAAAAAGTTGCATTTCTCCTTTCATTTGCAGCGAAATACAAAAAGCAAAGAACCCACTTGTTTTCTCTCCTCCTTTTTGGGCCCACATCTATATATAAAAAAAGAAAAATATGGATTCCCCATATTACTTGCAGCGATTTTTATTAAAAAAATAAATAAATAAAAATTTCAATTAAAAAAATATAATTGTATTAAGAATTCGATTTCAAGTTTATGCAAATTTATTTATTTATTTTTAGGGTTATGTTTTAGTGAGTTGTTATTTAAGCACGCCCTTTAATTGTTATATATACTTTATATGAAACGGAAGTTATTGTTCGATATTTATATGTATATCATAACAATATTAATTTTTTATGTATATTATATATACTTTATAGGAAACGAAACCTATCATGTAATATATACTTCAAATAGTTGGTTTAATCACCTTGGTTTTTGAGAAAGTAGAACAGTTTATGTGTTTTTTTTTAAACATATCATTTAATGTACTTTACATATCATGTACTATATTCTTTCCTTTTTAATGTTGTTCAATAAATGTTGCCGTACTTTCCTGAACAAAATTCGCAAAAAGTGTACTTACAACTCATTTTCATTTTCATATTTTTGTTAAGACGTAACAATGAATTTTTTTAAAACATCATATACAAACAATAACACAAATAAGAGAATAATTACAATTTTATACATCACATTCATTTCCAATAATAATAATAATAATAATAATAATAATAATAAAAAAAAAAAAAAAAAAAAAAAAAAAAAAAAAAAAAAAAACTAATCTTACAAACAAAACACTAAAACATAACCCTAAAAATAAATAAATAAATTCACATAAATTTGAAATCGAATTCTTAATACAATTATTTTTTTAATTGAAATTTTTATTTAATTATTTTTGTAATGAAAATCGCTGCAAGTAATATGAGGAATCCATATTTTTATTTTTTTATATATAGATGTGGGCCAAAAAATGAGGAGGAGAGAGAACAAGTGGGTCCTTTACTTTTTGTATTTCGCTGCAAGTAATATGGGGAATCCATATTTTTCTTTTTTATATATAGATGTGGGCCCAAAAAAAGAGGAGAGAGAACAAGTGGGTCACTTGCTTTTTGTATTTCGCTGCAAATGAAAGGAGAAATGCAACTTTTTTATGTTTTTTATTTTTAGAAGTAACGAGAGCACGACACGTGGAAGGTTGGTATTTCTGGTCAATTTTGCAGCGAGTTTAGTGGCCTTCTTGGGAACCAAAAAAAAAAACCAACCCTCTGCGAGGCAACCTGTTTTGACAGGCGCCTCTGCAGTAATTTTCACATAAACAAAACGCTTTCTGACAATAAACGTTTTTCCCCTCGTATTACTAGGGGGCTAAATTAAAGAAAAATTACTAAAAGAGTCACATTTTTACCATTTCATTAAAAATCAAGGCACATTTTTTCAAAAAATCAAAATTTGTCACTTAGGGCCTTGGGGAATGGTTTAGTCAATAAAAGCGCGACACGTACCCAATTATTTAAAATATATACATTATTATATTCAAAATTTGCTTGTCGCATGTAGGGATGGCAAAAAAAACTTGTACCTGACTCGGACTTGATCCCCAAACCCGACTTGCTAGGGTAATCCTCGATTTGACCGGGGATGGGAACGGGGATGAGGAATCCCCGAATTACGTAAACCGAGTATGAAACGGGGATGAGGATAACATCAATCTCTGAACCGATGATCTTTTAAATGTATAAATATATGAAAATTATATGTATAGCCATACAACATTTACTTTTTTATGTATATTTCTATGAGCATTGACATGCAATGTAATACAATATTAAAATGATCAAATAGCTTCAAAATATAAACAATTAAACACTAACTATTATATATTACTTAACCAAGGTTTTGTCCTTATACTCACATACAATGCACGTCATTGTTATTTATATGTGTTATCTCAATATCTATGATACTTTAAAGTTGGATTAATTTTTAACTAATTTAAGTATGAGTGATGAACGTTTCTTGAAACACTTTATAGGTCAAAATCTTTATATTTTCGATGAATTTGTGTATTTTTTTTTTATGTTTTCTTGATACTGATGGAAAATTCCCGAATCCCCGCAGGGATCCCCGATCCCTGTTGGGGACGGGGATGAGGATGTAAAACTATTCCCCAACGGGGATGGGGATGGAGAGTGGGAAACGTGGGCGGGGATGAGAAATACGATCCTCTACATTCCCCGCCCCATTACCATCTCTAGTCGCACGTTTCACACTTTTGTCTCTTTATGAAATTTTTTTCTTCAAAAGTGACCTAGTTATAAACGAAGTGGTCAAAGATGACCATTTTTGTAATACAAAAAAGAATGCAAGTAATAAAAATTTAAGGGGTTAAGAATCAACAATATACCTAATCTCAGCGGAGCAGGATATGAAAGTGGAATGTAGACATATCATACTTATACTTTATGGTAAACCTGTGAGTAGGGAGACTGCTTTCAGGAACTCCGACAAGTGTATGTATAGGAGCCTAATTGAATCAAGATCAAACATACATATGAAAAGTTTATGAAGAACTAGAGAGAGAAAGTAGTTAGAGAGAATGTGTAACCAAAAGGGTGTGTATTAGGTTATCATACACAATACAATGAATCCAGACACCTCTCCTTAACTAGAAGAGGTGTCTCATACAATCATAAGCCACGGTGGGCTTTCTAAGGGCCAAACCTATTGGGTTTACTAGTTACTAACTAGTTTACATAATAAGCCCGATATCAAAACTAAGATCGCCACTTCTAATCCTAACAATCTCCCCCTAAGGGGTGATCTTACAATTCATCATTCCATAGAAGATCTGTAATACTAGCCCCATGTCTTAGCTCTCTACCACCCACAAAACCTTCGATCCGCTTCATCTGCTTGCGAAATCAAATTCTCTTCTCAACTTGATCCTTGATCTTTCCGAGCTCTACCACTTAGGCAACATTGGTGGTTGTACATTATGATGCTTGTTCTCAATCAGTATAGCCTTGATCCCTTCGTAAACACGCTTTAGAGTACTTATGCAGAACTTGTGAACCTCTTCAGCGGCAATGAAACATTTGTGCCCGTTGTTGTTGAGATAGACAACTCTGACTTTCGGTTTGGTAACGAGCATGTACGGTTCTTTGTCTTACATATCTGGGATCTCCATCATTGGCTTCGTGAGGTTTAGTCTATACTGATAACTTTCGATACCGAGCTGGAAGTCATTTACCCTTTCTTCAATCACCCGAATTCTCATGATACGTACGAGTGGCTGAATGATTTCTTCTCTGAACTTGCGTGTCCACTTGTAGTGAAGCTGTTGTCTTTTCACGTACAGGTCTTCCAGATCATTCATGTTTATATTCTGGAAATCAGCTTCAGTTTACCCATAGACGTTGTCATCTTCCCCTAGAACAATAATCTTCTTCACATATTTTGAGGCATATCGTTCTTCAATTTCATTGTTGAAGATTTCTTTGATGATGAGTTCTGAGTAGCGTATTCTTTTGAACGTTCGGTGAGATGCTTTAGCAGTTAGAAACCTCTTTTACGCTCTAGCCAGTTTTCCACATTGTAGTAAGCCATGTGGAAGAACTTGCTGATTTCTCTTGCCATGTACTTAGCAAAAAATGTAGGTTGGTCTTCCAAATCATTTTCATCAAAGTCTATGGCTTTCAATACTCTTTCCAAAGACGGCTTCAAATCGGGTCTACCTTTCCTCCCTCTTCTTAGGTAAATGAGATCGAAGTTGTTGTAGGAGATAGCTTGATCACGAGGTAGATTTTGGGTAAATATAGTGTTGAGGCAGCTCAACTTTTTAGGTGTAGGGAAATAGAGTGTTGAGGCAGATTTCTAGATCGAAGTTCTACGACGCTTGGTTTTCCCAGAAAGCGTCTTTGGCATTCATCTTCTGATCATTCAGATTCTTTTCCATGAAATCTCTATGTGCATCGCTTCTGGGATTTTTGAAATAGTTATCCATGAACTTCAACCTTGCCTTTTCTATTATGTCTTGTTCCGTTATCGAGTTGTCTTGCTTCCTAAAAGTTCTTATGTACTCCCTCATGAATGATTCCGATGCACCATCCGGATCAATCTCTCTTACTATAGCCCCTTCTTCCAAGTCCTGTTCTTTACAATAATCAGCATCATACACCCAATCTGTCTCATCACTTAGATCAATCACCTCGGCAGCAACCACTTTATCATTTTTTTTCATCAACTTCAAAAAGCATCATCTCTTTTCCTTTGCTCGCTACTTCACCTTTATCAACACCTCAATCTCCAAAATCATACAGCTAATCAATAGATGTATATGAAGCTGCAGACTCTTCTTCAACAACCCCAACATTTGTACATTGCTATTGTTGTGGATGTGTTGTTTCCTTTATAGGGGGTGCAAATGATTCCCCCATGAGCCTTTGATGCTTCACATTCTCCCCCTCAGGATTAACATCATCCTGATGGTCATCATGGGGTCATTTGCGAAGTTCGATCGTCACCCCTATAAGTCTGTTGCCTCAGTTGAGCTCGTTCAATACAGTTGTGTAGAGCTCTGAACAATTCTTCGTCTTCTGCCATAAGATCTGAGTCATTAAGCATATCTTCATAGAGGAACTGTTTCTTTGATAAGGTCGATCGGGTTGGTTGAAAGGTGAGTGTGTTGTTTTGCATGAAGTTCTAAAAGTGTTCATCCAGCTTTCTGTCAAGTGTTGCTTCAAGCCTCTGATCTAGTTTGTAATCAATGAGCTTCGGTAGATCTTCATTTATTGCCGACCCAATGTTTTCTACTATCCCCAACATCCTTTTGTTTGTCACGTACAGTGGCTTCGGGACTTTGTAGATTGCGCGTCTGCGCTTCTGTTGTGCTACAAAGTGGCGTAAATGTTGGATATGTTTTTGTTGAGTACGTTGTTGTTGTTGTGGTGGTGGTGGTGATGGTGTTAGTTATCGTTGTAGTGGTGGTGAAGGTATCATGTGTAGTTGCTCTTTGGGTTGTGTTAGTGGTGGTAGTTTACGACCATTGTTATCGTTGTGGAATAAATGAGTTGTTGCAGTTGAGTTGTTGTCATTGTAGCTTGAGTAATAACTTCTAAGTTTGGTGCTGAAGACCCTATATCATTCAGATTTGCTTCAACCCCCTGAGTAGATTGACTTTGAGCAATCTTCTGTGTGAGCAAGTTGAGGTTGGCAGAATTGAACAAAGTGTCCATGTGAGGAACTTGCTGTTCTGTGAAGATTGTTAGAATTTGAAGAGTAGAGAGAGTCCCGGTTGGGCTTCTTGATGTGTTGGTGACGGCCTTTTGCTTCTTTGACGACTTGGGCTTCAAGCTGTACTATGAGCCGTCATCATTATCATCCTCGTCATCATTATCAGTAGGCCATGGTGGTGATGGAGTGTTTTCATTGTCATTCTGAACACTTGGCCCTGCACTATCATTATTTCCACCTGAGAACAATGTATCTAGCTTTCTTTCAGTAGCCTCTGCCTTCAACCTCTCTTCTTCCTCTTATCTCATTTGTTCTTCCTTACTTCTCCTCATACCCTCTTCCAACTTTGAAAATGCATCATCAACAAATTCAGACTCGCTTTCTTCTTCTGGTGTTAGTGCACGTTCACTAGATCTTTCTTGAATGACAACACCTTTTCGTCTTAGCCTCTTCTTCCTCTTTTCTCCGTCACTGCTCTTCGCAATTTGTTTACCCTTCTGATTACTTCTTCTGGTCTCCTCAACACTTGACCTAGTATTTCTATGAGCTACTCGAGCTGCTGGAGCTACTGGAGTATACCTAGTTGGTTGTGACTGAGTCCTAGGAGCTACTGGGTTCATGTAATCGTTGAACGCCTGAGACTCTGGGTTAACTAACCTCAACAACGCCTGTGGTATTAGCATACCATCTTTAATTGTTGTTGTTGTTGGGTCACCACGATTGAACTTTACAATGTCATCGTCCATGTGAGTGTGATATTGGTATACCTCTGGTGATGTTATGTTCATTTAATATTCAATAAACAACTTGATGTACCAAGAAAAAGGAATTTTACCTTTGTCCTTACCTTTCTCGTTGACATGCTCAATGAAATCTTTCCAAATAAGTGAAGCATAGTCAATGTGGCGGTGTAGACAGTGCCTTCCAACATCGGCAAAATAAGTAACCTCGGTGATTCCTTACCCGCTTTCTTCCCGGTTGTGCAACGGTTAAGAATTATGAAGATTGTTTGCCATGGTTGAGGTATGTCTTTCTTTTTGATGTCCGAGGGAACTCTGAGTGGAGCAACACATGTGTCATATCCCAGCCTGCGAACAAAATCAATGATTTGAGTACTGTTCAGCATTGTCTCAAATGGACAATCATCTGTTTCGTTCAGAAGTTGCAGTGATGAAAACATAATTATCCATATTATAATTATAATTATAAGTATATATTAAAACAGCAGCCAAACGGCGCCGTTTTGCTATGGGCTTTTCCCGCCAAATTTCTTGGGCCATTTTTAGCCTCTTCCATTGATCCGTAGCTGCTCCATTGATCCATAGCGATTGGGTTTCATATATGCAAAAACACAACCCTAGCACACACCAGAAAGAACATCGCACAGATATCAACCACACATACACACAAGATGATAGATCAAAAAAGGGAAAACGATGGTGTGACTTGGTATGTGGTGGTGCAGTGGGTGTCGGGTTGCGGCCTGGATTAGAAAATCAGTGGATGTCGGGTGCGGTGGATGTTGGGTTAAGATTTGAGATGTGTGTCAGGTGATTATTATCATTATTTAATGCTTTGTGTTTGATTTTATATTGTTTTTTATGGGTTTTAGACTATGATTTCCGTTTTCTTTTTATGATTTTTGGTTTTCTTCTTTGATGACATACAGGTGGTTAAAAACACACATGGTCGCCGTTTTCTTTATATTGTATGATAAAGAATGCTAAAATTAGTGAGAATAATGTTAGTGCACAGAAGTTTGTATGATAAAGAATGCTAAAATTAGTATGTAACTAAGGAGTTGACATTAGATATGAATGTATAGTTGCTGCATAGTAGTGTGTTGCACTTTGACCTGGAATTGAAAAGTTAGTTAACTCTCGATTAAGAGGCTGTTTGGGTTGAATGAGTCTTTAAGTTTAGCGTGCATAGGCCACGTCATGGTTCTATTGCGAATTATGGTTGCGTAGGGTTTGCTGCAAGAGAGATGTTTGTTTATGGTCTTTGTATGTTAGATATGAGTTTGGGAAAGATGCTAGCTGCTAGAACGGTTGGTAAAACTCACTACCTTACATGTTTAGATATACATATTGTTGACCATTGAAATCATTTATCGAATGTTGGCGCTGAATAAGCTGAAAGAAAAGTAAGGTGAGTCATGCGCATAAATTATTAGGGGGTGTGTCTTACACATGTTTATGATGAAGTAGAATAAGTGTAAGTTCAGTAGTTGGTTTTATATTTCAGGATTTTGTTCGTGCAATGTAAATGTAATGTGTTAATATGTATCTTTGAACATATGCTAATATGTACCTTTGAACATGTAGCACTCCAGCCGAACCTCAAATGTTAGGAGGGTTACACTACACAAATGCGGCTGATGGAAAGGTCGAATAGGCCAGTTTCTTGGGAAAAAGGTGACTATTATTTAAAGTAAATTAAACTTACATAAATTGGTGCATTGGGATAAATGTCTTTTTTTTCGTGCAGGTATATGTTTGCCTGGTGGATTTGGAGTACGCAGCCTAGGCCGCGACATCCTCGAATGATCTTATGAGTACAAAAAGGCTTAATAAGTTAATACAAAACATGGTAAGACTCATATTTTCCTCTTACGAAATTTTCTATAATAATAATGCTATTGGTTTGGTTAACATATTATTCTTAATGCTAAACCGAATCTCAGCATATGTTACTGCATATTATAGTGCACATAATCACAGATCATGGATGCGAAAAAAACTTTCCTTTACAGATGTTAATAAAACGTAACTGTTGGTTAACCTGGGAACGTCAGCTACATTTATACTCTCTGGATTATTTACAGCTTATTGCTTCTGATAAGAGGATATAGTCGTTTCAGGAAAATATTCTAGGTGGCGCGGCAGAGAGTGAAATTTAGTGGTGATTTGTGACTAAAATTTATCATGATCCTTTTGACAGGCCCTATCTATATCAGTGGCGGAAAATTACATATGGGAGGTTGGTAATTCTGAGCCGGCTGGCCGATTGCAGCCTCATATGATAACAATCACCCGAATGCAATTTACGTACGACGGCTTTCAGTTTTAAATTTTTAGATATAAATTATATTATTGTTATATTTTACTTTAGATCAATTTTCGCAGATACTTAGAAGTGAAAGGGAATGTGAGGTAAGGGAGTAAGCTGCGGAAGAAGAGTAGGTGGCTAGAGTCGAAGCCGGTGTAAATGTTAGAGGTAGGATCCCATAATCAATGTTACGTTAAACAATTAGCGCCAATTTTTATCCTTCAAAGTCAGTTTTAAGTGGCATGGTCTATTTATTATTACATCTTTCATTGATACCGGAGAAAAAGGATTTTCTTACCTTATCAAATGAGTTGTCATTATCGGTTTACGATTGTTGTTCAAGGCTAAGCCGATAATGGCAACTCATTTGACTAACAGCCGTGTCTGCAATGTTGTTTATGTTCCACAGCACACAATTTCTGCAATTACAATGTAGCATAGGTTTCTAACTTTTGTTGATCGGAAATTCATAGGAGGGCCAGGGAAGACAAAATCGGAAACTTGATGTGGCTTATCATAGCCGTCAAAACAGAAGATATGACTTCATAATGGGCAGTGGTAAACACATTATGCTTCTAGGCTCCATCATGGGCAGTGGTGAACACCGGACGTATTGAAGAAGTAACATGTATGCGTACTTGGACCATCATGGGCAGTGGTGAACACTGGACGTATGGGCAGCAGCATGAACGTATCAGACTTTGGGTTGCAGCTCAACTTTGCAAATCAGGTAAACCCTCAGACATCGAGTTTAAATGATACTTTTGATTGGTCAAAAAATGATTTGGATTGGTTTGGTGGTAAAAGTATTGAACCATTCCTCTAATGATAGTTGGGTCGGCATGTGGCGGGATTTTTTGGAAGGATAGAAGCAGAGCCTGGAAGTTGTTGATCAAAAAGTGAAAGCGCAAAATGAGGTATGAATGAAATGTTATTAAGTTGTTTCAAGTTGTCACTGTCAAATGATTTGTGTGTATTGCTTGAACTGTCAACAACTCATTTTTTCCTACGCAAGGAATGAATTAGGTAAATATGATTATCTTACAGCGTCACGTGATGACAATACGATAGTCACTGGTATGTTAGCTTTCTATAATTCACTCTATTTTTGCGTATTATATTTACATGGCCATTTTTATTTAATAAAGAATAAGTGTCAAATTAGAAGTTTTATTAAACCACAAGGGAGTTCAAATAAGTTAAGACAGAAGGATAATAACTTGAAATAAGACAAAAGAGTTCAAATAAGCACAAGGATTAAACTGATAGCACTAAATAAGCACTTCAAAATACTCACAGGCCAAACAGGCCAAAAGTGGCAATGTGCAGCCCTTTGTGGGGCCCACAGGGGTAGCCCAAGGTACAAAGTGATAGTGGACCTCAAAACCTTGCCAGGAGGGCTTCTCAAAGTGCCCAAGATCAGGCAATAAGCTCAAGGTTTGAGCTTATTGTAGCCTTGGGAAAATGGGTCAGAAGCTGAATGGTCAGGTTTGGGACATGATAGCAGGCCACAAATAAGCCACAAATAAACTATGCAATGATAGGCCAAGGTTTAAGATAAGCTAGGATCTGAGAGCTAGGGCTGATAAGCTACACAATAAGCTAAAATGAGGGGTGTGGGGTCCACTGAGTTCATCAAAATAAGCAAAAGAAGATAGACCAATGGTCCTGCTGCAGGGGAGTTGCCTTCCCCTGCAACCTACTATGAGGGCCTGAAAAGTGCTTAAAGAAAAATTATAAAAATTTCTAAAAATTTAATTCAAATAAACCAGCTGGTAGACAATAATTCCCCAAAAGCTCAAAGCTTCTAGCTTGAACCTGACCTCAGGAGAGATCCACAAAAAAAGTGCCAATTTCACTACTATACTCTTTTTGACTATTTGAATTGGTTCTTAGTTTATATATAGTTTGTTGGCTTCTTTTGTTTCTTGCTGGATACATGTTTTATATTAATGAGTTTTATATGGGTACTTTGTGCACGATCCCGCTGAAGCTAAAAATCTAGGAGTTTTTTTTGTAGATGACAGATATAAGTGATAGATGGATCGTATAGCGGTACATGTGGTTGAACATAGTCGCTGTTCAGCAGGAAGGAAAAGCGAATGCGTGAGACCAAATTCATCGAGTTTCTCTCAAGCATAGGTATGGCACCTTCAACCATATACTAATAGATGGATCGTATTGCATTGTGTTTTACCAGAAATAGAATCACATAATATTCTTTAAGAAAAAAACGGAATGTGCAGCCCAGAAAAAAACGAAATATGGACCAAGAATAGCTGATTCAGCAGGAGCTTTAAACGTGATTCAGCAGTACCTTTAAACGTGAGCTTACTAGGAAACTGGGATACCCATGTACAATACTTTAATTTAGTATGATTGATCTCAGTTGAGAGGACTAGAGTTTTTCGGAGTGTGTACTACCATAGGAGATGATGTGTCATATGGATGTTTACAGTTAGGTTGTCGTTGCACTTTTTTCCCGTGCCTGGCAGTAACGAAAACAAAATTACCCATATATTTTTATCAATACACCAAAATATGAGGTTCGACCAATTTTCCCTTACACTCAAGAGATGGTAAGAAAAGGAGTTAAAGTGATGTAGGGACAAAAATGGTCAAAAACTAATATGTTTGATATGTATATAGTTGTTTTTGTTACACCAATTGGGCTTCATTTTATTAACCAGTCTTTCACTTTGTTACAACAACTGGCCTTCATCTTCTAAAGAACAGTCAAAGATTGGTTAGAAGATGAAAAAAAATTATAAGTTGACGACCATTTTGCTGATGCATTTTTTACTGTCAGGTTGTATCAAAAACAGAAACAGTAAATAAGCCTAGACATATCATTTACAGGTTTGTAACTCATTTGGTTATGCCGTGTTGATTGTGTAAAATTCGTGACTTGGCTACAAACTGTGTGCAATGACCTTAGGGTGAATGAGTTCATAAGTTTTGGTTGAGTGTTTGAAATTTGAATTAGCTATCACTCAGTAGGTCATAATAATTGGAAACCGTTTGTTGTTACTTTCAGTCACAATAACCTTTTTACATGTACATCCAAAAACCCCGTTAGTGTTGATTGACTATGATGATATCATCACGACCTCTAGGAGTCCAGATCCTTAAAAACCAAGTGGTGTGTAGAAGTTTAGTAATTAGAAGTATTCTGATACGTGTTACGTTCATTAAATGAAGAGTAATATAAGTTAGATGAATTTTATACATCAGATATAGATGAGTTGTAATGTCATTGATGCTTCCAGCTTCTTACATAACATATTTGAACCAACACAGTATAACAGAGGGACTACAACTATCTACAACCCTGGCAACAAGCTGCTATCTGAACCTGATGTCACAGAGACTGACCAAATTAGCCATTTGTAAGGCCTCTCACAAATATCTTGAAACAATAAACCTCACTTTATTTTTTTTATTTGGACCAGATTTATATCGCCTTTTCCACGTGTTACATCAACAGGTATGCGAAGTTAATGGAACCATCACAACTGGTCATGCTCCCATTTCCTGACACCGAGGCACAGGAACCTGAAATTCCTGAAGGTCCCATATCATTGGCAATACTAATGTCACTAAACCCGCAAACTCACATGGTAAGAAACAGTCCAACACACTAAGATACACAAAACACACACTCCTTATATTTTGCATACCGTTATTCCAGGAACAAGTGTTTACTATCGAGGCTGTCATAGTGTACATCGATGAAGCAAAAGGTTGGTACTTCGATAAGTGCCGCACATGTCATATGAAAATTGAAGGACATCCACACCGCCACTGCCAGCAATTTGGAACAAAGGCAACGCCAAATTACAGGTACACTTGAAACGCCATACCACCAAAATTAATAAAGATGTATAAGGTCTTTTCAATTTAGTTGTCGCCTTTTTTTCTGAATTTAAATCATTTGTAAATAAATAACTTCTCTTATGGAATGTGTGCAAGAGTCGAGCAGCAATGGAGGCGTTTCAGCACCCTTTCTTTAACAGTTAAGTGTATTATTTTCAGACTGATACATGACTCTGAAGGTCAACAGCCATGTTTTCTTTTGTAACAAGCTTTTTTGAATCCCACCTGTTTTTGTCGAATGTTGACTTTGAATTTTATGGGTTTCTCTTCTAACAGTTACACCAGTTGCCCATGCTCATGTTCACAGTGATCTTACACCTGGCGATTGCCATCAGCCTGAAATTGGAAAAGAAAAAGATCCGCAAATCAAGCCTCCAAAAGGTGCATGCATCGACCAAATTCAGATACTCATGTGCACACCATCAGCTGCAGCTGAAAGTAAGTGTTTTTTTTTTTAATTTTGCAACGCATTGTTTCCATCCAAGAATGATTTTAACTTTTATGTTGTTTTCTTTTGGCAACAGCAACAGGTTTGCATGCTGATGGTCAGCCAAGTATTACACAAAATATTGGTCATCAGTTACAAGGTCAAAAAAGAAATAGGCGCGCAGGTCAGGCCTCCAGAAGGTCTATGCGTCAGCGTTCTCTCATAGGCATCGATAATATTCTTTAATATCGTGATTGTTGGTCAACAATATAGTTCAAACGGGTCGAAACGGGCGAAACAGTCGAACGGCATTATTGTGTATACATTACTCTTATTGCTACTATGTATCGAGTTTAAAAGCAATACTGTTATTACTACTATGTTATGATCTGTATTATAAAAATCAAGTAAACCAAATAGGCAGCCGTGCGACCCCTGAAAAACAATTGACGAAATAAACAGGCGCGCTGGCAACGCGGCGATCGTCGCCAATCTCGTATATATTAAACCACAAGGGAGGCGACGTCGTATTGCACGCCCCGTTTCCCGCCAAAAATGTGGCCCAAATGGTTGGCCTGTTTTCTTAGCCCAGGTTCCAGTCCAATGATCCGTTTAGTATAGGATAAAGATCATGAGAACGCTAGAAGCGTCTCACCTACCGCCTCAATTATTATGTTTGTACTAGAATCAAATCAGATTGAGCCATCGGTGATGATCATGATCGAAGTATGGAAGAAAAAACAAATGACAGAGGTACGTGCGTTACCTCTTTTCAGAACTCATCAAAATCGATATCCATAAATCAATTAGGGCTTTTAGGTTTTATGTTTTCATTTATGTGGATTCGATTGGATTTTTGTTTTGCAGGTAATTTCTGCCTTTATTATGCATTGATTACCTTTGTTATGCTTGATTTGGTGCCGGAATGATCATGTCACCACGATGAGAAACAAGGAGAAAATCCAAAAACACAAGAAAAGGTAACAAATCCTTTTTACAAAATTCACTCTTATTTCTTTAAGGTTTAACAAGTATTGCAGCTTATACGGTGAGTGGGTTTGGTTATACTTTTGTTTCTTGAAGAATTTAAAGCGATGTATGTGTTGTGGGTTGTTAGATTAGATGAGATAAAGATGATTTATTTACAAGTGACTGAGTTAAAGATGATTCATTTACAACTTGCAACTGTTTCTCATCTAATCTAACAACCCACAACACATATCGGGCCTCTTTTGGTTGGTCGTTAGATTTGTTTGCAACTGTTATTGTTGTGTATTTTGTAATGGCATGTTTGCAACTGTTTCTCTTGCTTCAAATTAAAATTGGGATTTAATATATATGTGGATAAAAAGATTGGGGTGATTGTAAAATTAATCAAGTTGTTTTGTTCCAGGTTATGTTACTTAATTTCTATCTGTTTTGATAATCACCGTTATTTAAGTAATATGCAGAGTTATTAATTTCACTGGTGTGTTGTTTGCAGCTATGTGTTTTTACAAGATCCGAAAGAAAGAAGCTCAAGATCTATGAGGCCATGTTTTACGTAAGTTTGTTAACCTTTAAATCGATATTTCGTTTGGAATCCGGATTACTGATGAAGATGGTGTTCTAAGTTTTAGGAATGTTTTTTTTATGAAAATTTATATGTTGTTGATGTTTGGTTGACGGATTATAACGAGTGATGCTCATGAATGAAGAATACACGCACTCGGAACTTTGATATAGATACATCTATACGGAATACGGGGGATGATATTGGGTGCCCGATGATTTTTATAATAGTTGCTTCTATATGTTTACAAATATAGATAGAGATGCCTTTACAAGTTGTTCAGAACCATTTGCTGTACATTCAGTGCTACCTGATTTATTTAGCTAGATGATTCTCCTTTTGTGAAATTAATCCGTTGAATAGGCTTTATGTTTTGCCCTTGATCTATGGTGTCATATTTGACTTTATACTCTTTAACGGATTAAGGGTTAGTGTGTTTAAAAAGTATAATGTTTAGTGTTTTGTATTTTTTTTCCTTTTTTATCATTATAATTTCTAATTGGAGTTTTCTAATCCTTTTTGCTATTTGATGAACTGTACTATTTTTTCAGGAACGTAAAAGCCTCGATCCGTACTGTGTTGAGAACAAAGTAATGAAATCAGCAAACAAATAAAAATACATGTAAGTTATGAGGTCTTATGTACACGACCTTGGTGATATCACTAAACAAAGAACGAAACGTTTGTTCTTTTGGTCTATAATTTACCTTAGACATGTTAGTATATTTAAGTTTATAACCACTAAATCTATATCTAACATTATCGTTTATCATATAGCCTCTCGATACAGCCTCATCACGGATGCAGAGAAGTGCATTTGGAAGATCAAAAGGCCTTTGGTCAATGCTTACAGAAGGAAGTTGGAGTGAAGCATTTGACGGGCTTGGCATCTCCTTACTTCTAACTTCCAGCCCTGCAATTCAGGTATGTTGCCTGTTTCTATAAATGAAATAATCAGCAAAATGGGTGGGCTGGCACAGACAGGTTTGGGTCAAAATGCTGAGAATGTGTTTCGTTGACCCATCGAATTTCCTATATATTTTCATGTTGTAATTAATTTATCATATATGATTATAACATTACTGATATAATTGTATGTTATACAACAATCTAGGATATTAGAGGCACTTAGTTACGTCATGGGCTTTTTAAAACCAGTTACACCCGTTACCACTGACTTAAATGCCATATTTAACCCCATTACACATAAATAGATTCAAATTAGCACCCGCAATAATGATATTCTTCTCACATTGGAATAGTATTGTATGTATATCATGGGTTTCATTATTGAACCATAATGGTCAAACACTATAATATTTAGGACATGTCAAAATGTATTTGATTGACCACAAAAAGTATTTGTCTATTTTGTTAACTTCTTGAACAGTTAATATGCTTGAAAGCTACTAAAAACCTCACGACCCAACTTTTGGAGGTAAACAATCTAGGTAGTTGTACATCCTCGGGTATATATTGAACGACTTAAAAATTGACCTGTTTTCATTATTTTCATGCAGTCCACGGTATTTGATGAATTGAAGCAAAAACTTCTAGGCGGGGAACTGAAAAAAAACAGGAATCGGATCTTCTCCTGAATTCTATGTGGTTCAGACATGCATAAGGATTTTTTACATATCGAGAACAAAGATCTGGAATTAAGAGAGGTAACCGAGTCGTTGGTGATGTTTAGAAACGTTGTAGTAACAGTGTCATTCAATCACATGTTTTTTGAATGAATGTTTCAAGCGATTACTTGCCATAAATAGTTAGCTACCTGATATGGGATCCCATAGACTTTTATGGTCTTTTTTGCAGAGTCAACACGACAGGACGATTTAGAGTCTATTGGATGTGCACTTCTATATTTTTTGCCACTAAGGTATATGTTTTGCTATCACATGTTCTTTCTATCAATGATGTATGCTATGTGTGTGATTTTTCATGCAAAATTCTTGACAAGAGGTCGCTACTTCAACCAATTTGCATCAAAATTGGTCAATTTGGTCTGCATCTTAGCTCAAATGGGTCAAACAGGTATGTACCATATCCTTCTATGCTGTCAACATACTTAATATTTACATATACTTTATATTCACATGTGCAACAATCAAGGTTACACATATTGTAGGTGTTAAAATCGAGTGGCATCATCTTTGGTCTAAAATTATGAAGGTATAAATAGTTGCACAACGTCACTTAATAATATGGGTCATAGGTTATAGTTACTGTTAACAATTGTTTCGTTGTACACCAAGAGTACACCGAAAGAATACATGTGGGGTCAAAAACGTTCTTGCACCAAGAGTACACTCAAAGTGCAAAAACGTTCTTGCACTTTGAATATAACTTTCTTTCTTACAGACATTTACTTTCGTTTTGGTTAAGCCTTTAGTAATACTATAATTCGTCATCTCTATTCAAAGATGCTATTCCCGTGTCTTATTTTTATTTAATGTCAAGTGCATATGTGTTATAAAACCTTGCTATCTTCTGGGTTGGATGCTTATTCGTTGTTTGATGTCACTGTCATTTTAGGCACACCTGATTCTCATATTACCCGGCCAATAAACAAAAAATGAAATTAAAAAAAATTGATAAGTATTTTGATTTGCTTTGATCTGTTGGCGTCTTTTATCGTATTTTGTTATCTACCATGATCCATTTATTATATCAAGTTCGTTGGGTACATGAGAACAATATGATTGCTCCTAAATCCTAATAAGTCGATACGTGCCAGATAAAAACTATAGACAGAAAACTAATACATGGTAGTACCGTATCGATATGTATCTTTCTTTTTAGTAGGAGTTTAAAAATATGGAGTTTGATACCTGGGCAAATATGCATTCCTAAACACTCCCGCTGAATAACTCAATTCAAACAATGTTTAATTGTGTACCATTGTCATTGTGCTTCAATACAAGCTACTTATCATTGTACATGCTGTTTAAATGAACAATGCCTTAATTAATTTGTGGTTTTGTGTTTAGCAGTTGGAGATGTCCATATTTCAAAAGTAAACTTATAATCTTCTATATGATGTTATTAGACATCATAGTTTTAAAACTTGGTGATATTAAAATGAATATCAGTCGCTAAAGTATATTTATTTCTAGATGAGTTATTTTCGTGTATCGGAAAAAATGTACTGACTGATATTTTACGTGTTCATGCAGCCAATACTCAGATGCTGACTGAAATACCAATTGTGCAACCACTTCAGAATACTAAAAGAAAATGAAATAGTCAGATGCTGACTGAAATACCAAGTGTGCACCCACTTCAGAATACTAAAAGAAATTGAAGTACTCTGACTTACATACGTGGAAGAGACGCAATGTTGATAAACAAGATAGTTTCACAGATAATCGCTGTTTCGATGTCGGCTTCAGTGGTTCGTATGATGTCGTACATAGCGGTATGTTTAGTAATTACTGATGATAACATAGACTATTTTAGATTGTAATGGATCATATGCATGTCTCATTGTCACATGTACAAAACCAACCAGCAAACGTTTTGGAGGCCATTTGTGTAAAGGCGTGGTCAGCTAAGGTGACAAACCAACGTTTGTGGATTTGTTTACGTGCATGTTCTCATACTGTATGTAGGTTGCCCTTTAATTGCTATTGTATGAAACATTATATTACCCATCTCAAATTATATTATATACGAGTGTACGACCATCAAAAAATCTAGCAAACATCCGGGCGCTGCCATTCTATTATAAACCAAATACAACGAAAAAAAACCTTGCCAGGCCGCAACGCGCCGCGGCCGCCGCTATACTTGTTTTAATATAAAATACCCCCCATTTGTGTTAGAATAAATAACAAAATTACAGTTTAATTGCAAATATTACGTCTATTTGTTATTGTATTTTTAAGGTATGTTCAAGAAATATCGGAGCAAATGAGGGGCAAAGTATAAATATTGAAGAATTGGGAAAGAGTAATTTGAACTTTTGAAGACTAGAAGAGTTATTGGAGCTTATTTTCAAAGATTTACGAAGTTAAAGCACAAGTCTAAGATTCAAGCCCATGTATTATTAAAGACATGCCTAAAAAGAACCAGGCCCAAAAAAGAGTTCAAAGAACAAGGGAGCAAACTAGGGGTGTTCATCGGTTCGGTTATCGGTTAATCGGTTTATTCGGTTCGGGTTGTTCGGTTAAATTTTTTTTTGAGTCATAACCGAAAACCGAACCGAACCGAAAATATCTATAACCGAACCGAACCGAGAACCGAACCGAAGTTCGGTTCGGTTATGGGTCAAAACCGAAAACCGAACTTTTTATTTAAATTACACTATTTATATATTTTTTTTAACTTAATTATATATATTTTTGGGAAAAAAAATATTTCAAAGCATAAAAAAATGTTTTTTTATATTAGTATAAAATTTTAATGGATATTTTTTATATTTAAAATAATATAAATATATAAAAAATATATATATTTATATAAATTCGGTTTTCGGTTCGGTTTTCGGTTCAGATAGCTAAACCCATATCCAAACCGAAAACCGAATTTTTAATTCGGTTCGGTTCGGTTTTAATAAGTTCGGTTCGGTTATATGTTCGGTTCGGTTTTATTTCGGTTCGGTTCGGTTCGGTTTTCGGTTTATTCGGTTAATTAACCGAACCGTGAACACCCCTAGAGCAAACAAAGTAACAAACTATTAGAACATTGTAAACCCCGTAGGTATTACTTTATTATTGACCATTATTTATAATGGTAAAACCCTAGATGCTTTAAACCCACAAACCGGGCTTGGGCCTATTTATTCCCTAATACCCCCCCGCAGTTCGAGCGGCGAAATCGCAAAAGCTCGAACTGGAGTAATAAACTAGACAAGAAAAAGAAAAACATCAACATAATAAAAACATAACTTTAATCGACTCATAACAAAACTGTACCAACGGTTGACTTTAGTCGACTGGTACCAACGGTTGGCTAAGTCGACTGGTAACAACACCGTACCAACGGTCGACTTTAGGGACTGGTACCAACGGTCAACTTTAGTCAACTGGTAACAAAGCCGTACGAACAATCGACTAAAAAACAAACATAAAACAACTATTTTTTTTTTCAACAATAAACAAAATAAAAATAATAATAATAATAATAAACAGTAAATCGTTAACCCTTTTCTTCTCTTTCAATTCTTTAATCTTACATAGCACTTTAATTAGCATAGAGAACCACGTATTGCTTCTTGATTTTAATCCATGCTTTCTCTGCATGTGGGTCAACCTTATCCTTGTATTTGTCATAGGCCACGAAATATGTAAACCAAGGTCAAAAAGTTGTAGCAGTAGTTGCTGATGATCGACACGAAACAGACTACGAACATTAACTATAAATCAAAAAAATAAAAAATTTAAGAGATAAAAGTGACGGCTGATTTTTATTTTTATGATTAGAGTTTGACGGGGCGGTCAAGGGGAGGCGGCTCAACTTAGCCACCTAGGTCTGAGGATCAGACATGCTCCGATACCATATTAGACTACATAAAATCCCCGTAAGTATTACTTTATTATTGACTATTATTTATAATGGTAAAACCCTAGATGCCCTAAACCCACAAACCGGGCTTGGGCCTATTTATTCCCTAATACAAACATCACTAGTCCAATGGTAAGGCTTCGTCGTTCTCTACCTAATTTTCGCTTATTATTTCCCAGTGCCACGTGTCACAAGCCCGTTGGTCAGCCGCGCTCCAATGGTCCAATCAATTTCCCATTACCCCCATTCCTCCAAAGTTAGCATTTGAAATTCATAAGCCAGCTATCATGTGGATGGGCCCACGGAATCCTGCAACATTCAGAAATGTATCCGGCCAATGGTCGGCAAATTTCGAGTGTATAAAGAGTGGACAGGGGTGATCTATCATTTTTTTACTTTCAATTTTATTTCAAAGCGAAAATTACTGACATACCCCTGCACGGAGGGGTATGTCACAAAATACCCCAAGTATCTGCCGTTTTCAAAAGTAGCCCATCATTCCCCTTAAATCCATACGCGACACCAGGGGAGGACACGTGTCAAGAATCTAGCTCGGGCCAAAAAAAAAAAAAAAATTATGCATGTCGCGTACACCTGTACGCGAGACCCTTTAATACGTACGCGACAGCCATTAATTTTTGCATGGGGAAGGAGCATTTGCATGGGGAATGAGCATTTTGCATGGGGAATGAATGTTTGACTGGAATAGTTGCATGGATGGGACGGATCTATGGAATTTGAATGATATATTTGTGCATGTCATGTATGAACATACACATAACCTAAAAAAAAAAAAAACTTCCGATTGTTATTGTGTTAGTTTTAGTTTTGGTGTTGTTTGGTTGTTACCGGTGGTGTATTATTGGTGGTGCAGTGGTGGTTCAGTGGTGGTGCAGTGGTGGTTCAGTGGTGGTGCAGTATTCTTGGTGGTGTGGAGTTGTGGTTTAACATTTGTTGCTGGTGCAGTGGTGGTGTTTTGGTAGTGGTCTGTGGTGGTGGTGTGGTTGTTGCTGGTGGTCTTGTTGTGTTGGTGGGGTGGTGCTGTAGTTGTTGCTGGTGGTCTTCTTGTGTTAGTGGCTGTTGTCGTTGAGTAGTTTGTCATAATGGCGGAATATCCGGTAATTCTGAAATATAATTTTTTTTGTCATTATAATTATTGTTTATTTGTTACGTATATGTTTTTTAAATATATATTTGTTATGTTTTTTGGTTATTTTAGGATTATCCTGCGCAAGTTACATGTAGGAGTAGGTTGTCTTTAATTCAGGACATTAGAAAACTGATATTGAAC
Source organism: Artemisia argyi (assembly GCA_030686995.1). Lineage (NCBI taxonomy): Eukaryota > Viridiplantae > Streptophyta > Magnoliopsida > Asterales > Asteraceae > Artemisia > Artemisia argyi. The sequence goes on from CM060709.1 coordinate 26,711,142, forward strand.
ACCCCTAAGGAAAAAAATGTTTAGAGAAACATGTTTTGGTTGGATGTTAGACATTCCGAATATGCAAGAGAGCGGGGTGTTAGTACACTATTTTTTATGCCACCAAGTTGCTTGCCAAGAGGGAGACACAAACACAGTTCCACTAAGATATCGTGTACGTACTCTTGATCGTTTAGGTGAGGTTGAAATTCAGTTTGGTAGGTAGGAATTTTGTCTAGTCACGGGTTTAAGGTTTGGGGTTGATTTTAGGGAGTCATATATGGAAGGTGCTAACTTATTTAGGAGACGTGTGTTCCCTTCTACTATTGATTCCAGACCTATATACGTTAGAACCTTGTTAGCAATGATAAACAAAGACGTGTTTAAAAAGTTGAGCGACAAAGATGGGGTTTGACTTTGTTTGTTAGCTGTTTTGATGTTGGTGTTGGAAGGTACTGAGCATGGGAATATAGTAGACGGATTTTTGTTTAGGCTAGTTGAGGATTTAGATATGTGGAATGTCTTTCCGTGGGGGTCGTATGTATGGCCAACATTGTACAATCATCTCCGGGATGCAGTATTTAAGCGTAGGGATAAGCACTTTTCCGCCGACAGGGACCCTACTAAACCTCCTAAGTACACGTTGAATGGATTTCTATGGGCTTTTAAGGTATGCCATTAATCTATTTATACAGTTCATGTATACATATAATTGTGGTTATTTTAACGAATTAAATTTTTTATTTTTATTTTTTTTTAATTTTTTTTTTTTTAGATTTGGATATTGGAGATGTTCCCCAGGGGTGCTAGCCCTTATTTTTTCCGTCATCATCAAGTGTTGCATTCCCGGTCCGTTGCATGGAGTTATAATAAAGTGGTCGTTAGAGAAAGTATTGACAAGTTTTTGGACGACCAATTGAGGGTGAGTTTGAGATATTCAATTTTTTTCAACTATTATGAACTTAATATTGTTTTATTTTTTTAATGTCATGTGTATTTCCTATGTTTTATTAAAGGTAAGAACACCGTTGCCTAGGCTTACACCGGATGAGTACGAGGAATTATCCGAGTGGTGGCGTGATAGTAACGCGTATTTCCAAGGGCATCCGGTCGCACCCCCGGTTATACAGCCACAAGCAAACATGGATTATGAAATACCTCCGGTTGTGGCACAAAAGTTTGATTATTATGATGAGAAGATTAAAGAATATCAGCTAAAGCTAGACGAGATTGAAAAAATGGTAAACAGTTTGACATCAATTTCTTTTGAGTTTATGTATAAATATTATTGAAAGGTTGTTAATTGTTTCATTAACATTTTTAATGCAGCAAAACCAACTCCGCAATAAACAAGGAGTACATAGAGGAGCAAGTTTTGTTGCAGATGAAAATATTGGTTTTAGTGACTATAGTGTGATTCAAAACACACAGTTTTTTTTTTTTTTTTTTTTTTTTTTTTTTTTTTTTTTTTTTTTCCCCCTTGTGTTTAGTAATTTTTAATGACGAAATGGTTATATACTAACATTACGTTATGATTTAATATATAGGGATTCCCCCAATCCCACCGTCCATTTAGTGGTCCACCAGATGAGTCTTTCTTTGAAGACCTTCCTACACCGCCCGTTGTGTCTAGGTTTACATCCCCTTTTCCATCAACCGGACATGCTGCTACCCCTACACCAATGGGTTTCGCCGCGTTTGCCACTCCCATTGATCACCAGGCTGGTCCATCTTCCCGCCCTAACGATGCTGCTGACATCCAGGTAACATATTATTTTACGATTATTATTTTTAGAATTCGTCATTATTTGTAATTGATTACTGATTGTTTTTTTTTATTTATTTTTTTTTTGTTAATCTTTTTTTAGCATCCGATCGACCGACCAAGGAGGGATTGTCGTCCAGATAAATTTCAGCAATTTCCGTATACCCAACAGGGACCCACTACAATCCTCCCTAAGAAACGTGGAGCTAAGGCTAATCTAAAAAAGAGTACGGCGACCATTCCGCGATTTAACCTAGAAGAATTACCGGTAGATGAAGAATTACCGGTAGATGATGCTGATGAGGATATTCAGGTTGTTGGTACAGCTTCTAGCTCACCTTTGGTATTTTATAATGTTGATCCTACAAAGGTACTACTAAAAATGTTTTTTATTTATTAACATTTCTTTATATAATTAATGAACTTGTAACCATATTGTATATAATTTATTTATTTATTTATTTTTTTGTTTAGGTACGGCGCACTAACTATGAAAGTTTGGAGGCATTCCTTTTGGAGCCATACGGGATATACCTTGATTGTCATCCAAAAGGTTGGGTTATGGATACTAGGTTCTGGCAATACCTACTTCCGGATTTATACATGCTGGGTAATGATCCGGGTCCATTGGACAAACGTGGTTGGTTGTCTGACGATGTAAGTGTATTCTTTTAAATTGTTTGAAGTTTAGATTATTTAAGTTTCAAGAACATTAAATGGTTAGGTTTAAACTTTTGAATCAGCATATGAATTGTTGGATGAAGTTATTAATGAGAAAATGGCACAACAACCAACCATGGACAGTGGCTAGATCATGGACGGCATCTCTTTCCCCGAGCGTTAATGGTTATGTGTCCATGCTTTCGATAAATCCGACGCTTAGGGGAACATTGGATGGTCACACACGTCCGTACCCGTCTTGGGATGTAGTACGTTATGTAAGTAAAGATCTTTGAATGTATATTTGTTTTGTATAAATTACTCTTTACAAGACTTTGTAATTGTGTATGCATAAATAAACTTTATATGTAGGTGTTGATGCCGATGAACCCGACAGGGAATCACTGGGTCACAACAATTATAGATTTGTATGATTCCAAGTTATTGGTTCTCGACTCTATGCACAGCATGGAACGTGGTGAAGAAATAAGAAAATTTGTATTGGCTTGGACCAAAGCTGTGAACACGTGTTTAGAACAGCTAGGACATTTTAGCAGGACAGGACGTAGGCATTACAGTTTCGAGTACCATTACAACAACGTAGAATATCCTATCCCACAACAAGGAAATTCAAGCGATTGTGGGGTAATCACATGTTGGCTAATACATGAGTTTGTTACGTATCATTGGCCACCGAAGTTTGATATGACTAATGTTGATGCCTTTTTCTCCAATGTTAGATGTAACCATGGTAAGGTGTTTTATCTAAGTAGGTGTGAGGATACTAGTTTATGTGGATATGATTAGTTAAGATGTTGTTAGTTGTACTCTTGAACAGTTTGTAATGGTATATGTTGATGTATAAAGTTTTTTTTGTTAACTTTCATTTAATTTATTTTTTAACCATACATAAACACGATACAATAACATTACATAGACACGAAACAATTAAATCATACAACGCTGTGTTTCATACACAGTAGATTGACAATATTAAGCATAAACAAAGGGTATGAAAAGGTGCATATTCATCCACTAAAAACGGTATTCTTGTCGATAACCTCAACCAAGTTCCTTTTTGTTATGTTAAGAGCAGGCGGTGATGATTTCGAGGTAAAGACCGAAACATTACGAAGTACCAAAACAGCTCCGACTTTGAGGTGTTTTTTATAATCCAGCTCTTCTGCAAGGACTTTGTGATGAATTGTACCAGCCATAGTCCCGGTTGGATCTTTTAGTGTACAGTTGAGGTCACCCAGCATGTTAGGAGTACAAGACTTGATAACAGCTACAACAAGTTCAAGTTTTCCTTTTACACAATGCTTCTTTATATCCCCAAAACAGTCAGTTACGATGACACCTTGAGAATTAAACACCTTATGAATCGCGCTCAACCATGGACCACTAGTAAAATGTTCATCCTCAGTGACGTCCTCATTTACTTTAGCTATATAATCCTGTGTTAGCACAAAACAATATTCGGGGCCACCCTCTCTGACGTCTGCATTTTTTTGAAGAATGGCTCGTTGAAGAATACCAGCCGGACCAGGTATTATCCAATCATCCTCGCTCATAGATGTTGACGAACCCGCAACGTTATGTGTTGGGGCGTAATTTTTTTGTTTTGGTGGAACGAATTGGGAATTTGTGAATCCGGTTTTCTTTTGTTGAGACATTGTGTGAATTTTATCTTTCTTTCAGTGAGTAGAATTGTGAGCAAATAAACGTGACTACACACGAGTATTTATACGAGAAATTTAATGGAGATGTCATATCATTGTCATATTTCGCGTTATAAATTACACGTACCCGTACGTGTCATGCAATTGTCAGATCAATGTCATATCATTGTCATATTTCGCGTAATAAATTACGCGTACCCGTACGTGTCATGCAATTGTCAGATCAATGTCATATCATTGTCATATTTTGCGTAAAAAGTTATACGCACCCGTTGGTGTCAAATCAACTGTCTAGTCCGTGTCATATCTTGTTTCAAAAAAGTAGTATTCTTGCAGCATTTTTCGTATATATTTAGTCTTTACAAACACCTTGATCCATATCAAACCAACAAAATGAGTTCAGTTTTGCAAAAATTCAAATGTGTTTTACATTTTGATAATACCGAACGAGGTGTGATTATGTATAGTAATATCACTTACTCATGGTTAGATGAAACTGTACGTTCTAAGTTCAAGTTGGATCCGAGTGTTCCGCTTAATTTCAAATTCTCGCACCCCGCATTTGATGTTCGCATGGATATCACTGACGATGATGAGGTAAGTTTCTTTGCTGAATTCGCTGTCACGAATCAAGAAATGCCGCATCTTTATGTTGCTAAAGCGAAAGCATTTGAAGAAATGCCATCTTTTATGCCAAACCAAGAAACCCCGACATTTTTTAACTTTTTTGAAACAAACACTAACCAAGAAATGGGGTATTCTGGTTATGAAGCCAACTATTTTTTAAATGAGGGGCCATCAAAAAATTTTGAATCAAATGATAATGAGATTTTTGAATCCGGTTATAAAGATGAGCCAAATTTCACAAAACCAAATTCATCATTTGCTTTTGGGTCAGATGACGAAGTTAATGATGATGCATATGATGAAGATGATGTTTATGCTGGGAAAAACGAGAACCAAAAACCAGTCCATAATAAATGGAAAAACATTTTTTCACTCATGCCTGATGTTCCAGAAACACCACTTTACCAGTCCAAACAAGTAATTTCAAACGATGACCCTATTGATACAAATATTTTCAAGGGAAAGTATTTTGACACAAGAGATTTATTAGACAGAACAATTAGGATGAAAAGTTTAGAAGAAGGTTTCCAGTTTTTAGTAGAAAGGGCAGAACCTATAAGATATTATGTTAAGTGCTATCATTTTAACTCATGCAAATGGAGAATTAACTCTAGACGCGTGGGAGATACACCGGTGTTTGAAGTTACAAGTTTGAATGATAATCACACGTGTGATAAAACAATAACATATCCTAACCATCGAAATGCAAATAAAAAAGTTATTGGTCACATTTTTAGTGAAAAGTTGAAAGATGCTAGACGAGATTTAAAACCAAGCGATATGCAAAGAGATATGTTATCGCAATTTAAAGCTAGTATATCTTACCAACAAGCATGGAGAGGAAAGGAGTATGGATTACAAATGATTAGGGGTTCACCTACGGAATCATTTGAAATGTTGCCGTATTATTGTCACAACCTAGTAAAAAAAAACCCAGGTACTATCACACGTATCAAGACAAATGAAGAAGGCGTTTTCGAGATGTTATTCGTTGCCATTGGTGTTTCTGTAAGTGATATTAATTTTCATGATTGGTTTCATAATTTTCATGAATGGTGTTTAATGTGTATTCAATTTTGTTATTCAGATTCGAACTTTCTTACATTGTCTTCGCCCACTACTTATAGTTGACGGGGCACATCTGAAGGGTGTCTACAAAGGTACAAATTTGTTAGCAGTCGGCATGGATGGAAACAACCAAATTGTGCCTATTGCTTACGGTATATGCAGAGGGGAAACTGGTGAATGTTGGTCATGGTGGTTTTCATGCCTTAAAGAATGCATAGCCGATAGACAGGGTTTGGTTATCATATCTGATAGGCATCCTTCTATCAGATTAGCTGTACAAAATGAATACCCATTGGCGTTTCATGGTATATGCTGTCGTCATCTAATGATGAATCTTTCTTTAAAAAGGGACACAACAAAGGCGCTATTTTGGAGGATATGCAAAGCGTATACACCTGACGAATTTGATAGCAAGATGCAAATACTCCTGTCCATTCAGCCCGAGGCGTTCCACAAGCTAATAGAGGCGGGTGTTCACAGATGGTCGAGAGCATACTGCCCACTAACTCGCTACAATTACTGTACTTCTAACAGTGTCGAGTCTGTTAATGCTTGTACCGTAAAATCAAGGAAGCTGCCTATAACAATGCTGACCGAGCAATATCGAAAAATGGTGCAAGCTTGGTATTTTAAACGGCGACAAGTGGCTGGTATTTATTGTCCCGATTCGTATAATTATATTTTTAGTAATTATCTTTAACATAAAGTCTCTTCTTAGAGCCTATTTGTTTATGCAGCAAATATGAAGCATGAAATAACTGATTGGGCATCCCATAAAGTGGAAAAGAGAAAAATGAAAAGCGCAACCTGGAATGTATACGGGGTTAACCAATATCGGTTCCAAGTTTTTGATGAGAGATACAATCGGGAAGTGAACTTAGGGTCTAGGACATGTGATTGCCGCAAATGGCAGCATTCTGGTATACCTTGCGGTCATGTTATTGCTGTGAGTAGATTTTTGGGTCAAAACACTTGTGTCCAGTACGTTCAGGATTGGTTCAAAAAAGGTAAATACCAAGCCACATATGCAGAGGCGGTGAATTTTGTTGGAGAGTTTCATGAATGGGAGTATCCATCAAATATACAGCCAATCAAACCTCCACGAATGGACAACCCACAACCCGGCCGGCCAAAAAATACCAACCGTATACGATCCCAGGGTGAGGAACCAAGGTTAAGACATTGTAGTAGGTGCGGTGAAGCTGGACACAATCGTGGCCAATGCAAGCAACCATTCGTCCCTGAGGAAATGTTAACCAAAAGAAAACAGTATCCCAGAAAGAAAAAACCCGTTAACAATCAACAACAAACACCTCAGTTATTCGAGTCACACCCAACTCAAACACATCATTACACCGTTCCTACTTATGATACATACCCATCTCATGTGTTTGGACATAACACATTCCCAACACAACCATATAATCAAAATTTGTACGCAACAGGACAATATGACCAAGGGCAAGCAAGTCATGAACAGCATGGTCATCATAACCCGGCACACGGCTATGAGCAATATAACTCCCAACCAAATCCCTCTCAACCATACCCGTCACAACATTTAAATGATCATAACACTCAACAGTCTAATAATAGTTGGTTTAATTTCTTTGGACAATAACTAGTTTGCACTTGTTACTTATGTATTTCACTATAATTGTAGTAATTTTGTAACATTTGTTACAAAGCTTGTAATAAATTTCTTTTTTAATTATAGCCTTTATTTCCCGAAAAGCCTAATAAAATAACTAGTTTGTACAAAATAATATTAAATTGATTAATCTTAAAACACTTCTGACACAGATATGACTACTCACCTTTATGGTAACTCCACCACTGACAAATAAATGACTATATATATATATATATATATACTTGTGGTATGTGGTTTCAAGTTATCAAAACCAATTGTGTCTTCTTTCATTCACCAAATGTCAACGTCTAATCACCATACATTTGAATTCACTATCAACTACAATGGAAAATTTATACTTAACCCACTAACATATGAAGGTGGTTCACACATGAATATTGTTGTCCCACAATTTGGTTTTCAAGATATGGTTACATATCTGAAGAGAAAATTACCATCCATGGTCCAAAATCTATATTACGTGTTGCCACAAAACGACACATTAAATGGTATGAAAGCAATCAAAGGCGATTATGATATTGATGTTATGTATGACTTCGCAAAAGTGGCAGGAAAGATCCAAATTTTTGTTTTCGAAAATCGCGAAGATCTAACAACAATATTGATTCCAGATGATGGTTGTTTGGAAGAATCATTTGCATGTGTAATTTCAGAAGAAACAAAATTTAAACGTGAAGAGTGTGTCCGATATCTACATGAAATGGTAGAGAAAAAAACAAACGTGAAGAGCGTGTCCGGTTTAACATTGAACGACAGAAAAAAAAAAAAAAAAAACTACCTCGCCGTATTCACAAACCATTTTCAATTTTATTGTTCACAATAATGGTCATCTGGTTTGCAATGAAGGAAATATAGAGTATGTAAATGGTTGGAAGATGAACATCAACATTCCAAGAATGAAGCTCGATGAGCTGAAACAATACTTGTCTAACATTCTCGATACGAAGATTCATGCTCTTTATTATGAAGTTCCGCACACTGGGTATTCAATCACCGTCAAGCTAAGAAACAACTATGATATGCATGTGATGTTTCATATTTCAGCATCACAAGGCGGCCAGTTGCAAGTTTACGTTGACCATTGCGGTGTCAATTTTATTATTGAAAAGTATGTATGCCCAAATGCTACTTTAGCAAAAATGATGGATCATGTGATAACAGACTACCCAAATGAAAACGAAGACGGAAGAAAAATCATACAACAATCGGATTACACTTTAGATCAAATGGTTGAATGGGCGGAACAAGAACACTTTCAAAATGAGGAAGCTAAAGCAAATGAACGTCATAAAGCCCTATGGAAGAATCGTTTCAATTATTAAGAATATCAATCAATAAGTGTGTTGTATGCCTTAAGAATGTCATCTATATATGACCTGTTTTATCAGTGATTCAATAAAGATTGCCATAAGTATCCAAATTAAAAAATTTATTCAAATAAGAGTACAAACGTTCATTAACAAATTACAAACCACTTAACATAAAACTAGATAAGCTCAATCGTCTTATTTGTTGGGTTGAACAACATACAATTGTGCCACCCCAGCAGTAGCATCACAAGCACATTCAACAAAAAACATTACCTCATCATCCTCAGTAATGTCAATACGATAATTAAACGAAGCCAACTTACAGGACAAATTAATCGGAATATTTGGATCTAAATTGAATTTCTTCAACACCAACCCAACTAACCCTGAGTACGTCAAATCATTATACATAATGACACCTCGATGCTGATCATCATAATGTAACACACATTTAAACTTCATAATGTTCGAATCCATGGATACTGTAAAGAGAAGTAACAATTATGTGTATATACCAAATCATAGCTACATTATAAATCAATTGAGGTCAGACAATTTTTTAAAGGTTATGACACTTTGAAATGACAAGTCACTGACAATGTCGTGTACGCTTAAAAGTTTACACGAAATATGACACTTTGAAATGACAAGTCACTGACAATGCCGTGTACGCTTAAAAGTTTAAAGGTTATGACACTTTGAAATGACAATTCACTGACAATGTCGTGTACGCTTAAAAGTTTACACGAAATATGACACTCTGAAATGACAACTCCCTGACAATGTCCTGTACGATTAAAATAACTGGTTTTACCCATATGCAGAGGCATGTCAGTAATTTTCGCCCATTTTATTTCATAATATCAATTGCCAAAAAGGTAAAACTACTACTATAAAACAAAACGTTATATATACGAGAAACCAAAACTATATATGCATGTTGCTTTAATGAAAGTAAAAAAAAAACTTACAACTCTTTTATGAAAGTAGTCTAAACCACGTTACAAACCAAAAACCCCTCCACGGGTACAAGTGATATGACAAGGTGGATGATGACAGATTATCAACATAATACTTATTCACAAGCTCGACTCTTGAATGATAATATAATATAATGATAGCGATCAATATTACCCGAGGAAAGTAGGAGATGTATTTTATTTTAAAAAAGAGTTGCGTTGAGCCAGAGATAGGAAATGGATAAATTTTCAACTTAAATGAAATCCTACTAATTGATTTCAAACGAAAAAAATAATAATTAAAAAGGGATTATTAAAAAGCATGTATGGTCTCATCCGACAGTAAATGACAAGTCACTGACAATGTCGTGTACGCTAAAAAGTTTACACGAAATATGACACTCTGAAATGACAAGTCACTGACAATGTCGTGTACGCTTAAAAGTTTACACGAAATATGACACATTGAAATGACAAGTCACTGACAATGTCGTGTACGAATTATGAGTAAGCTTTTCCATTTGCTTCTAAAGTCTTTTTCAGGTATTTTGTAGTGATACCACTATAAATTAATCACCAACATTCCACACATAAACCAAACAGGTTTATCTAAAAATTAAAACAAAACAATGTCACACAACAATTCACCAGGTAACAAGGGGGATGATAAAAATCACGTGGTGCATCAGCAAAACTTGGTTGAGCAGCAAAATAACATTGTAGAGACGCATCAGCAAAACATGACAGAGGAGCAGCGAAAAAGGTTTTTGGATAGCTTGGTGGAGGAACAAGTCTCAAAGCCTATAGAGCGGCATGAAATGTTGAATTACATAAGTTGGATTAGGGCTCTTAACATTTACTATGAACTATTGAAAGAAACAAAGGATGAGACGAAAAGGGATGCAAGCAGGGAAGATAGCTCTGGTTCTAGCCGGTTGGGGTGAAAGTTTGATGATTATGGTGTTTGTAATATTTTAGTATGTTGTAACCTGGTTTTTATTTAATGTATCGTATGGTAGCTACTTTTTACTCCTTGATTGTAATAGTACCTTCTTTAATTCTACCAGTTCCGTTTTTTATGTAATGTGAAATTGTAGTCAATGCAAGTATAATAACCACAACATTTATATTACTTGAAACAACAACTACAACAATAACATACGATACGATAACTAAGAAACAGAAATTCAAACAACTAAAAAACAATACGATAAATAAACATAAAACTATGATTCAATTAAATGAATCATCCGACACATATCCCTCGTGACTCGAGTAGGAGGCACTTGAGTCGTCCTCACTCGATGGCACAGGTGGAAGACCCCGAGCCCAACGCCTTTCGGCTCTTCTGTTCCTCCGATCCCGTTTTCCTTTGAGGTACGCCTCACGCTCCATATTCTGACGGGCCTGCTCAGCTTCATGATCCCGTAGCACTTCCATATCCAGCTCATACTGTTCGTCCTCAGTCAATTGACGAATCATGGGTTGGTTTATCTCTGGAAACATTACTTCTAGTGGAATGACAGGTGGTGGGTTGTCATGCACTTGGAAGCTCGGAAACAAATCTTGGGGTGGAGTGGGAGGTGGTGGGTTGTCATGCACTTGGAAGTACTGCCACAGTTCTTGTGGTGTAAACGCAGGTGGTAGATGCTGTGGTGGGTTGTCATTCACGTGGTAAAACGGAAACAGATACGGTGGTGGAGTGCCAGGTGGTGTGTGAAACGAATCATTTTCAGGTGATGCATGGTTTGACATTGTGTTTGAGGAAGAAAACTCAGTTAGTATGTAAATTGTGTGTGTATGTACCATACAACAATACCTATTTATAGACCCAAAAAAGTGAACGATACCTACTAAACCCTAAAACTGAAACCCTAAACCCTAATAATAAGACGTAACATACTTTTCCCATTCCCCATGCAAAATTTATGGGTGTCGCGTATGGAAAAGTGGGTCTCGCGTATGGTTGTACGCGACATGCTATATAATTTTTTTTTTGCCCGAGCTAGCTTCTTGACACGTGTGGTCTCGCGTATAGGTGTACACGACATGCATAAAATATATATATATATTTTTTTTTGGCCCGAGCTAGATTCTTGACACGTGTCCTCCCCTTGTGTCGCGTATGGATTTAAGGGGAATGCTGGGGTACTTTTGAAAACGGCGGATACATGGGGTATTTTGTGACATACCCCTCCGTGCAGGGGTATGTCAGTAATTTTCGCTATTTCAAATGCAATTCACTTTTATTAAAAATGTAGACTTTTAAATAATTTTGTATTAAGCACACATTTTGGTATGTTAAGTGTGTTTATTTTTCAAGTTCTTTATAAAATTAATGTTTTGTTTTAATTGCTTGTTCTTATTGCTTATCTAAAGTTTAATCTTGGTTTATTTTATAAAATGCATTTTTTTAGAGTTTAAATCAAATAAAGTTTTAGTTTTGTTTTTTTATATATAAATCATCATTTTTAGTCACTTTTAAATCTCATTTTATCATTTTTTTTCTATTAAAGTTTTAAACTTAATGCATTCTTAGTTTAAAATAGTTTCAAAACTCATTTTCTTTATAAAATTAGTACATTTTATCTTATATAGATATCCAAAAACCACAAAAATATCACAGTTTAGATGGTGATGATTATGGAGCAATCAAAAGGAGATTATGGGTAGTGATCTTATAGATTGGGTATTATTTGGTAATCTAGAGTTCATTTTGTCCGCATTCTTTGACTTGGTGAGTTTTAATCCTTCTCTATTTTTAGCTTTCTTTTTATTATTATGCATGATTAGTTTTATCATTATGTTATTTTTTATGCGTAACTTAGAGTAGATTTATTGATGCTTGTGTAGACGATGATTGCCTTTAGTTTAGATAATTAATATTTTTGTGTTTTTGGGATTGCTAGGTTAGATGCTTTGACCTTTTAAGATTTGAATTGGATAAGAATGTATGATTTGAAGTGGTTAGTTTTGGAGACCTTCAGGCTAGCTTTCCAATTATCATTAGGGTTAGATGAATGAGACTTCAAAGTCTAGCCATTTTAGATATTCAATTGTCAAATGCATTATTTAGCTTGCGATTTTTAGGCTATGACTTATAGTTATTAGGAATCACTTTTGGACAACTTCAGGTTGGTTTCTTATTTAGCTATCACGTCGGACAACATGAGACCTCTGAGTTTGACCTTGTTATTACCCCAAGCATTATTAATTATTTAAATTAAAAGTAACCTAGTCTTAACTTGCATCATATTTTCCCTTGCCTTAGATTTAAGTTACCTTTATATTTTGCCTTAGTTATGTTAGTTTATCCTCCAAAAATCCAAAACCCCCTTCTACTGAGAATCAATTGACACCGAAACGACGAACCTCAGATCACCACTCCCTTAATATGATACTCGGGAGATCTATATCTCACCAAGATACTACTGTATTAAGTTTTGTATATATCCTACTGTTTTTACAAATATTTTTGGTGGCCTCCAACGACTCCATCATGCAGCACAGTGCGAAAGATATTAAGATCCGCCTCGAAAACTTGTCGATTGATCCTACATGTTAGTATACTAGTTCGTTATGAGTAATCGGCTGTACACCAGAACTGTTGGATATATATTTATGGGATATCTGCAGTAAGAGTGAAAGTGGGAAATATTGGCTATCGTCTGAGGATGTTGTAGATGATTTGTTGAGGACATTTGAAGGTTGTTGGTATGTAGGAGTTTGTTTTACGATTTCTTTTTCTCTTCATAAGGGTACAAGTTGTTCAGCTGTAAGTATTGGTTGTTGTTCTTGTTGTTCATCGTGGTCTTGTTCATGTTAATATGCCATAGTGAATTCTGAAATGAAATAACGTATGAGTTAGTTTCAAAAGAATACAAAGCAAAGTTTTTTTGTTCTATGTCTGTTTTTGTACTATGGAAATTCTTTTTTGAGTATGTTTTTATTTAGTTTCTTTCTCATGTGCTTTGTACTTGTTTTTTCTGACAAAAGAAGTATGCTCTTTTCTTTTCAGATATGATTTTATCTCTCGTTCTGTTTTTGTTAATCCTTACTTTAATGTTTATTTTTAAACTTGATACTTTTCAAAAGCCTTTAAGGTAAAGACATAACGTAGTTTTTGTGTTTTCATGCTGAAATTATAAGTTAGACTTACCATCTGTAACCACCCATAAAATCCCATCAATATCATTTCCTCCACGATACCAATAGTAGGTATTCTCCGAAGTAAATTTTTGCTTTTCCTTTCTTTGCATGCATGTAATGACTCACTAGACCTACTCACGTATCTTCTCAAGCCAAATATCCGTATAACCATAACACATGAACTCTTAATCTAAGATCACTACAACACCACAATAAGTAATTTATCATCACAACATACTGAATCTATCACAATACCAAAACAAACCCTAATTAAGCCCTATGTGTTTACAAAACCCTAATTGCTTATCTAAACTAGTTTGAAAGTACTCAAGGCTTATGTAGGAGTTACATTAGCAACTTTACAATATCTTAGACTCCCTAAACCTTAGTACAACTCTTTAGAAGCTTAGGTACAAGTCTGTTAAGCACAAAACCCTAACTAGGTCTTATAAGTCCCAAAACTAGGTTAAGCCTTCCCAAACCTTTACCATAAGCTACCACCACTTAGTATAACCTTCTTAGGACTTAATATTAGTCACTAAGCACCTATAGGAACCTAATCTAGGCACTAAACCTTAAGCTAAACCCTAATCTCTCACTAAGTAAGATTATGTCTAAATTAAACCTAAACTAGTTAAAACCTAAAAATAAGCACCTCAAGCACCTCAACCAAGTAGCCTAGCACCTTGGTCAACCTAAGCACCCTCCCTAGCACCTCCCAAGCTAGCACATAAAGTGGTGGATCACCCCCTTATCACCACCTTGTGCCACGGCATCATCACAACCACAAACACCTCCACGCCACCACCTAGCTTCCATGAGTCATCTTTGTAGCTTATAAGAGTCATGTATAGCTGGTAAGAGTCACCTCCCCCCCCCCTCGTGACACCTAGCCTTCCCTTTCTTCCTTTCCACTCCATTCGACCCTATAAATAGCTCCATACCCTCCACCTTTTCAAATCACACCACCACTCCTTTCTACCTTAAAATTTATGTAGCTAGTACTAGTACACAAGCCTTAGAAGGCATATAAGTCGAGTAACTAAGCCCTAGGTCTTTGTCGAGTTACATTTCTAGCCTATAAAACCCTAGTTCTCACGTTAACCCTCCCCTTGACCAAGTAAGATTTATTTTTTATTCTAATAGCTTTATTACAGTACTAGGATAGTTATAGGATGCCTTAGAACCTTTGCTTAAGCTTTGATCGTTTGCTAGTTTACATTTTAAAACCCTAATTTGAGTCGAATTGCTAATAACATGCTATAATACCTTAAATTAAGCTATAAGTTAGTTTAGGAAACTTAGATAAGCTAATAATAGTAAACCATAAGCTAGGAAACTCTTTTGTTTCATAAAAATATAGTTTGCATGGAATTAGGACTAGTTTTGCAAAAGTTTCCATGCATAGGGGTATATATGGTAACTTTCTGAAAATATTAAGTCTAGGGACTATTTTTGACATTTCGTAGAAGTATTAATTATTAGGACCCTTTTTGCAAAGTTACATAACCTTAGGATAAAAGTTATAATAGTTATAAACCTATAAGGACTAGTTTTGCAAATATTAGTAAGTCAAGGGTATAAATGGTAAATTTAGAAAACTAATAAGTCTAAGGGTCATTTCTGTCATTTTTATAAAATATATAAGTATAGGGGCTAATTGTGTAAAGTCTAGATAGTTAGAAATCTAAATAAAATAAAGTATATAAGTTTAGCGTAGAAATTATAAATATGTGAAACTTAAAGGTTAATAAGTAAAGTATTATCCTGAAAACAAAAGCATGACACAATAGTATGGAGATTCATGTGAGGGGTTTCATTTGGGTATTCGTTTTGACGAGTTTGCTGGGTTTAGGAGTTAAAGTGCCCTGGCTCCTAAAACGTATACAACATGACCTCTGGATTATGATAGCCCGAACGGTGTTATGTTATAACTAAATATAAAATACTAACTCAATAGTAGGGAGCTTCGTGTGAGGAGTTATATACTTCTGAATTATGATGGCCCGAACGATATTATGTTAGCAACATAATACAATACTAGGGAGCTTCATGTGAGGAGTTATACTTCTTGATTACGATGGCCCGAACGGCGTTATATTATAAACATAGAAACCCTAGGAGTAATTACTTAAGAAACTTAAAATAACTAAATAACTTAACCACACAAAGACACCTACAAAACCCTTAGGACACGTGAGTAAGGCAATCTAGTTTCCGAGTCACTTTTCACATCAATCACATCATCCTTAAGCCCAAGTGAGTTCATAGCCTCACTCTTTTTAAATGCTTTACAAACCCTGTGAGGGGAGATAAATGCTACTTGCTTTTCTTTTAAATCGAATACAAGTCTTTTTCTTTGGTTATTGCACGAGTGTTACTTTCTGCCACCATTACATAACAAAAATTCATGAACCATAATCACTTGTGGGGGTACCCAAGTGAACGCGAGTATAGTTGATAGATCTATTGGAGTTTGACAACTCCCGTTGGTTTGCCCCAGCCGGGTACCAATAAGTACTATACTTGAAACCTCTAAAGGATTAACTTTGGTAAGTTATCCTTATCCCTGTCCCATCATGTACTGGTCTGCAGTGCTATAACACCCCCATTTTAACGACGCAGCGGAATACAACATGGGGTGCTATTTGGTCACATTGTACAAATAAAGTAAACAAATTCAAAATGAAAATGTTTTTAATAAAACTTTTGCATACAAAAGCCATTCAGAGTTAAACAAAAGAGGTCCCAAATAAGTACAAAGTTTAGAGATACATAAGATAATAAAAGTTTTGGTCTTTTCTTAAAAGAAAATTTATTTAGAACATGAGCCATCTTGATATCCATCTCTTGCGCCGCCCATCCAAGCCGAAAGTCACTTATGGACCTGAGATAAACATGCTAAAAGTCAACACAAAGGTTGAGTGAATTCATAGAGTTTAATAAGTAATCAGGTGAATACAAGATAAATCAGTTTAAAATACGATGGGCTACGTTGTTATACGCCCATAATTAAGTTGACATGTAACAAATACAAGTCGGGTAATAAAGATTTATAGCATTGAGCTCATGAAACCGAACCTTGACCTAGTTTAATAGTGCCCCAAAAAGGTAAGATTTGCCATTTACCACGTAATCTCTCAATATTATGTGACCGTTGATGTATGAGCGCTACTCACCCGGCCAGGCCCGCCAAGCCAAATATGCATATTCATAATACTAGCTTTCCCCTGGAATTAACGGTTCATGATGGGGACTTAATTGACAAGAAATACTCAATGTGTATAATCATGTAATCAGGTCAAGCATACCAAAATAAAAATACTTGTATTCAGTTTGTAAAACTAGCATGTATCCCCCTCGCGAGGTTTATAAAACATTAAATGAGTAAAGGCGAGGCTATAAACTCACCGTGAACAAAAGAGGTAATATGAAACGAGCAAGCAAGTGAAGAAAGATAGCCGCGAAGCTCTACGAAGAACCTAAACATATATACGTTGTCTTAGGTTTTAGAAAATAAATATTGATATATTTTTGTTGTATATAAATTATACTCTTACTTATGCTTGGTACATAATTCCTAAATATATCAAGTGTTCAAAAATAAAGTTTTAAAGATATAATCATCTGGGTTTTTGAATCCTTTATACTTTTAAAGTCAAAGCTGTTAACATTTTTATAATTTGCACAATTTAGAAAATTCGTCACTCTTAAACCGTATGTCGAAAAATTAAGTTTCTTATATCCCCGGAAAGGTATTTGTCTGTACTAACAAGTTTTGTGGGTCCCACTAGACTAAAAATTACTTAACAGTAGAAAAATAATCCATTTACCCATAGTATTCAGCCTAACAGTTTTCAATATCACAACAGTCCCACGAAAAATGCGATATCTAGAGTTCTACAAGTCCAATTAATTCCCCGTTTGTGGCCATGTTTAAGTTAAGATGTTACCTACATTTCATAAAACTGGGCCAAGTAGTGAGAATGAACATATCACTGAGATTTTTACCATTTAAATCTGTAACTCAGAATCTGGCATGTTTCACGAAAATATTTCTATTTTAATCATCATAATGAGTTATTCGATGAAATACCCGTCAAAATGACCACAAGACATAGGGCTACAACTACATATTTTTAGTTTAGGTCCAATGTTTACTGATTAAATCAGTTTATTCCGTTTTTACCCCTGAATCAGATTCACAGTTTGCATGTTTAGTCCTTTAGGGTTTTCTAGTGTTTAAACTTATGTACCAAGCCTAACCAAGCATTATAATTTATATAAGGCTCAAATACATCAAGTAATATAACATTTACAGTAGTGAAAATAAAAATAAAATGAAAATGGAGTGATTGGTTTCCTTACAATCTTTGAAGAACAAGAAAATCAAGAACAATGGACCACAAAACCTATGATTTTACCAATAACCCTTGAACCATTTTCTTTCAATCTTTTACCCAACTTTTTCACCTTGCTTTACCCTTAATAATACCTTAAAATATCAGACCTTGAACACCTTAAAACCCTTGAATAAACTCTTGCTAAGAACTTCCAAGAAAACCTAAGATTTGATGAGATTTATGTGTTGTTTGAGTGTAATAAATCAAGAACAAGACTAGGGCTTCAAGATCTTTAATTCAAATCAATATAGTAGTAAAAGAATTGATGAAATATGTTTGTTTTTGCTGTTTTGAGTCGTTCATGGTGAGGAGAAAACAAGGAGGATAAGTTTTGGTGATATAAACTATGTAGGATATGTATTGTAGTGATAGCATGCAACTTGAGTGGAGTACACATGTCCTTATGAACTCATAAGCACATGAAACTCTATAAAACTTTAGTAAATCACATGGACAAGTGTCCATGTTGTTTTAGACGTTTTTGACAAAAGGGGAGGGGTTTAGTGGGTTGATTTTGTATAAAACTTGAGTTACAATGTGTAGTTTGATCCCGGTAATTTAAAACATGGAGTTTTTAAAACGCGTAATGTAATACCGGGTAGTGTATAAAATGTAAAACATATAAAAATGTTATCACTTGTAAAAATAACTACTTTTAATATATTAGTTGAGTCATAGGTTTATCGGAGTGTTTAAATGTCGTTAAAACTGAAACCGTGAGTTGAAAAACGCGTTTGGTGACACCGGTTCTTGATAAAAGTGACGTAAACTATAAAATTGAAACGACAAGTATAAAACTCACTTTTAAATATGAAAATAAGTTAAAATGTATAAAATATGTAAAATTATCATAGTCTAAGGTTGGTTCACATTGTAAAAATTATAAAACGTAAATTTAAATTGCGTAAAACGTAAAAGGTGCAAGGTTTTCGTATAAATGGAAAATTTGAAAATTTGACTTTTAAAATAGGATTGTAAGGAAACAAAAATGCATAAAAATGTAGAGTAGACATAGTATAGTAGTGGTTGAATAAATTGAACGAATCATGACATACGCGGATAACTTCCGACGAAGTTAATTATAAAAAAAAATAGTTAAATAATAAAATATTAAAATTAGTGACATGAAATTTTAGAAATGTCACAGCAGGTACCCCTTAAGAGAGCGCCGTCCCGGGGCTCAACTCGCTTTATCTCTAAACGGTTCACTTGCGAAAAGATGAGGATTTGTTTAGTTGTTTTGCTCAATCGTATAAATACAGCTGAATTGTTATACTCACACAAGAATTTTGTGACTCTGGAAAACCAAGTCAAAACATAGTCCTAATATAACTATTTCCAGTATCTTAAAATTCATTTTTAAGTCGAACATAGGTGGTCAGTCTATGTTCCACTGTCCCTAGGTTAAATATAAGTGACCAGCCTATATTTAACCGAGGCTTGATGAATTTTGAAATACTCAACTTAGTTATACCTGTAATATGTCCGTTGTCTACACCGAGCCAGAATCACGGAACTTTAACAATGAAGGTTTCTGAAGAGGACTTGATGAATGTAGAGAAAGTTGCTGAACTTCAGCTTTTGTAGATGATGAATCAGTTTATAAGAATTATAGGAGAATGAAGAACGATAACATAATAACAAAAATAGTTATGATTTGCAAGAAAATATCTAAATGATTTATAGGGTGGTGAAAATTTTGGTATAAGGTAAATGATAGAGCGATCTGTAAGATGATAACAAATTGTCCTTTCGGAACTAGTCAAAACAGTTTATGTAACGGTAGTACATTAGTGATTTAGTTTATAAGATGACGGTCATGTAGTTTGTAAGGGAGTGACAAAATGATTGATGGATAGTGACAAACATTGCAAAATATTTTAACGAAATGATTTATAAAGCGATAGTATAATAGTTAAGTTAATGGCAAAATTGTTTGTAAGGTGCTTACAAAATAGTTTATATGAGACTAACAAAGGTGTTCATAAGTAGATAGTAAGTATGGTTATTCGCTTTACAAGGTATTAGTATGGTAGTTCTTTGAAGAGTAGTAATTACATTGATAATATTGTGAAAGAAAGTTTATATAGTAATAATGGAGTTGTTTATAAAATGGTAGTGAAATTTCCAAGGTAAATAAATAGAATATGATGGGTTTCATATAAAATACCGTTGTGTAAGGTCATGAAAAGATTTTAAAGCTCATAGCATTACTCACAATTTTTGGGAAAATAAATGGGACCACTGTGTCAACCACATTGTTTGAAAAAAAATAAATAAATAAATAATTTTTTGAGGATCATCAAAATGAACAAATATGTATTACAGCTTAGTAGTTTTGGTGAAATAGACACATAATTTTGAAGAAATAGGGTTTGACATGATGCTCTGGAGACTGAGTACATAAAGGATAAGAATTGGTAAAACATTTATAAGGATAAGTAGTCGAGAGTAAATCAAGTACATATAAATAGTCTTTATATATGTAGTATCAATAGTGATGCTTAAGAAAGTAAGCGGAAATGCTCGAAAAACATGTGTTCACGGGGAGTAAGACATCCAATAGAAATTTATAAAGTTTAATAGGTTTCGATGTTATATGAAATGATGTAACATACGGTGATGAAAGAGTTTGGAGACCATTGTAATCACATACAATGTCAGATAAATAAGATAGACCATTGTAATCGCATACAATGTCAGATAAATAAGATAGACCATTGTAATCGCATACAATGTCTAGAAGATTTTAGTATTCACTTGGAGAAACCTTATATAGAAATATATTGATGTTTCAGGAAAAGCAAGATGGTCGAGAAATATTACAAGTGCAAGTGATAATATTTATTATGTGCATACGTATAACGATGGTGCAATCAAAGAGATGTGTATAAATTTCCGGATGGAAGTTTATAATGCTCATGAATAGCATAAAATACAACAAGGAATTTTGTGCATAAAGTGCATATATAAGGAGTGATATTTCGTGGATTATCGGACAAGATAGGATATAATTATAGTGCTTATAATTATTTTTAATATAGCATGATTAAGATATATATATATATATATATATATATATATATATATATATATATATATATATATATATATATACAAGGGAGAAGTAGGAAGCTCGGGAGTAGGCGCGCATGGATATCGGACAAGATGATGGAAGCTCATGATTTTGAAAAAAATAAAAATAAATGATTATAGTCTAGGTTTTTAAAAACAAAAAGACCTAGTTCACTATAATTTGTGCTCTGATACCATTCTATAACACCCCCATTTTAACGACGCAGCGGAATACAACATGGGGTGCTATTTGGTCACATTGTACAAATAAAGTAAACAAATTCAAAATGAAAATGTTTTTAATAAAACTTCTGCATACAAAAGCCATTCAGAGTTAAACAAAAGAGGTCCCAAATAAGTACAAAGTTTAGAGATACATAAGATAATAAAAGTTTTGGTCTTTTCTTAAAAGAAAATTTATTTAGAACATGAGCCATCTTGATATCCATCTCTTGCGCCGCCCATCCAAGTCGAAAGTCACTTATGGACCTGAGATAAACATGCTAAAAGTCAACACAAAGGTTGAGTGAATTCATAGAGTTTAATAAGTAATCAGTTGAATACAAGATAAATCAGTTTAAAATACGATGGGCTACGTTGTTATACGCCCATAATTAAGTTGACATGTAACAAATACAAGTCGGGTAATAAAGATTTATAGCATTGAGCTCATGAAACCGAACCTTGACCTAGTTTAATAGTGCCCCGAAAAGGTAAGATTTGCCATTTACCACGTAACCTCTCAATATTATGTGACCGTTGATGTATGAGCGCTACTCACCCGGCCAGGCCCGCCAAGCCAAACATGCATATTTATAATACTAGCGTTTCCCACGGAATTAACGGTTCATGATGGGGACTTAATTGGCAAGAAATACTCAATGTGTATAATCATGTAATCAGGTCAAGCATACCAAAATAAAAATACTTGTATTCAGTTTGTAAAACTAGCATGTATCCCCCTAGCGAGGTTTATAAAACATTAAATGAGTAAAGGCGAGGCTATAAACTCACCGTGAACAAAAGAGGTAATATGAAACGAGCAAGCAAGTGAAGAAAGATAGCCGCGAAGCTCTACGAAGAACCTAAACATATATACGTTGTCTTAGGTTTTAGAAAATAAATATTGATATATTTTTGTTGTATATAAATTATACTCTTACTTATGCTTGGTACATAATTCCTAAATATATCAAGTGTTCAAAAATAAAGTTTTAAAGATATAATCATCTGGGTTTTTGAATCCTTTATACTTTTAAAGTCAAAGCTGTTAACATTTTTATAACTTGCACAATTTAGAAAATTCGTCACTCTTAAACCGTATGTCAAAAAATTAAGTTTCTTATATCCCCGGAAAGGTATTTGTCTGTACTAACAAGTTTTGTGGGTCCCACTAGACCAAAAATTACTTAACAGTAGAAAAATAATCCATTTACCCATAGTATTCAGCCTAACAGTTTTCAATATCACAACAGTCCCACAAAAAATGCGATATCTAGAGTTCTACAAGTCCAATTAATTCCCCGTTTGCGGCCATGTTTAAGTTAAGATGTTACCTACATTTCATAAAACTGGGCCAAGTAGTGAAAATGAACATATCACTGAGATTTTTACCATTTAAATCTGTAACTCAGAATCTGGCATGTTTCACGAAAATATTTCTATTTTAATCATCATAATGAGTTATTCGATGAAATACCCGTCAAAATGACCACAAGACATAGGGCTACAACTACATATTTTTAGTTTAGGTCCAATGTTTACTGATTAAATCAGTTTATTCCGTTTTTACCCCTGAATCAGATTCACAGTTTGCATGTTTAGTCCTTTAGGGTTTTCTAGTGTTTAAACTTATGTACCAAGCCTAACCAAGCATTATAATTTATATAAGGCTCAAATACATCAAGTAATATAACATTTACAGTAGTGAAAATAAAAATAAAATGAAAATGGAGTGATTGGTTTCCTTACAATCTTTGAAGAACAAGAAAATCAAGAACATTGGACCACAAAACCTATGATTTTACCAATAACCCTTGAACCATTTTCTTTCAATCTTTTACCCAACTTTTTCACCTTGCTTTACCCTTAATAATACCTTAAAATATCAGACCTTGAACACCTTAAAACCCTTGAATAAACTCTTGCTAAGAACTTCCAAGAAAACCTAAGATTTGATGAGATTTATGTGTTGTTTGAGTGTAATAAATCAAGAACAAGACTAGGGCTTCAAGATCTTTAATTCAAATCAATATAGTAGTAAAAGAATTGATGAAATATGTTTGTTTTTGCTGTTTTGAGTCGTTCATGGTGAGGAGAAAACAAGGAGGATAAGTTTTGGTGATATAAACTATGTAGGATATGTATTGTAGTGATAGCATGCAACTTGAGTGGAGTACACATGTCCTTATGAACTCATAAGCACATGAAACTCTATAAAACTTTAGTAAATCACATGGACAAGTGTCCATGTTGTTTTAGACGTTTTTGACAAAAGGGGAGGGGTTTAGTGGGTTGATTTTGTATAAAACTTGAGTTACAATGTGTAGTTTGATCCCGGTAATTTAAAACATGGAGTTTTTAAAACGCGTAATGTAATACCGGGTAGTGTATAAAATGTAAAACATATAAAAATGTTATCACTTGTAAAAATAACTACTTTTAATATATTAGTTGAGTCATAGGTTTATCGGAGTGTTTAAATGTCGTTAAAACTAAAACCGTGAGTTGAAAAACGCGTTTGGTGACACCGGTTCTTGATAAAAGTGACGTAAACTATAAAATTGAAATGACAAGTATAAAACTCACTTTTAAATATGAAAATAAGTTAAAATGTATAAAATATGTAAAATTATCATAGTCTAAGGTTGGTTCACATTGTAAAAATTATAAAACGTAAATTTAAATTGCGTAAAACGTAAAAGGTGCAAGGTTTTCGTATAAATGGAAAAATTGAAAATTTGACTTTTAAAATAGGATTGTAAGGAAACAAAAATGCATAAAAATGTAGAGTAGACATAGTATAGTAGTAGTTGAATAAATTGAACGAATCATGACATACGCGGATAACTTCCGACGAAGTTAATTATAAAAAAAATAGTTAAATAATAAAATATTAAAATTAGTGACATGAAATTTTAGAAATGTCACAAGTGCCTCATGATCTGGACTGTTAACGTGCGGTTTCATGAGCTTAGTGCAATAACTCTTTCTCATGATAATTGTATATGCATTGCAATTATCAAAAACCCTACATTTTTCCTTGAAGGGTGTAACATCTGAACCCTGAGGAAACTTGTATTCATACTACCACTTAAACCTATGACTCTCACTCAACACTTAGTGTTGACTTTTAAGTATGTATCCTAGGTATATAGCTTTTACGGATCTATGGCACAAGGCGGCACTGAACTTGGAGGACTTTCAACCCTGTTATCATTCAAAGTACTCTTTTCACACTTAGATTTACGGGACCTCTTTGTAATAAAACTCTGATAATTTAATGAATGATATAGAGTTTTATAAAACGTCTCATTTCGAGTCGTTTTCTATTACTATAACTGTGATTCCATAAGGTAATACCCCAAATCTAAATCCGCTACGATCTATGTAAATGGGGGTGTTACACTGATGCGTGGGAATTGCACCAGGCTTTACCTCTCGAGGGATCTCGAGAAGCTTACAACCCCCACCAGGCAGTGTACCTGATCGTTGTAGTATAGTATAGTGACAAGTACCGGGGGATTGATCGTTCAACTCAGGAATAGTGTCGCTAGAATTAGAAATCCTAAAAACTAGGTCTAGAGGTGAGGGATGATTCTTTTTTGTATTTTTATATTTTATGAAAAGCAATTAAAATCTCGGGTTTTGGAAGAGTGGGCGGAATTAGTTGCTAGTCAACTAACCCAATAACTAAGATGCAATCAAAATAAAATAACAGAAATGTAAATAAAGCTAATTAAACTAGTGGTGTGAACAGTAATTGGGAGAATTGTGTTTACTTAGATTTCACTACTCCCTAGATATCTTTTACAGGTTAATTGTTTGTTACAGTTGCGTGGATGACGGGTTATATTCCTTAATACCAATTGTGGGGTGGCGTACGTACTTCCCCAACTCTATAAGGTCCTACTTCACTCATATGTCGAGCCTGCAAGAAGCTCCTAACATGGGATCACTAGAATTCGCTCATGCATTAAATACAACCATAAAAACCTAGTACGCATTGGTTCATGTTTCTTAAGACGTTCAAGCAAGTTACACAATGCAGATCTGCCAGTTTTCTTAAGCCTAACATCGAAATCATTCATCCATTACAACTATAAACAAGCAATCAACCTATAATCAACATCTAGGTTTCATTACATCTAAGCAAACACACAAAAGATCTAGCCTAGCATGTTAAAATCAAGACAAGCGTAAGATATATTCAAACAACACATAAACATATTGAATGAATTGAAAGGATACTTATCTCAATTGAACATGAAAGGTTTCAAGGGGTGAAAACCCTTGAAAATACTGTAAAAGTCGTGCTAGGGTTTATTAAGTTCGACCCTAAAATTTTCCTTCTTTTAGAATGAAAATAACAAAGAGTATATATAGATTTCCTAAGGTGACGGCGTCAAGAAGAAAGTTCTGACGCCGTCATCCCGCCGCCCATAATATTCTCGGACTGCCTAGATCCAGATCTGACGCCGTCACGTGTAAGGTTGTTCTGGTGATGTGCGTTTTATTAGTACAAGTTTTAAAATTTATAAACACGAATTATCCGATTATTATCTAGCACATATGAGCAAGTATACTCGTCCGGTGTAATAAAGGTGGGTAAGTCGAGATCGTCCCAAGGGATTTGGTGGTTTTAGTAATAAGAAAATCGTTTGTTAAATAAGGGTTGTCAATCCAAATTTATGTAAAATCTTAAAAGAAACTCAATAAAAACTAAACATATACTTGTGTATAATTCCTTGATTAGTAATTAGGAGTATCGTAACAATTTGAGTATGAAGTTTGGTGTAAAACTTGTTATGATGCGCAACTAAAAATGAGTAGTTATACAATCTATGATGTATGTCATGTTTTCACTACCACTAAGAATTCTATCACCTAAATGACTCCTTTCGGACATATCAAATTAGTATGACAATCCTATAAACACATGGTTGTTTAGAAAATCAATTCTTTTCTTATGAATTCCTACGAATCCTTTCGGTCCTTTTTCGTGATGAAATCGTCTCAAATCTATTTTAACAAGTAAATAAGATGGTTGTCAAGCATCCTATTCCATACTAATTTGGTGCATTAATATTTTGGAATAAAAACAAGTTGAAATTCCTTTCGGACCTATTTTTCAAGAAATTGTTTTTACCGACAAATTAAGCAAGAAAAGATGTTATTTCAACAAACTCATAAAATAGATATGTTTTCATGCATCACCTTTTTCATAAAATAATACTCCATTAACCAATCACATCATATACACAAGTATATCACAAATTACTCCATCGCAATCATATTAAAACACAAGTAAATAAGAAAACTTTCATAAAACTTAAAGTAACAATTGTTCTTTATAAGTATCAAGATGTACCTAGTCTTGAGAATTACAATGAATAAACTTGTGGTACTATAGCAACCACACTCCTCCAATTGCTCACTAACGTAAGTAAACAACTCCACACTCGAACCAATGCTTGAGACTCTAACTCAACACGTTCTGGACATTTTTACAACATTTAGTAGACTTTCAGGCAATATAAGATAAACTAACAAGATTTGGTGTAATATTAAGTTAGATAATGGTGGTACAAGTAACTCTAGACCCTAAGTGCTCATTATATAGCATAATGACACTTATCCTTCAAGTAAAAACGTCCATCCTCAGTTAATAAGCAGAAATGATTAGCCACACATGATTATGGGGAGTTAATTCGCCAATAAATGCAAAACTTGTAACTTCAGTTAACCCCATCCGATCGGTTTCTCACCATCCGATCGGATGGTCAATCTTTGGCATGTTTCCAGCTGATCCGGTTGCGGGTTGCAACTGATCGGTTGGAATTTGTCTGAACCGTATTTCTATGTCTTTTCTTCGTCGTTTTACGTTGCATGCATTATTTTTCTTCGTGGCATGACTTTGTCCATTAGAACTTGATATTTCCTTGATAATTTCGTGTAGACAACCTTTCTTTATCAAATCCTTTTGTCCATGCAACGTTTCTTTCTTCCTTGATCCTCTTGAAACTCTCCAAAAATGCATGTCCACTTTATTTCTTCATCTTTTAATCATTTTTACCTGCTTTTGGCTACATTTGTATGTATAAACACTTTTCCACGATTAAGTAACAAATATATACAAATATGACCAATTTCCACTCATAAATCAAACAATAACGTGACTAAAAACATGTTAATTTTGAGCGTTATCAAATCCCCCACACTTGAGATTTGCTCGCCCTCGAGCAAGTCTTAATCAAAAGAAAATTGAATTCAATGGCAATAGTGCAAATATCTTATTTGAACTCAATCAAGTAAATAAAGAGCTTGATAACAATTCTAAGCACCTTACGAAGATAATTTGAAATTCACTCATCACTCAATATGTGTAACGATTAATAGATCACTCATTGCACAGTCATGATTTATGTTTCTTACCGTAGGCTTGTACAAGTATCAAAACAATAGAATAATTCATCAAAGAGGTCTTTTATTCGGGTTGTAATGTTTAGGCTAAGGGTTTTATAAACTTTCGTGCAAAATAATTACACTAAGTCAAAAAGGTAAGGATAAGGCATGAGAATATTTATGAAATTGGTTTTTTAAAAAAAAATAAAATCAAATTCTAAGTCCCATAGTTGCTAATCTCAAATAATCCACAAACCCAAAAATGACAATAGTTACAATCTTTCTCCTCTTCTACTTCCACATGTTGATACATCGATTCACCATAAAAATATTCTTCAAGCTTAACACATCGGCTAACAACATATCTCATGACTTTCTTTATTCATAATAATATAGCACATTGGCTATATTTGTCACCTTATAGTCGCGATAATTTTTTTTTTTTTTTTTTTTTTTTTTTTTTTTTTTTTTTTTTTTACATAACATCTCCCCCACACTTCGCATAAGCATCACCACAAAAAATACAAAACACGAAGTTACGCACCTTCATCTTTGTTGGAATGGCACACACATGATTTGTGAAGTGTGGCTAACTAATAATCATAAAAAACAATCCAACATACCAAGCAACTAGCAATCCACCATTTAGACTTTGACAAGGGTAAGGCTAAGGTTTAAAGTGTAAAATATTTTTGTATTTTTTTCTGGATTTAATCAAAATGAAAAGGATCGGCTCAGAGGGTGAAACTAGGGGTATCTAGCGCTAAAGATAAACGCTAACAAATGGGTTCCAAATACAAGGGTAACTAACCAATGTGGTTAGCAAAAATTATTTTGTAAACGGATGGCCATTTGGTTTTATTCCTAAGTTTGCCTCTTATCACATGAATATATCCTTATCATTCGAAAATGATTTTAACCGTAATGCATACAAAGTACAAGTTCTAGAATTAACACAACCACCGGCACACTCATCATGAAATATGTAAATAGTATAAGAAATACTATTCTAAAAAAAAACTAAACCTCACAATTTAAAGTAATAAGGGTATAAAATTGTGCTAGCAAATGTTATCAATTCCGAGATGAATTGCTCTTTAAAACTTGAATTTATTCTCCAAAAATATCATTATTATTTACCATGAAATCAACCTTATTTTAACTAAAATATGAAGGGCGAACTATTACTAGTTACTAAAGTTCACGACTCTAAAACAAACATTTTAAAATTTAAAAATTATGCAATTTTTCTATTTTCTTCCTTCCCCCACACTTAAGTTTTGCTTTGTCCTCAATGTAATAAAAAATAACTTCAAAGTAAAGGAAATAGAAAAATTTAGAAAATACCGGAGTTAAATACGCAACATGCATATTTAATCATAATAAGCAAATGAGTTTACCGACTCCAAACGTTGATCAACTATATGCTTCCGTAATAAAACTCCTGCAAGAAAACTGCAAAATATATGAAACAACCAAACAAACACAAGCAAAAACATACCTAAACCAAATAAATAGAAAATAAAGTTACGTTATAAATCCTATGAGAAATAGTTAAAGATAATAGAAATAGAAATTGTTCGACACATAATTGTTTTTAAAACCAATCATAATCCATGTGATCAAACGTCACCATCAATAACTCACATCGGAACGAATGAACTCGTCCTCGCTTTCCTCTTCATCCTCATCAACATCTTCTTCATCGTCCTCATCCACCACTCGTCTCTTCTTCTTTCCAGCTCTTGACGACGAACCTCCAACATCATAACTCGATCCTCCAGGATTAAAACTTGGTCCACCCACATTAACACCTGAACTACCATACTCGGGAAGTCTACCGTATGGAGGATAGGGCTCGGGAAATGGTGAATAACCAGGATAAGGGTAGGAGTATGGTCCAGGATATGGAGAATATGGTAAAGGGTATGGTGGAACATTTGGTGGGTTGTAGGGAGGTACCTCATAATTGGCATCTTGTGCCAAATGCTGGATCATAGGCATGGAATAATCATAGTTCTAATTATTCCTCATTTGCATTGAATCTCTCCAAACATCCCTACACTCAATAGCATTTAATTCACGGTTTCAATCACCCCATCCTGAATCAAAACCACTTTGGGTGTTACCCGGAAAACTCCCCATTTGAGGTTGTGATGGCGCTTCCGTATAGGCTTCGGATTGTGCCCCCACATTTGGTTCGATCCAAGGTCCCAAAGTCTTGTTAATCCTATCCAATGCTTTTCCAAAACTAAAAGCATCCCATATCTCACTCTCCAATCTCACTCTACACTTCCTCAACTCATCATTATTAAAATACCCAAGATTTTTAGCCAAAGTGGTCACATAATGACCTCCACAAACATCACTTTGTTTCTTAATCCCTGGTGCTCTCTTAGAAAGATACTCGGCAATAATCCATGCCACATTCCCATTCTTGTCTTCCTCCAACAACTTCATCACCCATAGGTCTGGTTGACTACATTTGTCTTGATCACCACTCCTATGTATCAATCCCCAAGAAATCAACTTTTGTAAAACCTTCAACAACGGATTCCTAATCCTAGAATAATTTCTCCTAAGACAAGTTGGATCACCAATTCTATTCCAATAATCATCAATACCCGTGTATTGATCATTAGCTCTAGCTAAACTCACAAAATGTGGTCCAAACAACCTATGTTGAATCTCACTCTCCTCATACAAACCAAGTGCAACTGCAAATCTTGGCAAAGATAAAGCATGTTCGTGACCACACAATCTAAACCAAACACAAACATCCCTAAGAACATCATTTACCTTTCTATCAAAATAGAACGTAGAAAAGAACTCCAAACACCATTCCTTGTAAACATTCTCACGAATACTAAAAGCTCTTTCCCAAGAATAATCTTCAAACCTATCTCCATCACCAGGACACACATAAATCATAGTCATCATGCTCCTCAATTGATCCTCACATTCATACTCTGCAAGCAATTCCCAATGAATCAACCTAGGCTTAGCAATCTTCCTTTCTTGAAGTTTTGAAATACGTTCCCTATACGCATTCTTCTCATCTTTGTTTTGCACGTGAGAAAACTTGACATTTTCATTAGACTCCGGTTTTAAACTGAAAGTAATCCTCTTCCTCTCGTTCCTTTTCAAATACTTGTTAACAATCAGATTTCGTCCCAATCTTGCAACATTTCCCTGAAAGAAATCTCAAATTATGTTATTATATAAGTATAAGAACTAATATCAATCAATTTAGAAACTAGAAAACACATTTTCAAAAATTGTCAAAAATTTTCCGAGGCGTCCATCCGATCGGTTTGAGGTCTAACCGAATCGGATGCAACTTTGGCACACTCCAAACCGATCGGCTACAACTCGCAACCGATTCGGTTGGAGTTTCCTGCATACTACATTCATCCTCAATCCATCCTAAACGTTTCCCAATCAATCCGAACTTCTTTCTAACTTGTAATCTCCCATTCTTGAGTACTTCTAACATTCAAACTCTCCTATCAATGATTCTTAACATTTCCAATCATCAACCTAATGATTCTATAAAAACCAAGAACATCATCTACTAAAATCTTCCAATTAGTGCTCTAATCAACAATGCAATAACCTAACATCACTAATTATCAATCATATAACTTCTGGGATTCATCAATTGCAAATAAACTAGCTCCAAAGATTGTACCCAATTCATTCCGAAAATTCAATCAATGAATTCTTACTCAAAACTTAACCAATTGATCTAATTCTTTTTGCAATACCTTCTCCTCTCATCTAATCACTTATCCCCAAAATATTACATCTCAATTCGAACTAATTCAAAAATACCCAATTCATGACCTAATTTCAATCATCCGAATTAAAACTTAATTGAACAAAATTAATGATATAACTTACTTGACTTGATACCATTGATGATTAATTATCACTCCTGCAACCTTCTAACAACTTCTTATGGTCGAATTTTTAACCATAATTTTTGGTGGATTGTGTGTATGTGTTTTTCTTAAGTTTTTGAAAATTTTGGTTTATATATTCAACTCCATCCGATCAGTTGTGAATACATCCGTTTGGTTTGGTATGAAATTAATTTTTCAAAGTTTTTTCTCCACTACTAAACTTGACACAAATGCTAGTAGCTCTGTCTTTTCTCAAACTTATTATCTTGTATGTATTCCAAACACACTTTGTCTACCAAAAATTTGTCATCTACTTCTACTTCTAAACTTAAAACTAAAAACATAACTTAACCTCTCAAACTAAAAACTTAAACTAAATAAATCAAAAGATAAATAGATAAATATAGATAAATAAATAGATAGATAGATAGTCTCATTCAAACATGAAATGCATAAAACCTAAAAATATAAAATAAAATGCATGAAAAATAAAAATACGAAACAAACAAACTAGCACAAGATGTGCTTTATTCTTGTGATCATTCTTCTTCATCCATAGAAATATTCATTCCTAAGAATGTCTTCTCCACGATACTTGTTTGCCAACTTCCTAGTAGTCTTTTGAGTTTTCAAAGTTCGTGCAAAGTTCCTTCCGCTAGGACATGTGATATCAAATTTGCAATGCCAATCACCATCTCTTTCTTCTCTTTTGTAAATGCTATGACCTTCGGAACCCCATTCCAAGTTCTTCAATTGGACCGGTAAAGATCCAAGAAAATCTGTCAACTTGTTAAACACAAAAATATTTTTAAATGGATTAAAGAAAGCCTCCATTGCTAGAGCTCTTTCCATTTCATCTTCAATATCAAAGAAACTAGGTGTGCATGGACCAAACTTAGGCCTACCATCTTCATCCCTTCCTACTTCAAAGCAACCAAGGTAATCCTTCTCTTGGTCCTCATCATTATCATCTCCATTACTACCCCCTCTAGGCTTTGGATAGTAAGTATTCTTAAGAACTCCATCATCAATTGTCATGGTACCTCTTCCCATATCTATTATAGCTCCACATGTTCTTAAAAATGGTCTACCTAACAACAAAGGTAGTTCCTTATCAACCGCAACATCCAACACAAGAAAATCTGCCAAGAATGCTTGATAACCAATTTGAACTCTCACATTTCTTACTTCTCCCATTGCTTTTGCCTTAGAAGTATCCGCCATAGTGAGTTTAGAATTGTTAGGTGTAGGGTCTCTTAATCCTAACTTATGATACAATGGATAAGGCATAATACTCACACTAGAACCCGTATCGGCTAATGCATATAAAGGAGTTGTCTCATTAATTTTAACTGGTAAAACAAAATTTCCGGGATCATTCATTTTCTTTGGGAGCCCATTCTCAATTATCCTTCTCTCCTCTACTTCATCAAAACTATTATCCTCCAACTTAGACTTTGCCAACATAACTCCATCTAATTTCTTCCTATACTCTATATAATTCCTCAACACCTCAATGACCAGTTTGTTTTCCATCAATTCACTAATTTTTGCTTCAAGATTCTCCAAGATAGCTTGTTTTTGCTCTTTGGTTAAAGGTTTGGTACTTTTTGGTGAATTAGGTGGTGTTTTGGATGATGATGATGATGATGATGATTTGTTTTCTTTTTGGGTGGAGGGTTGGGTTAATTTGTTCAATGGTGTTTTGTTTCGGTTAGCTTTCCTCATCTTACAAACTTCATCCCTTCCTTCCTTCATCATTTCCATTCCTTTACAAACATCAACAAGCATATCATTCACACTCTTCCCTTCTTCCAAATCACTTATGTTAATTCTTAACTCCCCAAGTGCAAAATCCAAAGTACACTTGGTATTCACTAAAAAATCTCTACCAAAAATCACTTCCGGTTCATCTTCATTAGTATACTCCAAAACAACAAAATCAACTTTAAAGATGTGACCATGAATATTCACTCTAACTCCTTTCACTTGATTCTTACCATAACTTCCATAATCAAGCCTAACAAAACCAAGCTTGTCAAGCATTTCTTCTGAAATGTAATTGTCTCCATATTCCATATTCAATTCCGCATCCCACGCTTTAACTCCTTCCACCGCACAAGGTGTAGAATACCTCATGTGAAGAGCATCATATTTCTTAGGTGGTGCTCTACTGAAAACAATAACTTTTCTCTCCTTTTCCTTCTTTAGGTAACACATTTCATATGGCAAATAAGAAACATTGTCACCAACAACCTCTTCTCCTTCTAAATCCAACTTAGCTTTTTCTAACATGCTCTCCAACTTTTCCAAGGAATCACCGGAATCCTTGAACATCTCTTCCAAGTCTTTCAAATACGCAGAAATCTGACTCAAACTCTCCATTTCAACTTAAGCACTTACTAACTATAACATAACCATAAAAAAAAATCCAAATCATTAGCATGAGGGTTAGTTATAATCAAATAACTCTTAATATGAAATAAGATCAAATAAATTAACTAAATATAACACTAAGAATTGAAAATAAACAAAAAATTAAAAATGTCTAAAATTTTACCGAGACGCCCAACCGATCGGTTTGAAACCCATCCGAATCGGTTGGCACAATTTACCTCCTCCAACCGATCGGTTGGAACCCGCAACCGGATCGGTTGGAGTTTTTTGCACTAATCTATTTTATCTAATAAAATAAGCTTTTGTACAAGTATCTCTAAGCTTGGAGCATTAAAAATTCGTTTAATGCGGTGAGGTGGAATTCCTTATTTAGATCGAAAGTACTTCTCTTTTATGCATCAACTTTTTACAACATAGAGGGTCAAACAAATTCATACCCGGTCAACCTATTCAATACCACATTTATTAAAAGGCTCTACACGCTCCTCTTCCATAAACATTAAAATACAAAACACCTCCTCTTCCATAAACATCACGCTCCTAATTTGATTATATTTTTGGTAACTATTAATCAAATTGAATAACCACGCTCCGATTCAAATCAACAACTTGCTCTACACGGTGCAATCAATTTTCCTATAATTCTTCCTCTATACGTTTTTTTGTAGGTTACAAATCATACACTAAACAGTTTCCATAAATCCAAATAAATCGTAGGGATCAAAAAAATCAAAACACTCACTTCCTTCTCAAGTTTCGGTGTAAGCTATTTTTGTAAACCGATTGATATAGATGTTGATTTGCCAGCCCATTATGATTTTCTTATTTTTAATGTCGGTAAGTTATTTAATTTTTATCTTTTTCGTGTATGATTTTGTTTTAATTTCATTTATATTTGTTCTTTTCTGTTGATATATGTTGATTAATTGTACTATGTTAATAAATTATTAAAGCCCTAATTAGTCCTGAAATAAATTGAATTTGTATGAAACCCTAATAATTTTAACATTTGGGGAAAACTGGGTTAAATTGGGGAAA
The DNA here is from genome assembly GCA_030686995.1 of Artemisia argyi. Classification (NCBI taxonomy): domain Eukaryota; kingdom Viridiplantae; phylum Streptophyta; class Magnoliopsida; order Asterales; family Asteraceae; genus Artemisia; species Artemisia argyi. Next base: position 26,746,437 of record CM060709.1, read on the forward strand.
AAGGTTATCGTATGCAACTAAATTGAATTTTGGGATAATTGGTTAAAATTGGTGGAAAGGCTTATCATAGTGTTATAAAATTTAATTTCGTGTCTAACATATAGTTTTAATTTTTATTTTTATTTGTATTTATATTATTTTTATTATACCAAATTTTTTGTTAAAGACAAATAAGAAAAATGAAATAATTAGATGAATAGTTTCTTAATTTATGTCTGTTAATACTTTCCTAAATTTAGGAATATTTATGTCTATATAATGTAAGTTAAATGTACATTGTTTACCACATTAACATTTCAAATTATCACTTTCAAACAAGCATAAAAAAATGGCTACATATGTTGCAGGGTTTATCAATGACTTATCGGCAGTTAAAGACAACATCAAACTGCGTGTGCGAATAGTAAGAAGTTGGATGCAGGACGTGTATGGGAAACAAGGATTGAAAAACTTGGAATTAGTGATTATGGATGAACAGGTAAGTAACTATATTATAAATCAATATATAACATTTAATCCTACAACTTCCTTTTTAATTTATTTGTGAGTATATTCGATTGCAATAGGGCACTAAGATGCAAGCGACTATGCGTATGGCATTGGTGAATGGCTTTAAGCACAAGGCTGAAGAAGGAAGTGCTGTTACACTATCTCGATACAGTCTTGGGGAGATCCAGCCCAAGTATCGCATGGTCAACAAACCACTTCGTCTGAGTTTTTTGTCCAACACAATAATTGAACCGTGTCCTGACTTTGCCGGTTCTGTTTATGGGTTTGAATTTAGATCGTTCACAACAATAGTCGATCTGAAGCAGGATGAAGACGGCCAGTTTGGTACGTTTGTTTTGTTTTTCTTATATACTACTATTTGTGAAACTCACACAAGCCTTTTGAAAAGTTCCACATTGTGCTGTATTTAAAATTTTGTAGATGTAATTGGGCATGTGATTGCTTGTGACGATTTAGATAACTACGATAAGAATGGCAGATCTGGCAAGAAGAAGTCGTTGACCCTGGCTGATGCCGAGTGAGTACCGTTCACTTTTTAGTGTTTCCATGTACAATAATAAATTATATAGTTGTACTTTGTTTTGTTTCTTATTTTTATAGCACTTGCAGTGGCAACGAAATCAGATGCACGCTGTGGGGTGCATATGCGCAACAGTTTCAAGATTTTGTCGATGGTTGCCCCAACCGTGGTAAAATCATGCTAATTCTTCAATTTGGCATGATGAAGATATGGGACGGTATACTTGTGAATTATTTTATATATGCTACTTTCCTATATTTTATAATCCAGGAATGCTTATTAAATATTATCACTTAATAGGCAAAATGGGAGTTCAAAATGCTTATAATGGGACAAGGCTTTTTCTGTTTAACGGGAATGAAAACATTCAAAAAGAAGAATTTATGGATGTGGAGTTCTATAGGCAGAGGTATGCTTACAGAATTATGAATATGCTTTAAATGCCGGTAATCTGTTTTGATGTTCAACTGGTTTATTATTTTCACTATTTTTAGGCTGTTTGCTGACAAGGATGATTCCAAAAGTGAAAACACGACTTCCCGTATTTCTACTCAGTCCAAGCATTCAACTAGAGAGGAATTTTTGAACAAGTTGCAGGTCAAAAACATTGTTGAGCTGCTTGATGTTGATTAGGTTAAACTTTATACCTGTGCACAATTTTATAAAATATATAAACAGATTTAAAAACCTAAACAACAGTTTACGCATTTTACAGGGTAAGCCAAGCATAATTGTTGGAACAATTATTGCTATCCATGAGGAGGAGGGCTGGTGGTACCTCGGTTGCCGGAAGTGCAACAAAAAAGTAATTAAAGAATCTCAGTTTGTAGACCTTGAGTCCGAAACAAAACCCAAGTATGGATATCAGCAAACACCTGATCAATGGACATGCACCAAATGTGCCAAGACAGTTACCGGGATAAAAACGGAGTAAGTGCTTTATGATTGTCTCTTTATAAGTAAGATACTAATACAACAGTTTGTTGAAACCATCACCTCACGAATTTTGTGCATTTGGTTGTTGTTTTAGATTTCGTCTTCAGATTAGAGTCCAGGATGACTCAGGCACCATATCCCTGTCGCTCTTTAACGATGAGGTGCAGGCAATGGTTGGTAGGTCTGCTTACTAGCTGTGCGATAAATATGGGTGCAAGGTAATCTAAATTGTACAATATTTTAAAATTCTCAATTTTTCAAAAAATACGGGCTGATTATCATAGTAAATATCTTATTTGTTACATGTAGAATGCGGAAGATCAGGTGTTCCCAACAGAGATCACCAACTTGGTTGGAAAGAAGTACGCTTTTAAGGTTTCCATTGATGAGGTCAATGCCAAAAAGTTGTTGCATGTGTTCATTGTGCTCCGTCTGACGGACGATGCTGATATTTTGAACTCCGTTGTTGCCATTGCAACTCCCTCCAAGGTACGCATTCCGCGATATGTTTTCTATAATGAATACTCTATTATTGAGCATGTTGTGTTTAACACTTATCTGTTAAATAGGATCCCGATGTGACATCTTCTGCATTACCTGAAATAACTCCCTTGGTAAGTGCATAATGTTTTTTGTGCGAAACTCATTTTATAATACTCGGTAACTGATAATATGTTTTAACAAAATTCAGGATCTGGAATCTCAAACTGACGAAAATACTACGCCTGTTGATACACAAAAGAGTTCTAAACGTGCAGCCAATGTGGAGCATGAAAGTGATGGTTCAAGCATGAAAAAGCAGATTATCGAGATTAAAAGGGAGAAAGAAGCTGCTAAGTGAAGATTGATATGTCCCAACAAATAAATGCAAATATTCTACATTTGCAGACATTTAAGGAAATTGTTTCAATTTTGAATAATCATCTATGCCTTTGTTAGTGTAGACATTTGTGATTGTCTTTTGAAATAGGGAGTCCCATTCGTAGTTGTCATACACTGGCATTTTTTATTTGGTTGTGTATGCTTCTTTGTTTATGCAATGTCTAACTTTGTCAAATGCATATTGAAATTCTATTTTTATATATACAATGCATGCTTTTGGCATCTTCATGGTTTTGTGCAGATTTGAGCCATTGACACCATTTATCCAAGTTTTAAGAATGCAAAAATTGAAGAACTGGATCTCCCAAGATTAAAAGAAGTTTGTTTTATAAATAGTTTTTATAGTGTATAAATGTTTGTAAACAACATTCATTATGTTTCACTTTAAATTGTACAAATTTTGTAAGTAGCTTGCATTTACAATAGTTTCACTTTAAATTGTTATAACAATACTTATTTTATATACAACAATTAAAGTTTAGAATGTTATTTGTCTTTCAATCAATCCTGCAATACTTGCCAAATATTTATTATCACATAATCTTTATGAAAATTGTAACAATCAAATAATTGTCTAAAATATTTGCAAATCGTTCTTAACTTTAGATGCATAAACAATCATATAATTGATTAGAAGAATACCTCTTTAAAGTTTTAAAATCCTTTCTAAATTTATATTCATTTATGTATGCTATAAATGGATTCAACATCACATACAACATCAGTATACTACAATGCCTCTGCGATTCAACAATGGTAATCGTAGGATTAGGCCTTTCAAGTAAGTATACTGATGTTCTTATTTAATTCAAATGCATATACTTCATATCATCTAATTGTGTAATTTTTCTTTATAACAGTGACCGCTGTGTCGCTCCTCCTACCATTGACATATGCATTCATCATGGTGGTAGAGTTGTAACTTCGAATTTACTTTATGATTATTGGGGCGGTGATGAAGTTATGATATGCAATGTTTCAACAGACAATTTAACCTTCGCCACCATTAGACGATTAGTTGTCGAGCATGTAAGTAATTACACTGATGTGTTCGCGTACTACTTGCGTGTTCCGAATGTCCCAATGGAAGAACAAGATAGTCTTCGTAGGATAGAACATGACTTCTATGTTGAGGTCTGGCTATCCGATATTCAAGTTGGTCATGCATTAGATATCTACTTGGCTCATCGCTATCCAACCCTCATTGACCCAAATCATCAAAGGTGGCTCGAACGAAGATGGGAGAGAAACGGAATGATAAGTGGACATGTCGAGGCCAATCGAAGGGCTGCTTCGAGATCCAATATTTTATTAAAACCATGAATTATGCATAAGTATACCAATTACATGAATTTGGCAAATAAGATTCCGTGTCTAAAACATTTGTTGTCAATGGTAAAGCCACCTTGATCATTTTACCATTTACAAGCAACATTCATTATCAAACTTCATGTTTTGTTATTTTATTTCACAATTTGCCAATGATAATTTATATAAACTACTTTGCTTTTATGAAATTTTCCAAAGTCTAAGAAACATATGTTTTTAATAAAGCTTATTTATAAAATACAACCCATATTCAACAAGCCCACGTCACCAGTCTAATTAAGCCCACATTCATGCATACCTTAAAACCTTAATTTACAATGGCCCAAAAATAAGTCTTTAAATAAAAACACATGTGTGATTCACTTAGCATAAATATATTATAAATCTAACTACAAAGCATATGCAGTTACCATTTCTGCATTTGTCATTCATAATATATCTTAAATACATAAGCATATATTGTTCATTGCCATAAGGTTGGGCATTTCCACACTTATCTGCTTCTATGAAACACATAACACAAAACGCAAAACAAACATTCGATATTTCAAGTACACATACTAAAACACTAAAAATAAAACAGTTTAATACATGAAACAGAAACACATAGTTTGGTGCAGCATGAGGTAGAGTCTTAACACATGTCAAACACTGGAATCATAATTGGCTTACTGGAATGCACTGAAGCGCGCACGTCTGCAATTTCTTCAACAAGGTTGAAACGTACCATTTTGTTATCAAACCAATTACACGCTTCCACAATATTCTTCCAGCTGTAGTTGATTGTCACGTGGTTCTTGCTCTTTGGCCTGTCACTGTGCTTTTCGATATCAACATCCACATAGAATTCTTCTTCCATGAAGCGCAAAATTGCTTTGTGGTACTTCCACATCTTATGTTTCTTCACAAACTTAAAGTGTATGTTCTGCATTAATACAAGGTCGGATTGTCAACAAAAAAACTAAACTTTATATGCTTTCTCAATATGTTGTAAACAGAGTATATATTCATAAAAAAATGTGTCCAAAATATCATCTAACTTATAAAAGTGAACGAATAAGAACATATTTAAATGTTTACCGTTACTTTTAGTCTGTAATAGCAAATCTCTAATACAATAATATCAAAATATCACAAAAAACTTATCGGTAGACAGGCCAATATACATGTTCAGTTACTGATCATCTTCATAAGACACTAAAAGCAACATTCTAAATATGGTCATGTATTTAACTATGTAGGCACAATCGATTCAGGGCAAATTAGTACATGAAAATCATAATGGACTACTTACCAAACGTCCTCTTTCTGTGACATACGCCAAAATTGGAGCATAAAAACAAGCATCCTTATTCTCATGCTGTGTGTGCCCTTCCCATTCGCACATGTGTTCGATTCTCTTTTCTACATTTCAAGGAAACAAATAAAAATTAAAATAATCATATTCATATGTTTTTAATTTCACACAAATAAGTATCTATACTTAACAACAATTTTTGACGCAACAAACCTTTAGTATCTGCTGAATTTTTGACAAATGGTTTTAGATCGTTCGGAACCATACGTTCACAAACCTCATGACGCGTCCCCAACCCATTATCATCAAATGTCATCAACGAAAGAGAATTGTTTAGTAGGTTAGTAAAAACCATTCTGGTGCCACGAACCATGTTTTGAACTTCAGTTAGTTGCTGCCATCCCTGACGTTCGAACACATGCACGGTATATGTATCTTCTTCCACTATCTCAATCTCAAGGTCTGTGACAGTTGCTACTTCCATTCCACCGACAAGAACACGGTATTGAGGATTACCGGAGTCTAACAAGAAACCACGAGGAATAGCCTGCGTAACAGTTATTTTTAAAAAACAATTTATCAGCGAACACTTTGATTATAATAAGATTTCAAATTAATTTATACTATGTAATGATTATAAGTTGGTAATTACCAGTCCTTCTGCAATCTCTTCCAAAGTAATCATGCATCTCCGTTGTCTATAACCTACATCCGCCAAGTTGTATCCATTGCATTTGTAGCTGGCAATGTTGTACGCCGTGACATAGTATAAGTCCTGTTCTTCAAGAATAAAATGAAACATGGCTATGTTTCGATAATTGCTGTCTTCTAAAAAGTGTTTCCACTCATGTGAATACAACATCAGATTACCACGAACGATCTTCCAATAGACCTTGTGTTTTGTCCCCTTATTATGAATTAAATATATCCACCTGTTCTGCGGGTACCATCTTTCCTTAAAGAACGTTGGAAGCATCTGTTATTCAGAATCATACTTTGTAAGAACATTTAAAGTAACACTAATAAATTTATAAGGTATATACGTATTCAAAAAACAAAATACCTATTGTGTTCCGATGTTTCTTTTGTTTGGTTCGACCAAAAACTGAATGTCCATTGTATATAGTCTGTTAGAACAACGTTTACATTGTCAATATACTATGTTTATGATAAATTTCTTTGAATACATTTTTAACACTTAATCACTTAATGAATGTTAAGTTATCATAAAACTTTTACCTAAACATAAAGTCATAAATACATTCAATCTAACAGCCATATTGAAGCACAAAGTAAACAAATACCATAATAGATTCACCCGACTTATAGACCCTAAAAATTAGTCAATTAATCACATGCAACTACTTTTTTAGAGACGTATATCCGAACCTACTTATATTTACAAAATCAACCTAAATTTATGAATATGCTCATAATTGACCATTGTAAATAGATTCACGACTGATAGACACAAAAATTTAGGCGATTTACCCCATGCAAGTAACTTTTAGCGACATATATCCGAACCTACATATATTTACAAAATCAACCTAAATTTATCAATAACCTAAACCTTCAGTATCTAAACTTTACACTAACAATATATGTTTGTCATCAGTAACTTATGAAAAACATTGTAGCCTAAACATAATCTCATAATATAGATGATAACAAATCTATACTTACAGATTACTCTATTGATCAAACTCAAATATGTTAAATCTAACACCAATCTTGAAGCAAAAAGAAACAAAACGGCAACATGGTTTAGATCAGTCTATACAACCTAAATAATGGGCGATTCGTCACATGCAAGTATTTTTTACAAGACTTTTATACTCACTGACTATTGGTTATCACTTCCAATGGTTAGCCAATTAATCACATGCAACAACTTTTTTAGAGACGTATATCCGAACCTACTTATATTTACAAAATCAACCTAAATTTATGAATATGCTCATAATTGACCATTGTAAATGTTAACTAATAACACATGATTATGATCTATTATTTTGAATATATCTCTAACACCTAAGCACTTGATCGCTGCTAACTTATCATCGAAGTTTTACCTAAACATAAACTCATAAGTAGATTCAATCTACCAGCCATATTGAACCAGAAAGTTAACAAACGCCATAATAGATTCACGACTGATAGACGCTCAAATTTAGGCGATTTATCCCATGCAACTAATTTTTAGCGACATATATCCGAACATACATATATTTACAAAAAATCAACCTAAATTGCATTATTTTATTTATTTATGTTTGTCATCAGTAACTTTCAGTACATGTATATGACATAATCACGTGATCATTCTTAACTTATGAAAAACATTGTAGCCCAAACATAATCTCATAATGTAGATGATAACAAATCTATACTTAGAGATTACTCTATTAATCAAACTCAAATATGTTAAATCTAACACCAATCTTGAAGCAAAAAGAAACAAAACGGCAACATGGTTTAGATCAGTCTATACAACCTAAATAATGGGCGATTCATCACATGCAAGTATTTTTTACAAGACTTTTATACTCACTATAAAATCGGTTATCACTTCCAATGGTTATCTTAATCAATTAGTTATCTAAAATATATGAATCACACGAAAAAAAAAATAAAAAAAATAAAAAATAAAAAAAACTTACCTTTTGAATTGACAGTTATGCTTGATGAATCGGTTTAGAAGTTGATAAGGATCTTTTCTTTTTTGGGATAATATCAAACCCCTTTAATTGTGATAATCAAAATTTATGGGAAGTAGATACGAGTGAATGGTTTGTCAAATTTGTAATCATTATGGTTAGTATAACAAGTTAACTATATTCATATTAAATTGGTACATGCGTTTCATATATTTTCAAAAAATAAAATACCTCTTGATGCATAGAGTGTTTTTTGTAAACTTTAACATGAAAACCTTTTTGTCATAAAAAAGAAACAAATTTGTTTTATATAAACCAAAAAAAAAATGATATGTAATCTAAAAATAAAATACAAAATTTTATTGATACATGCCTAATATATGAACCTTCATTTCCTATAAATCCAAGCAAATATTCGTTCCACACATTTGTTGATATATTAGTTATTTTTGGTCAAACTATGGTGAATAGCAATGATTCATCAAAGGTAGAATACTTTTTTTAAAAATCATTTGTAACAACTGTTTATACAATATTTATACTTATGTAATTTATATTGATATCTTTCGATGTAGGCAAGCAAAGAACAAGAAAATGATAAAGCATTAGATTCTGTAGATGGTCCAGGAAAAGATATACCGGTGATTGAGATATCGGATGATGACGTGGTAAGAATTAAACTTATATATTGCCACAAAAAATTTTCCTCATAAATTTGGCTCGATGAGTAATGTACACTTTAATATATATATTTAATTTATTTTTCAATTGTGCAGGCTAAACCCGTCTCTCAGAAACGCGAAAGATTGACTAAAGATGAAAAGGTTGTAAACAACGATGTTGTTAATATTAGTTCTTCTGACGATGTAAACGCATAAGCATTCTAACCAAAAAAAATAAATAATAATATGGTCTTATGATGACATTCAGAGATAGGCATTGACCATCATATATTATTTGTTTACATTGCTATAGTTTGGTGTTGTTTTTATTATTACTATTAATGTTAAGTTTGTATACCTTTTTACATAGGACCATGACGAGGATTCACCTCTCACTTTCCGTCGCTTGAACAAGAAACCAAGAACGTCGTCACCCAATCAACATTCCTTTGCTTTGGTTGACGAAGAAACGGATGATGACATTGAAGTAGATAATGGTATTCACATTAGCGATACCGTAGAAGAAGGTACGGATGAGGAGGATGGCATTGGTTTAGAGGACCTTGAAAGTGACGACTCTTCGGATGACGCTGATGATGGAGATGACTTAGCCGACTTCATCGATGATGAAGATGCACCAACTGATAATGATGATACGGATGACGACAACGACGATTTTTGATAATCAAAACATCAAATCTTGTACGTGGTCATCCTTTTTTTTCTAAATAATGACATTATTTGCATGATTTTAATTTTATAATTTTCCCAAGTTTTATTTTTCTTTTTCGTTAAATGTTGTCAGACAATTTGCGTATGTTTTTTTGTTAATTTGAATTAATATATTTGCATTACATCATTTTTGCATTTCATTGACTTTCTATGTATATATTTGGGAACTCACTTTTATAGTGTAGATTTTACATGTACACCCATATTTAACATGTTGCTTATAATCATGGACCATATGTGTAAATATTAAAAAAGAAAAAAATACAAAAAAAAAAAAAAAAAAAAACCCTAATTCGTGCATCAATCATCTACACATAATACCTATATATATACTCATCATCTACTTATACCTTCTCATACCAACAACATCCTACATTTTATACATTGCATCATCAAACCCTAATAACACTAAAGATACAAAGTCACATGCTTATGAGAATAACTACAATTCCGATGATGCAACCTTTGTTGATTGATGAGTGTGTAAATACTCATCACTTTTAGTCAATTCTGAGCTGCAAAACGATCAAAAATACTCAAAAACGCACCATAATGCGAAGAAAATCCCAAAGATCGTATTTTATATGTTTCTGATACAAAACGAGTAAAAACAAATGAAAAACGAACAAAAGTTACATAAATGGCAGTTTCAGTCCCCCAACTTTCAAAGTTTTACAAAACTAGTCCCTGGTCAATCATTTTCAAAGAAAAGTCAACCCGTGCTCTTTAAAAGTCAAAATAAATCGCAAATGATCTTTGGGTAAAATGTTTTCAAAAGATTGCAAACCAAACCTTTGAAATTTCACAATTGGCATGTTTGGTCCCTGAACTTTGCAAATTTGGCAGTTTTGGTCCTTGGGCATTTTAAATGAAAAAATTATAAATCAAGGTCCTTAAGGAATTATAAAATGGCAAGTGTGGTCCTTGGTTGAACTTTGGAAGATTGGCAAATTTGGTCCGTCAAATTCAGAAAATAACAAAATTGGTCCTTGTGTTTATAACTAAACCATACGGATTAAATATTTAAACCAAAACCCCTTGTCACCAAGCCCACTATTTAATTAAACACCCAAGCCCAAAATGGTTTCCCAGCCCACAAGCAAAAATAACCCACGACCAATTTGTTTTATTATAAAACCTAAATTGGATGGTCAAAAGAGTCAAACTCAGACTCTGCCTAATCTTCTTCCCCAAAGTAACCTCCCACCCCGTGACCTGCTTCCAGCCAAGACTCCCCATCACCATCTCACCAACACTATCCTTCCCTTATCCCAATCCCACTCAAACCCCATTATCTTCATAAAACTGTACCTAACCCCCTTCCAGGTCATCAATCCACGACACATTTTGGGCGCCAAAGACTGATTAAAGGTTGAGATGAAGACAAGAGAAAAATGGATGGCTAGGATTTAATGACAAAGAAGATGAGAGGAAGCTGATGACCTAATTCTAGAGTATGAAGACAAGAAGGCTCAAGCGTACCTACCTCTTCAAAAGTTGTTTAAATAGGCATCATGTAAGCCTGAGGGCATCATCTCAGTATCTTAGGTTCTTTTGTATTTTCTAATTTCAAAAGTTTAGTTTTTTCAGTTGTAATTTCAAAAGTTTGAGTTTAATGAAAAGTGCATTTTAGTTGAATCGAATCTCTGTTTAAGTTGTTTACTTTTTTCAATTCTCTTTTATTGCTTATAAAAAGTGAAGCTGTGGTTAAAATCATCAGACTCAGAAAGTTTAGAAAAACAAAAAATGGTGGAAAGAAAGTTAAAGAAAGCATAGCAGAGATGGAATGGAAATATGGTTTAGAATCTCATGGGAGATACTAGGTTGAACTGTGGTTTTGGTTCTTGTGTTTCAGCCATTGCTTAGGACCTCTTGTAAGGCAATTCTCTTTAATTGATTCTCCTCAGTCATTATTGTTACTTGCTCACTTTTATTGTTTATTCATATCTATATAGTGTTAGTGTAATCTTAGGTTGTAGTTTAATGGTCTAAATCTTGTTTTCACTTTGAGAAATTGTTGACTGCCATTTTTAAGGGGTGTTTGGATAAGGGTCGATACCCCTGCTCTAGTGATCTCCTTAGTGCTGAGTTAGTTTAGACAAATTACTTTGGGTATAATCAGGTTGGTTCATGCACAAAAGAATTGGAGTAAGAAGCAAAAAGTCAGAAATCATGTTCTCACCCCATAAAGTATGCATGCTGTCAGAATTTTGAACCCATAATCCCCCATTTTAGTTCATTAGTGATAGATGTAGCTTAATCTAGTTTATGTGGAGTTTAGTTTATAATTCTCAGTATCTAGAATCTAATCAAATTCCATTCTAGTCAAATTTTAGCTTAGTTTCAAAAAAGTCAAAACTGCACAAGTTATCAATTTTTCTTAAACTTGTAGGATTTTTCACGAATTTAATGTTTGGAATTAGGGCCTAAAATTTCTTGTGGAAGTAGTCTTACAGCTCAACTATGGATTCCCATAGGTAACTTATTTTTCAGAATTTTTCTGTGGTCTCCACGCCCAGCCAAACAGGCCTGCAGGGAGGCTTTTTCACCAATACCCGTCTTGACCCAGACTCCAAACAACCATAACTTGGTAAATTCTTGGCCATTTGGCTGAAACTTGGGAGTTTTGTGTAGGTCGCTAGGCTGTTTTGTCAGATTGGGTGCTTGTTTGCACTCCCGAACTTGTTTGTTAGTTTGAATTTGCTCCCAAAGTTGTTGTCATAATCACTGCTACTGCTGTTGTAAATAGCAGCTCACGAACTTAGTAATTACTTGCTTGTTGCTCGATCAAGTTGTTGTTTAGTGATTCTGGTTATGGGTGATTATCACATGCTTGTTGTTTAAAGTTGCTTGCGTTTTTGTTTGGTTTATGTGAGTTGTTGTCATCTGAGTTTGTGACTTGCAAGAAATAAGCTTTGAAAAATCCTTTTTGATCTTAACTCTGAATAAGATTTCAGTTTGTAGAGTTTTGAAAGTGAAATTAATATGAAAACATTGGTCAACTGAGTTTGGGATATGTAAAAAAGAAAAAGAAAAAAAATATAGTTTTTGCAAAAAGTTTGAGGGGGATTCGAACCCCAGACCTTTTGACAGCCAACAGACCCAAACACACACTCACGCACCATCTGTGCCATCCCTTTTTTTAGTCAATATCTCCTTTAGCTGTTTATTTAATAGAGTTGCAATTGCTTATTTCTAGTTTAGGGGCTGATTAGCTCAATTTCCAGCTTATTCGAACTGCTTATTGCGTATTTTTATTTTTCCTAGGTCAAATTTAAGTTTATTTAATTGCCCAAAAATTTTCAGAATTTTTAGATTAGTTCTAATATTTATTATAATTTAATTAGTGTTTAAATGTAATTTATTTGTAATAAATAGAGTTTTATTTGAAAAATTAATTTTCTTTTTTCTAAAATTTTCTTTTGTCTTTTAGTACGTTAGAAAATTATTCGTAAACCCGTAGGATGTTTAGAACTCAAAACTCGCGTTTTATTTTGCGCACTCGCGTATTTTTAATTAAACGTCTCGTTTTTAATTTCTTTAACGTTTTAGGATTCCCGACACCTAATTATGTTTTCCCGTAGTATTTTAGGAATTTCTTAGATTGTTAGTTGCCTTAGGTTAATTTACATTTACTTTCGTTCGTTAATTTTCTAATTCGTTAATTTAACGTACCATAAAACCAAATAACTTTTCCAATCATACAAGATTTTAATCCCAATCTCATTCGAAGCTTTCCATTCACACCTCGTTGGGGTACGACCCGGGAAATCACTTCCCGGTCTCACAATTTGAATATCACTTGCACAAGTTTTGCGAGGTAATCGTTTTCCTAAAACGGTTTACTCGTATTACTTCACGTTTGTTTGTCTCACGACAAATTTTTGATATTTTGATAAATTGTTGTTTTCATACATCAAAACACAATGAATCAAATGGCGCCGCTGCCGGGGAGGCTGTGTGTCGAAAGTCTCGATAAGGTTTAGACGATTAGTCTTGTAGAACCTTCGCAAGAAGTTACGCTTTTATAAAACGTATAAAAAACCAAAAATATTTTTCTTTTGTTTCTAGTATATGTATTATATCTATAAAAGTTAAAGAAAAATACAAAAATATTTTCCCGTTTCATTGTTTAATAATTACAACATTAAAATCTTACCACCGCAAACCAAGGCAGAACACCTACCAACTGGGGGTGTGACCATAATAAGTTCCCAAACAAAAGATCAAAACTTGCCTTTGTATCACTTGCGTTTTGGAAAACTTTTAAACGAGAAACACACTTTAAGAGGAGTTGAAACGGTATGCGGCGATCCAACGAACTTCGCCCAGTGAGAGATCCATTCTTCTCTCCCGCTCCTTTGTGCGTTTTTCTTTAAAAGTCGACCTTGCGTTTATGATTATTGGTTTAAGTTCCCCTGTCTTTATGAGTGGTCTTGTTTTAATTGTTGTGCTTTTCGAAAAACCCAAAAATAATCTTCGTCTCCTACCGTTTAATTCTTCCTTCTCATCCCTCGTTGATGTTTAATTCTTATGTCATCACTCGACTATCACTGTTTTCATTGTAAAAGTCCGGTGGATGACGATCTTCGTTGTTACAAGTGTGGTTGTGAACAGTGTGGAAGTGATATTAGAGACGGATTTTTTAAATGGTGCAAAGCAAATCCGAATGCTTTCAATGATTCTCAAAATTCTTCCGACTTCCCCTCACATCCCGAAATACGAACTATGAATGGAAAACCGTCAAGAGTCGATCCACAACTCTCACAATTTATGATTAAAAGTTTATCAAGTAAACGTACCGAGCTTAAAACGGTGACTAAAATAAACGACTTGCCTGATCATCACGTTTATCAAGAACAAAAACCGGGGACCATAACCGAAGTGGTAGAAATTCCTAGCTCTCAGAGCATACCACTTGTCCAATCTCCGGATTTTTCAAAATATTCTTCGAGACTTGATAATCATTCGAATTATTTTTTTGATTCTTTGAGTGGCCCGATTCCTTCTCTAAGGCAATCGTTTATTCCTTGCGTCGGTTGTGGTGAGCCACTTTTCGGTCTACCATGTCGTTGGTGCACGTGTGAACGATGTGGTAATGATATTCAAAACGGAAGTTGTTTGTTTTGTGGTTCGAGTAATTCAGTCGCTTACGATTCTAATCCGAGCTTTTGCAATGAGCCACAAAACAATTTCATTTCATATGAGCATAATCCGTGTTATCAAAATTTCAATGCCGAATCGTTTCAAAATGCACCAACTTCACAACAATACGGTTGTGAGTATTGTGGAGGTCCACATTTTAGCACCGATTGTCACACTACGAATCTTTTTCCTTGTGACAACAATTATCACGATCAACCTCCACAATACCAAACTTTTGAAACACAACCTCAACCATTTCCTCAAGAACTTTTGCAAAATGTTTTAAATACTTTTAAGGATTTGGTTAACAAACCTGCTCCGGAAGAACCTCGTCCAAAGTCTTACAAAGAAATACTAGCCGAAGAAGCTGAAGAAGCAGCTAGAGTAAGACTTCGAATGCGTAAAACTATCATCTACGATGACGATGACGATGACAACAACAATAGTGATGATGAAGATACCCTTGATATTCGTCAAGGCTCGTCAGATTCATCAGTTGTGGTTCCTTCCGTGAAAAATCAGGGAGAGAATAATGTGACGGAGAAATTACTAGCAGAAGATCAAATGGAACTTGTACAATCCATGAATGCTAGCTCCTCTCAACTCCCTCGGTCTATTGATATCACACCCGAAGTTCACACTCACTCTCTGAATATGGGGGATGAACATCTTAGCACTGTTCCTGAAACGGAATCAGACGAATTCATAAAGTCTAGTGTTAAGAAGCTTGTCCCAATCCCAGGAGAGTCACAGGGAACTTTCGATCATATGTGTGATTTACCTACCCCTCCCGAAAATCCAAAAGATCATTTTGAAACTTTCTCCGACTTTGATGATGATTGTACATCTTATGGAGAAGTTGAGTATGTAGAGGCATCACTGCCTCATTCTGATGTTGACCTTCTCCTCGAGGAGTTCATAGACGAACTTACTCACATCAATCCACTTGCATTGGGAAGTTATGATGATCTGTTTGATTTCAAAGCCGATCTGGGAGAAAGTGAAAACCTTTTAAATTCTAATCCCAATATCGAGCTTAGTACTTCACATACTGATGAAAATTCTTTAAACAGCAGTCATGTGGAAGGATTACCTTCTGAGCTAGTCAGCTTAGAAGACGAGAATGATGATGAGACTGACACTGAAATAAAAAATGAAGCCCTTCGTGCTACATTATTAAATGTCAGTCACCTCATCTCTAAAATTGAGGCTTTCAAAGAGAAACCCATTTCATCTTCTATCCCCATTAAGGATAGTAACATTTTCTCCGATGATCCTATTCCGGAGTTTGAAGCCTTTACGTTTGATCATATGGGAGAGAAGATTAGTGGGTGTACCACTTCTCATAATTCTCTCCCTGATCATGAATCATTTACATTCGATGAGTTCTCCTGTGAACTCACTCACATCGATATCGAATATGATTCATTTACCTTTGATGAGTTCTCTTGTGAACTCACTCATATCATATCTCCACTGGAGTATGATCACTTCTATTTTGATTTAGACACACCCAGGATATGTCTTGATCACATGAGCTTAAATGATGAGATTCATGATAATGAATCCATGAATCCTTTTCCTGATGATGATGAGTTAGTCAAGATGTTTATCATGACTTTCTTTCTCTTTTTCACCTATCGAGTGACTTCTCCTATTTTTCATTCCTTCGGGAATGAAGACATTATATTTGACCCCGGCATCACCGCTTATAGTTTATACTATTTTGAGCCGGGTATTTATCTCATCGGTGTGGAACTTTCACGTGCTTCAAATGTTTGTCCAAACATCTTGAATGAAAGTCCGATGGTGATTGTTTCTTCCACATCATGCTTCCCCAAGGACAAATGAATTCGGGGTCGAGTCAAGCTAGCGACTCGGTAAACAAAAACAGTAGCATGTACTTAGGGTTTTCACCCTAAGTATGGAGGAGTTACCCCTACTGTGGTTACAAATAAAGTGAGAAACAAAATGGTGTTTTCCACGCTTAGCTTGTAATGTTGCCCTTTTACGTTCAAAGAGTCGGCATAATATCCGGGACTTTGAATATTGAGGAAAATATTCATTCTAAGTGTGGGGGGGTATTTCGCTATTCTAGCGAATTTTATCACATTTTACTATCTAGTACCCCCATTTTTGGCCAAAAATTTAAAAAAAAAAAATTTCACCAAAGTTTCAAAATTTTTGTGGTTATCAATCCGCCGTGTCTAAACGACAAAAGGGATTGGCTAATCCAGGAGCAAACGGCTCTTGGTAAAGATATCTCAAACCCGTTTATGGCTTACAATTTGCCCAAAATTGTATGGTTCCTCAACTCCCCATCATCCTCAAAAGCTAATGAGTTGGCTAGCCCGCAAGATTATGGCTTGTGGTAAATGCAGTGGAAAAACCATAATTGGTAATCAACTCACCAAGATATTGACTGTTCCATCAAGAGTTGGCTAGTACAGGAGCAAACGGCTTCTGGTAAAGACAAATCAAATCCGTTGACAGCTGGTGGTTTGCTCAAAATCACACGGTTATCAGGTGTGCCACAGTTCTTACACCTGGCTACTCCAGAAGTGATGGCTTTTGGTAAAGAGACTTCAAATCCATTAATTTTTCTCAAAAAGATTGCTAGGGACTAGCAATAGTTTAGTGTGGGGGATTGATGAGTGTGTAAATACTCATCACTTTTAGTCAATTCTAAGCTGCAAAACGATCAAAATTACTCAAAAACGCACCATAATGCGAAGAAAATCCCAAAGATCGTATTTTATATGTTTCTGATACAAAACGAGTAAAAACAAACGAAAAATGAACAAAAGTTACATAAATGGCAGTTTCAGTCCCCCAACTTTCAAAGTTTTACAAAACTAGTCCCTGGTCAATCATTTTCAAAGAAAAGTCAACCCGTGCTCTTTAAAAGTCAAAATAAATCACAAATGATCTTTGGGTAAAATGTTTTCAAAAGATTGCAAACCAAACCTTTAAAATTTCACAATTGGTATGTTTGGTCCCTGAACTTTGCAAATTTGGCAGTTTTGGTCCTTGGGCATTTTAAATGAAAAAATTATAAATCAAGGTCCTTAAGGAATTATAAAATGGCAAGTGTGGTCCTTGGTTGAACTTTGGAAGATTGGCAAATTTGGTCCGTCAAATTCAGAAAATAACAAAATTGGTCCTTGTGTTTATAACTAAACCATACGGATTAAATATTTAAACCAAAACCCCTTGTCACCAAGCCCACTATTTAATTAAACACCCAAGCCCAAAATGGTTTCCCAGCCCACAAGCAAAAATAACCCACGACCAATTTGTTTTATTATAAAACCTAAATTGGATGGTCAAAAGAGTCAAACTCAGACTCTGCCTCATCTTCTTCCCCAAAGTAACCTCCCACCCCGTGACCTGCTTCCAGCCAAGACTCCCCATCACCATCTCACCATCACTATCCTTCCCTTATCCCATTCCCACTCAAACCCCATTATCTTCATAAAACTGTACCTAACCCCCTTCCAGGTCATCAATCCACGACACATTTTGGGCGCCAAAGACTGATTAAAGGTTGAGATGAAGACAAGAGAAAAATGGATGGCTAGGATTTAATGACAAAGAAGATGAGAGGAAGCTGATGACCTAATTCTAGAGTATGAAGACAAGAAGGCTCAAGCGTACCTACCTCTTCAAAAGTTGTATAAATAGGCATCATGTAAGCCTGAGGGCATCATCTCAGTATCTTAGGTTCTTTTGTATTTTCTAATTTCAAAAGTTTAGTTTTTTCAGTTGTAATTTAAAAAGTTTGAGTTTAATGAAAAGTGCATTTTAGTTGAATCGAATCTCTGTTTAAGTTGTTTACTTTTTTTCAATTCTCTTTTATTGCTTATAAAAAGTGAAGCTGTGGTTAAAATCATCAGACTCAGAAAGTTTAGAAAAACAAAAAATGGTGGAAAGAAAGATAAAGAAAGCATAGCAGAGATGGAATGGAAATATGGTTTAGAATCTCGTGGGAGATACTAGGTTGAACTGTGGTTTTGGTTCTTGTGTTTCAACCATTGCTTAGGACCTCTTGTAAGGCAATTCTCTTTAATTGATTATCCTCAGTCATTATTGTTACTTGCTCACTTTTATTGTTTATTCATATCTATATAGTGTTAGTGTAAGCTTAGGTTGTAGTTTAATGGTCTAAATCTTGTTTTCACTTTGAGAAATTGTTGACTGCCATTTTTAAGGGGTGTTTGGATAAGGGTCGATACCCCTGCTCTAGTGATCTCCTTAGTGCTAAGTTAGTTTAGACAAATTACTTTGGGTATAATCAGGTTGGTTCATGCACAAAAGAATTGGAGTAAGAAGCAAAAAGTCAGAAATCATGTTCTCACCCCATAAAGTATGCATGCTGTCAGAATTTTGAACTTATAATCCCCCATTTTAGTTCATTAGTGATAGACGTAGCTTAATCTAGTTTATGTGGAGTTTAGTTTATAATTCTCAGTATCTAGAATCTAATCAAATTCCATTCTAGTCAAATTTTAGCTTAGTTTCAAAAAAGTCAAAACTGCACAAGTTACCAATTTTTCTTAAACTTGTAGGATTTTTCACGAATTTAATATTTGGAATTAGGGCCTGAAATTTCTTGTGGAAGTAGTCTTACAGCTCAACTATGGATTCCCATAGGTAACTTATTTTTCGGAATTTTTCTGTGGTCTCCACGCCCAGCCAAACAGGCCTGCAGGGAGGCTTTTTCACCAATACCCGTCTTGACCCAGACTCCAAACAACCATAACTTGGTGAATTCTTGGCCATTTAGCTGAAACTTGGGAGTTTTGCGTAGGTCGCTAGGCTGTTTTGTCAGATTGGGTGCTTGTTTGCACTCCCGAACTTGTTTGTTAGTTTGAATTTGCTCCCAAAGTTGTTGTCATAATCACTGCTGCTGCTGTTGTAAATAGCAGCTCACGAACTTAGTAATTACTTGCTTGTTGCTCGATCAAGTTGTTGTTTAGTGATTCTGGTTATGGGTGATTATCACACGCTTGTTGTTTAAAGTTGCTTGCGTTTTTGTTTGTTTTATGTGAGTTGTTGTCATCTCAGTTTGTGACTTGCAAGAAATAAGCTTTGAAAAATCATTTTTGATCTTAACTCTGAATAAGATTTCAGTTTGTAGAGTTTTGAAAGTGAAATTAATATGAAAACATTGGTCAACTGAGTTTGGGATGTGTAAAAAAGAAAAAGAAAAAAAAATATAGTTTTTGCAAAAAGTTTGAGGGGGATTCGAACCCCAGACCTTTTGACAGCCAACAGACCCAAACACACACTCACGCACCATCTGTGCCATCCCTTCTTTTAGTCAATATCTCCTTTAGCTGTTTATTTAATAGAGTTGCAATTGCTTATTTCTAGTTTAGGGGCTAATTAGCTCAATTTATAGCTTATTCGAACTACTTATTGCGTATTTTTATTTTTCCTAGGTCAAATTTAAGTTTATTTAATTGCCCAAAAATTTTCAGAATTTTTAGATTAGTTCTAATATTTATTATAATTTAATTAGTGTTTAAATGTAATTTATTTGTAATAAATAGAGTTTTATTTGAAAAATTAATTTTCTTTTTTCTAAAATTTTCTTTTGTCTTTTAGTACGTTAGAAAATTATTCGTAAACCCGTAGGACGTTTAGAACTCAAAACTCGCGTTTTATTTTGCGCACTCGCGTATTTTTAATTAAACGTCTCGTTTTTAATTTGTTTAATGTTTTAGGATTCCCGACACCTAATTATGTTTTCCCGTAGTATTTTAGGAATTTCTTAGATTGTTAGTTGCCTTAGGTTAATTTACGTTTACTTTCGTTCGTTAATTTTCTAATTCGTTAATTTAACGTACCATAAAACCAAATAACTTTTCCAATCATACAAGATTTTAATCCCAATCTCATTCGAAGCTTTCCATTCACACCTCGTTGGGGTACGACCCGGGAAATCACTTCCCGGTCTCACAATTTGAATATCACTTGCACAAGTTTTGCGAGGTAATCGTTTTCCTAAAACGGTTTACTCGTATTACTTCACGTTTGTTTATCTCACGACAAATTGTTGATATTTTGATAAATTGTTGTTTTCACACATCAAAACACAATGAATCATTGATCCAAAACACGAGCCCAAACCAAACAGTCAACATGGAGTTCATGATGAACAAGCAGATTCTAAAGTGGACGCGGCATTGAGGTTTCTTAAATCAGTCTTTGAAGATGGTGATTCAAACCCAAATAAAGGAGGTCATTTTCATATGTTTCGTTTACTAAAGTTGAATACATATGTGTTTTGCTACTAACTATATATTTGTCAATGTTTTTTGAATGTCACAGATGAACTTGATGTTAACATTCTGCTTGACTGGCTTAAAGTAAATGTAGGTGATCATGATGAGTGTAAAAAGGTTTTAAAAGGTGTAGCGTCGAAGCTTTCAGAGGCAAATGGGTTGATCAACGAATTACGTGCAATGGGTCATGAAATAACGGATGACTATGTTGTGGATTTAAACTTCTTCCATGAAGATTGAAGCTCCAACATTTCATTATCTATCTACTTTCAATATGTTTTCATAAAAATATGGCTATGTAGTATTTTCGGTAAATTGATTACTAAAATTTCGCTAATTATTTTACATACAATATTCAGTTACGTTTGGCAATTTATTTGCTTTTAATGTCATTGAATGTAAATAAACCATATTAATATATAATGATGTGTTTTGGTTACAAAGATCTTATTACATCATTCATTCAACCAAATAATTTAACTTTACAAAAATAAAGAGATGTTATTTCATCAATAAAATCAATTACAAATCTTTGTATTCAAAACTAATTATTATTGCAATTATACATTCACTATAAATGTGCTTTATAATTCGAATTTGATTACCACCAAATGATAATCACACAAACCTAAATTACATGGTACTCTAAAACTTCCATCCTAACCATGGTAGAAAACAAACAACCAGATGCAAGGAAACGTAAAAATTCAGACTTGGCCGGTCAAAAGCCACAAAATTCCAATCAACAAAGTGTTCCTTTAACACATATACCCACGCCTAAATATTCAAACCAACGAGCTCCGTTGTCAGATCTACTCACACCACCTCCAAGCAAAAGAGTTTCTTTGGCCGAGATTTTCACATGTAAGTTTCTGTATGTATAAAAAAAACAAGATGTAACTTGGTTTTATGATATATAATTTAGTATGTTTGTATGCATTAGATGATCCACTAAAGGAAAACATACCTTCATTAAATACCTCTTCATCGCAGCCGTCAAATAATGCAGGTTTGAAACACTTTGATAAATTTATTTTCGTGGTCGTATGTTTTGATTTATACACCTTACAAAGTGCTAATACAATTATCTGTGTATTCATGATTTTCTTTCAAATTATAGGCTCATCTATGCATTTTACACACAAGCAAAGAAGACCTTATAGTAGTAGAGTACCGCTTCAAGACGTTACTAACAGTGAGTTAATTCTCCACTGACAACAAAAAAAACTAATTATTGCTCAGCTTCTTATTGTTTATGTTGCCTACACAACCAATTATAATTCGCATATATTACTTATGTGATTACAGGACTACATTATCAAACAACTAACAACTTATTGAGCTTAAATTCTCACGTCCCGCTTGCAACTCAGTTATCACCGTTGACTCCACCTGCTGCTACAGATGTTAGGCGAACTTCAACTTCAACTTTTCAATCACAATTAGGTTATATATCTATTCTTTATAGTATGCTAAATGTTTTTTTCAAAAACACATTTGTGTCTTGCCTTTTTAACAATTACAGTATCCTAATGTTGTTTTTTTGTTACATTATATTACGAATACTTTATATAATTCTTCAAAATGCGCACCACGAACAAATGTTTCCACAAAATATACAGGTCGTATGTCGTATACGCCACTACAACAAATGAATATTCTCTCAAGTTCTTCCGCCGCAGCTCTTAAAAGAACTACAACTTCAGGAATTTCAATAGGTTAGAATAGATATTTACTTGTGTTATACCTTACATACACGTAATATTTGTAGCTTCTCCTTACCACATTATGTTTTGTGTATTCAGGTTCTGAAAATGATGTTCTTTGCAACACTGGTGCCAATGCTAATCGTAGATCACCTACGCGTATTGCTATGGCAAGTAGTGATAATCAACCATCAACTGTCTCTTCAACGCGAAAAAGGCAAAATCCTTTGCACGCTTTTTCAACCGGTATTTTTAAAACTCTCCTTTATGTTTTTAAGTTTTTGATCAAATTTATTCTATATATTTGTTACTTAAAATTATTTCTAAACGATCATATATGTCTAAAAACATCATTTACCCATAAAATTCGTAGGTCCTCTTTCACTTATTGCGAATCAACCACAAACCGTTAGAACAACTCCTTCCTCCAATGCCTTCATCAGAACGCCACCTTCTGGAAACTTAACATGTAAGAAACATATACATGTGTGTTATAGTATACGTTTTGTAAAAATGATATTATTTTCTGACTTCGTTAATTAAATTATCTATAGTATCAACAACGCCCCTTGCTTTGAACACGAGTAACACTGTTAATCGTGGTAGAAGCACGTCTAATGCTTTGCAAACAATTTGTGATCAAGTTACACCAGTTGCCGCCACACGTAGACAACAAACTCCTATCACTAATGTTTCAAACGGTAAGTTTTGAAACATAAAAAATTAGTACATTATTTCATTGTTACATGTTTAACTATGTTTTAATTATGACCATTATAATGTTTTCAGTTTCTTTCCAAACACCATCTATTCGTCGTTCTAATGAATGCAACAACATAATTTCAACGCCTTTTCTAACAACAACCATTCCTGCTATAAGAACGGAAAAATCAACATATCAAGTGGGTGAATCATCAAGAAGCAGAAAGAGGTATAACAGACAAGCTTTACGGTCTCAAACGCCGGTCAGATTTAATCTTAATGTTGACGGTGGGGATGTTAGGAAAGAATATGACAAGTACATTGGTGTATCTGAAAGTAATTCCTTTAACTCATACACCAACGCCTCATGCAACAAAATTATTATAAATTATACATTAACGGTTATTAATAACCTTATTAAATTTGCAGATTACTTTGATCATGGTGATCCGATGTTTGAGTGCACGGAATGTCATGCTTTGGTATGGGAGGCGGAAGCGAGAAAAGGAAACCTTAATCCAACTAACAAATCCTATAGTATATGTTGTGGCAAGGGAAAAGTGTTTATCAAACAACCACCGCCTGCTCCACAGCCGTTGCATGATTTGTTTTACAATGACGATGCTAAGAGTAAAAATTTCAAAAAAAAATGTCCGAACATACAATAGCATGTTTTCGTTCACTTCAATGGGTGGAAAGGTGGATGATAAAATAAACAACCAAGGCCGTGCTCCATACGTTTTCCGGCTGCATGGACAAACGTACCATAGTATTGGTAGCTTGATTCCGGAAGAAGGTGCTCCTCCTAAATTTGCTCAGCTGTATATATATGACACAGATAACGAAACTGAGAATCGAGCAAAAGCGTTAAGGTAATATGCGTCACTGCATTTTTAAATTTGTTTTAGTTGCATATTGAGTAAAACGTTGTTTTTAAGTTGCTGAAGATAGGTCTAATGACATTACTGCTGTCATTTGCAGCGGTGCTTCTTCGTCGTCCGGTCAAACCAATTCAAATGACCGTATTGATCGAAACATTATTGCTGAGGTAAGAGATGTTTTAGACTCCTCCAGTGATTTGGTTCAAACATTTAGAAGAGCGCGTGACCGGTACAACGAAGACAACGAGCAGAATATAAAAATAAAGCTCATTGCAAAGCGAGGCAAAGATGGACGAAATTACAATCTTCCAACGTCAAATGAGGTTGCTGGTCTTATTGTAGGTGACTTCGATACATGTATAGAAGATAGAGATATTGTGATAGAAAAGCATCGTGAAGGTTTGGAACGTATCAACATTTTCCATCCTATGTACCTTCCTTTACAATACCCTTTGTTGACGCCACGGGCGCAAGATGGTTATTATTTGGGTATACCGCATAGAAAGAAAGCTGGCAGGCGTCCTGTTCGGTCTTGCAACTCCGACCCGTCCGTGGAAAAAACGGACAAAACAGTCACTTTAAGGGAGTGGTTAGCTTTTCAGATAATGGATCGCCCAAATCAAGAAAATTTATTTACGCGTGGAGGTCGTTTGTTTCAGCAATTTCTTGTGGATGGTTACACTATGGTTGAGACGGAACGTTTGTTTTTCCATCGATCAAAACAGACAAAACTTAGATGTGATACGTACTCAAACATTCGTCAGAGTGTTGCCACTGGTAACTACGACCCCACTACCCTTGGAAAGCCCGTCATCTTGCCTTCTTCATTTACCGATAGACCAAGGTTCATGAAACAAAACTATATGGATGACATGGCCTTGTGTAGATGGTACGGCTGTCCCAATTTGTTTATTACCATTACTTGCAACTCTGACTGGCCAGAGATTGCAAGATACATGCGCGAGCACAACCTTTCTACTGCAGATCGCCCTGATGCCCTTACAAGAGTGTTTAAAATGAAACTGGACCAGTTAATGATTGATTTGAAAGAACGACGTTTATTTGGACGCGTTCAGGCAGGTAATGTACATAAGAATTTAGTATATATATTTATACGTTTGCTTGAATCAATTTTTTTATTATGTCACCAACTTTATACATTTATATTCTTGAAACTAAATGTTACACAATTTTGGCAGTTGTGTACACTGTTGAGTTCCAAAAGCTAGGACTTCCTCACGCATATTTGTTTGTTCTTGCACAAGGACGACAAGGTCCCAAATGCTGATCAGATTGATAAACACATTTCCGCCGAGATACCGGCTAAAGACGAGGACCCGGATTTGTACAAGTTGGTTTCTGATTTTATGATGCATGGTCCTTGCGGTGAAGATGATCCAAATCAGGTTCGTATGGATGGCAGTAAATGTACAAAACACTTTCCTAAAAAATTCACAGAACGCAGTTCCGTTGACGCCGAAGGATATCCTGTTTATAGAAGAAGGGACGACGGAAAGTATGTGGAAAAGAAAGGTCATCAAATGCATAACGGTTATGTTATCCCGTATAATGCTATGCTTCTCAAACGTTATCAATGCAACATTAATGTTGAGTGGTGTAACCAGACCAGTTCGATCAAATATTTGTTTAAGTATATCAACAAAGGTCCGGATAGAGTGTCGGCACAGTTGCATAAGCCAGGTACCACAGCAGAGGGTGAACAAGTTGATCAAGCTGTTGATGAGATTCAAGCCTACTTGGATTGCAGGTAATTTTTTGAAGTCGAATCTGATGTCAACTTGGTTTTTTAAAATGAATAAACAACTCTTTTAGGAATTCGTAAATTGTTTCTAACAAGTTACTCAGATTAAGTCGTTGTTGGATTATAGGTACCTATCTGCCTGCGAGGCGGCTTGGAGAATATTTGGTTTCGAAGTTCATTATAGAACACCGAACGTTAAGAGGATCTCCTTTCATCTTGAAGGCGAGCAGCCAGTTTTATATGACGAAAACACAGACCTTGAAGCAGTTATTCAAAAGCCAACTATTGCCGCTTCTATGTTTGATGGTTGGATGCAAATGAATGAAGACTATCTGCCGGCAAGGGAGTTAACTTACGCTGAGTTTCCTACAAAGTTTGTGTGGAATGCCCCAAAAAGAATTTGAACGCATAGAAAACAAGGTAAATCCATCGGAAGAATTCATAGTGTTCCTATAGGAACGGGAGATGCTTACTATTGTCGGATGCTGCTAAACAGTGCAAAAGGGTGTCGGAATCACGCCGATATTAGAAAGGTTAACGGTGTCATTTATGCAACGTACAAAGATGCTTGCTACGCAGCTGGCCTTTTGGAGGATGATAAGGAGTATGTTGAAAGTATCAAAGACGCAGCCCATTGGGCGTCCGCTGAACATCTTCGTGATCTATTTGTTACATTGCTTTCTCAAAAGGAACTTACAACGCCTTTGACAGTTTGGCTGGAAACATGGCATTTGCTGGCAGAAGATGTTCAATACAAGAGAAGGCAGATTTTAGGGATCCCAGGTAATACTTTTAAACAACAATTGTTATTATGTTCGCTGATAATTGATTTTCTTTAAAACTTATAATGCGGTGTCTTAACTACCAACATGTTTTATTATGAACAGTTATGTTACATCGTTTATTTTTTTTAAGCTATTAACAAACTAATTATTAACATGTCATAATTTTATGGTCTTATAACATTTGTTTCGTATGCAATAGTTAGGATGGTATGTTAACAAATTAGCTATTAACATGTCATATTTGTATGGTCTGTTTTAACAAAATATTTTGCTTTGAAACAACAAGTGTTATTATTCTCTTATAACTACCAACATGTTGAAAGTGCAACAGTTATTTTACATCCTTTCTTTTTCTACCTTTATAAGGAATTAACTATTAACATGTCATATTTTATATGCAGATTTGATACTTAGTGATGAAGAAAAATAAATATCGCTTTGTACTACATTGAAGAACTTATGCGAGCCAGAGGAAGTACTTTGAGGCGTTGGCCTGAGATGCCTTATCCTGATGATAGATACATCAATGAATTTGGAAATCGACTTATATATGATGAAACTGATTACAACCCCGTTGAGATGGAATCTGAATATCAACGTTTGTACGCCTTATTGACAACGGAACAGAAGGGTGTATATGACACCATCGTGAAATCCGTTGATAGTGGAACATGGGGTATATATTTTGTTTACGATTACGGGGGTACCGGTAAAATGTTTTTATGGAAAACACTTGCAGCCAGCATTAGAAGAAAAGGTGACATAGTCTTGAACGTTGCATCAAGCGGTATTGCGTCTTTGTTAATGTCCGGAGGCCGAACTGCTCACTCGAGGTTCCATATTCCAATAAATGTTGATGAGACCTCGACTTGCTCAATAAGTGCTCAAAGCGATCTGGTAGCAATGTTAAAAAAGTGCAAGCTTATTATTTGGGATGAAGCGCCGATGACAAATAAGCTTTGTTTTGAGGCCTTAGATCGGTCTATGAGAGACATACTTCGTAGGAACCGGTATGACGAGTGCCATCAGCCATTTGGTAACATGACGATGGTGTTTGGCGGTGATTTTAGGCAGGTTCTTCCTGTAATTCCCAAAGGATCACGCCAAGAAATTGTTGGTGCTTCTTTGAAGCAATCATACCTTTGGGAATACTGCAAAGTTCTTAAGCTAACCAATAACATGAGGCTTACTGTAGGTTCAAGACCCGAAGATGTTAGCGAGATAAGAGAATTTGCAGAATGGATATTGAATGTGGGAGACGGCAAGCTTGGAGGACCTAACGAAGGAGAAGTTAAGATAGATGTACCGGAAGAAATTCTAATAGATGCTGCTGATGACCCCATAGGATCTATTATTGACTTTACTTATCCAAACATGTTGGATAACATACATGATCCGGCCTACTTCCAAGAAAAGGCTATTTTGGCACCCACAAATGAGTTGGTTGACACTATAAACGAACATTTATTGAGCAAATTTCCCAGAGAAGAAATGGTGTACTTAAGTTGTGACAATGTGGATAAAAGTGAGCGTGGTGCCGTCGTAGATCAGTCCGTTTTCTCGCCAGAATTTATAAATGGATTGAAGTTCTCAGGTATTCCAAACCACAGACTTGCTTTAAAAGTCGGAGTGCCGATTATGTTGTTAAGAAACATAGACCAATCAAATGGTTTATGTAATGGTACAAGACTTCAAGTACTTAAATTAACAAGAACATCTATTCAGGCGTAGATCGTTAATGGAACCAACTTTGGCAAAAAGGTTATTATTCCAAGGTTGAGGATAACTCCGTCAGACAAGCGTTTGCCTCTTAAGATTGTCAGAAAACAATATCCGATATCAGTATCTTTTGCCATGACAATCAACAAAAGCCAAGGGCAATCGCTTTCTAAAGTTGGTTTGTACTTGCCCCGTCTTGTGTTTACACATGGACAACTATACGTTGCACTATCAAGAGTAAAAAGCAAGCGGGGTTTGAAGGTTGTCGTTTGTGATGAGGATGGTAATCTCTCCAAAACCACAACAAATGTCGTGTATAAAGAAGTACTGGAAGGTCTTTGACCAACTTTCATGTTTGTATAATGTATGTATCATCGGTGTAATCATTAAAATCACACATCATTTTATGTTCGAGTCAGTCAGTTTTACATTGCCAACGCTATGGTTGTAAATCGATTGTAACACACATATTTTACATTTAACAAATTTACGTTACTACTTTTATTATCATCTTATTTATCTATTCCTTTAAAAAATAACCCGGTGTCAACGGGTCTCTAAGCTAGTATATATATATTTTTTTTAAAAACTAATATTTAATAATACATTGATTATAAAATTAAAAACAATGAAAGCATTAACTAAGGTGTCTTTAAAATTACTAAATCATTAATTGAAATTAAAACTACTAAAACATTAAAATAACTTATAATTGCAACTTAAAACTATTAAAAACTAACATTAATTATATAATTATTAAAACTAATTAACTAAAAACAGAAAAATAAAAATTAATTACTAAAAACAGAATCCTATAAAATTTACCGAGACCACCAACCGATCGGATGGATATCCATCCGATTCGGTTGGTCAAAAACCAACTTTTGTTTTTTTTTTTTTACTTTTTACTCTAAAAACTTTAAAATTTCATAAATTACAAACAATTTTATTTCTAAAAACTAAGAAAATTAATCAAATCCCCGGCAACGGTGCCAAAACTTGATGTGCGTTTTATTAGTAATAAAGGTTGGTAAGTCGAGATCGTCCCAAGGGATTTGGTGGTTTTAGTAATAAGAAAATCGTTTGTTAAATAAGGGTTGTCAATCCAAATTTATGTAAAATCTTAAAAGAAACTCAATAAAAACTAAACATATACTTGTGTATAATTCCTTGATTAGTAATTAGGAGTATCGTAACAATTTGAGTACGAAGTTTGGTGTAAAACTTGTTATGATGCGCAACTAAAAATGAGTAGTTATACAATCTATGATGTATGTCATGTTTTCACTACCACTAAGAATTCTATCACCTAAATGACTCCTTTCGGACATATCAAATTAGTATGACAATCCTATAAACACATGGTTGTTTAGAAAATCAATTCTTTTCTTATGAATTCCTACGAATCCTTTCGATCCTTTTTCGTGATGAAATCGTCTCAAATCTATTTTAACAAATAAATAAGATGGTTGTCAAGCATCCTATTCCATACTAATTTGGTGCATTAATATTTTGGAATAAAAACAAGTTGAAATTCCTTTCGGACCTATTTTTCAAGAAATTATTTTTACCGAAAAATTAAGCAAGAAAAGATGTTATTTCAACAAACTCATAAAATAGATATGTTTTCATGCATCACCTTTTTTATAAAATAATACTCCATTAACCAATCACATCATATACACAAGTATATCACAAATTACTCCATCGCAATCATATTAAAACACAAGTAAATAAGAAAACTTTCATAAAACTTAAAGTAACAATTGTTCATTATAAGTATCAAGATGTACCTAGTCTTGAGAATTACAATGAATAAACTTGTGGTACTATAGCAACCACACTCCTCCAATTGCTCACTAATGTAAGTAAACAACTCCACACTCGAACCAATGCTTGAGACTCGAACTCAACACGTTCTGGACGTTTTTACAACACTTAGTAAACTTTCAGGCAATATAAGATAAAATAACAAGATTTGGTGTAATACTAAGTTAGATAATGGTGGTACAAGTAACTCTAGACCCTAAGTGCTCATTATATAGCATAATGAAACTTATCCTTCAAGTGAAATGTCCATCCTCAGTTAATAAGCAGAAATGATTAGCCACACATGATTATGGGGAGTTAATTCGCCAATAAATGCAAAACTTGTAACTTCAGTTAACCCCATCCGATCGGTTTCTCACCATCCGATCGGATGGTCAATCTTTGGCATGTTTCCAGCCGATCCGGTTGCGGGTTGCAACCGATCGGTTGGAATTTGTCTGAACCGTATTTCTATGTCTTTTCTTCGTCGTTTTACGTTAAATGCATTATTTTTCTTCGTGGCATGACTTTCTCCATTAGAACTTGATATTTCCTTGATAATTTCGTGTAGACAACCTTTCTTTATCAAATCCTTTTGTCCATGCAACGTTTCTTTCTTCCTTGATCCTCTTGAAACTCTCCAAAAATGCATGTCCACTTCATTTCTTCATCTTTTAATCATTTTTACCTGCTTTTGGCTACATTTGTATGTATAAACACTTTTCCACGATTAAGTAACAAATATATACAAATATGACCAATTTCCACTCATAAATCAAACAATAACGCGACTAAAAACATGTTAATTTTGAGCGTTATCATCTGGGCCGTCACCACTTTTACTCTTGACGGCCATGCTCTGACGCCGTCACGCTTTCACTGGGCCGTCACCATTTTTACTTTTGACCCCGTCATCAAATTGCTCTTGACGCCATCAGGTACTGTTCCCAGCAAGGAAAATTAAGACTTTGCCGTTTTCTTCATTTTTATGCTCAAAAAACGTCCGAAATGCTTCCTTTTCCAGAATTCACTCCAAAAGTACCTAAAATCACAAAAGAAACGATTTAGGGCAATATTTGATCAAATAAATTCCAATTCCGGCTTAAATGACCCCCTAAAAATGGATCATGCCTCATTATACACCATATTGTGAAAACTATCAATAATTTTATATCAAACTTAAGTAGTCAAGTATATTAGACCACTTGTCAGGAAAACATTTTGAAAAAATCGTTGAATTGCATGAGAGTGAGATTTCATCAGAAATAACACGACTTTGAGCACTACATTTGCTTGGCTAAAGGGATACATTGTCAATTTTTAAGTAACATCTAGTCCTAATAACCAACTTGAAGATTAGCAACTCTCAGTTTATTTAACTCTAAGTGATCTCAAAAGAGCTTTTGACACAGTGAGATTTTCTTAAACTTGACAAAACTTTGAATCCAATATTACAAGGTAGCTAAAGAGATCCATTGTCATGTTTTAGGTGACAACCAACTCTAATAACCACCTCGAAGACAAGAAATTCCCAATTAAGTTAATTTCAAGTCGTTTCAAAATAGCTTTTGACAGAGTGAGATTTTCCTAAACAAATTAAATCCTTAAGTACTCTATTAAGTTGCTTGGCTAAATGGATCCACTGTCAGATTTTAGGTGACAACTAACCCTAGTAACCAACTTGAAGATGAGGAACTCTTAGAAAAGTCTGGTTCAAGTTGTCTCAAAATTGCTTTGAACATTCCTTTAAATTTAAAAGTCATTGAGATGCTTTATCGTTAACAGATAGTATGAAACTTAAGCAAACTCAAGCAAGATTTTATGTAAGAAAAGTATCATTTGTGTCACTTGAACACTAAGAAATCAATTTTCTTTTGAACAAACCAGAGATTTTGTTGAAACTTTTTAGTGAAAGACTGTAAATATCTAAGACCATGCGAGACATGTTTATGTCGCTGAGTAAAGAGATACATTATCAGCTTTTAGGCGATAGCTAGCTCTAATAAACAACTTGAAATTATTACCCGTCTAGGTACTTATTAGTCTATAGCTTCACAAAATATTTTACAAACTTTTTGAGTGAAAAGGTCATTGAGATACTAGTTATTTTAAGATTGTCAAAATGATACACCCAAAACAGACAAGTCCATGTGAGACACATTTACGTAGCTAGATAAAGGGATACGTTATTAGTTTTTAGCTGACAACTAGCCCTACTAACTAACTTGAAGTGATTGCCCATCTAGGAACAAATAAAGAGCATATGTTATAATATTGAACTCGCATACAGAAGAAAAATATCTTTGAAACTATACAGAATTTACGAGATATCACATTGCATACTAAGTTAAGAAGATAACATGCTTAACATCTAAGGCATTCTGAAACTTATGGGAGCAGGCATTCAGCAGTGATAACTAAAGTATCTGTGCTGCAAAAGGTTTTAGTAGATAAGACTTCGCGAGACACGCTTATGTCGCTAGTTAAAGGAATACATTATCAACTTTTAGGTGATAACTAGTCCTAATAACTAACTTCAAGTTATACCCGTCACGCTACAAGTCTATTTTGAAGTTTTTATAACAAGAGATTGTGTTTAACTTGTAAGAAACTTTATTACCAGTCATCGATCAAGAGTGAGACGACATAGTAATAGGGCCTTAGTAAGCTTTTTTAACTCTTTGGTTTTGAAAGAAAAATCATAGTCCCCTTTGCTTCACTTGTTGTGATGGAAAGTTTTTCCGAAAATACTCCTTTGGTCAAATAACCTTGGTAAACACACCTCATTTTTGCAAATTATTTGAAAGCAGAAAATTTCTCGACATTGACCAATTTTGACCAAAATTTTGTGGAAAGGTACTATTCACCAGTTTTACTCGAAATTTTTATTCTTTTGAGTTTTTCTTGAAAAACATTGTTCATGCCCTTTACTCGAAAGTTGGTGTTTTTCTCGAAAGTACTATTCATTCAAAGATTTCTCAAAATTGGAGCAAATGTGATAACGTATAAAATTACTCGAAAGTATAAGCAATTAATCACAAAAACAGAAACTACTCCAAATTTTCCTTTGTTGCTTGAAACTTTGAAAATACTTGAAAATTGCATTTTACTCGAAATTTTCAAAATTACTCGAAACTTTCAAAATTACTTAAAAGTTTCTTCTTTGCCCAAAAATTTAAACTTACTCAAAAGTTTCATATCTTTATGAAACTTTCAATGACTTCCATTTTTTTTCAAAAATATTGCTATTTTAAACAACACAAATTAACAACATATTACTATTATAAGCTATCAAACAACAACAGACAACCTTTATATCGTCTAATTTAAACTATACGATCTTTAAAAGCAAACAACTTAAACCCTAGAAATTTATGTTAAGTGAAATTGTAAAATTAACATGTGCTAAAGTTGTATATACTTCCCATTAACCTAAAACCAAAATCATTTCAATTCATTCAAACATTATAGGCAGTTTTTACGAATAACCTAATTGAACCCTATTTTTTCAATTAAATGAATAGTGACAGATAAGAGTGCATAGGCAAAATGCTCCTAAAAACTAAACTTACATCTAATATGCCACACAAACACTTACACTACACTACTTAAATTACTTGAAAGTTTGTTGAGCTAAATTCTACAATAAACTAAAAAGGGGGGGGGGGGGGGGTGTTTGAATAGTTTCACCGTTTATAATTACGTTTTAAGACTTTTAGTTCCTTTTTATTCTTTTTGAAAATTGTTTGATTCGAATTTATATGATATCTATCGAATGTATATGAACACAATAATAATGTGTAAAGTAAACAAAAGTATAAACAAGAGATAAAGGAAGAAAACAACCAAACCGAGACACGGAGATTTATAGTGGTTCGGCATGAAGCTTACTCTTCGTCCTACTCCACTCCTCGAGTATCACACTCGAGAGTTTTCAATCACTATGTCAACACACTCCCTTCAGGCGGAGCAAACCGTACACCAACGCTTACACTAATTTATGACACCAAGTGGAATGTCGAGTCCTAATCCTAACTAGAACCAATCTACACACCGACACACGGCACTACACGGACATACACCTTGTCCACTTGAATTTACACATAATTCAAGTCTTTACACAGACGTACAGAACATCCAAGTCTTCTCACGAACATACACACCGTCCAAGTTTTCACACACCAATACAAGGACTCACACCAAGTCCTAGTATTCACAGACCTAAAAACAGATTCACACTAAGTCCAAATTTACACTAACACGCTTAATCTCAATTCACACACAAGTCAGATACACTAATATAAAATATACATAAATAAGAGAGTTTGGAGGAAGAAGATAATCGTAACACAAGTTACATGTGTATGATGACTAATCTATAACACTTTGTTTCTTGACGAATACGAATGTTCTTCTCTTGCTCTTTGATATAGAGGATGACAGGTCACTTATAAACACATATCAACACATTATAGTGATCGAAATAGAAGAAAGAAAGAACATAATGTTTTTGTACCAAGATGGATTAAATTTTTGTAAGGAATAGTGCAGTGTTTATAGACATCAGGAAGAGCAGGGATGGTCCCGTATATATAAAGGACTGTCGCATGTTTACGGGACCATCCCGACAAACGCTCATATTTTTTCCTAATGTGGTGAAAATTTTATCTAGTTTAGGTGGGAAAACTAGCTGTTAGAGTTTTTCAAATTCAAATTTATTTTATTATAAAACATTTCTTTATAATTACAAAAATACTTTTATAAAAAATGTTTTGTCACATAAAAATGTGAGGTTTTAAGAAAATAAATTCTTTGATCACTTTACTAATGTTGGTATAATGTTTGTTCATACATGAAGTAATGTTTGTAGTCGGAAAGAACTTTCTCGATCAAAAATTAAGTGTAGTTTTACGTAACGTTTTATTAATTATTTATTTATTTATTTATTTATTTTTATATATTTTGTGATTATCAAAACGTATAGAGACCGAATAATGCAAATGACGTTTTTAACAGTATTTGTATTAATACACAATTCTCCTAATGTGTTAAGAATCATATAACGGGCCTTAGTTCATTTGAATCTACATTTGATTCCGCTTCTTTCTTAACCATCTTTATGAATTATAACAGCATATCTTAGAATCTAAGAAAAATTTTAAAACCCTAAAACATTCAAAATTAACGAAAATCATTTAAAACATTAGATAAATGTAACAAAGATGTGAGGGATCATCTATCTTACTGATTTTGCAAGGAAAAAGATAAAGAAGAACGATTTTGATCCATGCACAATTTTCAAGGTTGAGAGAAAGTATTAGGTGTGTGTTTGTTTTTGTGAGTTGCTCGAAAGTGGGAGGGAAGGTATATAATCTTTTTTGAACTTTTCTTTCTGACACATTTGGTCCTTGAACTTTGAGGAGGTATGTTTTGTTTATTTGTTTTGTGAAAAAAATTATACAACACCTGATGCGTGGAAATTGCACCAGGATTTACCTCTCGAGGGATCTCGAGAAGCTTACAACCCCCACCAGGCAGTGTACCTGATCATTGTAGTATAGTATAGTGACAAGTACCGGGGGATTGATCGTTCAACTCAGGATTAGTGTCGCTAGGATTAGAAAGCCTAAAAACCAAGTCTAGAGGTGAGGGATGATTCTTTTTGTATTTTTATATTTTTTTAAAAGCAAGTAAAATCTCGGATTTTGGAAGAGTGGGCGGAATTAGTTGCTAATCAACTAACCCAATAACTAAAGATGCAATCAAAATAAAATAACAAAAATGTAAATAAAGCTAATTAAACTAGTGGTGTGAATAATAAATGGGAGAATTGTGTTTACTTAGATTTCATTACTCCCTAGATATCTTTTACAGGTTAATTGTTTGTTACAGTTGCGTGGATGATAGGTTATATTCCTTAATACCAATCGTGGGGTGGCGTACGTACTTCCCCAACTCTATAAGCTCCTACTTCACTCCTATGTCGAGCCTGCAAGAAGCTCCTAACATGGGATCACTAGAATTCGCCAATGCATTAAATACAACCATAAAAACCTAGTACGCATTGGTTTATGTTTCTTAAGACGTTCAAGCAAGTTACACTATGGAAGTCTGCCAGTTTTCTTAAGCCTAACATCGAAATCATTCATCCATTACAACTATAAACAAGCAATCAACCTATAATCAACATCTAGGTTTCATTACATCTAAGCAAACACACAAGAGATCTAGCCTAGCATGTGAAAATCTAGATAAGCGTAGGATATATTCAAACAACACATAGACATATTGAATGAATTGAAAGGATACTTATCTTAATTGAACATGAAAGGTTTCAAGGGGTGAAAACCCTTGAAAATACTGTAAAAGTCTTGCTAGGGTTTATTTAAGTCGACCCTAAAATTCTCCTCTCTCATGAATGAAAATTACAAAGACTATATATAGATTTCCTAAGGTGACGACGTCAAGAACAAAATTCTGACGCCGTCAAGACGCCGCCCATAATAAAATCAGATTGCCTAGATCCAGATCTGACACCGTCAAGAGCTTTATTCCTCTGGGCCATCATGTGTTAAGGGGTCGTGATGGCCTTGGTGACGCTGTCACGCCCTAGTGCAAAAGTGTTATGAACCGTCATGGACTCCATACTCTTCACCTCTTGTTTTTCTTCTTGACGCCGTCATTAAGAAACTTGTGACCCTGTCAGGTACTGTTCCCAGCAAGGAAAATTAAGACTTTGCCGTTTTCTTCACTGTTATGCTCGAAAAACGTCCAAAATGCTTCCTTTTCCAGAATTCACTCCAAAAGTACCTAAAATCACAAAAGGAATTATTTATGGCAACATTTGATCAAATAAATTCAATTCCGGGCTTAAATGACCCCCTAAAAACGGATCATTTTTCGCCTCATCATATACCCTTACACTTGAGATTTGCTTGTCCTCAAGCAAATGTGCTTTTATTCTAATCAAAATACAAGTTAGGGGTCATTTAACACTAATATAAAAGTAATTACAATAAATAATCATTCCGCTAAAGACCAAAGACAAGCATGGAGGTCATACACTAGCACCTCACAAATAGTGTTTAGGTACTCACATCTCTCGGGTGTAATAAAGTATATATCACAATATGGAAATGGGAAACATCTCTCACTACCTGTCATAGCAAAATAGATTACCATAGGCTTGGGAAAGGATCAAACCTCTACCACATGGCGTAAGCACCTAGGATAAACTATCAAAGAGGTCTTTTAAAGGGTTATAACGTTAGGTGTAGGGATATGGAATACACGGTTTTGTTAGATATAGGCAATCTTTACTGGTGGCGAGTTAATCATTATGATTAATTACACGTACAATATGGCGTTGCAAAGCCAATACTAGACTCGACTTAAACTAATAAATCAAAAATAACAAAAACATCAAATAAACATAGAATGAAACGGGATGGTAGTCCGTATGTTTTTTTTTTCTTTTGCATACACTCTTAAACTACCATCCAAAATAATACATCATAGGGAATGAACATTCCCGTTACACTTGAATTTTTACATACTTTACAATAGACTAATCTAATGACACAAATCAAGATAATTAAAACATTTGGAGTACTTTTAAGATTAACGCACATATGGGGGTAATAAATGATGTTCTTCCCCATTACTCCATAACAAAAGTACTTTACCCATGAGTCCCAATCGTCCCAAAACAATATGTGCAAAGATATGACTTGACTTAGCAACCATGTAATCAATTAGATAATTAACTAAAGGTTTAAACAAATAACAAT
The DNA here is from genome assembly GCA_030686995.1 of Artemisia argyi. NCBI lineage: Eukaryota > Viridiplantae > Streptophyta > Magnoliopsida > Asterales > Asteraceae > Artemisia > Artemisia argyi. Next base: position 26,784,554 of record CM060709.1, read on the forward strand.
AATGCACTAAAGATGAGTGCATACACGGAAGGCTAAGGCGATTTGGGTGTGCATTTAAGTGAGGTGTAACAAATTCTTCCTTTAAGTAAGATGCTTAAAGTTAGAAATGAAAAGATAGGCTCGGAGGGGTGTACTAGGGGTTTCGTGTACTAAAAATGAGTGCAACGCTAAGGTGTGGGAAAAATTAATTGACTTAACTAGCCAAGTAATATGACTTAAATGGTCAAGTAATTATGATACGGGTTTAACACAAGGGTGATCCTAATGCCTCTTATCATGTAGTAAATCCTACTACACGAATGTAGTCTCACTAGCAGTCTCGGGATGCATCACTAACGCAAGTTCTAGAATCTAAATGCTACCGGTACACTCATAAGCACTAATAGTAAATGCTTTTCCTATCAAATATAAAGGCGAACCTCACATATTTGGGTGGAAAATTTTTCTGAATAGTACGGTCTTGTGCTAGTCATACAATCTCCTATCCATGAGACGCTTGCTAAGGCTAAAGTTTCACTCCTAAATGTTGTAAAAAATTTTAAATTTGGCACTTAAATTACACTAACAAGTATTTCTCATAGTTTTATTACACACCTACCATCGAACAAACAAACTCAAGTGAAAGTGTATCCTATAAGGTATCATCATTTACCCTCCGCTTACACTTAGGATGAACATTGTCCCCAATGTTCAATTAAAGAATGTAAAAGTAAAATAGGTAAAAAGAATGAAATCAAATACTCCCTTGATTCGCTCGGTGTGGATAGTGCGGTAACAAGGTTAGATCTTCCTCCAAGAAAATGAACAATCAAAGCTTCCCTTCCAGAATATAAATCATCTTCTTGTCATATGTAACCTGTTAAACCTGAGAAAACAAACAAGGCAACCTCGCGTAAAATCGACGGCATTCTGTATATGTTAACAAATCCTAGAAAGCAAAGTAAGATATAATGCTTGTGGAATGAATGTTCGCAGATTTCCTGGAGTTTATAAAACTAAAGAATTAACAAAAACTTTAAGACTCCGTTAGAAAAAAAAACTAGCAAAATTTCTAGAACTCATGACGCCGTCAGGAATTTCTTCCTGACGCCGTCAGAAGTGATCTGCAGAAATTCTTACGTTAAGTTTTTGGAAAATTTCTGGAAAACTTATGCCCTACTTCCTGGAAAATCCTGCAAAACATCATTATGACTCGATACAAGCATTTGACTCTAACAAATACGAATATACATGTCCATTTAAATATTGTGGAGAATCATGATCAATTTTGTTTCTTAAAAACATATTTGGGGTTTCCCCTTACACTTATCTTTCGCGAAATACCTTTGGATGAAGTTAAGACTAAGCCAAAACAAAAAATAAAGTATTTTCACCATTTTAGTTTTGAAACATGATCTACCAACAATAAAAATAAAGCATGCATACGGAAACAAATAACAATCAAACAAATAGAAATCACATAAAGCATCGGTTGCCTCCCAAGAAGCGCTTTTCTTTATTTATGAGTCTTGTAGCTAGACTCAAGGTCATGGGTTATTACGTGATATGGGTGAGTTCCTCATTGAGGACATCTTTGGGATCAAACTTAGGTTTCAACTTCTTATCGGTTTTCTTAGTACGGTATGACCTTTCAAACTTTTCTCCATCCGGATCATACAAAATCATCTTCATATGCCATGATCCGTCACCTTCCTTAGGTGGCTTGTCCCACCTCCATTTACACTTATCCCCCTCTCTTTTCCACTTGTTCATCTCTATGTTAATAGGCATTACGCTTAAGAACTCAATCATTTTTCTAAAGACTAGGGGGTCCTCAAAAGGGTCTAGATCTTCATCTCTAGCTATGAGTTGTTCCACCGAATATGTTTTATCGATGAAATCTTTTTCTAGATAGAATGGGCGTTGAGGTCCTATAAGGTTTCTTTCTATCCAAGGTCCATATCTAGATGGTCTCCTATTCATCTCTACCCAATGTGGTGTCGGTTCATCCTCACAATCGTAGCTATGTTTCTTAACATCATATACCGATCAAGTATCGCCTTCACCTACCGCTATCTTAGACTCCTTACAATCTATCATGGCTCTAGCGGTTGCTAAAAATCCTCTTCCTACTAACAATGGGCATGTAGTATCACTAACCATATCTAGGACGTGAAAATCCGCTAAAATAGTTAACTTCCCTACGTGAATAACTACATCCTTGATCATCCCAACCGGGTGGGCAATACTCCCATCCGCTAGACCAATTAATACCTCCGTCTTTTCTAACTTTCATAGCTTGAGAGTGGTGAAAAGGGATAAGGGAATCAAGTTGAGGCTTGACCCTAAATCGGCTAGTGTGTCGAAAGCTTCGGATCTTCCTATCTTACAAGGCAAAACAAATATACCCGGATCAACAAGTTTTTTAGGTAACTTGTTTTGAACGAAGGCGGTCCCATTTTTACCTAGTTTAAATTTCTCATACTTTTCTAGGAGAGCACTATAGTAGGGAGCATGGGCTAAGACATCAATGACGGGACGTTCAAGGTGAAGCTCCTTGAATTCATCGTCAAGGTCTTGTGTAGGAGGTGTTTCAACTATGCTTTTGACCGGTTTGATATCGGGTGTTTCATTTGATTGGTCCTTTTGAAGAATTTGGTTTTGCTTGAAACACGTGCTCATTGATTTAACCGAGTAGTATTGCGGGCAAGAAGTGGGTGACAAAACTGATGATATGGAATTAACGTTTAGTTTCGGGTTCTTGACCGTGTCGCTTGGGAGTGCTCCCATTTCTCGGTCATTGAGAACTTTCAACAATGTGTCAATTTTGGTGGTCATCTCGCTTTGTTTTTGTTTAAAATCGGCTTCAAACTTAGATATGCGAGCTTCTTGAGATGCCATAAACTTGGACATCAATCCTTCAAGATTGTTGGTACTACCATAGTTATTAGAAGGATTGTTGTTGAAAGTACGGTTAGAGGGTGGACCGTTTGGTTGGTAACGATTAGGCGGATTGGAAGAATTGTTTTGGTTTTGTTTCCACCTAAGGTTCGGGTGATTTCTCCAAGAAGGGTTATAGGAATCACCGTAAGGGTTTGGCTCTGGCTTAAAAGTGTACCACTTATCTCCCACTTCGTCGGTACGTGAAGATGCGTAGTCCGCAAAAGCTGTTCAGGGGAGTTCCATGCAATCACGAGTATCATGGGGACCACTACATAATTCGCATGAAGAAGTGATTTTATTCACTTGGCTTGAAGGCTTAGGAGCTTCGTAAGATTTCATGAGAAACTTGACTTGGTCCTCAAGTTCCATGATCCTACGGTCGGGAGTGCTAGAATTGTTCGAAGGTAAAGATATTGCCTTGACCGTTTTGTTCAAATCACGGGGATCATTCCAACTTTCGTTGTCATAGAGAGCAAGATCTTCTATGAGTTCCCATGATTCTTCCGCACTTAGACCATGTAGCTTGCCACCGGCCGATTGGTCAATCGTTCGCTTTGTGGAGAGATCGATATGGTCATAGAAGATTTGGACTTGGAGCCAAAGATCTATGCCATGATGAGGGACTTTTTGGAGTAAGTCCTTAAAACGAGTCCATGCTTCATATAGAGTTTCACCTTGACGTTGTTGGAACATCAAGATATCATTTCTAAGCTTGGTAGTTCTCCCCGGTGGGAAAAATTGAGCAAGGAAACGAGTGGTGAGATCATCCCATGAGGTGATGGATCCCGCGGGTAGACGTTCAAGCCATTGACTAGCTTGATCACGTAGAGAGAATTGGAATAGGCGTAATCGAGTTGACTCTCTAGTTGTAACATCAAGGTCTATAGAATATACGATTTTAAGGAAGTCCTTGAGATATTGATTAGGATCTTCGGAACGAAGTCCATGGAATGCACATTCGCTTTGCACCAACCGGATGGTGTCGGATCGCAAGGGGGACACATTGGCTCCTTCGGTGAGCTCAATAGTGTTTCGATAGCCTTGGTGGCTAGGTCGTGAATACTCTCCTAGGGTTCGGTGCCTAAGAAGTTGGTTTGCTAGTGGTGGGTTTTGTGGGTGGTCTTGTTGTGGTGGGTTGATGGGTTCAAAGATGTTACCACCTTCCATGATGTCGGATGGTAAAGATTACGAACAAAGGCACGAAGAAATAGATAAACTAAAGAAAACCTAAAAATAAAAATAAAATCTTACTAGAAAGGAATCTAGCAAGTAGACCTAATAAAAAGAAATCCTAACCTAGACAATAACTATTCCCTGGGCTGCGGCGCCAAAAACTTGATGCGTGGGAATTGCACCAGGCTTTACCTCTCGAGGGATCTTGAGAAGCTTACAACCCCCACCAGGCAGTGTACCTGATCGTTGTAGTATAGTATAGTGACAAGTACCAGGGGATTGATTGTTCAACTCAGGAATAGTGTCGCTAGGATTAGAAAGCCTAAAAACTAGGTCTAGAGGTGAGGGATGATTCTTTTTGTATTTTTATATTTTTATAAAAGCAAGTAAAATCTCAGATTTTAGAAGAGTGGGCGGAATTAGTTGCTAATTAACAAACCCAATAACTAAAGATGCAATCAAAATAAAATAACAAAAATGTAAATAAAGCTAATTAAACTAGTGGTGTGAACAATAAATGGGAGAATTGTGTTTACTTAGATTTCATTACTCCCTAGATATCTTTTACAGGTTAATTGTTTGTTACAGTTGCATGGATGGCGGGTTATATTCCTTAATACCAATCGTGGGGTGGCGTACGTACTTCCCCAACTCTATAAGCTCCTACTTCACTCCTATGTCAAGCCTGCAAGAAGCTCCTAACATGGGATCACTAGAATTCGCCCATGCATTAAATACAACCATAAAAACCTAGTACACATTGGTTCATGTTTCTTAAGACGTTCAAGCAAGTTACACTATTGAAGTCTGCCAGTTTTCTTAAGCCTAACATCGAAATCATTCATCCATTACAACTATAAACAAGCAATCAACCTATAATCAACATCTAGGTTTCATTACATCTAAGCAAACACACAAGAGATCTAGCCTAGCATGTTAAAATCAAGACAAGCGTAAGATATATTTAAAGAACACATAGACATATTGAATGAATTGAAAGGATACTTATCTTAATTGAACATGAAAGGTTTCAAGGGGTGAAAACCCTTGAAAATACTGTAAAAGTCGTGCTAGGGTTTATTCAAGTCGACCCTAAAATTCTCCTCTCTCATGAATGAAAATTACAAAGACTATATATAGATTTCTTAAGGTGACGGCATCAAGAACAAAATTCTGACGCCGTCAACCTGCCGCCCATAATAAAATCGGATTGCCTAGATCCAGATCTGACGCCGTCAAGAGCTTTATTCCTCTGGGCCGTCATATGTTAATGGGTCGTGACGGCCTTGGTGACGCCGTCACGCCCTAGTGCAAAAGTGTTCTCGACCGTCATGGACTCCATACTCTTCACCTCTTGTTTTTCCTCTTGACGTCGTCATTAAGAAACTTGTGACGCCGTCAGGTACTGTTCCCAGCAAGGAAAATTAAGACTTTGCCGTTTTCTTCACTTTTTTGCTTCAAAAACGTCCAAAATGCTTCCTTTTCCAGAATTCACTCCAAAATACCTAAAATCACAAAAGGAACGATTTAGGGCAATATTTGATCAAATAAATTCAATTCTAGGCTTAAATGACCCCCTAAAAACAGATCATTTTTCGCCTCATCAACACCCATTTAGTATCAGACAACATTGCACAGTTAAAAAGAAATGGATTTATTTTAACTCCCCCTCAAACAAAAGGCCATTTATTTTAGATAACCTTTATTTATTATTTTATTATTATTATTATTATTTTTAAATTTTGTTTGAGAGTTCGTTATTTGCAACATTCTTTTCAGATTTGGAGATGAAAAGAAGATTATTTTAAACCATCATTTTTAAATTTAAATACAAATCACATGTTTTGAAAATCTAAACAAGTTTTTGTTTTACTCTCCCTCAAAATATTTTTGCATTTTAAATTTTGAGGTTTATAAATGAAATTTGAACCACAATTTCATGTTTTGGTCAGGAGACACATTGTTTGCAAATATTTGAGTTTTGGATTGTGAACAAAGTGTATACAAACCATGAATGATGTCTGGGTCACATTTTGAAGTAACTGTAAGCCATAGTTTTTAAGTCCGAGTCCTTAGCTGAAATTTTAAGAAGTCATTATTTTTAGAAACGACATGTTTAAGAAAAACATTATTTGAAGAAATAAGAACTCTCGCTCAAGCATATTTACATCTTCGTATCATTGTTGAATGATATTTCTAGAAACATAAATACTATTGATTATACGAGAGACATGTTGTGAGAATATTATTTTTGGATTTTTATATTTTTCAAATTTTGTATTTTCTTTTTCATTTTTCTATTTTGTATTTTGTTTTTTTTTTATAAAATGAAGGGAAAATCAAAAATTGATGAGTGGAAAAATGAAAAGGATGATGATGTTTGTTTTGTTAAGATTTGGAATCCCATGAAAGAATTGGTTATGAGTTCTTGGACATACCTTTGTCCAATTCTAGAGATTGTGCACTTTCATCTGTTGAGGTAATGTCCTTTTTCGCATCTGGAGTTTGTTAAGCTCGCTCTACTCGCAATAAGAATTTCGATTTCCGGAGTAGATGGTTGTTCACTACGTAATATGCTAGTATTAGGCTCAGATATTTTGCTCGTGGGTTTCTAAATAAGACCAACATAGCTGAAAATTTTACCCATGGGTATCCACCCAAGTTGTGATCTAGGAGATCTTTTCTTTTCAGATGCAACGAAAATTTCTTGAAGAGTGAACGTTTTTCCTGTGGGGGACCAGTTAGGTGAATTTTTGGATATGTTCTGTCTCTTATTGGGTTTTCTTCGTTTTGTTGTTTTCCTAGCCTTGAGTTAACATCATCTAAGAAATGAAAAATATACAAATCGTGATTAGCTTTGAAGATACATTTCTGACACGCTAGACAAGCAAAGTCTTCATTTTTTGGTGTATACTCTCTTTTCAACTAGGGTGCTCTTATGATATGAAGTACTCCATTCTTTAGGTTTTACTATTCCTAAAGAGGGTAACACTCTTTTGCTAGAGTCCCGAACCTTGTCTGTTGGTGTCCTATTCTTAGCTTGTTCTAGATTCTTTTTTCTGATACATATGTATACCATATGGTGTGTTTGGTTTTAACACAACTTGTGGACTACTCTTAGAAAAGCCAAAAGCTTTAACGGTTTTGTTTCTCGAATCATTTTGATTACTTTCTGGAACAGGTTGTGGAGTGTCTGGTTTTGATTTAACCTTGTTCTCAACGGCTGACGGTGCGAATCTTGATTTTTGAAAAATAAGATTTACAATATTATTTGAATCTTGAGTTCCTCCGTAGTCATCTGGTTTTGCAAAATTAGTATCCACGTACTTTCCTTTCAAATTTAGCAACTGAGCATTCAAAACAGTATTTTGCTCTTTCACGTCTTTGTAAGCACGCTCATAAGACATTTTGTCATACTTGCATTCTTCCTTTTTACGACCCAGTTATTTGAAACAGGACACGTTTTATTTTTCAGTATTAATGAGAGCATCTTCATATTTTGAAACAATTGCGAAATGCTCAAATCGCTGTTTTTTATGGTCTTCAACAGAATATGTTTGTAAAATAATGGACATAACATATGTAGTCATAACTACTTCGAAGAGAGAATTACTTAAGTTTTCCAAAATTTTGATGTTTTCAAGAGATTCCATTTACTTCCTTCATTAGAGATTTGTAGTCCTTGATAAAGTCAACTGTTTCATTTAAAAATTATTATTCAAAATGAATTACCCTCGCATTTATGTTACTCAAAGGAGGAGCAATGTCGATTTCAAACACCTTTTTCTTCTCTTTATGAAAGCTAAAATTCCAAGAGTTAATAGTCAGTCTCGTTTTATATTCGACATTCCTTTAAACTTGTTCAATTCTCGTTTGAATCTCGTTAAGAAAATCTCTTGCAAAACTTGTGTTAAAGGTATTGTTTGAAGACATCTGTTCTATTTTTGAAAGATTTGTTGAGATAACTATTTGTTTGAAACTTGTTTTGAAACACTTGGTTTTTCTGGAAAAACTTGATTTGCAAATTTGTTCCTTTCGTCTTCATTTTTGTGGAACAAATACAACTATAGAAAGTTTGTTCAGTTTTTTTGTAATGAAATGTTTTTTCTTTTTTTATGAGAGAACTGCAAAATACATCCATGTGGTTTACAGGTTTTGACATCTTACATCCCTGTCAGAAACTTTTGGCAAGATACATCACTCGTTAGTCAAACGTTTGCCACCCTACATCCCTTGTTTACAATGAGGACTAACGGTGCAATTTTTTTCTCCGTTATCTCTTAACGAGACTGAATATACTACACCGTTAGCCTTCGTTAGCCAAACATTTGCACCGTTAGTCCTCTTTTTGAGTTTTTTTTTTTTCGTTTTTTACGTTTTATCCCTTTTTTGTCAGTTTTTTTCCGTTTTTTGTACGTTTTATAAGTTTATTACGTTTTTATCCATTTTTTGTATGTTTTATCTGTTTTTGTCAATTGTTTTTACGTTTTATCCGTTTTTGTACGCTTTATCCATTTTTTGCCATTTTTTAACGTTTTATCCATTTTTTGAACGTTTTATCCGTTTTCTGTCAGTTTTTCCATCTTTTGTACGTTTTATCAGTTTTTTAACGTTTTTATCCATTTTTTGTATGTTTTATCAGTTTCTTTTTTTACGTTTTTTTCCATTTTTTGTACGTTTCATCCATTTTATATAAGTTTTTTTTTACGTTTCTATCCGTTTTTTTTTTTTACGTTTTTTACGTTTTTATTCGTTTTTTGAAAATTTTATCGGTTTTCTTATGTCTTAATCCGTTTTTTGTACGTTTTATCCGTTTTTGTTAGTTTTTTACATTTTATCCATTTTTTGCGCGTTTTTATCCGTTTTTTGTACGTTTTATATGTGTTTTGTCAGTTTTTCCCCCTTTTTTGTACGTTTTATTGGTTTTTATCCGTTTTTGTTCGTTTTATCCATTTGTCAGTTTTTTTTTTTACATTTTTTATGTTTTTTGTACGTTTTATAAACGTATAAAAAACGGAAAAACTGAAAAAATGTATAAAACGTACAAATAACTCATCAAAACGTAAAAAAAAAAGCGATATAATGTTCAAAAAACGAATAATAACGTTAAAAACTGACAAAAACGGATAAAAACGTAAAATAATTGATAAAGATGGATGAAACGTACAACAAATGGATAAAAACATAAAAAACTGATAAAACGTACAAAAATTGGAAAACAACTGACAAAAAATGGATAAAACGTACAAAAAACGAATAAAAACGTTAAAAACTGATAAAGCGTATAAAAAATGGAAAAAAACTGACATAAAACGGATAAAACGTACAAAAACGGATAAAAACGTAAAAAAACGAAAAAAAACTGACAAAAAATGGATAAAACGTTCAAAAAATGGATGAAACATTAAAAAAATGGGAAAAAATGGATAAAACGTACAAAAAACGAATAAAACGTACAAAAAAATTGACAAAACAGATAAAACGTACAAAAAATGGATAAAAACGTAAAAAACTGATAAAACGTACAAAAAAGGGAAAAAATGACAAAAAAACAGATAAAACGTAAAAAACGGAAAGAAACTCAAAAAGGGGACTAACGGTGCAAATGTTTGGCTAACGAAGGCTAACGGTGTAATATTTTCAGTCTCGTTAAGAGATAATTGAGAAAAAAATTGCACCGTTAGTCCTCATAGTAAACAAGGGAAGTAGGGTGGCAAATGTTTGACTAACGAGTGATGTATCTTGCCAAAAGTTTCAGACAGAGATGTAAGATGTCAAAACTTGTAAACCACAGGGATGTATTTTGCAGTTCTCTCTTTTTTTATTCATTATTTTTTTTCAAAACATTACCATTATATAAAACATTATGTTCTTGTTGAGCTTTCTTGAGTAACCAAGGGTTTTCACAATCGAGAGCCATTTTCTTTGTTGTATGATCAAACAGATATGGATTACTAGTAAGTATGTGAATTGCTTGTCTTGAATGACCCATTTTAACAAACAAATTTTCTAACTCTTTGATTTTTTTTCTTTTTGCTCAATGATTTTATCAAGAGTTCATTTTTTCGTTTTGAAAAATAAGCTTTTAACTATTTCTTTTCTTTTTAAAGATTAGAAAAAGTTGTTTGTTATTTAAAAAGTTGGTTTTTAAGATCAAAAATTTCCTCATTTAATGATTTTATCTTCATGTGTGAATTGACATCAAGTGTGTCAAACTTAATTTGCAATTGTTTTTCTCTATAAACGGAATTTTGATAACCAATTTCTAATTCAGACTCTCGTTTTTTATGGAACTAAAAAACTTTTCCACTTTTCTTGTACCTCTCAAGCTCAACAGTTAATTTCTCATTCGCGGACTTGACTTCGTGATTGATCATCTTAACTTTCTCATTCTCAATTTGACAATTATTGGATTAATGAGTCCAAGAAAGAACTTTCTTATTCCTGAGTTGCTTCAGTCTATTCAGACCCGTCTCCAGTAGGACTCATTTCTGGAGTCACAGAAACAATATTGCTTCTTTTGACCAAATGGAATATATGCCACCACAATATCATAATTGTTACTCCCCGTGCCTGATTTAAACAAAAAAATGAAACTTCACGCGGAAACGACTCAATATGACGGGCCTTCTGTTACTCTTTAACTAACTAATAAAAATCTATAACAAACTGTCCCTTGAAAGTATTTTTAAATAAAACTAGACTCAGTTACCTTTGAAATAACGGGTGGCATGACTCATCCAGCTGATAGGCTTGGCCTTCAGCCGATCAGGTTGGACTTCCAGCCAAATAGGTTGGAGCCTTTTGTTCCCCGAAACCATTTCCAAAACTTTTTACTGGTAAACCAACCTCCCGAACTTGATTGTTAGTGCAAACGTTACGACATTTAATCTATACAGTGACAAACATGCAACTTGTGATATATAATGTAAATTGCACAAGTTACTCGTAAACACAAATCATCAATGCATGCACGCATCAACATGTCTCGGCGTCTCAAGTCTGAATCACTTAAGGTATGAATAAACAAGTTACCAAACTAGTTAACTGATCAAAGAAATATTTTTGTCCTTAAATCTCACATTTTTATAAATGTGATAAAACCTTTTTATAAAAATAAAATTATACAAATTATTTTTGTATTTATAAGAAATGTTTTATTAGAATATATATATTCAAAATCTTGTGTCCCCCCCCCCCCCTCAAAAAAAAGTTACCAACTACACCAGATAAACATCTTACTACAAAAGGACAAAAACAGGAGTGTCCTATGGACAGTGCCGTAAATATGGACGGTCATCCTACTTTAAGGGACCTCCACTAGATTCTGCTCCTGTTCTCTCCTCCTATAAATACTGGACCATTTTCAAAGGTTTTCTCACCCTTTTGCACACATATCTCTCTCTTCTATACCTTTCGTTCTTTGATCATTTAACTTATTCATTCTTGTTTAAATGTGATTCTTTCTTTCTTTTTGATGTGGTTTTGTTGTAGGTATAGATTACTTTTATCAAGTTTTAAATTTATATTTAGTCGACTTAACCTATAAAAAACACTAACGGGCAATGTACCCGATTACTGTAGCCTAGTTGGTAAGTAGAGTGTCGATCACTAAGAGTGGAATGTTAACACTTAAATATTTATCAATATTTTAATTCTAAAGTTAGTCTAATTAAACCTAATCTAACGTAGAGGGGGGGGGGGGGGTTTCAGCCTGAGAGACTGACACGAGTTTAGAGTAAGTAAAACTGTAATGACAGGCAGATAGACAAATAACACACACAAGCAGTAACACGGTAACAAATAAAAGGTCAAGCCGATAGTAAGGAAAACGTATTAACCAACTTTTTAAGTCATATATGATGCGTACTATATCTATTCTCTATCTGTGGTTGCTCACTTCATGGTGTATCTCATTCCAATGTTTAGACCAACCTAAACGTCTAGATTTTGGTTTTTAAGTTTTCTTAATGGACTAATCATGTCACGACTAATCAGAAATCCGCATAGAGTCTACCTTAATGATTATAAATTATTAATTAACCACTTAGGGCTTGCATTAACATGCAAATGTCAATGAATTAATAAAGTAATCAAAACACACGCATGAGAGCTACTAATAAAACATCATATAATCATTAAATGTGGCTAATACCTACAGGTATCAGCCCATGATCTTTGTAATAGCATAAGATAACATGTTTGGAAATATTCAAGTATGAATCAAAAGAGAAAAATACGCTAACAAGATGATTAAAGAGTACTAAAACGAATTAAGCGAATCTTCCCATGAAATTATACACTAGCAGGACCTTCTTACTGCTCCGATCATGTACTTGGTGGTTATGAGTCGAATTGTATCTCTGGTACCTCTTGTGTGTCTCTAAAATTTGGCTAAATATCGAGTATTTACGCTGTGTCTAGGTAACTTCACGTGAGGTCCAAGATTATTATATTTTAGAATATTCATACACCACCATATGATACAGTGCATCTTCATTCTTTATGCGGTGCATGCTGTCTACAATAACTTGAATTCTGGTGAAGTCTTGAGAATAGATACGTCTTATATTGTTGGTGTCATACGGCATATCTGGAGTAAAATAGGTCGGATCTTCTCGTTGACCAAGGTTTCATATACAGCGCATGGGATAAATCCATGCGGCGTATTCTTCAAAGTCAGGAAACGGTCTTCATATTCGTCTAAGTCTTAGTATACGTGATGCGTGGGATTGTGCCCTCGCAAAAGGTTTTACCTCTCAAGGGATCTCAAGAGGCTTGCAATCCCCACCAGGCAGTGTATCTGACCGATGTAGTATAGTGTAGTGGCATGTACCGGAGGATTGATCGTTCTCTCGGGAAATAGTGTCGTTAGGATCAAAACTTAATTAAACTAGGTCTCTCGGGGAATAGCAGGAGTCATTCCAAGGATTGGTCCCTGAGAATCTAACATTTATCGAGTGGAGATATTGATCCCTTTGTAGAAAATGTTGACAATTTGTTGCTTGTTGAGATCATGAGTAGGGTACTTGTACAAAAGATCATTGTACCTATCACAAGCTTGGTACAATGTTTCATCTCCATCTTGCTTGAAGTTGTGAATATCTTCAAGCTGCTTTTCCGTCCTTGAAAGAGGGCAATATCTTTGGATGAAATGCTTCTTCAGGAGAGCCCAAGTGTTAACTGTACATGCTGGTAACCTATCGATCCATCTTTTTGCTACTCTGGTCAATGTCATAGGGAATATTCTGAGCATTATCGCATCATGAGATACTCCCGGAATGTTGAACAAACTAACAATGTAAAGAACATTGTCAATGTGCTCGTGAGCATCTTCCGTCTTGCTTCCCGAAAATGGGTCTTTTCGCAGTTCCCTTATGAATTGATTCTTGATTTCAAACCGCACGTCATTCCCAATGGCAGGCCTAACCAAACTAGGCCCTTGCTCTTCTCGCGTAAGAGCCAAATATTCCTCAAGCGTGAGGGTGTCAATATCAACTTCTCCCATGGTACCTAAAACTAAAAATTGGTCGTGAGAAACCGAAAATAAAACAAAATAAAAAAAATTGAAAACTTAAATAAAATCCTAATAGCTCCCTGGCAACGACACCAAAAACTTGATGCAGATTTTACCGACCAGGTTTTAATATTTATAAGTGTCATTTACCTAAGGTCTACCTAATGCACTGTTGGGCAGTGTACCCAGTCGTGTGAGGTATAGCTAGATGGTAAAGCCGAGGTCGTCCCAAGAGCTATGAGTGTGTAATCTATCTAAGTCTACTGTCATGTTTAAAAAGGGGTTTATGATTGTAAAGATTAATTAACTAATAAAAGTAAATGACAATGCAAGTAAATAAATAGAAGAGAATCAGTAAAGAGAGGAAGTGTTAACCTAATTACTACTCTTGTTATTATCATGATTAGTTATCTATAAGTGCATCCTATTGTTTCATCTGGGGTTTATAGTCATTTAGGATCAAAGGGTTAAATCTCCTAAATCTATCTTGAACCTTGTCCTATTCCCGCCTTTTGTAAAGACGAGAGGTCATCGGGCGGCGTGAACCTACGAATTTGCAAGAGTCATTAAGCACCTCTACTAACATGGACAAGTCTAGCGGGATGCAGCATGGTCAGATATTACACCCCCTCTAGCTTCTTTAAGGTATCGCAATGATAGGTGGTCCTAGCGTTAATTCGCACATGTTTGGCAATATTGCTATCACCAAGTCACATCCCTATCAGCTTCGGTAAGCTTCTAAGGAACTACCAATGCTCAACACTACCAAAACTAGAGTTTCCTAAGACTCGCCATGAAAGTATACAAACAAAACTATAATGGATGCGTAGAAAACTAAATCACAAGAATAACAATTTCATAACTAGGCTAACACCAAGAGGTGCTTAGCCACTCATGTTCATAATTGCAGTAAAACAAGAATGTGATATTACAAATATACACATGAATCGAATACAAGACAAAGGAATGAATAAACTTATGATTGGTGTGTAAATCCTCCCTTGGAATTGACTTGTATGTGGATTGAACTTCGTGCCTCCTGCTCCCAGAGCTTTTTCCAACTTCTATGTGGTGAATGTGAATATGAAAAATCAGAATTTAGGGTTTGTATTTATAGGCCCGACTTTGCTACGGCATAGCTAAATGAGAGGCTACGCCGTAGCCTGTGTAAATACCAACAACGCCGTAGCTTGATCAAGTGCTACGGGCGTAGTTTCTTCTATTGATGTATCTACGGCGTAGTTAGACAAGGTACTACGCCGTAACTTCTTCCTTGCCCACTTGAGTTCCGTACTGCCTTCTTTTGGGGACTACGCCGTAGGTGGAGAGTATCTACTCCGTAGAGTTTAGTCGTAGCTCAATCCATGACTACGGCGTAGTTATTTATTCAAGGGCTCTATGGAGTAGATACTCTCCACCTACGGCGTAGTCCCTAAAAGAAGGCAGTACGAAACTCAAATGGCCAAGGAAGAAGTTACGGCATAGTACCTTGTCTAACTACGCCGTAGATACACAAAAAGAAGAAACTACACCCGTAGCACTTGATCAAGCTATGGCGTAGTTGGTATTTACATAGGCTACACCATAGCCTCTCATTTAGCTAAGCCGTAGCAAAGTCGGGCCTATAAATACAGACCCTAAATTTCAATTTTTCATATTCACATTCACCACAAAGAAGTTGGAAAAATCTCTGGGAGCAGGAGGCACGAAGTTCAATCCATGTACAAGTCAATTCCAAGGGAGGATTCATACACAAATCATAAGTTTATTCATTCCTTTGTCTCGTATTCGATTCATGTTTACATTTGTAATAACACATTCTTGTTTTACTACAATTATGAACATGAGTGGCTAAGCACCTCTTGGTGTTAGCCTAGTTATGAAATTGTTATTCTTGTGATTTAGTTTTCTACGCATCCATTATAGTTTTGTTTGTTCGTCTTTACAATAGGCGGGAATAGGACAAGGTGCAAGATAGATTTAGGAGATTTAACCCTTTGATCCTAAATGACTATAAACCCCAAATGAAACGATAGGATGCACTTATAGATAACTAATCATGATAATAATAAGAGTAGTAATTAGGTTAACACTTCCTCTCTTTACTGATTCTCTTCTATTTATTTACTTGCATTGTCATTTACTTTTATAAGTTAATTAATCTTTACAATCATAAACCCACTTTTAAATATGATAGTAGACTTAGATAGATTCCACACTCATAGCTCTTGGGACGACCTCGGCTTTACCATCTAGCTATACCTCACACGACCGGGTACACTACCCAATAGTGCATTAGGTAGACCTTAGGTAAACGAGACACTTCTAAATATTAAAACCTGGTCGGTAAAACCTGCATCATGTAGATGTTAGGGGTAATTGTTTGGGCCTGTAAAGGGTAATGGTTTGGGCCTATTGGGTTGTGATAAGTATGGTAGACAGTGGGTTGATTATTCGGTTTAGGGGAATTAAAGTTGAGCCAGTTATTCCTGAGCGCTGTAACAGGCGAATTAAAACTTCCTCCGTATCATTCTTATTCTTTGACTCAACATGACCAATATTTTGTTTAGTATTACCATCGTGTACGAACTGACATCCCATACCGTATCGACACGAACCCTTGGCATAATTATAACATGGATTACGAGATTTCACTTGAGGATTAGAAGGGGTATGTAGAATACCTTTATCAGTCATGAGAACAATGGGAGAAGATGATGATGAGTCGACGGGCCCTGACTTCAATCGCATCTATTCGGTGAGTAGCATGGACCGAGTGGTTTTGAAGTCTGGAAACGGATCCTTGTGATGAATAATGCCACACACTTGGTTGTACTTCTCCGGTAGCCCCTCGAGTGCATAGTGGACAAGGTCTTCATCGTTGACCAGAGAGTCGAGACTAGCTAGTATCATGCCAAACGACTCAATCTTGCTAAAGTATGCCTCCATGGATTTGTCACCGAGTTTTAGTGACCTTGATGTGCTCACGGTTATAGCAAGATTGGGTTGGTAAGTCGGGGATCATTCGCAGGGATTTGTGAGTGAATCTAAGTGTAAGTTTAAAAAGTAAATCTCTAACACTAGCGATAATGATTATAAGATAATTCAAATGATTAAAAACTACACTTGCTTAGACTAGTTAACTACTCATAAGAAAAGCATGATTGTGATAACTTCCTTAACATGTTGGTAATCAGAATTAGTTGGTGTTCTAATCTATTATTTCTACAAGTTAAACCTTCGTCAAGATTTTAGTTTATAAAAACAAGCATTAGGTTTGGACCAATCAATTCAAGATCAATTCAAGGTTCATAAAGTTGAATTAACAACCTTAAACACAAAAATAGTTTCTTGTTTAATCAAATACTCTTAAGAAATTGTCAATACAAAAGGTAACCTCACCATAGACAAGTAGGCTACAATTGATTATAAACTACTAAAACTTTCGACCAATTAGGCGTTTACAACCAATCCGATTTGATTAACAAAAAGTATTCTCATTACAATTATACCTTAGTTTCTTTGTTTAGTCAAGAATAATTATGGTGAAAAACAATCATTCATAGAAAAAAGATTATAACTAGTTGAATGATAACACCCTTTCGGCCAATGATATTATAAGCAACTAGTTAAACTTGACTCAACAAATGTCACTATGAAACTTTAGTCTAATTGGGTTTTAGAATTGACTTGAAATTGAATTAAAACATGTTATCACAATCATAGACTAATCATTAAGTAATTAACTTCATCTAAGCAAATGCAAAAGGTTACTAGCCACTCATAGCAAACATGAACATAAACTCAGAATATTGAACATTAGAAATCATAATTAAAGTCTTACAAATGTTTGGAATATGATTACAAATGAGTAGGAAATGATTTACTAAGTATTGGTGTTGACTTCTTGAAAGTTTGACCTCCGGATGTTGACTTTTTGGACCTCCAATGCTTCCTGAACTTTTATGAACGAATTTGGAACTTTGAGACTAGTAGATAACTACTTGATGATTGCTTTGTTGTTGTATATTGATGGTGTAATAGTTGTGTATCAAATGAGATTGCAAAGCCACTATTTATACAGTTCCACAAGCCTAGGCTCATCAATGCAGCAACTTGGCCTCCAAGGTGAATAGAAGGACCTAGAATATCAGAAAGAATGGCCTAGAATCGGGTAGAATAAAGTAGAATGAAGTTTGCAAAAGTTATACGAGCTGACCAACCGGTCGGTTACAGGGCACCACCAATCGGTTGGATGGAACATCTGTGTTTAACCAGTCGGTTGGATTACAACCGATCGGTTACTCTGGACAATTTCATCTCACCGGTTGGTTGGAATGATGACCGACCGGTTGGAAGGGTTCTGACAGCTAAAACTTTATCTTTAACTTGGCTCTTCGTTCTTTGTCCAAACTTGATTATTTCTTGTCAACGAACATTGGAGTGACGAAAACTTGGATTCCTCTTTGAAAAATGCTTGAACGAATTGAATCTCGAGTTGGGAATGACAAATCATTTATTTCCTTCAATTTTTCCTCCTTTTTCCTGTTTTTGGCTACAAATGCTTGCAAACATACTTTGATACGATTATGTGACAAAAGCATATAAAAATAACCGAAAAACATACGAATAACGCCACTAAAAACATGCACAATTTGAGCGTTATCAAATCCCCCACACTTGAACTTTGCTTGCCTTCAAGCAAATCTTCCAAGTACAAGTACAAGTTAGATTCATCATTTTGAGCTTTAATGGTTGAAACATTGAGATGTTTGACAATACCCAAATGATTTTCTTGCTAGATAAACATTACTAATCACCTCACGAAAAAGGAACAAAGTATAATTCACTCTAAACACTCATTTTTGGGTGAAGTATAAGAGAAATCACACTCATTGCTTAGTAATGATTTAAATATTACCATAGGCTTGTACAAGAAACATAACTACACCGTCAAGGCGTAAGCACCAAGTATTCATATCAAAGAGGGCTTTTATTCGGGTTTAAGGCTAAAAAGGGATAATAAGGACTTTCGTTCAACTATCTTATGTAAAACATAATAGATCGCGGCGCGAATTCTTGTATCAAAACAACGGATGGTCACTAAGGATATCCTTAGATCGCTAGCGCGTTGTTATTTCCTCAAGAAATCGGATGGTCACTATATGTCATACACTTGATAATTTCACTTGAATCAAGGGTAGGAATAAGACATGGGATAAATTTAGAGAGTGTAACTGATAAAGAATATACAAAATAGTCAAAGTCTACAAACCGAATGTTGCTAGCTATCTTGAACCACTATCATGTACTCTATAGAACTCCATTCTTGAGCGAACAATACTTAACACTATAGCTCATTGGCTATTTTATTCGATATATGCATTTTTTTTTTTTGTTTTTTTTAACATAACATGGACATAAAATCACTTGTCACCATCTACTTTGATGACTTATTCTCAACTTTGCTTTGATCACTACTTCCGGAATTACTACTTTCTTTATACTTCATAATTTACCACATAACATCCAACTTGTCATATAGCTAGCAACCAACTGAGACTTGACTAAGGTTAAGGCTAGGCTAAAAAGTGTAAAATCTTTTTGTATTTTTAGATTTAATCAAAAGAAAAGATATGCTCAGAAGGTGTAACTAGAGGTATCTAGCGTTAAAAATGAACGCTAACAAAAAGGGTTAAGTTTGTGGTTAACTAGTCAATGAAACTAGCTAAAAATTTATATGATGGCTATCTGGGTTAGATCCTAAAACTGCCTCTTATCACATATGCATACTTATATCACACAAGAAATGTGATCTCACAACGGTCTCGAAATGATTTACAAGCACAAGTTCTTGAATAAATAAAATCACCGGCACACTCATAACAAAAGATTTAAGCATCAAATAATGTATGCTTCATAAGAAACGGGCTCAAATCCTCACAATTTAGTGGAAAGGGTTACAATATGTGCTAGCTAATGTTATTGATCCCAGAATGGAATGCAATATTAATCAGGACACATCTCAAATTTCAAAAGTTACCATTTTTTACCAGTGTGTGGAAAACTAGAAGGGGGGGGGGTTGAATAGTTTTACGTCTTTTTAATTTTATTTTGAAAACTTAGTTTAGTTTTAAAACCTTGTTTGCTTTTAAAACTTTGATTCAATCTTATGTGAACTCAAATCTTGAACAATATGAACAAGTATATCTAAGTATAAACAATAATAATAATGTATGCTAAGTATGTGAAATCAACACATGCATAATATAAACAATTGTAGCTATATACGAGAGATAAGTACGTAATCGTTTATTTTATAATCCTTAGTTGTATTTTGTATGAAAACTATACTTGATCGAAATGATCAATTATATGTATGTAACCTTTTTAGTTTGATTGTAAAAACTTTGTTTTGTGAATAAAACTTTCGTTTGATCTTTAAGTAAAATCAATACTAGCACTATATGAGCAACTATATATATACGTCTACGTCTACAAAAGTAATAACGATATAAGCAAGATAATAAGTAAGATATGGAAAGATCTAACCGCGAGACAAAGGATTTATAGTGGTTCGGCTACAAGGACACCTTCCTTGCCCTACTCCACTCCTCGAGTCACCTACTCGAGAGTTTTCTTCACTATATCAACAAGCTCCCTTATGGCGGAGAAAACCTTACACACCTTGGCTTACACAAGTTAACGACACTAAGCTAAATGTCGAGTTCTAATCGTAGCTAGAACCAATCTCACACCAAATATCACACCACGTGATCTTCACACCTTAATCATTCCTTCACACCTTCTTCACAACTACTTCACACCAATCTACTACACACCTATCTTCACAACTACTTCACACCAATCTACTACACACCTATCTTCTACACACCAATTATCTTCACTACAATCTACTAGCCAATCACACTATCTATATTCCTAACACAACTATCTACAATCAAATATTCACAACACACTACACAAAGATATATGTAAGTATTCTTGATGATGCACCAACAACTTGGATGTGGAGGTCACAACAAGTTGTAATACTTCTTATCTTGGAGGATAGAAGTATTATTCTCTTGCACTTGAGAGGATGGAAATTGGATCACTTTGAAACAAAGAATATATATACACTTATGATCAAAGGATGAGAGAATAGAGAAATAGATCTAGATCAGAAAGTTTAGAAGTGCAAAAGGTGAGAAAAATCTGAGGGATGAATCAGTATTTAAAGGGGGGGGGGGAAATACTGTTCTGGAGCGTGGCCGGTCCCCTTAATTGTAGGCCGGTCCCCTTAATGATTAAGGGGGCCGCTTAGTAAAATTAAGGGGGCCGCCCTCTTGAACGTTGGGTTTATTTGTCTTTTTGTGGGGAAGGTTTTTCTGGATTAGATTTGCCATTTTTGGTTGGAAATTTGAATTCATATATTTATAATGAATTAAACATATTCCTTTAATTCCAAAAATGTTTTGTAAAAGATATAAAATGTTTTGTGACATTTTATAAAAAATCTAGTGTTTAAGAAAATTGTTCCTTTGATCATAGAATGCAATAAACACTTTGTTTATTCATACCTTGAGTGATTTGGATGTAAAGACAAATGTTAAGCACTAAAAACTTGTTTACGTCATAAGTTTTAGATTAATGAGTTTATGCTTTGTAATTATCAAAACATAGAGACATTGTTAATATGTTAACAATGTTTTTAGACATTATTAATTTATGTCAACAATCTCCCCCTTTTTGATGATTACAAAACCTTAAACTCTTTAAACCTAAAAATTAATTTTTTAGACAAGTATTAGAGTTTAACATTCACTTCTCCCCCTTTTTGTAAAATCATAAAGGTTATGCCGACTAGCTTCGTAAATGAAGTTAGACGGGATAAAAGCTCCCCCTTGATGTGTGCTCCCCCTTGTTCGATGGCACCAAGGGATCGAGATATGGAATGCTCGCAAGAAAAATATTAGAAGCACAAGCATATATAGAAGAATATGCAATATACAAATAACAAGCATAGTAAACAAATATTAAGGATACATAACAATTAATTCAAAGTGATTATGTTAAAAGATCCTAATTTGCCAAAGAGAGCCATCAGACTTGCTTGTAACAAAAGGTTGGTTGGTTCATATTTGAAAGTGAAAATCATAAGCATATGGTATGCTTAGATGGTTGATGATGGAGTGTTTGGAATGAGGATGGTTGAGTTAGGATAAGGTTGTTGGATTAATGGAGGTTGTTGGATTAATGGAGGTATATGTTCGGGTCATGAATGTTGGATAGTTTGGTGGTGGAGAGTTTGTAGCGGAAGAGGTTGATTGAGGTTTTGGATGTTGTTCAAGTGAGGGTATTGGATGTGATCTAGTGAGAAGATATTCAATCCAAGTGTTCATTGAATGCAATGGTTTTTAGGAGAAAGATGCAACAAGGTCAATTGTTGACATGCTTCTCAAGTTGATTTATGTTGTGTGGTGATGAGGGTGATCTAGATGAAGGTGGATCCAAATTGCGTTGAGTAATATGTAAGGCTAAAAGAGCACTAAGCTCATGGGCTTCTTTTAGCGCCTCAACGAACTTCAAGTGTTCGGAGGAAGGTGATGGTGGTGGAGCATGATAGTTGTCTTGGGTGATGGTTTGAACATGCAACATAGGAATGGCATGTGAAGTTGTAGGATGTGGTGGTGATACTCTTGGTGGTGGAGACATGTTTGAGCTTGGGTAATCATGAAAACATGATATGGGTGGAAGAGATCCTTCATGAGTGGATGGTGTTTTTGTTGAATGAGCAACATGTAAAGTGTTGGTAATGAGGTTGGGATTATTGTTTTGGGATTGAACATGCTCATCATAAGAAGGAGCATTAGTCGAAGCACGAATGGATGATTTGTTGTTAAATGGATCATTTGTGTGAGAGTGAGGTTTAGGTGTTGGTTGATTATGAACAACATCGCTTGAGTTGTGAAAAGATTATGAGGTTTGAGTGTAATGTAGAAGGATATGGGTGAGTAAAGGTTTTTGATATGTAATGTTGGTGAGAAGGAAAGTGAGGAGTTAGGTAAGTAATGTTTGAAAACATAGGAGGAATTTGGTGTTGGATGTTTGACAATGTCATTTGATTTGACGGAATTTTAAAGGAAGTTAGGCTTTCTTCTCCAAACAAGTTTCTTGGTGGTTTTGGTTTAATGGGAGAGGAAATGATGAGATGAGTGGAGATTGAGAGGAATGAGAGTGTTTATAGTGTAGGATTGGTGGGATCAAGGATGGATAAACATTGATGGAAGGTTTAGGATAAAATAGGTTTGTGAATTTTGGGAAGTGTAGGATGAAATGGGCTAAAAAATAGAAAAGGGAAACAACACCTTCGACCATCAGATGGCCGGTCCCCTTAATTGGAGGCCGGTCCCCTTAATAATTAAGGGGGCCGCCTTATGATTTAAGGGGGCCGCCCATCTGGTGATTCCCAGATTGCCAGAAAAGGGTTTTTGGTAGTGAATTACAGAAAGGTTGTGTTTTTGGTTTCAAACAAGTCCAACTCTTTGAGGCAATCAAGCATATACTAATTATGTATGCAATTATGTAGCCAAAGCATGTTAACTAAAGAGATTAAGTAAACAAGCAATTTCATCTAGCATGCAAACATACTCATCAAGCAAGTAAAATATAAGTGCTAGGAAACAATAAGCAACATCAAGTATTTCATAACTACATAACAATGAGGATTAATTCTAATGTGTATCAATGTGCAATAAGTGGGTAGTTATGATAGCATGTATTTCTAGACTTGTTACAAACAAAGTCTTAATGAACAAACCATGGTCCTCTTGATTTGATTTAGTTCACTTATAAGTGTCATTTATATAAATATAGATGACAAATATGAGATCACCATGCATGATTTTTAAAAGAAACGTTTTTAGCATTATTCAACAATGTTTGAAAGTAAGTTTTCACTTGGATGTGAGAGTTATTTGAATAAAATAGATTGGGTTTTTACTTCAAAGTGTGTGAATGAACGGTAAAGAATATTTTCCCAATCTTTAGTTTTGATCAAAACAAAATTGTGGATATTGATAGTGAAAACATGTTATTTAAAAGTGGGATAGTTATTTGAAAGACTATTTTCCAAAATGTGAGGTTTTTGCATATTTTTAGAGATATTAGATTTTTTGACAACAAATATCATAAATCAAATATTTTAAAAAATGTTTATTAAAGATCTCATGCTCAAGAGGATTGGTTAGGCCTATTATTATCTCATGCTATCGTTTCTACATATCCTATGATCCTAAAGGAAATGAAGACGATAATTTATATGTTAGATGCGAGAGTGTTGAATGGGGTATAACCTAACATCTATAGTTCCTTTGTTTTGGCACGCTTATCTGACTTAATGCCATAGTCTACGAGAGCTTGTTTCATCCATAGTTTTCTTACGCGAGGGATCTAATCCTACTTCTATATTAACGATTGATCCACTTAACTCATTTCACTTCATCACCATGAGTTTCCTAATAGTGGATATAGAAGATTTCTATTTTCTATTTTGTTCGGCAATGAACAATTTTATCTTAGTCCTAGGAAAGTCAACCAATGATGTTTCTAGGTTATAAGAATATAATCAATTAAGTACTAAGCATTAATCTAACTAATCATTTATCTAAGCATGCAAATTATAGTGATGAACTTAAAAGAGACGCGTACCTTTTAGTCTTCAATGGAATATCTTCAAGCACTTCAAGTGACCGTGTTGACTTATAGAAGTCATTTGTAGATGATATTCTAACTTCTTCCAAGATTGACAATTTAGCCACTTGGTCCCCATTGTCTCATTGGTCCAAAGTTGTTTGGTCCAAACATATTTAACATTTGGCAAGGATGCATGTATGGTGGTAATATTTCCCAAGGATTGTAACTTGGTTGATAATTCCACATTTGATTTCTAGTGTTATTGTAATATTGTCTATTTAGATTTCTTCTAGATTGAGATGTTTTAGATCTTGGATGATGATTTTTAGGTTTTCTTGGTGGTGGAGTTTTAGATCTAAATTTAGGTTTAGAGGATCCTACTTCGGTCTTTAAGGATGGTTTATAAAAAGTTTGTACTTTTTCATCATTCGCAATGGGTATTTTTCTATCTTTTGTAAGTATATACTTAGGATTTGATTCTAATGATTTTTGTTTACTAGATTCACATTCAAACTTTATACTTTTATTTTCACCAGTTGAAACATTAGTTGAAGTTAATCCTAGACCGGTTTTATCTCCCGAAGTTTCTTGAGCACTTAGTATTTTCTTAAGTGGGTTATTACTATTTTTAAACCTGTCAAGTTTGAAAATTTCATCTTTAAGTTTTTCGTTTTCATTTTTAACCTCTAAGCAAGTTTTACATTTTACAAAAACTTCTTTTCCTTTTTCCAAATGTTGTAGTTTAATTTTTAATTCGAGTACTTCATTTTCTAATTGATTATTAATATGTTTTAGTGACTTATTTTTAGCTATAACCTTTTGACCTAATTTGCATAACCTATTATATTCACTATCTAGGTCTTTTTCATCTAATGATGAATTTTCGTCACTAAAGTATTCGGTTTCGGAACGTACCTCGCTTGATGTCTTAGCCATAAGACACTTTTCTTCATTTGTGGTTTCTTTCTTGTCCTCATCGCTATCACTCCAAGCACCTCTAATAAACGCCTTTTGATTTTGATCTCTTGACATCATTGGACACTTTCCGATGAGATGATTTGGATTGCCACATTTAAAACACTTCCTTTCATTATATGGTTGCCTAATGTATCTTCCTCGTCTTTTGAAGAATTTCTTGAAGTCTCGTACTGCCATAGCATACTCTTCATCGTCACTTTTGGAGGTTGAGCATTCTTCGTCACTAGAGTCCTTTTTAGCTTTCAACGCAATTGATTTGCTTTGCTCCCTTTTTCCTTTGACCATCTCGGAGTCTTTCTTTATTATTTCTTCGTAGACCTTTAAGTTACCGATCAATTCGTCAAGTTGTAGAGTTGACAAATTCTTTGATTCTTCAATAGCCGTGACTTTAGCTCGCCATTTTGGATGAAGAGCCCTAAGAAATTTCCTGACAAAATTCTTACTAGAAAAATTCTCATCAAGTGCTTTTAGACTTGTGATAATAGTGTTAAACCTAGCAAAAGCATTATCAATTGATTCCTCTTCCAGAATCATAAATTGCTCATATTGTTGCATAAGTAGATCTATTTTGTTAGCCTTGACTTGACTATTACCTTGGTGAGTTATTAGTAAAGAATTCCAAATTTCTTTTGCGGTTTCACACATAAAGATCCTTTCATATTCTTTACGTGGTAACGTATTGTAAATAACCATTTTTGCTTCATTGTTTTTAGAAAGTCTTCTTTTTAAATCATCATTTTGTTTTTCAAAAGGTACTATTTCATCTTTATTTGTTTCGGGATTATTTTAAGTAGGTAAAAAATCACCATTAGTAATAACATGCCAAAGATCTAGATCCTTTGATTTCACATAAGTTTCGAATCGATTTTTCCAATATAAAATTCCATCACTTTCAAATAGTGGTGGTCTTTGCATAGATTGCCCTTCTAAATATTTTTCAGATTCCATAGATCGTTACAAGTTTTAAAATACAATATATTTTAAAAATCTTGCTAGACCTGGCTCTGGTACCAATTGTGGAAAACTAGAAGGGGGGTTGAATAGTTTTACGTCTTTTTAATTTTATTTTGAAAACTTAGTTTAGTTTTAAAACCTTGTTTGCTTTTAAAACTTTGATTCAATCTTATGTGAACTCAAATCTTGAACAATATGAACAAGTATATCTAAGTATAAACAATAATAATAATGTATGCTAAGTATGTGAAATCAACACATGCATAATATAAACAATTGTAGCTATATACGAGAGATAAGTATGTAATCGTTTATTTTATAATCCTTAGTTGTATTTTGTATGAAAACTATACTTGATCGAAATGATCAATTATATGTATGTAACCTTTTTAGTTTGATTGTAAAAACTTTGTTTTCTGAATAAAACTTTCGTTTGATCTTTAAGTAAAATCAATACTAGCACTATATGAGCAACTATATATATACGTCTACGTCTACAAAAGTAATAACGATATAAGCAAGGTAATAAGTAAGATATGGAAAGATCTAACCGCGAGACAAAGGATTTATAGTGGTTCGGCTACAAGGACACCTTCTTTGCCCTACTCCACTCCTCGAGTCACCTACTCGAGAGTTGTCTTCACTATATCAACAAGCTCCCTTATGGCGGAGAAAACCTTACACACCTTGGCTTACACAAGTTAACGACACTAAGCTAAATGTCGAGTTCTAATCGTAGCTAGAACCAATCTCACACCAAATATCACACCACGTGATCTTCACACCTTAATCACACCTTCACACCTTCTTCACAACTACTTCACACCAATCTACTACACACCTATCTTCACAACTACTTCACACCAATCTACTACACACCTATCTTCTACACACCAATTATCTTCACTACAATCTACTAGCCAATCACACTATCTATATTCCTAACACAACTATCTGCAATCAAATATTCACAACACACTACACAAAGATATATGTAAGTATTCTTGATGATGTACCAACAACTTGGATGTGGAGGTCACAACAAGTTGTAATACTTCTTATCTTGGAGGATAGAAGTATTCTTCTCTTGCACTTGAGAGGATGGAAATTGGATCACTTTGAAACAAAGAATATATATACAATTATGATCAAAGGATGAGAGAATAGAGAAATAGATCTAGATCAGAAAGTTTAGAAGTGCAAAAGGTGAGAAAAATCTGAGGGATGAATCAGTATTTAAAGGGGGGGGGGGGGAATACTGTTCTGGAGCGTGGCCGGTCCCCTTAATTGTAGGCCGGTCCCCTTAATGATTAAGGGGGCCGCTTAGTAAAATTAAGGGGGCCGCCCTCCTGAACGTTGGGTTTATTTGTCTTTTTGTGGGGAAGGTTTTTCTGGATTAGATTTGCCATTTTTGGTTGGAAATTTGAATTCATATATTTATAATGAATTAAACATATTCCTTTAATTCCAAAAATGTTTTGTAAAAGATATAAAATGTTTTGTGACATTTTATAAAAAATCTAGTGTTTAAGAAAATTGTTCCTTTGATCATAGAATGCAATAAACACTTTGTTTATTCATACCTTGAGTGATTTGGATGTAAAGACAAATGTTAAGCACTAAAAACTTGTTTACGTCATAAGTTTTAGATTAATGAGTTTATGCTTTGTAATTATCAAAACATAGAGACATTGTTAATATGTTAACAATGTTTTTAGACATTATTAATTTATGTCAACACAGTGGATATTCTAATATATCATACTAAAAGTGTGAAAACAACTAGATCACAAGGGCAGCAAAATTTAAAATTAAGCTTGAAATTTACGAATTATTCTTATTTACCTATTCACCCCCCCCCCCCCCCCCCCCCACACTTAAGTTAAGCATTGTCCTCAATGTGATAAACGAACTTCAAAGTATGAAAATAGGGAAATAAGAAAATGAACCGTATTTTCCTTTGTGATTCTTTATTCCAAGTGTCCAAGTTTCTTCATCATTTCCTGTATCAATCTTAAAACAAATAAACACAAGACTATATGTTTTATTAAAATTAGTGAAACACCCCCACACTTAAGTTCAACCAAGTGATTTAAGCTTTTGGGTGTAATCACTGAAAATAAACTAAGAATTAAAAATAGCAAACACACGGGTTGCCTCCCGAGAAGCGCTTGTTTTATTTACGAGTCATCAGCCTGACTCAAATTTCGCAAGAACTACGTTGATGCGGGTTGCCTCTTAGGATATTTTGGTACGAACAATACGTTTTCTACCACAATTCCTTCTCCAGTTTCATCTATATCTTCCAATACGATTTTTTCCCATGCTCTAGGAAGAGCATCATAGATAAAACCTTGGTCATGTGCCCATGGCGTCATTTCCTGATGAGGTGCCATGAATGTGATAACTTCGTATTCAGATTCGGGTGGATATTCAATAGAAATTTTGCTCATTTGCTCCTTATCATAATACAACTTAATGCGGTGACCATTAACAATGAAACTTCCACCATGCTTGTCATAGAGTTCGACATATCCAGATGGAAATCCATGTTTCACTATATAAGGTCCTATCCATTTGGGTTTGAGCTTAGGAGCTTTGAACTTGTATTTCATATAGAAAAGCAGAACTTTATCCCCAGCTTTGAATTCTTTTCTAATTCTATGCTTTTGGTCATGATAAGCTCTGGTTCTGGATTTGTATAGCTTAGAATTTTCGTAGGCTTGGAGCCTCAATTCATCGAGTTCATGCAATTGCAAGAATCTTTTCTCTCCAGCTACTTTCAGATCGGGGTTACAACTTCGTAATGCCCAATAAGCACGATGTTCGATTTCGAATGGCAAATGACATGTTTTTCCATACAAGAGTCTGTATGGTGTTGTGCCAATTGGAGTTTTATAAGCCGTACGAAATGCCCATAGAGCGTCATCGAGTTTCCTCAACCAAACAGAAGGATTGTCTTTAACCATTTTTTCGAGTATTCTTTTTAATGCTCTATTAGTATTTTCGACTTGTCCACTGGTTTGTGGATGATATGCTGTAGCAAAATGATGATGAACTCCATATCGTTTCATGATTTTCTCCATTTATTTATTACAGAAATGGGTTCCTCTATCACTTATTAAAGCTTTAGGGATTCCATAGTGAGCAAAAAACTTTTTGAGAAAATTGACAACAACTCATGCATCGTTAGTGGGTAAGGCTTCAGCTTCAGCCCATTTGGAAACGTAATCGATTGCAATGAGAATATATTCGTATTTGTGGGATTTAGGAAATGGTACCATAAAATCGATTCCCCAAATATCAAATATTTCACAGACTTGAATGCTCTTCGGAGGCATTTCATCTCTACGAGAAAGACTACCAGATTTTTGGCATGCATCGCAGTTTTGAACAAGAGTATGAGCTTCTTTGAAAATTGTTGGCCAATATAATCCAGCATCAAAAAAAAAAATTAGCTGTGGTGGTAGGACCGTAATGTCCCCCTGTTGGGCCATGATGGCATTCATCAAGAATTTTTCTTGTTTCTGCTCCAGAAACACATCTTCGGATCATTCCATCGGGACACATTTTGAAAAGAAAAGGTTCTTCCCAAAAATAGTTTTTTAAATCCGAAAAGAATTTACTTCATTGAGCATGAGTTAA
This sequence comes from Artemisia argyi, assembly GCA_030686995.1. NCBI lineage: Eukaryota > Viridiplantae > Streptophyta > Magnoliopsida > Asterales > Asteraceae > Artemisia > Artemisia argyi. The sequence goes on from CM060709.1 coordinate 26,814,441, forward strand.
TCATTTCTTGAGAATATTTCCACCAAAATAATTTGCAAAATCTGCAAACCACGGTATTTCCTCTTCATCAACTTTATCGATGTTCATAAGAGTTTCATCGGGAAAATAATCATCAATTTCATCTTCTTTTAATTCTTCCAAATTTGGGTTCTCAAGACGAGACAAATGATCGGCAGCAAGATTTTCTGCTCCTTTCTTATCTTTTATTTCGATATAGAATTCTTGGAGTAGTAAAATCCAGCGGATAAGACGCGGTTTTGCATCTTGTTTGGCAAACAGATATTTGAGCGCTGAGTGATTGGTGAAAACGATTGTTTTGGAAAGCACGAGATAAGATCCGAATTTGTCAAAAGCAAAAACTATGGCTAACAATTCTTTCTCCGTAACCGTATAATTTTGTTTTGATTGGCGTGAAACAGTCAGATAATATCAACCAAGTAAAATGGTCAACAAGTCAAACAGCTTAAGGCCAATGCTTCCGTGGAATACAGTGTGTCCCCGGGTCGTTATGTCCCAACGAGGTGTGCGAAGGTATTAAAAACGAATCTGTGATTGAGTGATTATGAACAGGAAAGGGTATAAGTGTGAGTGAGTGATTAATCTAAGGTTTTATAAAATAAATTAACTTAAATAAACTATTAAAATGATTACGTGAAAGCTAGATATCTAAAAACGTTCTAAAACCTAAAAACGCGTACGTTTAATTTAATTCTACGTAAACGTACGAAACAAAAACGATTTTAACTAAAGTAGGAATTTGCATGCCTTAGGGGCTTAAATGCAAATTAAATAAACTTAAAATATTTATTTTATAATTACTAATTATTTAATTAATTATGTTTATTTAATAACTATATTTAATTATTTAATAATTCACTAATAAATAAGAAAATGTAAAATAAGTCTTGAAAAATAAAATTAAAATTTGTAAAAATCTAAAATATTATAAAACTTATTTTAAAACAAAAATTATATTTTTCACACTATTTATCTAATTATTATTAATTAATTATTATTTAATTATTAATTAACTAATTATATTGATTTAAATTATTAAAAATACTAAAAAGACTTAGATAATTAAGAAGATTTTTATAAATCTAATTAACCATCACAGGAATACTAAAAAATTATAAAAAAGTTGGTTTTATATATTTTTAAACTAGTTTACTAATTATTATTCTAATTATTAATTAATTACCAATTAAACTATTTAAATTATAAAAACTAGTAAATTAACAGTAGAAATTACAAGAAAATTTCTAAAATTATTTTACAACATATGAAAGCTAGGAAAAATATAAAAACTATGTGTTACCTTATAAAAATTAATTATGCTATTTAAAACTTAAATATTAATTAATTATTAAAAAACTAATATTAATTCTAATTAATACTAAATGACAAAATAAAAATCTGAGAAAATTACTAAAATTACTTTAACATAAATGAAAATTAAGAAAAATATAAAAATACTAAGTGCTTAACAAAAATCTAAAAATGAAAATTAAAATTAAATTATATTAAATAGAAACTATCACTTATAATTAATTTGTCTTTTCTGGATTTTTCTTTTACAAAACTATTTAAATACTTAAAATAACTAACTTTTACAAAAACAACTAATTTAGAACTTTAAAAATAAGCCAGAATAAGCTCAAAAGCTTACACAGTTGACTTATGTTGACTAAAACAAGAAATAAGCTCAAACTAGCTTATGTGGGGTCCACAAGGATGGATTCTGGTTCACCTAAGTTTATTGAACATGTTTAAGCTGGAAATGATCAACTAAGCTACATGAATAAGCCCACAAGCCAGAATAAGCACTTGCTTATTTGGTGGCTAAGACAAAATTGAGACAAGGTTAAGGGCTGATTTCAAGTGGGACCAGTGAGCTTGAGCTCAAAACAAGGCTCAGAACTTAAAGGTGAGTAGGGGGGGTTGAAGGAACCAAAAATTGACAGGTGGGACCCACTGAGGTGGCCACAATCAACCACCAAAGTGGTGGTGATGGCCTGATGGTCTGATGCACAAGGGAACCCCTTTCCCTGCAAGTGAGTTTGGAGGTCTGTGGGACCCACACTAAAAATCACAAAAATATAAAAAAAGGTGGAATCAAGAATTGAGGTGACATACTACAAATCCTAACAAGCTTAAGTCCTAAAAAGCTACACAAAATTCACAATAAATCTTGGCATTTTTGCATTTCTGCACCAAAGTGGAATTTGACTTTTTAGTTTTAACTGCTAGGTTGACTAAAATGGATTTTGATCTTGATTTTATGATTGATTATGACTATTTAAGCTATAACTAAACTAAAATAAGCTAACTTACTTACTTGTGATGTGAAATGAAGGTTTGTGGATCTCAAAATCCCTCACAGTTAACTGTGAGGGTACTTACACTAGCATTTTGACTATTGAGATGTGAGTGCTTGTATTAATGTCTACAATAACCTAATGTGACCTAATGAAGTGTGTCTCATCACTTTGCAGTCAATGGAACACACAGAAACCTTTTGAAGCACTCAAATCCAAACACCCTTTAATGGAACTGTCTTGGAGTATTTCAAAGCATATCACAGATAAAGTCCACAAATTTGATTCATAAACACTTATTATGATTACCTAAGCTGAATTTAACAGATAAACAACATCAATAACATTAAACACTAAAAATTCCACATGATGCTATAATGGCAGTCAAGATGAAATCTGAGCATCTAGTAAAACTGATTAACAAGTATGCTATTTTAAGTTATAATATCACTAACAAACTTTAATTAAACACAATTTAACAAAGATAAGCAATAACAAGACTATATAATAGTAAAGAGCAAAATTAAGTATTTTAGCTTACAAATGAAATTGACTGAAAAGCTAGTAACCAAGGACAAGAACACCCCCAATAGCTTGTCACTACACCAATGGAGTTATTTCAGTCCAAATGAGTACCTTGCTCAGCCTTCTTCTTCCTCTCCATTGAATTTTTTATTTTCTTTCTATTTTTCTTTGATTTTTAGTATTTTTTTATTTTCTAAGTACAACTGGTTTTTATGATTCTAAAAGCTTATCTAAGCTTTGTCAGAGCTTAAGTGAGCTTAATAAGTCCATAGAAACAACTGGAAACAACAATCAAGCTAATTGATATTTTTGAAATAAAAGGAAATTGCATAAACTGATTTTGTAAAAGCAAAGTGGAATTGAGACTTGAAACATATCTTAGATTACTTGAATTTACTTGAGATACACTTAAAAAGCTTAGAATTACATTGGAATGTTGAAATTAAATTACACGATTCTAAATTACACTACCTAATCTAATACTACTTCTCTGGTCCTTCTTTTCTTCTTTATAGAGACTTTTAGAAACCCTAGCAACCTTCTGAGACTATCCCACCAATTTGTAGCCGTTGGATTGGTCAAAACAATCCCCACCGTTTAAATTGGCTTTTGGCGCCAAAAAGTCCTAGGGGACAGATGGGGTAACTTGTATGGGTTTTAAGGGTTTAAAGGGGGCTTGGAAGGTTATGTGAGGTGGAGAGACAGGTGGGAGAGCTGGGTGATGAGGTGGTGGACAGGTGGTGGTGGTATTGGGATACTAGTGAGGTGGAGGGAAAGGTGAGGGTGAAGGGTGGTGTTTGACCGGGTTTGACCCGGTATTAAATACCAGGGTTTGTTTGGTTTATATTTTGCGCTTAGGTGTTGGGCTGGACAAAAGGGTGGGCAGGTTTGGTGTTTGGATTGGATTTTGGGTTTAATAATAAAGTTGGTCCGTTTGGTTTTTATGGTTTGTAAGCCCAAGGGTGTAAATTGTAACTTCTGAATTCTTGAGGGACTAAACCTGTTACATTTCAAAAGTTATCACAAATACTAATATTGCCAAGTTTAGATAAACCAAAGGACCTTTAATGCATTTATTTACAATTTAAAACACCTCGGGGACCATTTATGTAATTTTCTAAAGTTTAGGGGGTGAAATTGTAATTTTTCCAAAAGTTATCAAATGGTTCCAAATTGTCATTTATGAATAGTTCAAGGGTAATATTTGTTAAATTTCACTTTTTGAATACCCAGGGACTAATTTTGTCAATTTTGATACTTGAGGGGTAAAAGTTGCCAATATGTGTAAACTTTTATCTAGGGATCATTTGTGAACATGTTTGACTATCCAAGGACTAAAGTTGACTTTTTACTCATTTTAAACCTTCAGTGACTAGTTTTGACAACTTTTGAAACTTGAGGGACTGAAACTGCCAATTATGCAAATTTTGTACGTTTTTTATTTGTTTTTACTCATTTTGCATTTGAAACATATAAAACACACTTCTAAGATATTTTAAGTATTATGATGCATATTTGAGTGTTTTTGGATGTTTTGGCAGTTCAGATTAGTATAAAATGATGAGTATTTAGACACTCATCAATCCCCCACACTAAAACATTGCTAGTCCCTAGCAATCTTTTGAGAAAAACTTAATGGATTTGAAACTCTTTACCAAAAGCCATTACTTCTGGAGTAGCCAAATGTATCAGTTCAAGTAAGAACTATGGTCCACTTGATAACCATGTGATTTTGAGCAAACCACCAGCTGTCAACGGATTTTATTTGTCTTTACCAAAAGCCGTTTGCTTCTGGACTAGCCAACTCTTGATGGAATAGTCAACATCTTGGTGAGCTGATTACCAATTATGGTTTTTCCACTGCCTTTACCACAAGCCATAATCTTGCGGGCTAGCCAACTCATTCACTTTTTAGGATATGGCGAGTTGATTTACCATACAATTTTGGGCAAATTGCAAGCCATCAACGGTTTTGAGATATCTTTACCAAGAGCCGTTTGCTATCTTTACCAAGAGCCGTTTGCTCCTGGATTAGTCAATCCTTATGTGGGTTAGACATGGTGGACTGATAACCATTTATTGCGTTCTAAGTGAGAAAAAATTTTAAAATTTTGGCTAAAATGGGGGTTCTTGATGGAACATGTGTTTAAATTAGTTAGAATAACGAATTCCCCCCCCCCCCCCCCCCCCCACACTTAGAACTGAATATTGTCCTCAATATTCAAAGTACCGGGTGTTAAACCAACACTTAGAACGTAAGAAGGAAAATGCTCATAGCCTTTATTTAAGTTTATGTACAAACACCTTTTTTTTTGTTTTTTTTTGTTTTTTTGTTTTTTTGTTTTGTTTTTTTTTGTTTTTTTTTGAGGATATATACATATATACAACATGTGGGTTAGTATCTCCCCCACACTTAGGGTGAAAACCCTAATGCATGCTACTATTTTTGTTTACCGAGTCGCTAGCTTGACTCGACCCCGAATTCATTGGTTCATGGGGAAGTATCATGTGGAAGAGACAATCTGCATCGGACTTTCATTCAAGATGTTTTGATAAACATTTGAAGCACGTGAAAGTTCCACACCGATGAGATATATAGAGAGACCCTGGCTCAAAATTTATAAATGAGAATGCCGGGGTCAAAGATAATGTCCTCACTCCCGAAAGAGTGAAGAACAGGAGAAACCACGGGATATATGAAGAAAAGGAAGAAAATCATGATAAATATCATGACTAACTCCTCATCTTCAATAGGAGAATTCATTGTTTCATGAATCTCAACAGTTAAGCTCGTTTGATCAAGACATATTATGGGTATGTCTAGATCAAAATAAAAGTTATCATACTTCGGAGGAGATATGATATGAATGAGTTCACAGGAGAACTCCTCAAAGGTGAATGATTCGTATTCGGGATTGATTTGAGTGAGTTCACTGGGAACTCCTCAAAAGTAAATGATTCATATACGGGGAGAGAATTATAAGAATGAGAAGTGGTGATACCACTTATCTTCTCTCCCGTATGATCAAAATAGAACGTTTGCAATTCCGGAATAGAATCATTGATCAAAAGCTCACTATCCTCAACGAGGATAGGAGATGAAATAGGCTTTTCATTAAAAGTCTCGATTCTAGAAATGAGAAGATTAGCATTATATAATGTATGACGAAGAGCTTCGTCTTGGATTATTTCTTCATCATTCTCTTCTCCTAAGCTGACAAGCTCAGAAGGTAATTCCCCCACATAACTTATGTCTCCACAAGATAAAGAATAGTTCTCATCAGAATCAGAGAACATTTCAATATGATCAATTGGGAAGACAAGGGGAGGAGAGATATCACACATATGATCAAGAATTCCCTGTGACTCACTTGGGATTGAGACAAGGTTCTCAACACTAGACTTTATGAATTCGTCCGATTCCTTTTTAGGAACAGTGTCAAGATGCTCGTCCCCCATGCTCAGAGAGTGAGTGGGAACCTCGGGTGTGATAACATCAAACTGAGGGAGCTGAGAAGGACTAGCATACATGGATTTTATAATTTCCATTTGTCCTGCTGCTAGTAATTCTCCCATACTCTTTTCTCCCTGTATTTCCATGGAAGGAGTCTCAATTGCTGAACTTGATGAGGTATCATCATTATCACTTTCATCATCTTCATCGAGAAGAGCAGCATTTTGAAATTTAGCACGTGTTATAGCTGCTCGTTCTAAGACTAGTAATTCTTCCATGCTTCTTTCGTCTCTAGCTGCATATTCTTCTGCAAGTAGTTCTTCCATGGATTTCCCACGGGACTGTTGGATGAGTGGAATTTGTGGTGGTGTGGATGTGTCAAACCCAGACGGTTGACATTGATCATTATTGTAAGGACCCCCACAATACGCACAAGAAGAACTTGGAGCTTGGCGAAGAGAAATATTAGCCAACTCCTCCTTAAGGTCTTTAAGTTTCTCAAGAACCTCTAGACAAAGGTCTTGCGGGTATTGAGGAGTTACTTGGATCATTTGACACTGTGGAGGTGGGTCTTGAAACGAATAGTCGTAATTATTGCAAGGAAATGGATTCCCCTTTTGACAATCCGAGCTAAAGTGAGGAACTCCACAGTACTCACAACAGTTGAACTGATGTGGCTGTGAGTCGTATGTGCTTAAGTCATAATTGTTATCAGGAACCTGCTCATAGACAAGCGTGCTTCCTGATTGACAATCAGAACTGTAGTGTGAAGCACCACAGTACTCACAACAGTAAAACTGCTGAGTCTCATGGTGTAGAAGCTAATGGAATGAATCAGTCATGTCAGGGTAGGAATAGGGATTCTGGTTAAAGACAGACCCGTTTCCTGACTCTACCATGCAACAACTGGGGCAATTACCACCATTATAAGGACTACCACACCATTGACAAACAAGAGGGTGAGAATAAGACATAGAAAGAATCAAAGGGTAATAGAGGGTAAGAAATGAAGAATCAAAAAGGTAGGAGGATAAAGGTGAATATTTTTGGTATTTTTGTAATAATAAGAAGGAAAATATTTTTGGGTTTTTTGTGTTCGTTGAAAACTAATTTTAAAATGTTTTCGGGAACAGTTTTGGTTTTATATGATAATAATATGAACAAGGATGGATAAATATACAATGAGCGTGAATTCAGATTCACTAATACGCAAAATCGTTTAGAATAAGCGGAAAACCTCCCCGGCAGCGGCGCCAAATTTTGATTGGCGTGAAACAGTCAGATAATATCAACCAAGTAAAATGGTCAACAAGTCAAACAGCTTAAGGCCAATGCTTCCGTGGAATACAGTGTTTCCCCGGGTCGTTATATCCCAACGAGGTGTGCGAAGGTATTAAAAACGAATCTGTGATTGAGTGATTATGAACAGGAAAGGGTATAAGTGTGAGTGAGTGATTAATCTAAGGTTTTATAAAATAAATTAACTTAAATAAACTATTAAAATGATTACATGAAAGCTATATATCTAAAAACGTTCTAAAACCTAAAAACGCGTACGTTTAATTTAATTCTACGTAAACGTACGAAACAAAAATGATTTTAACTAAAGTAGGAATTTGCATGCCTTAGGGGATTAAATACAAATTAAATAAACTTAAAATATTTATTTTATAATTACTAATTATTTAATTAATTATGTTTATTTAATAACTATATTTAATTATTTAATAATTCACTAATAAATAAGAAAATGTAAAATAAGTCTTGAAAAATAAAATTAAAATTTGTAAAAATCTAAAATATTATGAAACTTATTTTAAAACTAAAATTATATTTATCACACTATTTATCTAATTATTATTAATTAATTATTATTTAATTATTAATTAACTAATTATATTGATTTAAATTATTAAAAATACTAAAAAGACTTAGATAATTAAGAAGATTTTTATAAATCTAATTACCCATCACAGGAATCCTAAAAAATTATAAAAAGTTAGTTTTATATATTTTTAAACTAGTTTACTAATTATTATTCTAATTATTAATTAATTACTAATTAAACTATTTAAATTATAAAAACTAGTAAATGAACAGTAGAAATTACAAGAAAATTTCAAAAATTATTTTACAACATATAAAAGCTAGGAAAAATATAAAAACTAGATTTTACCTTATAAAGATTAATTATGCTATTTAAAACTTAAATATTAATTAATTATTAATAAAACTAATATTAATTCTAATTAATACTAAATTACAAAATAAAAATCTGAGAAAATTACTAAAATTACTTTAACATAAATGAAAATTAAGAAAAATATAAAAATACTAAGTGCTTAACAAAAATCTAAAAATGAAAATTAAAATTAAATTATATTAAATAGAAACTATCACTTATAATTAATTTGTCTTTTCTGGATTTTTCTTTTACAAAACTATTTAAATACTTAAAATAACTAACTTTACAAAAACAACTAATTTAGAACTTTAAAAATAAGCCAGAATAAGCTCAAAAGCTTACACAGTTGACTTATGTTGACTAAAACAAGAAATAAGCTCAAACTAGCTTATGTGGGGTCCACAAGGATGGATTCTGGTTCACCTAAGTTTATTGAACATGTTTAAGCTGGAAATGATCAAATAAGCTACATGAATAAGCCCACAAGCCAGAATAAGCACTTGCTTATTTGGTGGCTGAGACAAAATTGGGACAAGGTTAAGGGCTGATTTCAAGTGGGACCAGTGAGCTTGAGCTCAAAACAAGGCTCAGAACTTAAAGGTGGGTAGGAGGGGGTTGAAGGAACCAAAAATTGACAGGTGGGACCCACTGAGGTGGCCACAATCAACCACCAAAGTGGTGGTGATGGCCTGATGGTCTGATGCACAGGGGAACCCCTTTCCCTGCAGGTGAGTTTAGAGGTCTGTGGGACCCACACTAAAAATCACAAAAATATAACAAAAGGTGGAATCAAGAATTGAGGTGATATACTACAAGTCCTAACAAGCTTAAGTCCTAAAAAGCTACACAAAATTCACAATAAATCTTGGCATTTTTGCATTTCTGCACCAAAGTGGAATTTGACTTTTTAGTTTTAACTGCTAGGTTGACTAAAATGGATTTTGATCTTGATTTTATGATTGATTATGACTATTTAAGCTATAACTAAACTAAAATAAGCTAACTTACTTACTTGTGATGTGAAATGAAGGTTTGTGGATCTCAAAATCCCTCACAGTTAACTGTGAGGGTACTTACACTAGCATTTTGACTATTGAGATGTGAGTGCTTGTATTAATGACTACAATAACCTTATGTGACCTAATGAAGTGTGTCTCATCACTTTGCAGTCAATGGAACACACAGAAACCTTTTGAAGCACTCAAATCCAAACACCCTTTAATGGAACTGTCTTGGAGTATTTCAAAGCGTATCACAGATAAAGTCCACAAATTTGATTCATAAACACTTATTATGATTACCTAAGCTGAATTTAACAGACAAACAACATCAATAACATTAAACACTAAAAATTCCACATGATGCTATAATGGCAGTCAAGATGAAATCTGAGCATCTAGTAAAACTGATTAACAAGTATGCTATTTTAAGTTATAATATCACTAACAAACTTTAAATAAACACAATTTAACAAAGATAAGCAATAACAAGACTATGTAATAGTAAAGAGCAAAATTAAATATTTTAGCTTACAAATGAAATTGACTGAAAAGCTAGTAACCAAGGACAAGAACACCCCCAATAGCTTGTCACTACACCAATGGAGTTATTTCAGTCCAAATGAGTACCTTGCTCAGCCTTCTTCTTCCTCTCCATTGAATTTTTTATTTTCTTTCTATTTTTCTTTGATTTTCAGTATTTTTTTTATTTTCTAAGTACAACTGGTTTTTATGATTCTAAAAGCTTATCTAAGCTTTATCAGAGCTTAAGTGAGCTTAATAAGTCCATAGAAACAACTGGAAACAACAATCAAGCTAATTGATATTTTTGAAATAAAAGGAAATTGCATAAACTGATTTTGTAAAAGCAAAGTGGAATTGAGACTTGAAATATATCTTAGATTACTTGAATTAACTTGAGATACACTTAAAAAGCTTGGAATTACACTAGAATGTTGAAATTAAATTACACGATACTAAATTACACTACCTAATCTAATACTACTTATCTTGTCCTTCTTTTCTTCTTTATAGAGACTTTTAGAAACCCTAGCAACCTTCTGAGACTATCCCACCAATTTGTAGCCATTGGATTGGTCAAAACAATACCCACCGTTTAAATTGGCTTTTGGCGCCAAAAAGTCCTAGGGGACAGATGGGGTAACTTGTACGGGTTTTAAGGGTTTAAAAAGGGCTTGGAAGGTTGTGTGAGGTGGAGAGACAGGTGGGAGAGCTGGGTGATGAGGTGGTGGACAGGTGGTGGTGGTATTGGGATACCAGTGAGGTGGAGGGAAAGGTGAGGGAGAAGGGTGGTGTTTGACCGAGTTTGACCCGGTATTAAATACCAGGGTTTGTTTGGTTTGTATTTTGGGCATAGGTGTTGGGCTGGACAAAAGGGTGGGCAGGTTTAGTGTTTGGATTGGATTTTGGGTTTAATAATAAAGTTGGTCCGTTTGGTTTTTATGGTTTGTAAGCCCAAGGGTGTAAATTGTAACTTCTGAATTCTTGAGGGACTAAACCTGTTACATTTCAAAAATTTCCCAAATACTAATATTGCCAAGTTTAGATAAACCAAAGGACCTTTATTGCATTTATTTACAATTTAAAACACCTCGAGGACCATTTATGTAATTTTCTAAAGTTTAGGGGGTGAAATTGTAATTTTTCCAAAAGTTATCAAAAGGTTCCAAATTGTCATTCATGAATAGTTCAAGGGTAATATTTGTTAAATTTCACTTTTTCAATACCCAGGGACTAATTTTGCCAATTTTGATACTTGAGGGGTAAAAGTTGCCAATATGTGTAAACTTTTATCCAGGGATCATTTGTGAACATGTTTGACTATCCAAGGACTAAAGTTGACTTTTTACTCATTTTAATCCTTTAGGGACTAGTTTTGACAACTTTTGAAACTTGAAGGACTGAAACTGCCAATTATGCAAATTTTGCACGTTTTTCATTTGTTTTTACTCATTTTGCATTTGAAACATATAAAACACACTTCTAAGATATTTTAAGTATTATGATGCATATTTGAGTGTTTTTGGATGTTTTGGCAGTTCAGATTAGTATAAAATGATGAGTATTTAGACACTCATCATGGGCGTTGTTAAGTGTTTTGCTAGCGAAGTATATAGGCCGAAAATGTTTTCCTTCACGTTGTCCTAAAACAGCTCCAATAGCAAAATCGCTTGCGTCGCACATAAGTTCGAATGGTAGTGACCAATAAGGTGAAACCATAATCGGAGCACTAGTCAATTGACTCTTTAGTGTTTCAAAAGCTTTAATGCAATCTGCATTGAAATCAAAAACAAAATCTTTTTCAAGAAGTTTTGTCATAGGACTAGATATTTTGGAAAAATCCTTTATGAAACGACGGTAGAAACCGGCATGTCCTAAAAAACTTCTAACGGCTTTAACGTTAGTTGGAGGCGGTAATTTGGTGATAACCTCAATTTTTGCTTTATCAACCTCCATTCCTAAACTTGAGATTTTGTGTCCAAGCACAATTCCTTCGGTTACCATGAAATGGCATTTTTCCCAATTGAGAACAAGATGTGCAGCTTCACATCTTTCGAGCATTTTGTCTAGATTTGAAAGACAAGCTTCAAAAGAATCTCCAAATACTAAAAAATCATCCTTGAAAACTTCCATAGATGTTTCAAGCATATCTTGGAATATAGCAATCATACACCTTTGAAAAGTGGCAGGTGCATTACAAAGACCAAAAGGCATACGCCGATAAGCATAGGTTCCAAAAGTAAATGTGAATGTGGTCTTTTCTTGATCAGAAGGATCAATGGGAATTTGGAAATACCCTGAAAAACAATCGAGGAAACAAAAGTATTTGTTGCCTGCTAATCTTTCAAGCATTTGATCCATGAATGGAAGAGGAAAATGATCTTTCCTGGTAGCTTTGTTCAATTTTCTATAATCAATACATACTCGCCATCCAGTGACTGTTCTAGTGGGAACTAATTCATTCCGTTCGTTGGTCACTTCAGTCATTCCTCCTTTCTTGGGAACACAATGAACAGGACTCACCCAAGGACTAACTTCAATGGGGTATATGATTCCAGCGTCAAGAAGTTTAATGATTTCTTTCTTGACAACTTCTTTCATGTTAGGATTTAGTCGACGTTGTCTTTCAACAACAGGTTTAGCACCTTCTTCGAAATTGATTTTGTGTTTACAGAAATCAGGGCTAACTCCTGGGATGTCAGAAGTTTTCCACGCAAAAGCGCGTTTATGCTTCTTAAGAACTGAAATGAGTTTTTCTTTTTATCATCCTTGAGCAACGAAGATATGACTACAGGAAGAAGTGAATTCTCCTCCAAGTAAGCATATTCAAGATTATTTGGAAGTGGTTTAAGCTCAAGATCGGTGGGTGGTTCTTGAAGAGATGTCTTGATCCTCATTTGATCATTAATGGTAATTTCTTCGAAATTCTCTTCAACTATTTCTCCTTCTTCTTCTTCTTCATCATCTTCTTCAAATTTAACTTTCATAAATTCAGCGAACTCTTTTTCAAGATTCGTTTCATTTATTTTCTCAGAAGTGGTTGTGAAAGGATCAGAATCGTCAAGTAATGCATCCAACTCTTCCTCAGTGACTTCATCGATTACATCGATGTTAAAACAAGTGTCATCACTAGTATATGGATATTTCATTGCTTTGTCGATTAGAAAGGTAATTCTATCTTCTCCAACTCCTATATTGAGTTCTTTACCTTTAACTTTGATTATGGCATCAGCGATGTTTAGGAAAGGTCTTCCTAAGATTAATGGTACTTGTCTATCTTCCTCCATTTCTAAGATTACAAAATCCACGGGAAAGACAAATTTACCAACTTAGACAAGCATGTTTTCGGCAACCCCAACAGGATATTGGTATGTGTGGTTGGCTAATCGTATACTCATCTTTGTAGGTTTCAAAGTATTGATGGAAAGTTTAGAATATAACGAATAGGGCATCAAATTAATACTTGCACAGAGATCGGCTAAAGCATCGCATGTGATGTTGTTTCTTAACGTGCATGGGATTAAAAAGTTTCTGGGATCTCCGAGTTTTGGTGGAATTTTGTTTTCAATAATGGCTGAACATTCTTCATTGAGGAAAGCAGCAGATATTTGCTCTAACTTATTTCTGTTATTAAGAAGTTCTTTCAAAAATTTCCCATAATTGGGCATTCTAGCTAGAACATCAACGAGGGGTATATTGAGTCTAACTTCTTTGATCATTTCAACAAACTTCGTATGACGTTCCTCCTTTTTCTCTTTTCTAAGAGCTTGTGGGTACGGAATTTTTTGAGTGTATGCTTTGAGTGGTTGGGTTGTTTCTTTGGTTAGTGTTTCAGGAATATCTTTCTTTTCTGCTTCATCTTCTTCTTCACTATCATCATCGATGATTCGAGTTTCATTGGGATTGGCTGGTGGATCGTAAGAAAGACCACTTCTTGTGAATAAAGCATTGATATGCTCATTTCTGGTTTGTGGTGGATGATAAGTTTTGTCATTTGATCCAGAAGGCTTTGGATTGGATTGGGTATTGCTAGGTAATGTTCCAGGTGGTCGTGAAGAAAATTGATCAGAGAGTCTACCAAATTTTTGTTCAAGATCCTGAATAGAAGCTTGATGATTTTTCTGACCTTTCTCAACTTTGGTTTTGAGATTGAAAAATTGGGTTTTAACAAATTCATTTATGGATCTTTGAGCAGTCACGAAATCTCGCATCTTTTTTTCGAAATCAGTTTCTTCTGATTTTTTGTCAGAGTTTGGTGGAGTTGGATTGTCTACTCGTGGTTGAGAATCACGGTTGTTATCCATTTGGCGATCTTGCCAATTTCCAGAATTTCTTCCATAATAATTACCACGAAAACCGCCTCCACGGTATCCTCCTTGGACATAATTGGCTTCCCCTTCTTTGGGTCCGACCATGGGTTGGTCGTCACATTCCGATGAAGTGTGATTACCTCCACAGTTGTTGCAGCCGTCTCGCATTTCTTTCATTTCTCCTTTGATATCTTTATATTGCGAGTCAATTTTGGAAGTTAAGGCTTCCATTTTCTTTATGAGTTTAGAGGTATCGAAACTTTCGGCAAAAGCAACGGTTTTTCATAAGGGTTTGGTTTTGGAATCTTTTGACCAATCGAGTTTAAGGAGCACTCGATCTTCGAGCAATTGATATGCCTCGTTGGGAGTTTTATAAAGAAAAATTCCTCCAGCATCAAGAATTCCTTGAGATGTTTCATCAAGTCCATGGTAGAAGATTTGGATAATGGTTCCTCGTCCTAAACCAAGTCCAAGACAACTATGAAGTAAATCTTTCATATGAAGCCAAGCTTCGACAAGAGATTCATTGGGGTTTTGTATGAAAGCACAGATTTCTCCCATGAGACGATCAAACATGGCAGGTGGAAAGAATCGACTTACAAAATCTTGCCTCATCTCCTCCCAAGTATTGATAGTTCCTGGGGTTAATTTGTTATACCACACTTTGGCATCTCCGGTGAGTGATGATGGGAAAAGTTTGAGTTTAATGGCGTTGACATCGGTGTCGCCATATCGAAACATGCCGCAAATTTCTATGAATTCGGCAATGTGTTTGTGCAGATCGGCCCGCGAACGGCCATCGAATTAACGGTCTTTGATCCTAGAAAGATGGTGTCCCTTCACGGTGAAGTTGTCACCAAGGTTAACAGCAACAATAGCAGCTCCAGGAGTGGGTGCTACGGTTCAGTTTGTGGCCCACATGGGTTGGTCATCGGCCATTGGAAATTGTTGATTGGTGAACGGGTTATAAACAACTAAGGCTTCGGAAAGGTTATCAAACGGTGGGTTTGGTATTCTTGGTACACGGTTGGTTGGTGGAACAAAAGGTATTCTTCTTCTTCTTAGTCTATGAATCAGACTTTCGGGATTGGAAAGAGGTGAAATTGGTTCTACTCCGGTTCATCGAGTGTTCATACAATTACCGAGTGAATCTTGGAATCCTTGGAACAAACGAGCAAAGAATGGAAACAATTTGAGAAATCAAGAAAGTAACCATTCGTTTAGTTGAAATACCGAACCGTTGCATTGGACAATTTTGAAATATCGATCGGTTGGAATGGATACCGATCGGATAGATGGCTCGGATTTTTTTTTTTTTAAACGAACTAGAAAAGAAACGGAACTTTAAAATTTACAGAAACCACAATCAAAATCCCCGGCAGAGGCGCCAAAAACTTGATGTGCTCACGGTGTGTACAAGTTTTAAATTTATAAACACGATTACCGGATCTAGAAATAACACATACGAGCAAGTGAAGTCGTCCGTTATAGCAAGATTGGGTTGGTAAGTCGGGATCGTTCGCAGGGATTTGTGAGTGAATCTAAGCGTAAGTTTAAAAAGTAAATCTCTAACACTAGCAATAATGATTATAAGATAATTCAAATGATTAAAAACTACACTTGCTTAGACTAGTTAACTACTCATAAGAAAAGCATGATTGTGAGAACTTCCTTAACATGTTGGTAATCAGAATTAGTTGGTGTTCTAATCTATTGTTTCTATAAGTTAAACCTTCGTCAAGATTTTAGTTTATAAAAACAAGCATTAGGTTTGGACCAATCAATTCAAGGTTCATAAAGTTGAATTAACAACCTTAAACACAAAAATAGTTTCTTGTATAATCAAATACTCTTAAGAAATGGTCAACACAAAAGGTAACCTCACCATAGACAAGTAGGCTACAATTGATTATAAACTACTAAAACTTTCGACCAATTAGGCGTTTACAACCAATCCGATTTGATTAACAAAAAGTATTCTCATTACAATTATACCTTAGTTTCTTTGTTTAGTCAAGAATAATTATAGTGAAAAACAATCATTCATAGACAAAAGATTATAACTAGTTGAATGATTACAACCCTTTCGGCCAATGATATTATAAGCAACTAGTTAAACTTGACTCAACAAATGTCACTATGAAACTTTAGTCTAATTGGGTTTTAGAATTGACTTGAAATTAAATTAAAATATGTTATCACAATCATAGACTAATCATTAAGTAATTAACATCATCTAAGCAAATGCAAAAGGTTACTAGCCACTCATAGCAAACATGAACATAAACTTAGAATATTGAACATTAGAAATCATAATTAAAGTCTTACAAATGTTTGGAATATGATTACAAATGAGTAGGAAATGATTTCCTAAGTATTGGTGTTGACTTCTTGAAAGTTTGACCTCCGGATGTTGACTTTTTGGACCTCCAATGCTTCCTGAACTTTTATGGACGAATTTGGAACTTTGATACTAGCAGATAACTACTTGATGATTGCTTTGTTGTTGTATATTGATGGTGTAATAGTTGTGTATCAAATGAGATTGCAAAGCCACTATTTATACAATTCCACAAGCCTAGGCTCATCAATGCAGCAACTTATCCTCCAAGGTGAATAGAAGGACCTAGAATACCATAAAGAATGGCCTAGAATCGGGTAGAATGAAGTAGAATAAAGTTTGCAAAAGTTATACGAGCTGACCAACCGGTCGGTTACGGGGCACCACCGATCGGTTGGATGGAACATCTGTGTTTAACCGGTCGGTTGGATTACAACCGATCGGTTACTCTGGACAATTCATCTAACCGGTCGGTTGGAATAATGACCGACCGGTTGGAAGGGTTCTGACAGCTAAAACTTTATCTTTAACTTGGCTCTTCGTTCTTTGTCCAAACTTGATTATTTCTTGTCAACGAACATTGGAGTGACGAAAACTTGGATTCCTCTTTGTGAAATGCTTGAACGAATTGAATCTCGAGTTGGGAATGACAAATCCTTTATTTCCTTCACTTTTTCCTCCTTTTTCCTGTTTTTGGCTACAAATGCTTGCAAACATACTTTGATACGATTATGTGACAAAAGCATATAAAAATAACCGAAAAACATACGCATAATGCCACTAAAAACATGCACAATTTGAGTGTTATCAGACCTCAACTCCGCCTTTAGAGCACTTGTACGAGATCTTTTGTTATCCTTGACAATGGTGGTTATAAGGTCCCATGCTTGCTTAGCGGTTTGGGGTCGTGTGACAGCCAACCTTGCTTTAAGGGTGTCGGATAGGGTTGTAAAGATCCAAGAGAGGACAATTTTGTCCACTTTTTGTTCTTCTGGTGTCAAGGGCGCAGATGTGGGCATTTGTGGTTCCACGAATATACTGGGTTACCTCATAAGTAAAACAAAGTTGTTCGAAGAAGAATTCCCATGACCCATAGTTCCAATCATCAAGTTCTAGTTTTACAGGAATGCGCGTACTGATGTGGTGATGGGTGAGGGCTGATAGTTTTTCTGAGAGAGGGACAGTGGGTGTTTTGGTTCCTGTCATGTTTGGAAGTGAGGGTGAAGGTACAAGGTGGAAGTGAGTAGGCTGCTTAATGAAAGCTGAAGAAAAACAATACCAAGTCGTTACCTAAGCACGATAGAACCAATATATGTTTGTGACCTAGCACAAATTACAAATACATAAACAATAACAATGAACAGAATGGATGCTCGAAGAGATTTGGAGCGGCTAAGATTAGGGTTGGAGGGAGGATCGATTTATTTTAGGCTCGTGATACCATGATAGACATGTAAATGGTATAACCGAAAATGTTTTATTGATTGATTGATACTTGCCATACATCATGCGAATATATACAGATACATGGTACATTCTAGACATGGGCTAGGCCCGATACAAACTATATTACAAAGTATGGGCTAACAAGTATTACATGTTTTGGATTTTTACACATACTATCACTTAAATAGTTAAATATTAGCTTACTAGTTTCGGTTGCGTTTGCGCACATGAGTTACGCAAAGCCATTTAATGTTTCTTAGACTTCTATCTGCACACAATTTGTGAATAAGTATTTGA
This sequence comes from Artemisia argyi, assembly GCA_030686995.1. Taxonomy (NCBI): domain Eukaryota; kingdom Viridiplantae; phylum Streptophyta; class Magnoliopsida; order Asterales; family Asteraceae; genus Artemisia; species Artemisia argyi. The sequence continues at coordinate 26,832,837 of CM060709.1, forward strand.
GCTGAGTTTCTTAGATTACGATTGTAATGGCTTCTTTAAAATCAATAGTATTTAGTCATATGTGTTTGCATATGTAGTTATCCGTAGCTTAAATGTGCTTTTAAAGTCGTGTAACGCATATGATAATAAGAAGGGATAATCATCAAAATAGACCAGACAACCATGGTAAATTCGGTTCCTCCTCCAGATTTAAAAATGTCTTTTTTAGACTGGGCAACTCGACACATATGATGACAAGTGCCCCCAGTTGCTCAAAAACTGACAGGTTACCAAAAAACCTGACAGACAATCAACACTTGTCACTTGCAGAAAGTGACATTTCATCGGTTACCCAGTTGTCCTGTCTTAAAAAAACATTTTTCGATTTGGAGGCAGGAACGAATTCACCATAGTTGCCCAGTCTATTTTGGTCATTATCTCTAATAAGAATACATTTTATTTAACCAGTCTCCAATATTCGCAGGTGTAAGCGGATACTTTATAGGTTAACTTTCTGCTCAGAATTTATGCCAACTCAATGTATATAAAGCAACATAAAAAGAAATTTATGCCGAAAAGAATATGTATGTAAAGCCTCATAAGAAACATGTGACAAGCGAGTCTAAGTCGTCTATACCAAGTCTAAGTCGTCTATACAAGTCTATTCTTTTACTCATACCAGAACGTGTCCTTTATTTTTTTTTAACTATATTCTGACAGATTCATGATCACATTTAACGTGATATGTTTGCTTTCAGTTTTGAGTTTTTGATATCAGAGATGCTGTTAGAGGAGAAGGTGCCGCTCGTCGTTGGAGCTTGCCACCACACCATCTTCCTCTCGCCATGCCTCACCGTTCACCACCTTCTCGTCTGCGTAACGAGGGTGGGTTTGTCTGCAACTCGTCCTTTTTTTTTTTTTTTTTCTTTTTTTCGTTTTCTTTTTCCCTTAATTGTTTGTGTTAATGTTTTGTAGAAAATGTTTTTTCAATATGTAAATGTAAATGTGTAATGAACTTGTCAATATGTAAATGTAATGTGTAATTGTTGTCAATGCAAGTATATTAAACATACAATTGATATTACTTCAAACAACGATTACAACAATAAACTACGATACGATAACTAAGAAACGAAAATTCAAACCACTAAAATACGATACGATAAATAAACATAAAACTACGATTCAATTAAATGAATCATCCGACACATAGCCCTCGTGACTCGAATAGGAGGCACTTGTATCGTCCTCACTCGATGGCACAGGTGGAAGTCCCATTTTCCATCGCCATTCTGCTCGTTTGTTTCTCCGATCCTCTTTTCCTTTTAGGTACGCCTCACGCTCCCTTGACTGACGTTCTTGCTCAGCTTCAAACTCTAAATAGACTTGCATATCCAGCTCATACTGTTCTTCCTCAGTCAACCCAACGATATTGGGTTGGTTTTATGGTGGAAAGTTTGGTGGTTAATTGTTTAGGGGTGGATTGTTTTATGGTGAAAACATAACTTCTGGTAGAGTGGCAGGTGGTGGGTTGTCATATTGGAACACCGGAAATGAATTTAGTTTATTTAATGAAATGAATAAAAAAAAAAAAAAAATTGTAAGTGCTGGGCCCCAAATAAGTAAGTTGAGGTTAGTTGTGAGTGAGGAAGGGTTAGTTGTGAAAAAGTGTTGAGGTGATGTGGCACCCGTGAGCCCCAAATGAAGAGAGTTTGCTTTGTAACGACACCTTCCACTCTTATAATGATTGAGTTGGAGTTATTTTGTTGCCCTTTATTTTCCGGACAGTTTCATTACTATAGAGCGTAAAAACGCATAAAAAGGTACCTACTTTATTTTCGTTTTCTAATTAGGGTACTTAACTTTATTTTTAGGAAAATGAATTAAAATCGTACAGGTACTTAAGTAGCTTATTTTAGTCAGTTTAAAGTATTTAAGTACAAAGATGATTAAAATGGTACAATCAATAGGTTTCTTCAAATTAACAGGTTATTTGATCTGTGTCATATTTCTTATTTTGTACATTTGAACTATCACTTAAACAATTATTTGGTTATCCTTATTCGCTATATATATATATATATATATATATATATATATATATATATATATATATATATATATATATATATATATATATATATATATATATATATATATATATAGTGAGACTTTCTTGCGAGAATCATTTTTTCTGCGAGAACTGAGAGAACCACAAAAAACATACATGCACGCCTTTAATAATTGTATTTTTGCACATATGTTCTAAAAACAACATATTTAAAAAAAACATAGTTGTTCTAAAGAATTTGATAAGAAATTGGAAATACAACATTTTTCTTTGAAGGTGTGCATTTATGTTCTTATAAGGCGTGCAACGAAAATATTCCGGCCTTGTGTAAGGTTTTTGTGAAAAAAAGAGGATGAATTCATGATGATATTAAAGAACATAGGTGGATACTTACGATTATTGATGATTTGCATTTATTTTTATTTTATTTTAAAAGGTGTGCATGTATGTTTTTTGTGGTTCTCTCAATTCTCGCAGATAAAATAATTCTCGTAAGAAAGTCCCCCATATATATATATATATATATATATATATATATATATATATATATATATATATATATATATATATATATACACACACGCGCGCGCGCGATCATTGAGAAGCAATTTCCAATTAACAAGTCGTATTATACAATAACCCATCAAAATATTACTAGTTTACATTGGACGCCAAAGTATGAGAGAAGTTATTCCCACTCAATTTTTTACAAATGACACCCCCTCTTTTTTTTGATTTATTTATCTATACTATTTATAAAGCAAAAATTGTCAAAATGAAAAGTCAAGAAAGTGAAATGTTAAAAAAACTAAAAAGGAAATATTGAAACTAAAAAAGGAAATGTTGAAAACTTTTGTTTCAAAAGGAAACTCTTAATACACATTGAAAACTGGGTTGACCCGGGACGCTTCAAAAACCCGGCGTGTAAACCTGTTAATTTGACCTGTTTTTCGACCCAACCCGTTGGGTTGACCCGGTTTAAATTGACCAGTTTTTCGATCGGAACGGTTCAACCGGTTGAACCACCTGGGTCGAACCGGGTTTCAAAAGTATTATGTTTAATCCTCAGATTCTCAAGCTTTTATTATTTTTCGCCTATAACTCATAAACTTTTTTTTTATCATTAAAATTATCCGCCGCTGTAAAATCTCGTTGCTATGCACGGGTACTCGTCTAGTTTATTTTTATTTATTTTTTATTTCTATAATTTTGTTTCTATAAAAAGACTATAAACCTAAAAATACGGAACATAAAATATAAAGCTTAATAAGTCAAAAGCTTAAAACTGATTGAAAACACAAAACAGATTCTGACAAAAAACTGTGTTGTACTGTAAACTGTGGGACAAAAGAAATCTTTTATACCTTTACCCTCTTATGTCACATCCCGGGGGGTGGGGATAACATAACCCAAAAAGTATACATTTAGTACTAAATAACATAACCCTCAAACTGACAGAAAACACGAAATAAAAACTGACAAAAAACTATGTTGTACTATAAACTGAGAGAGCAAAAGTAATCTGTTACACCTTTACCTCTTTATGACACATCCGAAGGTGGGGATAGATAACCCCCAAAGTATATATTTAGGGCTCGTTTGGTTTGTAGTTTGGTTTAGGTTTAGAAATTCATATTTAGATTTGGATTTGAGTTGTGTTAAAAATTGTTCGTTTTGTATATTGTGATATTAACTGATGGCTATATTTTTATTTATTTTAATATTAAAATAATATATATTAATGGAAGTGTCCACAACAAGTACCTTATTTTGAGACTGAGGAAGTAAAGAATTAAATAGATGAGAAATAAAATAAAATAAAATAAAAAAGGATATTGGATGTGTCAAAAAAATACTTCACTCATGGTTTTTACGTAAGCCTTTTGAGGTTGAGTCCCAATTTCAAATCTCATATGATTGGGTTAATACACACAAATGTTACTAAAGTTTCACAAAAATTTGCTTTAAGTTACTATAGTTGTTTTTTTTTTTTTTTTTCTTTTTTAAGAGGCTACTCATGTTTGCGTGACCAGTTAATTAGGTTACTCATGTAAACGGGTTCGGTTAATTAGGTTACTCCCAGGGTGGGATACCGGGTGTACCGATTTTCCACTATGTTTAATTTACATTTTTGGTCCCTGTGGCATGGCGGGTATAACGAATTTAGTCCTTAGGAAGTCATTAATGTTTTCAAACTTAGTACTTCTCGGATAACGTATAGAACCCGATATTAGTACTTCGCGGATAACTTTTCATTATAATAAATCAACACTCGTTTACGTTAGCTCGACCAAATTTAAATTTCGACACACAAGATGCAAAACAAATTATACAACTCGATTTTGTTTCAAACATAGAATCAAGAACGACAATTTGTTTCATTTTATACGAACGTTTGATATAAAATTAAATGTCAAAGTTAAGATACTTCAACATCTTTCTTTTACTTAGCACTAAAGAAATTTATCAAAACTTAGATATGTATATTTTCATGGTGTCCTTGTTTCGTTAGTATGATCAAGGGATTCCAAAAATCTAAAACATATTCCCTAAACATTTTTTTGTCACCACAAATTGTTGTTTGACCTTTTCTGACGCAACAAAACCCAAACGACTATTGTAATAAAAGAAAAGAAACATGTAATTGATTTATCCTAATACCTTGCAACTTGATATATTACATATTATTTTTTTTTGAGCTTCTGTTATAGCGAAACCAACTCAAATATACTTTTTTTTTTGTTTTTTTTTTTCTGTGATACGAAATAAACCAAGCAGACCCTTTAATAGTATGTACGTATAATCGATCTATCCTTACTCAAACAACTTGACAACATGCCATGTTATTCCCCTTACCTATTCACTGACAAAACCATTTATTGTCCCTTCCAATATTCCCCAACTTGTGTGATAAAACTAAAATATATACTAATGTATTAAACTCACTTATGTTCTTGTTTCATGACTCAATCCTTCGCTCACAGGAGTGGATTCGAGAAAAACATATAAAACGTAAGGAAACCCAGTTACGGGTCGCCCACAGGAGAGGATTCTAGAAAAAAAAATCTAATGACTAAATCTGTTAAACCCGACAACCCACAAGGACCATTTAATAACTTTTTACCTGCTATCGTAAGTTGTAATATATGAAGTAACTTAATTAATCGGTCACGCAAACATGAGTAATCTCTTTGAACAAAAAAAAACTATAATAATTAAATGCAAATTTTTGTAAAACTTTAGTAACATTTGTATGTATTAACCTCATATAATTCAACCAAACAAATAATTCTACTTTTGACCATTAACCCCTTGGTCAAATAACTCCAAACAAACACTTCCTTAGTACTAACAAAATAATACAGTGTACCATTGAAAATAAAGTAGTGGTTGCGCAAAGTCTGGCAATCACATGGTATCAGATACAACAAAATATGCCATTTAAAATCCCAAAAAACACCAAGTTACACAAAAGATCAAATACTTATGATAAACCCATAATTAAGGGGTACCATTTAATAATAAAATTTTTTGGTGGGCTCATAAAAATCCATTAAATAGTCTATATTCAAAAGGTTTAATTTATCATGTCATTCTAATTAAGAGGATTATATAAAAGTGGAGCCCATATGAATCCTTTGCTTTGAAAAAAAAGACCCCCTAAGTCTTCTTCAATACTTGGAGCACTTTTTTTGGATGCAACTTCTTCAATAGAGCACTTGTTAGTTGTTACCGTGGCTCAAGCCAAATGGCCATTTTAGCGTCATTTTAATATCTCATTTTTAACATGTGCACATCAAAATGACCGTTTTCTCATAGCTTGAGCCATTTTCACTTTTTGAGACTCATTATTATTATTATTATTATTATTATTATTATTATTATTATTATTATTATTATTATTTTCAAACAAATTAAATTTTCATTCATTCAAATAAAAATACAAAGTAAAATACAAAAATAAGCATACATAAAATAAAAACATAGAAAAGCAAACATGTGAAGACAATCACCTTTTTTTATTAAAGAAACAAAAATACAAACAATATAACCCCACACACATACACACTACACACATACACCGAAACACTCACATTCACACACACACAAATCATAAAATAAACACAAATCCAATAAAAAAAACTCAATTTATTTTTTGACTCCTTCAATTCTCACGCAAGCTAGATACACTGTAGATGAAATGACGCCGCAAGAGGGGGGGGGGGGGGGTGGGTTAGGGTATTGTGGTGGGCTGGTGAGGCCGCCAAAAGCGAGGCCACGTCAGAAGTAGCGTGGGAGGAAGCCACGGTACATAGTGCTCTTACTTGCACCAGCAGACTAAAAGGCACCTTCATTAGTTTCACTCTCGAATACAGTAGAAGTCTGAACTTGTACATCAATCGGCGGTTCTTCATCAAATAACATGAATTGATCTACCTACAAAAGTCCTGAATTTATGTAGATGCTATTAAAATAAAGATCCTTTTAAAAACCAAAGACCATTACTACCTACACGGCTACACCTAATATGAGACTTTCTTCTCGTTAGAACCAACCTAAACCTATAAGAACTTTTATAAAAGCGAAAGGTCTTCATATCCTAAATACAACATTTCCCAAAGGAGAGATAACTCCTACCGAAACTAAGGATAATACCCGACGTTAGGACTGGGAAATGCTTTCCCATGTTGCGCTTAGACAAGTCTCACCTGACATACACACCCAGGCAAACGACACGCCTGATGAACTAAACCAGGGTCAACACAACAAACACCACGTGTCACTACCTCATTCATGGAGAGGTAGTGCTACAACCGTGCATGAATCCCTCCATGCACGCGGCTCACCCAAGGATGATACGCCATGTGTCATCCTTATCCCCTCCTTTGGATAGCCACCACGTGGACATCCCTAGGCATTTGGATCGCCTTTACGGGTCATTCACAACCCTAAGGGTAACCCTATAAATATTTAACCATTTCCTTGAAACTTTATAATTTTTATTCCCTAATTTTATAATAAAAGCAAAATTATAAAAATAAAAAGTAAAAAAAAAAAATTGAAAAACTTCACATTTAAAAAAAGGAATATATATACCAAAATCCATTTAAGAGGGTATGCGTAACCAACTCCATATTAAGATTGTATATTGCTTTGTAGCTATCTACGCTAAAGCAATCACTAACATAATCATCTGGATTGATGTTAATAAAATTCATGGCTTATATTGAGTGAGGACAAGGTATGTTTGAGATTTGCCATTGTCTACAGCTACGTCTTCTTTTCCAGATCCACACAGAAGGTTTCCAAGCCATTTCCTTGTCTTACCTCAAAGATATGCCAACCACTTGGAACTACACGACATTTTCTGCAGTGAGTATTAATAAGAGTGACAAGTATTCATTACAATCATGAACATGGTAGAGAATGGCTGTATCACTACAATCATTACAATCATGAATAAGTAATCAAAAGCTAACCTTTGAATTTTCTTGTTCAATTCCAAGACCTTCCTGATATTTGGACAGATCGACTGTATCACTACATGTTTCACGTTCCCTTCTCAAGGTGGCATTCCTTTTACATATGATCTAGCATTCTAGGGAATGGCTTTCTTCAAGCAATTTTAATATGTGAATTGAAAGACTCACTAAGACTATTCTCAACTGCATCACAATCCATACCTTCAATGAAATATGCCCTAGACTACCTAAATGATAACGTACATGATAAATTCCGACCAAAAAAAAAATCCCTTTGATCCCATAATTTGTAGAACCTGTTTGCAAAGAAAAAACATTTGTTGTACGATTGTACGGTGATAAAAACAATTCATCACCATATCTTGTGCATTGACTTAGGTTTTGATTTAGGGAATTTTCTACAAATAACCCAAAAGTACAAGGGTCTCCACCATAAATAACCCACAAAATCTTTTTTTCTTCAAATACCCCAACGGGAGAAGGTCGCCTCCAAAATTTGGGCGGATGGTGTAATATAGTGACATGTGTCCCTATACATGGCCCCACCTTGTACCTTCATGGTACAACTATTAAAGTGTACTTCTTGGGCGACTGCGACCCACATTTCTTGGGCGACCTGATTATTTTGTCTTTTTCCGAAAATTTATGGTCTTTTTTTATTAATTAATAGTACAATAAACTTGGGCGACTGGGTCCCACTTATCTTTATTCTTGGGCGACTTGGTCCTACTAATCTTTTTTTTATTAAATAATAGTACACTTTTATAAAAATACATTTTTAAATACACTTTTAAACTTGATTTAACTTTTTAAAAATACACTTTTAAATACACTTTTAAATAATAGTACACTTTTATAAAAATACACTTTTTAAAAATACACTTTTAAATACACTTTTTAAAAACACACACACATAAACAATAAAATCATCCGTTTTATCTTTCGGTTATACACAAAACCACTCATACGATCATCCCTTTGATCATACGATCTTCCCTTTGATCGTTCCCTTTCATCTTTGAGGAATGCAACCCATCTCGCCCACATTTTATAAGAAACCATCTCGCCCACAATTAAAACGCCTCGCCATACCTGCAACTCAAACCCTACTTGATACCATATTCTAATGGCTGACGCAAAGGTAACAGTTAGATCTAGATTAGATTACATTACAATAATTAGAGGGTTGTTGAATACTAATAGGGCAATCTTGTTTCGGGCCACTGTATTTGGGCCATGGTTAGACATCCCCCCCTTTTCTGCTGATACCCATTTGCTAAATTATTTTTATCAAAATCAGGTTAGTGTTGATGAAAGTGAGGATTGCCCTTCCCTTAGTTTTAAAATAGGTGATAACGTGCTTGAATTTGGCCGTGAACAATTTTGTATGATAACTGGGTTTGTTTTTGGGCATGTCCCTAGTGAACATTTTATTAATGTTCATGGTTTACCACATAGTCCATTCTATGATAGATTGTTTCCTCAAAACAAATCCCGTAGGACTAAGAAAATAAAGGGTGAGCATCTTTTTGCAATGTTGAAACCTGGTGAAGAATGAGATAAATTATCGGATGAGGATGCAGTTAGGGTGTGTTTGTTGGTCATTGCAACGAGTGTATTCATTGGGCGTGAATTAAGGTATTACATCCCGGACCATTTGTTGGCAATGGTTGAGGACTTTTCTATTTGGAATTCGTATCCGTGGGGGGAGTATATGTGGGCACACTTGTACAAAAGAACGGTGAATGTTGTACAGAAGCATATCGCTGCCGAAGCCAAAAAGGCTGATAAGCCTCAAACAAAGAAGGCCGTAAAAAAATCCCCAAAGAAAGAGCAAACTTACAATTTGTATGGCTTTGTATGGGCACTCAAGGTGAGAAATGCTTAACATATCTAGTCATTGATATTTAAATTGTTGTGTACGATTCCTTATAACATATTTAGTTTAAGAGTAACTGTTGTTTACAAGCAAAATTTGTTTTAATCTGTGTAACTTAGCATATTACATAACCTTATGTGTGAAAAACATGACCTGAATGAGTAAATACCCTTGATTACACAATTTCATATCATTAAGGGAGTGTTTGGATTAGTGGTTTTGACCACTGTATCTGTGTTCCATATCACAATTTCACAATTTTTATTTGAATGATGTTAATGTCGGTTTTCTAGTGTGATTTATGGAATTCAAAACTGCATACATATTTGTTATGCTTATCTGTAGGGTCAAAAAATAGGCCTGACCTAAAAACCTTTTTTATTTAATCTAGAAGTAAACACGCGTGATACAGCAATCATGAAAAGGTACAAGACAGTGGTGGTGTAGCCAAGGTCAAGCTTGACACATAAGGCTATAGAATTACTCACATGCCTAGCTTGAGCTGTACACATTAAGGCTTGAAGCAAGCTGAGCTCGAGCTTTACTCATGCTCACTTGGCTAGTTTACAACCCTGTTTCATGAACCCGTGTCACAGCCTATTTTACCAATGAAGTATCTATCAGATGATGCCCTATGCAAGCAGGTGACACTTTTACAATTTCCTCTTCGTGTCACAACACAAAGAGGGTGGTACAACCCTTGATTATCACAATTTCATATCATTAAGGGAGTGTTTGGATTAGTAGTTTTGACCACTGTATCCTGTGTTCCAGGGGTAACTCTTGGTTTAAACAGCTTATATTAGGTCAAAGTAGTATAAATTAAACAAAAAATTTAGAGGTTTTAGTGTAAAAAGTCAAAGTCACTCTAAATCCCACCTTAGGAATGCACTGTTAGGATTTTTAGGATCTTATCTTGTCAAATCCATTCAAATGTAGTTACTTTAGCTTAATTTAGTTTCATTTTAGCCTAAAACTTCATTAGATTAAGTTTAAAGTTCATCAAAGTCAAACCAAGCAGTTTATGTTAAAAGTCAAATTTGCATATCTCAGATTTTCCAAAAATTGCAAGAATTTTGTGTTAGGTTTTAGGCTTTCAAACTTCTTGTGTGTAAAATATACCAGGTAAACTTTGTAGTTCCATTGTCATTGTATTTTTATAATTTTTTTGTGGGCCCTACATTGCCCCAAACACACTTGCAGGGGAAGTAACCTCCCCTGCACCAGCAGCTCTCCCAACTGTCTCAATTTGATGAGGTCACACAGAATAACTATGTAAGTGGTAACATCATAAAATATTGGGAGAAGCTGCAACGGAATGGTCATAACTATTTCGATCAAATCAAAATGTCGAGTTGATATTCGCTAAAGCTTTTCTACTATTTCAATCTCTCATTAATTAAGAGTAATTTACTGCAGGGCAATACCCTGCCCTGTGCATCAGCAGACCCAACCATCACCACGACTTTGGTGGCTGATTGTGGCCAAATCAGTGGGTCCCATTAGCTCCAAATTGCTTCTTTCAACCCCCCTCCTACCAGGCTCAATAAGTTGACCATTTGTTTGACCATAGGACCAGTGGTCCCCACTTGGAATTGTCCTCTATTCTTGTCCCACTTCTGTCTCAGAATCCATAATAAGCAAGTGCTTATTCAATCTCTCATTAATTAAGAGTAATTTACTATTTCAATCTCTCATTAATCTGTGTTATTTATGTTTATTTAAAGTCATTTAGTGGAAAGATAAACAAAAGTAGCATAGTTGTTTATTAAAATCAATAGTTGCTAGCATTTCCAATTTTCAAGTAAAATTTAGCACTTTGTTGAATTCTGTGTTGTTGTTATTAGTGGTACAATTGTGTTTAAATAAGGCTAAGTAATCATAAAACATGTGTCTGTATTAGTAGTTTTGGTTAAATCCTTCATTTACTTTGAAAAATCCCCACATCAGTCAAGTAAAGTGGTGTTTGGATCAACTGAGTTCAAGGACTCAGAAGGGTTTTTAGTTGTTGCTGGTTGATCAAACTAGTTAACCTAGGTTATAATAGTACAATTAAGTCATAAAATTGAGTGTTTGTTTTGTAGAAAGTCAAAATCAAGGGTAAAATACCTACACAGTTAACTGTGTAGGTTTTTGAGCATCACAACCACTCAAATCATTGTAAAAGTGTTTAAGTTAATGTGATTTAGTTTCATTATAGTTAAATACCACATAACAAATCAGTAAACCTAGATCAAAGTTTACATAAGTCAACTTAGCAAATTTTCTCAAAAAGTCAAAAAGTTCTTTAGTCAGAAATCTCCAAAATGGCCTGAATTTTACTGATTTTTGTGTTTGGTTTTGAGGTTTGAAACTTCTTGTGTGTACTATATACCAGTAGAACTTGAGATTTCCATAATTTTTACATTTTTGTGAATTTTATTTGTGGACCATTTTGCCCCTTGAACACACCTGCAGGGCAATACCCTGCCCTCTGCATCAGCAGACCCAACCATCACCACCACTTTGGTGGCTGATTGTGGCCAAATCAGTGGGTCCCATTAGCTCCAAATTGCTTCTTTCAACCCCCTCCTACCAGGCTCAATAAGTTGACCATTTGTTTGACCATAGGACCAGTGGTCCCCACTTGGAATTGTCCTCAATTCTTGTCCCACTTCTGTCTCAGAATCCATGATATTCGCTAAATCTTTTCTACTATTTCAATCTCTCATTAATTAAGAGTAATTTACTTGGGGCATTTAGATGCACATCACCTGTGGAGACCATCAATCTCTCATTCCATAATAGTAAGTGTAAAGTTTTTAGCCCTTTATTTTAGTTCTTCTGTATGCATACCAGTATGTTGTGTCCTGCCGCTTCATACCATCATTCTTGTTGCATATAAGGTCACACCAGTAGCAATGTGTACATGGTCGATTTACTTCAGCACCTCTTAGCAATGTGTCTGCTATAAACAGATAAACTCTATGAACTGCATTCCATCTTACTTTGTTGACTTTCCTTTAATGCACACAATCATTTTGTTGTTAATGTAACTCGATCCCTACTTCACACACATGAACACATCTCTGGGTTCTATAACACCTGCTTCGCTGATTGTATAAACAATATTCTGAACATAGCTCATTTGTGTGATTGCTATTAGATACTCTTTATGCTAAGGACTAAGGTCCGTATAGATAGGGCTAGAGTAATTTGCATTCCATATATTCAGTGTTTCCCTCTTTGATAACATAGTGTCCTTTTTTCTAAATGCCACTATCCTAATGAGTGAGAGTTTCTTAGTAGTTTAGTACCTTAAGTTCCTTAATATTTTGCACTGTCTTCAAATCGTTGCAATGGGCATTATACTCACTTTAATAATGCACATCAACTGTGTTGTACATGTCTCTTGGTAGGCCAATATGCTGACTACATATTATAGGTCTCACCGGTTCCTAAATTTTTTATTAGTCAGTTTGATTGGGACGTTTCAATCTCACTTGTAACTATTAGTTTTAATCTGTGTAACTTAGCCTATTAGTTTTACTATATCATCTTGTGGATTTTGGGTTGTTGGTGTTCAAATCACAAAAGGATCTGGGTGCTTGAGTTTCTGTGTTTAATTAAGTATATTACATTAGCATACAAATAAATTTGATGTTTTCATGGCTTAAATTAAGAAGTTGCTTCACAAGCTTATCTGATTGGACTGTATGTTTCTCAGTGTTTGGGTTTGCTTATATTACTTAGGTTTGCTTAATGTTTTGTTAGGTTTGCGTTAATGCTTATTTAGGATTGCGTTAACGCTTTTTTTTTTTTTTTTTTTTTTTTTTTTTTTTTTTTTTTTTTTTTTGTGGCCTTGATCCTTTTTTCAGATATGGATTTTGGAAACATTCCCTAATAGCATGCAATGGTGGAGCAAAGATAAAAAATCCCACATGGTCTAGCATGGTCAAGATTTAAAACCTTTGAAAAAAAACACTACCAGATGCTATTTGATCCGGTAAACAAACCCTGTATAAACCCGCTCATTTGTTATGTATATTTCTTTATATTGCCTTTAATTTGTATTCATACCTTATTTTATCATGTAGGCTTTTAAACCAATAAAGCAATGGATTCCAAGAAACGATGAGGCATTCCGTCCATGGTACATTCGTAGCATGGAATATATCCGAGGACTAAAGCTGCAAGTTACACTTGTTCATGCAACAAACATGTCGGTTGAGCCAGTGACAGTTGTACAACCTGATGTTGATGGTGATGCTGATGAAGGTTACGTTAACATGCCCAACGATTCTAGTAATGCTGATGATGATGCTGCAACAGAGGTTGGTACACAAGCTGATGTAAACATTGATGACCATGGTGGAGAAGGAAATGAAAGTGGTGCAGGCGTTGGTTGGAGTGTAGATGCTACTGGAGATGGTGGTGGATCATGAGTGTTTCAAGAGGATTGTATTCATCATGAGATTGGGCAAACATGCCCAAAATTTGATATTTCTGATGGTTATGTTGAAACTGTTTCCGGCAAGGACGAAGTGGGTCCGAATGAACATCATATAGAGATTGAAACTGTTTCCGGCAAGGATGAAGTGGGACCGAATGAACATCATGTTGAGGGTGAAACAGTCGACAAGGATGAAGTGGGTCCTAATGAATATCATGTACAGGATGAATTGTCACAAAGGTTGGATAGAGATCAAATTGAAAGTGAGCTTAAGTCTATTAAGTCTACAGTAGGAGGCATTGAAGAACGTGTTGGAGACGTTGATGTCTCAAACCTATTAGTTCAGCTAGATATTGTTAAAAAAAGGATCGGGGTGCTTGAGGATGTGTTAGGAGTGAGATTTGAACAAAATTTGGTAGTCTGTGATGACAAGTCCCAAGATGTGCATGCCGACACACCAACTTTGGAAGTCTGTGATGAAAAGTCCGAAGATGTGCATGCCGACACAACTGGTTTGGAAGTCCGTGATGAAAAGACCCAAGATGTTGTATGTGACAATAAGGTATGAATACAAATTATATTTAATTCCTTTTCTTTATAGTAGCGTAATTGGTATGAATAACGCTTGTGTGCAATTTATTGTCTCCTTATCTTTGTATTTCAGACTCTTCTCCCAGATGTGGATGGCAACACATCAAATAAGCCCAGTGTTGTTCAAGATGATGATCATAAGTTGTTTTATACGGATACAAAAGCGTTTCAAGGACCAATGACACAACTTATGAAAGCCACGTTCCAATCGTCTACTGATCGTTGTACCGAGTTTATGCAAGTTGACACTAACAGTAGGTGTGATTTTTTTTCCTTACCGAATTTGAATGCTGCCTTCTCCGAATTTGAACTAACACCTCATGAAGTAAGTATATATTTACAATATTACCAAATTTATTTACTATTGTATTATATTGTTTTACTCGTGGACTTAGACTATTTTGTTTTTCATTTTGTAATTTTTTTAGGATACAAAGGATGGGTCAGATTTGGAACCTACAACCGCTAGTACACAACAACAACCGGCTGAGGACATAGTTGAAACAGGACATTATGTATGTATTTATATTATTTAATTAACTAAAATACATTCACTGCATAGTTACAGTAGGTATTTATTTATAGTATTACTTCATTTTTAAGCGGCTGTGATTATTTTATTTATTCTCTAGGATTTAATGGATATGGATGTTGATAAAAACGAAACTGAGGATGTTGAAAAGGAGGGAGTTGAAATGAGAGAAGCAACGGCTAAGGAGGACGGCATTGAAAAGGAGGGGGCTGGGAATGTGGGTAAGGAACCAGGAGAAACACAAGGGGACGGGGGAAATGGTGGTGACAATGCAGACGAAGTTATTTACATTGATGTGGATGTTGACAAGCATACCAGTCAGGTAATTTTATTGTTAAATGAGTACCATTGAAAACGATTGTATAGTCTTCACACTCGCTAGATTCTTTACAGCAAATACTTTATTCATGTGTTGATTATATTGTAAATTATTTCAGGCACAAAATATGTTGTCGTCTGACATCAACGTTGTACTAGTTAATGATGTAAGATCTATCTTCAACCGATTGAAACGAAAGAGGAACCCAGGAAAATTTAACAGGTCCCCTTATACATCACCTTCAGACACTACTCCAAGAGTCTTGAGAAGGCTTTCACAAAGAATTAATCGTGAAAACATATCCCCTCCTGATTTCGGTGATGCTTTGCAACTACCACCATTGGAACCATTTGTAGAGGTATATACAAGTTTAATTACCACATTTATCGTGAAAACATAAGGGGTGTTTGGAATTAATTTGATTTGCTGGTAGTTGTTATTTGTAGGAAAAGTCAAAATTGCCTTGGTCACTTTTATAGGAAAAGTCAAAATTGCATACAAATCCCACATCAGCTTAACTGTTGAAATTTTGGGGAGTCAAAAACTTTAAATTGAATCAAAAGTAGTTTATGGTGGTTAATTTAGGGTCATTTAGGGATAGCATAACTTATTCAATCATCTAGGATGAACCAAATATGAAATTAGTCAACTTTACTAAAAATTCTAAAGAGTCAAAATTCACCATTTAGCGACATGTCCCATTATGAGTGCATGCTGAGCACCCAGACTGCTTATTTGCTAAATTATGTCATCATTTCATCATTAGTATCGTAATGTGATATTTATGTATTCATTTTCAGAACCTGGTAAGATATGCGAGGGGGAGGAAACAGAAAAGCAATTGTATTGTACTGCCTTCGATAAAAAAATTTCTTGATAACGACATTGATATTAAGTTCATTTTCCCTTGGGGTAACGAAGACACGTTTGCTGATATCCATTTTTGGAAATCTCTATTAGCTTTAGATGAGTGCAGCGATGGATGGCTTCGGGACGAGGTACGTAAATTTTGTATGTACATTGTTTGATATGGTATTCACTGAAGATGGCTTATTGGGCAATTGCCGGTTCTTTTAAAAAAACAGCACATAGACGTATGGGTTGACTTGATGTGGACATTCCGACCACATGATGCTGATTGGGCAATTGCCGGTTCTTTTTTCAGTCCACAAGTCATGGACAATAGCATACGAAGCTATTGGGCGAATGGTTGTAAATACCCAGTGGCTTGGTCTGATGTTGAAAAGGTCTTAATAATTTTGTGTTTTTAGCCATTTTTTTATTTCTAATTTTAATTCCTATATTCTTACTACTGTAAACTGTTTTAATGCTAAAATGTAGGTTCTATTTCCAATTAATGAGCCCAGTTCTCACTGGGCGACGGGGGAGCTTCATATACGTACAGGTGTTATAACACTATACGACACGCTTCCTAAAAATTCTAGAAGAAGAGAATGGTGGAAGAAGACCATGCCACAGGCATTTGCAAATAATTTGGCAAATTATCTTAAAGAACAAGGAGTATTGGATGCAAAAGGAATAGATGTTGACGGTTATGAGATAACCTGGAAAGACTGCAAGGATGTCCCGAAACAAGGATGTTTATACGGTGACTGCGGAGTATGGGTATGTATAATCCTTTATCGTTTGGCGAATAATATGTCATTAGAATTGGCCAACCCTACACTAGCAGCTATAGCCTATCGTGAGCGAATGGCGGACTACTTCTGGAAATACAAGGTTCAATATTCCCCATAGTAAACTTGTAAGATATGAATGTAACATGATATTATTGTGGATAATGTGGAGGTTGTTTAGTTAATTAATGGTAGATTACCAGTTATTATCATATAAGTTACAAAGTTGTTTATTTCCAAAAGCATACATATCATAACATTGAAAACATGACTTGAGTTCATGAGAATCATTAAACCTACTCTAACAAACACAACACAATGAAAAGGATTACAACTACCAAACCTAACATTAACATAATTATTTCATGAACTTTTGTCTTAGCCTTCACTTCCTTCATCTCTTTTTCGAACATTGCAATCAATTGTTGTATTGAATCTTCCGAGTTCGCCACAAAACTTCCCTGTTGATTTATTAGTGAGTTTCTCTCTTCATGCTCTCGCCAAAATAAGTCTTTGTAGTATTGTGACGGGAGCTCAGGGTCTAAAAAACCATAAACCTTACATATATTCGCCGGACATGCTTTGTACCTTCTTCCTGGGTTTTTTTGTGACCAAGAAACTTTGACAGGTAGTGGATAAGGAGGCCGACAGTTGCAATGCGTCATGTTAGCGACATCTTGGAATTGGTACTGATTCCTATTGTATGACCTACTAGAAGAGGAAGACATGAATGCTTTACCTGAATTGTTTTCCTACAATGAAAAGGAAATCTGGGAAAGTACTTATATTCAAAAAGAAGTATCCTTAAATACAAAGTACATGATATGGTTGATCATAGTAAATGAACAAGTACAAACGGTAGCTAATTCAATTAACTTTTTTTGGGCGACCTACTAGAGTATTATCATGCCATTTTACATAAACATTCCTTACAAGTGTGCTGTGAAATTGTTCTAAAAGCAATGTCACCAAAATATTTCCACCACGACTTCATATCCAACGACATGTTTCGAAGTTGCTTTTGTCCATACCTAAAAAAATAAAAAAACTAAAAACAATATTAGATTACATAAAGTATATGAATGATATTAATATACAATTACATAAAGTTGTTAACTTGGGCGACTTGGAGTAAAATTGACTTGTATTAATGTACATGTACTAGTTAGGCTAAAAAGTACAATTTTCTTAAATGTACAAGTACATAAGGTGGGTAACCTGGGCGACTTGAAAGTTGACCAATTTTATGGTCTTTGGGCGACTTTGTAACTAGACACATTTAAGTACAATGACATAAATGAACAAGTACATAATGGGGTTTCTTACAATTTAATTCCCTAATGTTCTAATGTATATTGATAACTAAATAAAAAATGAAACTGAATGCATTAGCAAATAGTTCATGTTTGTTTTCTGGAAATTAAAAAAAAAAAAGAAAAAAATAGTAAAAATGAGTAATGAAGACACGTCTAAGTTTAAGGTGGTTTTAGTACATCCAGGGTCAAAGCATGCTGTTAAACTACCTAAAGACATCAGTTACAATAACCTTGTGGCCTACATCAAGAAAAAGGTGGACGCTGCCAAGGCGATAGGAACTTGTGATGTAAAGTTGTTTTACAAGGATGGTTCCATGTCATTGGACATTGTTGACGATGATGATGTCCAATATTTCATACATGATGTTTGTTCTAAAAACGACCAGACTCAAAAATTATTCATATCAATCACGGAACAACCAACGGAGGTAAAATCATCTTATGCTTCTAATAATATATCATTCGATCTTAATGTTCCATTGTTACCTATACAACTACATCATCCCACCCAAAAAGTTGAAGATTTTTCATTTCACACCAAACCTGATTCGGTTCCGATATGGCAAAAGAACTCATTTCAAAATATTCCCATTCCACCCAAGGCCCCGACTCCAATTATTAAACAAATCCAGCCTCATATAAAAACATTTACAAGTGATACTAGATTTTACAAGTTTCGGGAATTTTATAATAAGCAAGAATGCATGTTTTCTATAGGCAAGAAATCATTACTTGAAAGTTTTGAATATGTAGTTATTAAATCTGAAAGCACGAGGTACAGCGTGAAATGCAGAAACGATGGTTGCCACTGGTGTATATACACTCGCAAAATAAAAGTGGGTAGTAAATTCTATGTATCCACCGTAAATGATGTGCACACATGTTCACGAACTAAACTATGTCCAAATCATCTTAATGCTACAATGAAATTATTAAGTCATTTACTTTACGAAAAAATGAAAGATAATACCAGAACATACAAGGGGAGGGATATACAAAAAGATATTAAGGTTGATTGGAAAGTAGACCTTTCTTACAAACGAATATGGGGCGGAAGGAATTTAACGTTTGAGTTGCTAAATGGGACACCTGAGGATTCGTTTGAGAAGCTTCCGTATTATTGTCACAATTTAAAGATAGCAAACAAGGGGACGGTAACACACATTGAAACAGACAAGGCCGGAAGATATAAGTCGGAGTTTATAGCATTTGGTGTTGCGGTAAGAGTTGCTTTTATATAGAATATAAAGTTAAATATTTATATACTTTTTAATAATTTAGTTTAAACTTTGTTCCTTTTACATTAATCGAAACTAATACATGGTTACTCATTTAGGTTCGGAGTTTCATAGCCTTCATGCGGCCGTTGTTGATTATTGATGCGGCGCATCTTAAAGGAAAATACAAAGGTACCAACTTGCTTGCTGTTGGTATGGATGGTAACAACCAAATCATACCAATTGCTACAGGTGTGGCACAAGGAGAGACAGGTGAAGCATGGACAGTATTTTTGACCAAGTTGAAAGAGAGCATCGGTGTAGTTCCTGGATTGGCAATTATTTCTGACAGACATCAATCGATTATCTAAGCGTGTAATAAAGTTTTCCCTGATTGCTTTCATGGCAATTGTTTCCGTCACTTGCAAATGAATTGCAATTTGAGCATCGATAGGGATAAGTATATATACTGGAAGGCGTGCAAATCTTATACGGTCGAAAACTTTCACAAAGCAATCGAAGAGCTTCGCGCTGTTAGACCAGAAGCGGTAAAAAAACTGGAAGAAGCAGGTTTTGAAAAGTGTTCACGGGCATATTGTGAAGGAAATAGATACAATTGCTTGACGTCTAACAGTGCGGAATCAATTAACAGTTTAACGAGACTAGTTCGAAAGGTTCCAATAACACATCTCCTGGAGTATTACAGAAAGTTGTTACAAAACTAGTATTTTGAACGACGAGAAAAATATCAAGGTAAATATTTGGTGTTTCTATAATCTGAATTACTAATAAAATATTTTTGCATGGTACATTTTTTACAGTGAAATAATAACAATTTTTTTTTCTTTATAATTATGTAGACGCACCAGAATTTGAACTTGGAGAATGGGCAGCAGCAAAGGTGCAAGACAGAACGCTAAAGAGTGCTAACTGGGAAGTTAGAGGCATTGCCATGTGTGCTGTGTACCAAGTGTTAGACACTTATAATTCTCATATAGTCGATTTCATAAAAAGAGAATGCACTTGCAAGTATGTATTACCAACATGTTTATTATATATACAAGTTGATTACATTTTATTATTTTTTCTTTCTGACTTGCATATATGTAATTTCATGCAATTTCAGGCAATGGCAACTTTCGGGTATACCGTGTGGTCATGTGTGTGCTGTGTGTAGGGCAGAAGCTTTGACCGACTGTAACCAATGGGCGCTACCGTGGTTCACAAAAACCAACCTTAAAGGCACATATAATGAACTGGTCTTTCCACTGGCAGATGAAGCCGATTGGGTTAATCCCGGTAACCTGCAAAAGGTTTTGCCTCCGGTAATGGTTAAACGACAATCGGGAAGACCAAAAAACAAAGAGCGTATTCGATCAAAAAATGAAGAACCGAAAGAAAATAAGTGTGGCAGGTGTGGCAACAAAGGCCACACACGTGAATCATGTATGCAACCATTGCCAAGAATAGAGGTAAGTTTGTAACATGACAGAAATTTAGATATGTATGTGTGCAGCAAAGTTAGTTATTATTATTATTATTATTATTTTTTATACATATATATATATATATATATATATATATATATATATATATATATATATATATATATATATATATATATATATACATGCAAAGTACAACCACCAAAAGAGCATCAAACAAGGGAAAATCAGTGTTGCAGGAACCTGTGATAGAACAGGCGAGTAGAACCGTGTTGTTGGATACGAGTGGAAATCGCAAACGTAAGACAGGTACTGAAAGAGAGGTAATAGTCGAACCGACAACAGATGTGTACGAGGACTATTTTCAGAACGGAAGAATTTACCAGGATTGGGATGAGCTGAGTTGGATGGGTGAGGCATCTAATGATGTCATCGGGCAACCGTCCAACAACCTTTACCAGGGTAATTTGTTTTGGGGTGTTCAACCTTCATATCCTAGCATTGGGCAAACCTCGAACAACCTTTACCAGGGTGATTTGTTTTGGGGTGGCCAACAGTCATATCCTAGCATCGGCCAAACCTCAAACAACCTTTACCAGGGTGATGCGTTATGGGGTGGTCAACCATCCAATGCTGCCATCAACTTAAATTCCTACCCGGAATCATCTAATGCGTATCATTTAGATGATTTCTAGTCTTATGTTTAATTATTATGTGCTAAACTTTATGGCATATTGTTTTTATTTGTGAACGATATTATGTGTAATGCCTTATGTGCAAAACTGTCATAGGTAGTAGCAAATGATAACGTGTACCTGAACAAGTGGAACAACTTCCCATGAAACCATGTCCACTTCGTATGTGAAATCGTGTTAAAGCTTCAAGAATGCTGGAAAAAAAATTTTAAAAAGTGACCATCATTATAATTAAAACGAAACAAACGATAAACGTTAAAAACATGTGGCATAATATAGTTTATAGTAATACATAAAACCAAGTACCCGAATTACAAAAAATGTTGTCAGCCCGACAACCCTACCAACTATGCACTTTGTGTTTGAAATAGAAGTCAGCCATACGCTCACGGTAAGCAAGAGCAGCCTGAACCGGATTATCCACTGCCAACGACTTTCCATATGCCAAGCGATATAACCATATGCATACCCAAATACCGCAATCACCAAACAAGCCTCCTTGTGATGGAATGTTGTGTGCATTCTTGAATGTGATGGCATAATTGGCAGGATTTATACGTTTCTTTTCAAACACTTTGGCTTGTTCTAAAACAATCGGAAGTCCAGCCTGTAGGCAAAAGGAAACATATTAAAGAAAATAAACAAGATTACACTAAAAATTAAGTATTTTAAAATTATAGGATAAAAAAAAAATAAAAAATAATAATAATAAACCAGAAAATAAACAAGATTACACTAAAAATTAAGTATTTAAAAACAAGATTACACTAAAAATTAACCAAGCCTACATTTTGAAGCTGACACAATAATATAAACATAAATTCAGTATTTAAAAATAAAAAAAAAATTATAATAAGCCATATATACAAGTATAAGCTACATAAAATAATAGGATAACAATAACTTCATTTCATACATAATCCTAGTACAAAAGATAAGAGTCATTACATAACTACCCAACTACAATGGTAGATAACCTATTGACTTCATAAGACCCTATTACAAAAGATACTAAACATAACTGACCAGAAGGCTAAAGACTAGCGACATGACCGTACGACCCTATTACAAAAGATACTAAACATGACCATACAGTAACAGATTACGTAGACCATAATCAGTTCGATCAACATGAGTTTGCAGAATAGCTGATTCACAATAGGGGGCGATGTAAAAGGAACCACCATCTCCTTCAATTCCCAGACTGACAAAGGTACCAGAAGCTATGTTGTGAATTCCAAGAGTCGTAGCAAATCCTTAGAATAAAATTTCTCATATCCACACCAGAAGATATGGCCACCAACGACACATTGACTTGCCTTTTTTAGTCTAATTGACTGACGAGGCAAAAATTGACTTTCTAAAGTGTTCCATTCTCTAGAAGAAAATGAGAAAAGCAAGACAGACCATTCATGTTCTTCAGGATTGAAAGGATATGAAATCTTTAGAAAAATTAGGTCAAGGTTGTCAGGCCTTACCCCAAAAGCCAATAGTCGATTTTCAAATTCTTGGGATTGTGTGGCATAAGGCACATATGTTGTAACCGACCTTCTGATCGATGGGTTCCACACAACAGCCAAGAAGTCAGATACAATTGGACCATAAGAAAAACCCAATACTCCATGGGAGTAACCAACAGGTATCATATCAGAATAAGACAAGTTTGTAGGCACATTTGTGCGAGATAAATTTTGATCTAAAAAACACATGTACCCTTTATACCTTTGTCGATAGCACAAGACAAGAGATGGAACATTTGGAACCTTTACACCGTAACTAGCTGTGAAGTGCAAAGTGTCTATATGAGCCTTCCAACTCTTGGAGACAGTTCGACATTGAAGTAATTGCTTGACAGGAAGCCTTCTAACAATGTTCATCTGAACTTCAACCGGAATGTTATCAGACATGATGGAAATTTTGGGCTGGTGAAAGAATTTTTTTGGCTGGTGTGGTTGTATAACAATGGGGAGAGGAAGAGTATATATATTACAAATACATTTTCTACAAACCTAACCACATAAACCTAAGTTATTGTTCCTTTGTACTTAATTGTACTTGTGAGAAATATTTTAAGACTAAATTTACACATTTAGGGGTTGACTTTGTTGACAAGAAGGTTATATGTACTTAAAAGCCTATGTAATTTATGGTTTTTCTACTTAAATTATAGTTTCAAAGAGTATTTTTATCACATGGTATTTTTAGCAAATGTATTTTCAGCACATGTATACTAATAACAATGTATTTTTATCAAATGTATTTTTAGGCCATATAGAGGTTGAAATTTAAGAACAAGTATTTTTAGAAAAACTATTAATTACCTTTAAACATGCACGCATATTCACATACCAAGGACGCTGCTCTTGTTCATCGTTAGAACCCCTTTTTTTTCTTGCTGATGAGCACTGTCATAAAACGTTACAATCCCTGTCCTGATTTCGAATTGTGCTAGAAACCAATGTTTTTCTTTTTCGTTGATAGGCAAAAAAACCTGCTCAACATCGGCCCATGAAATTTGGTACTTATCTCCGTTAGCATACCATATTGGAATTGAATCTTGCAAAAGTAGTTGAACAAAGTAACCAGTAACCATAGCCCAATCTACGTCATCAGGTCTGAAGTGCAGCATGTACTCGACCCATAGGTCAATATGCTGTCAACATAACCGCAAAACATAGTTCATGAGACAACAAGAAGAAATGAAAAACTATTGATGTACATAAAATAACAGTAATTTGGTTAACATTTACCTCATCCATCAGCCATCCTTTTTTCCACGAATCTAAACAAACTAAGGTTTCCCAAAACCTCCGATCCACACGTACTGGTTCCTTTGACCATGGAAAGATACAACGTAGGGGACCCGGCTTTCCAATGAATTCGTCGTACTCATTCTAAATATTTACTGTGTCGATAGCTTTGTTCAAACGACCAAGATTCTACAAACACATGGTCGCTACATTAGGAAAAATAACATTACATGTTACTTGTATGATGATTCAAAAAAAAAATTAAAATAAGTTCATACCTCCACCCAAGGTTTAACATCTTTTAAAAAGCGAGTCATATCTGGATCCCGACATCCAATAGGAGGTGTTCGTTTTTTTTCAGCTTCTAAGAAATTTGGGGACCAGTAATACAATGACTCTGAACCATCTTTCTGAGTTCTCTTTTCGGGTTTAGCTTGGTCTGCCTTTGCCCTTTTCCAGTGATCTGATTTACGAAATGCAAGAATACTTTTTTTTTTCTCTCCTTAGCTTCATTCAACAACTTTTCTCTTTCCACCCTGCGTTCAATCTCCTGTAGCAACGCGTTCATAAACAAATTTTCCTTAGCTTTTAATTCTTCAACCTTCCACCTTTCTTCCTCTTGATTCCTCAACATTAATTCCTCTTGTAAAAGATACTCCTGAGAAAAAAAATGTATGTGCTGATAAAGGGTAAAAAACGTATGTTGTCATATTACTGGGACAAGCACATTACCTGTACAATATCATCATCAGAGTCGACATCTATCTGGGCTGAACAACTATTAGAAATCAGAGTGTCAACCGTTCCAAAGAATTCACGATTCACTTGTTCTCGGAATTCAGGGCTCAGATGAGAAAATGATCGGCTAAAGTCCAATGTCTCCTGTATATGGTTACCAGAATAAATAAAGAAAAAAGGAAAATTAAGCTATCGGAAAACAAAATGATACCCGATATCCGCAAGTTCGTTCACATGCAAGAACCTACAAAGTATATTTAAAAACATATAATTAGACATTCATTTGTAACATGCATTATATTACTTTATAGCGCAAATCACCTGAATAATAGACTCAAGCTTAAAAACCCGAGAATTCAACTCCTCAATCACACGATCCTTAAGGCCGATTTCTGTAATAAGACTACTGGCGTCAATCCTAGGAACAAGTGGTAAATACTGTATTTCTGTCCTCCTACGTTTCCGGGCTGCTTCCAACTTCTGTAAAAACACATCGTATTCATCCGGTGCTCTACGTTTACGAGTCTTTGGTATGTACCCCATCATAAACTCCTGAGATTGGATATACCAATCGCACTGCTGCTCCAATAATGTGGCTTTCAAATCAAAATGTATCTTCGAGTCCTACAAATATCATCAGCCCGAGAAAATCAAAGCAAGCAAGATTAATGGAACCTAAAAGATTTCAAAGACCAACATATATAAAAGTTTACCTCGCCAAATAGTAATCCATAATCCGATTTTGTAAAAACTTCTTTCTTTGACCAGGCTACACCCCTTGGTATGACATCTGGGTCTTTCTTCCACCAATTATTGCTTCTTTCAAACGACTCAAGAATCCATATCTATGAAATTAAATACTATGTTAGTCTATCACATATAATCAAAAAAATGAAAACTCATACGATCATAAGAAATAAATAAAACAATAACCTTGAAAGCCCAAACAAATCCAGATAGTGTATACGTTGGAACATACTTACGAGATGCTTCTAGGCCTTTAAGGTGTGTCCACCTATGTTTGGATACGACATTCAGTAGCTGGTTGTACAATTGCCTCCAAATGTGCTCCCCCCATGGAAACAAATTCCATGTTTCAAGGTCTTCAACCAAAAGTAGGAGTTCATCATCCACTTGTTCATCCAACAACCGACCCATAAAAACGACCTCTAACGCTAACAGTAGAGACACACGGACTGCGTCTTCATAAGATAAAGTCCGAATAACTCTTCATCCTCAATAACACCAATAAGATCTAAGTTTGAAAGTCTTTCCCCATTTTTTTTTGGAAATACCCTAGCCTTAAATTTTATATCCCCTGAACTATATAACTGAGGCCTAACAAACTTACCAAAACGAAACCCTGTGATTAAACAAAACTCGGGACGACCAAAATGTAGACTACGACCGTCGACATGATATATGAGGGGCATGTCAAAGTGTGCATCATCTACATAACCTTGTTTTTGTAGTATATAATCTACCATATGTGATTCATGGTCAAAAAAGAAAATATCCAACCATCGTCCAAAACATGTAGACCTAAATAAATTCCGCCGTTTTTCATTCAACTTTTCTCTAATTAAGGAAAAGTATTTCAGTTTACTCCTAACAATGACTTTCGCTTCATAGTCCTTTTAAGGAAAAAAAAATAAAACCATCTTAGACTGTAAGAAACAGGAATATGATACAAATTTTCATCTTACACGTAACACAACACTTATAACATACTTAACTATTTAAAAATGTTAAGTCTACAATAGAGCACAATAAGCACAAGAAATAAGCACCAAATAAGCAATAAGCAATCCAAACACCAAACAGTCCACAACAGGTCAAAAGGGTCACTTTTGAGGGCCTGTGGGGTCCACTAGGGACTCTGGAAGTCCAAACAAAGATTTGAGCCAATAAGTTGAGGTGATAAGCTGTCTAAAAAGCTAAGGTTCACCCTCTGGGTCCCACAATACCCACAGAAACAACCTCTAATACACTTGGACAGATTTAACCAAACACCCCTTTATTAGACTATGAATGTGCTTTTTGAAGCAAATTGGATGTTTAGACCATGAGACTGAAACATAAGCTTGTACAATGAACAAAGATTAATAGAAAACTAAGAAAGGTTTACCAATAAGCATTTGCCGATTAACTATTCCTTATGTTATTTACCTATTCCTTATGTTATTTACCAAGTCGGTGAAAAGTTTACTCCTAACGATCACTTTGCCTTCAAAAGCATTTGCCGATTAACTATTCCTTATGTTATTTACCAACTAAGTTAAAAGTTTTTAAAAAGAATTTACAAGTATGTGCGCACTACCAATGTATTCAAATCTTCGCAATAACAATCATAAGTAAGTAGCCAAAACAGTTGCCCGAGTAGTTTGAACCTGATCGGGAGTACAAACTATTTCCCGCCGTGTATAAGCAGGATGTATATAGTCCGAGGCCCGATATCTGAGCACAACTCTACCGGGTTAAGTCAACCGACCATCTATGGTTCAATCTCCCCCGGCCTTGTTACCAAAAATGGTTCCCATAGAAAAGCCGATTACCACCGGAACCAGCTACTACTTAGATCGTCATCACAAAGACAAACACAAAGGTTTGCAAAGCAACAAAACTTGACAATTCTTTCTTAAAAATGTAGGCATCCAACATCTCCCAAAAATATTTTAATCATACTTAGGTATATTAAAAAGAGATCTATCATCTCTGAAAAACATCAAATAAACCATAGGCATCAAATAAACCTAAATCCACCAATTTACACTAACAAAAACTCACAAAAGCAACAATAAACATACAAATTTACACTAACAGATAGTCACAAATAACCTAAATCTGTCAGAAATTGACACAATATAGCCACGAAAGGCATCAATAAACCTAAATCCAACTTTTTTATAATTGCTTACCCAAACCCTAAATTAGCGTAACCCTAAGTCGATTAGATTATTACTTACCCTACCCACAAAAAATAAATAAAACCATCTTAGACTGTAAGTAACAGGAATATGATACAAATTTTCATCTTACACGTAACACAACACTTATAACATACTGAACTATTTAAATTTGGTTATAAAATATGATACAAATGTTAAGTCTACAATAGATTGTAAGTAACAGGAATCGTCTAGAATGAGATAATGAAGGACCATGGCATGCCGTGAACAATACACGGTATCATTATCGCAATCAACACGTTTGAATTATAAGGGCAGATATATGTTACGTCGCACATGTGTTCCATTCCTTTGTTATTTTGGCACCGTCTAGTACCCTTTGTGAGCTTGATCTTTACCACATGCTTTGGCTATTTAAGAGCGAAAACATGTGACTATTGATCTCACCCACAAAGGGTACTAGACGGTGTTCAAACTAACCAATGTAACCCGTCTACAACGTTACATACATCTCCCCCTGATAATTGAGCATGTTCTTACGAAACATTTGTATAGACATTGTTGATATAGCTCACTTAAATGTCCATAACATACATATTAATTATGTATATTCAATGACATTACATGAGCATCGTGCATGAATGAAATCCACAAATAAGTCTGATTAGATTATGAATCTATAAATTTTTAATTTCAACAGAAACATGTAATCACAATAATCAATTTATTTCAATTAAGAGCATCTGCATTTGATTATCAGCTTCATATGGCTATCGATTAACACTCATACTCTCATTAAGAGAACACCTGTTTTTATAGTTTACTTAACCTGTTCCAAACACTCCCTAATGTGGACATGTTTTGTCATTAAAGAACCAATCCTAAAATCTAAGTGAACTAAAATAAGCAATAAACAACAATTATGGCTACATAAAACAGATTATGCAAATGGTCCAAGGCTTATAAAACATGGTTAATTAGAACACGAAACAGATTATGCAAATGGTCCAAATCTAAGTGAACTAAAATAAGCAATAAAATGTAGACTTTCGAACTAACTTACCCTATAAAACAGATTATGCAAAATGGTCCAAATCTAAGTGAACTAAAATGTACAACCAGACATTAATTATAACACGAAACAACTTACCCTATAAAACATGGTTTTTTTAAAACTTAGATCTGCTGGTGTCTAACTTGGGCGGATGGGGTGTATATGGAAAACTAATGTTAGATCTGCTGGTGTCTAACTTGGGCTTCGAACTAATGTTAGATCTGCTGGTGGTGGTGGTGCCTACCCTTCGATAATGTTAGATCTGATGGTGTCGTTTGAGGATAAGATGATGAAGTATTTTAAAAGGGGATCCCATTGTAAAATGATGTTAGATCTGATGGTGTCGACCTATTGTTTGAGGATAAGATGATGAAGTATTAAAAGTGTGTGTGGTATAAGTGTGTGTGGTAGTAAGTGTATATGAAAAATAAAAAGTATAAACTTAATAATGTTGTATAAAAAGTTTTAAAATAAAATACATGTAATTTGGTAAATAAAGTATTGTAAAAGTATACTCTATACCTACCAAGTCGCCCAAGAATAAAGATAAGTGGGACCCAGTCGCCCAAGTTTATTGTACTATTAATTAATAAAAAAAGACCATAAATTTTTGGAAAAAGACAAAATAATCAGGTCGCCCAAGAAATGTAGGTCCCAGTCGCCCAAAAAGTACACTTTAATAGTTGTACCATGAAGGTACAAGGTGGGGCCATGTATAGGGACACATGTCACTATATTACACCATCCGCTCAAATTTTGGAGGCGACCTTCTCCCGTTGGGGTATTTGGAGAAAACAAGATTTTGTGGGTTATTTAGGGTGGAGACCCTTGTACTTTTAGGGTATTTGTGGAAAATTCCCTTTGATTTATACTGAAGGGAATGCATTAAAGAGGATTGGTTGCACTTTTTATTGCAAAATACTTGTATAAACTTGCATATACCATATGCAAATATACGGAGTATTAATTAGTGGTAGCATAAAAATTCTGAATTTGTTTTAGCATAGTACTGTCATTAAAATATACCAGTATGTAGCATTAATCGGCACTTTCAGTTTGAAGAAGGGTATAGGCACTAAAGTGAGAACATAATCTTCCATTCACGCAATTCTATGCATTTTTCTTTTTTGTACGTACTTATTTGTCTTTTTTAAATTAAAGTTTAATTAGGGGTGTTTGGTAAGGGGTTAAGGGGTGGGGAATGGGTAAGGAATTCAAAAGGATCCACCTCACTCAAATTAGGTGCTTCCTTAGGGGTGTGCAAAGGTATTGATTACCCCGTAGTGGGTAATCAACGTTATAGAGTAAATTGAGGGGTAATGTATTGATTACTCACCTCACTCAATCTTTTGCATTACTTTTTCCTTTCCTTTTACCTTTACCTTTCCTCACTTTGAACCAAGCAGACCTTTAGTTCTAGTTTTCCATATAACGTGATTTCAAAACCCTAGGTCCCCAAAAGCTAGGACGTACAACGCGTTTTTTTAAATTTTAAATTGAAGGTAAGAGACGATTATCCTTTTTGAAATGAGTGTATGTTTTACCAAGAAATTTAGAACAATTATCCTTGCTATTTCTTTTGTAGATTCAGCTCTTTAGATCCGACTAACCATTTAAAAAGTATAGAATTTGCTATCTTTTTGTTTTATTGCGGATTGAACACCACCTAATTAACCATAGTTCCTTTAAAATCTTTTGTTTCTAAAATCTAAATAGATGATGACTCATAAACAGCATGGGGTATGAAGGGTCGCTTTCAACGTAGATATGTGTAAGGACGATTTATTTTCCTCTTTAAGCTGTTTGTCTTTGCATCAACATCAAAAATGTCGCATTACTAACTCAAGTGTCACAAATTATTTTATGTATGTTAGATTTACTAGAGACCAAAAGAATTTCAAATTAAGCTAAACAATAAATTAGGAGGTACGGAGGCACAACTCTTGTAAGCTAAGTTGGTTTCACCCATAACTAATGACAGTGGTCAAGGGATATGCATTCCCTTGCTCGTACAGCGTCTCTTAGTTGTGTCCCACTTTAGATGGACATGGTGTAGCGCCGTGACTCGAGATATTTTTTAACATTAGACTAAAAATTAAATGAGAAGAACTCTTTAAAAAAATGATAAAAAAATAACTATAACTATATATATGATATGCATTTTATCAAGTTAAACTAGTTCTTAAAATAAATGCATCCCTAATCTTTTAGATACATTATAATATATTTTCTCGCTAAAAATTAGATGCATTTTATTAAGTTAGACGAATCCTATGCATTTTTCGTCATCTCCGGATCAAATTTGTTTATAGTACTACTTTGCATCGTTTTCACTTCAAAATCACTTTCGAAACTAATTGTGATGCATCTAAATGAATAGAGATGCATCTAATTAAAATCGATGCATCTCAAATATGCGTCTATAATTATTTTTCATTTTCTCATTTTAAGTTTTCTTCTCATTCAATCCTTACCTTCGTACATTAATCAACTTGCCGTATTTTCCCACCAACGCCCAAACCAACATACATGACATTTGGTTACTGCCAAGAAGTTATTAACATTAGAGTAAATTTCCAAAAGGGTACTCTTTCTTGTTCAATTTCTCAAAATGGTACAAATCCAACATATTTTCCCAATTTGGTCATGTGCTAACGTGTGAATGTACGATTCCATTAGTTTTTTTGACACGTGTCTAAACAAAAAGGACTTTACCAATCATTTGCAGGCCCACTCACTATCAACAAATGTGCGAATGTGCGAATTTCGGCTGACCCATGTGACCAAATTTCTTAGAAAAGAACAACATATCTAATAAACGGGGAATAAGATCTCTTTTATACTTTTTTTTAACTTTCGCACATTCGCCAGAAATCACACATTCGCCGTTCGCACATATGCCTGGGTGGGGGAGTGTACGATGGTTGGGTGAGTAGGCCTGCAAATGATTGGTAATGTCCTTTTTATCTGGACACGTGTCAAAAACTTATGTAATTGCACATTCGTACGTTAGAAAATGACCAAATTGAGAAAACATGTTGAATTTGTACCATTTTTGAGAAATTAAAAAAAAAAAAAAAGTACATTTTTAGGAATTTACTCTTAACATTACTTTC
This sequence comes from Artemisia argyi, assembly GCA_030686995.1. Taxonomy (NCBI): domain Eukaryota; kingdom Viridiplantae; phylum Streptophyta; class Magnoliopsida; order Asterales; family Asteraceae; genus Artemisia; species Artemisia argyi. The sequence goes on from CM060709.1 coordinate 26,865,000, forward strand.
GTCTCATATGAGACATATAAAAACTACAATTCTAGTGTGCTTTACTTTGATTCTCGTGTCATAAAATTACAAGTTATTTACCTATAGATAGTGCTTTTACCAATTCAAACATTTTCATATCTTTTACTAAATGAACCAAATATGTTATTATCATTCTTTTCATTCCTTTTCAATCGCCTCCTTTACTCTCGCCCAAATATCACTCGCCTACTTTTCATTTGTGTTTCACAATAACAGGTTTCTTCAAAATGTGGTATTATTTGGCAACAATGAGGGTACGGTCTTCAAAATGTGGTATTATTTGTTTACAAGTGGCAGTCTTATGTTGGATCTTATTTGTCTTTTATGAACCGAACGAGTGTGGAAGCCCGCGCGTTGCTGCGGGCGAGTTTGCGTGCACGTTTTATGTTTGCTTATGTTTGAAATGTATTGGATAAAGGGCGTTTTTGTTTAAGAGAGGTTGTTAAAAAAAATGTATTTGTTTGTCAATAGTGGTATTTTTTTTTTGTTTACTTTTATTTATGTATTTTATTTCTTTTTAAATGTGTTAATTTTATAAAGATGGTGTAATGAAATTTGTATGTTTGAATTATATAAAAAGTGTATATTAGTTTGTGTCTTTTTTGGGCTGTTTTTATAATTAGGTTTAGTGGGCTAAGGATTTTTATATTGTTGGGCCGAAAAAAGAGAGATAAGAATATGGGATCGTTTTTTTAAGCGTAAGTGGGAAACGATATAGGGCAAAAGGAATTGGGGAAAAGGGAATAGAAAAATTAGGGCAAAAAAATTTAGGGAAAACGGGATTGTAAAATTAATGTTCTAATCGTTTTGTATTATATAAATTGTGACAGGGAAAAGTAATTTCGTTGAGAAGATATGTCGCGTAAGTTTTCAAAGTGTCTTAGTATTGCAAACCAAATTGGGGATCGTCGGGTTGATAGGGTTTTGGGTGCTATTTTTGAGAGAGAGAAGAAAGCGTATATTGTAACACCCCCAAAATACCGCAGCGGAAGACTGTGTCACTGAGGGTGCTACTTCATAATACAAAGTACAAGTTATAGAAAACGAACTCTAAATGAGACGTTTTGAAAAGTTACCATTCGATTAATGAATTCAAAGTTACAAACATGAGATTCCAAAGTATGATACATAAATGTATACAAAGTTTTGAATGGTAAATGATAAAAGCGCAAGTCTTCAGAATATGCAGCTTGACTCTAAGTTCCACGCACTAGCTATCGCCTTACTAACCTGAGATAAACATGCTAAAGTGTCAACGCAATGGTTGGTGAGTTCATAGAGTTTGTCTTAAAACAGTTGAAAAGCCTTAAAAGAATATTCGCACAGCAAAGGCATCGTGAATCCACTCAGTTGCAAGTCCCGCCATAAGAGACTTGTAACCTGTGTGTTCACAACCCACTGCTAACATATAGTATAATAAAGACATGTATAAGTTCATCAAAACAGTTAAGCAATTAGTCGTAAGTCTACACTTCATCTCCGAAGACCTCACGTTTATGATGTATCCAACATTCGCTAATGTTAGGATATATCAAAGCCTCAATGGTCATCCAACAACTTAATTTGGAGCCATCGGAAGTCTCAATGGTCATCCAGCAATTTAATCTGGAGCCACTGGAAGTCTCACAATTAAGTATAACGCAATCATGTATATATGAAATCAAGTATAATGCGATCAAGTATAAGACAATCAAGTGTAACACAATCAAGTATAAAATAATCAAGTATAAATGTTTTGAGTATTTGTACAAGTAAGCAAGTAGTTGAGCATGTATCTCCCCCAAAGAGTTTAAAACAAGTATGAAAAGAGTAGGGGCTATGACTCACCTTAAGCTTATGTAATGCGAAATGAAAGTGGTAGTCGAATCGCGAAAGTCTCTAAGAGCAGCCTATAATAGAACGTTGCGACTTAGGTTTGGAGTAACGTCTAAGAATACGAAGAATTGCCTATATATATCTTGCATAATGTTCAAGATGTAGTACTTAGTATATAATGTAAGTCTTTGAATATAAGTCGTTTATGAAACATGTATAGTTTGTACATCTCTTACTACCGTTCCAGCCGACATAATTCAGAAGTCATGGAGTAAACGTTCGAGGAGCCAGGACACTTTAATTCGTAAATCCACAACTCATCTCGACGGCTTACTTAATGAACTCCTCACATGAGGCTCCCTACTATTGTAGTATTTGATAACATATATATATATATATATATATATATATATATATATATATATATATATATATATATATATATATATATATATATATATATATATATATATAAGCTTTTTGATCTTTAAAAGTTATATGGTCTTCAGCCGTGGCTTTGCCGTGACCTTGGTCATTGTTACTGTTAGAGTTTGACAATCAAAGTACACATATTGCGGAAGCTAGGATCAAGTAATAACACGTATAAGATTAACTAAAACATAAATAGTAAACGTACCCGATGCACTTCAAATAAACCTTGATTCTTGTACAATTAGATCAATGATAAACCCCTTACCGTTTTGTTTATCGATCTCTTGATAATTACTAAAGTAAGTAATTACCTCGTTCTTGTACACACAAACTACCAACGAATAAAGGTTTGATGCAAGTAAACAAAACACTTAATATTTTGCTTTGGAAAAATCGATCCAAACCCTATAGGGGGGGGGGGATGAACCGATCGGCCACAAAAGAAAAAAGACAAGGAAAAGTTTTAGGGTTTTGTGTGTGTGCACAAGAGATGTCAAACCCTAATCCTTGGCCTTGTATATATATACTAGGTGAATCTTGGAGCACAAGAAAGGCATGGGTCGACCCTTGTGGGTTGGGTTCGACCGGCCATAGCACCCAAGGGGTGTTCTAGATCTTTCTTGACTCCCAAGTTACACTCTAGTCCTTTTCCTTTTGTCCCTAATGATAATTAGTCCATACGTTTAATAACTAACGACCATTTAGTCCATTAAGTGTTTATAAATATATATATACGATACATTTAACATATATATATTTATTATACATTATTCTTGTTTGTAAAGTGTGCAATCCCGAGGTCTCGGGTTCGATACTAGACATTTACTTATTAATATTTATACGTAACTTTTAACAGCTCCCACTCGTATATCTATTAATAGTAAAATGACATTGGTTAGCGTCTTGCAACACTCCAATGCCCCTAGTTCGATCTGAGCTAGGTTTCCTGGAAAACCTTTAATGATTCATCATTATTATTATCCTTTCGCCTCTAATACTACATTAATAAAGATGTGAGGTTCTTTATTAAATTATGTTTCTCGTCTCTTTATGATTGAACAAAATTACCAAAACATCTGAACGTATTCCAGATAGACTTTGGGCGTGGCCACGTAAACATTTTGTCAACCCTACGAGGGGCCCAGTAGTATTAAACTTCTGAACAAATCAGAAGGAACGAATTTTCTCTTGACTACAAGAATAACCCATGAACTTTGCAACATTCTGAAAACAACCCTTATGACTTCCAATTACGGTAAGCGGTAGATTGCTCCACAAAATGCACTACATCCATGACACTTATCTGATATCTCAAGTCTGAGGATAACTATTAAATATGATTCTCACATTAAATTTAAATTTAAATCATATTGTTGGGATAAGTCCAATACTCAATTCATTGAATATCATGTGAAATTGGTATGACTACGCATCAATATACTTTCAAGTATATCCTTAACCAATACTCAAAATTGTCTTAGTTTAATGATATTCCCATATCATTAATCGACAACGGACTATTTAGAATAATAAATTATTCACGGATCTTAAACATGCAAATATAGGATATATTATTAAGACAATGAATAAATAAACATAACCAATATTTTATTTCATTAAAAATTAATAATTGTACATTACATCCTTTATCCAAATACTAATCACAAATGGGCATGCAACTATCAGCTAATTTAAGTCCTATTCCTTCAGCATGCTTGTAAAGCTTGGTGCCAGGTAAAGGCTTTGTAAATTGATCAGCTAAGTTTTCATCTGTGTGAACTTTGAGTACTTCGATTTCACCTATCTCAACTTGTTCTCTGACATAGTGGTGCTTAATCGGGAAATGTCTGGTGCCTTTCATGATTCCAGGTTCATTGGCAAATGTAATTGCGGCTGAGTTGTCACAATACATTTTTATAGGTCGTTGAATCGAAGGCATAACCCCAAGCCCTGAAACAAACTTCCTAATCCAAACAGCTTCCATTGCAGCTTCTGAAGCAGCTATATACTCACTTTCTGTAGCAGACATTGCCAGTACACTCTGCTTTTTGCTCCTCCAATCAACAACTCCTCCATTAATGAGAAAGACATAACCCGTCTGAGACTTCGTATCATCTTTATCACCTTTCCAAGAAGCATCGCAGTAACCTGTTACATCAAGCTCTGCAGATGGAGTACCCCCATAAACCAAGAACATCTCTTTAGTAGCCCTAAGGTACTTAAGAATATTCTTAACAGCAGTCCAGTGTTTTTCACCTGGATTCTGCTGATATCGACTGGTTAAATTCTGAGCAAATGCCACATCAGGCCTTGTACTTTTCACCGCATACATAATAGATCCCACAGCCGAAGCATAAGGGACTCTCTTCATGCGTTGCACCTCTTCAGGTGTTGAAGCACAAACTTTGTTGCTTAGGCCATGTTGCTCTTGCATCGGCAAATATCCTTTCTTGAAATTTTGCATACTGAATCTCTTCAATATTTTATCAATGTAAGCACTTTGGCTTAATCCAATTAATCGCTGAGATCCATCTCTATATATCTTGATTCCCAGAATAAATGCAGCTTCCCCTAGATCTTTCATAGAAAAACAACTTCCAAGATATGCCTTAACCTTTTGCAAACTTGGAATGTCGTTCCCCATGATCAATATGTCATCGACATATAATATAAGGAAAATTACATTACTCCCACTAGCTTTGTGATATACACATGGCTCATCAAGATTTTGAGTGAATCCATACTTCTTAATTTCACTATCAAATCTTTTATTCCATTGTCGTGATGCTTGCTTTAATCCATAAATGGATCTTTTAAGCTTGCATACACGATCTGGGAATTCTGGATTCACAAACCCCTCAGGCTGCGCCATATAGATGTCTTCATCTAGGCGACCATTTAAGAAGGCGGTCTTGACATCCATTTGCCAAATCTCATAGTCATAGTAAGCGGCTATGGCTATAAGAATCCTAATTGCCCTTATGTCAGCTACAGGAGAAAAGGTCTCCTCATAGTCAACACCAAAAGTTTGAGTATAGCCTTTAGCTACCAAACGGGCCTTATAGGTGTGTACAATGCCATCCATATCAGTCTTTTTCTTGAAGAGCCATTTACTCCCAACTAGCTTGGCACCCGGAGGTAGGTCTACTTCTTCCCAGACTTCATTGTCTTTCATGGATTGCATTTCCCCATTCATAGCTCCCTGCCATTTTTCCTTTTCAGGACTATTCATAGCAGCTTTATAACTTGTAGGTTCATCAAGATCCCCTGTCAAGTTGTCATCACACTCCACGTTTAGACATAGACGTGTAGGAGCCTTCACAGATCTTGAAGATCTGCGAACGGGAACCACTTCAACTTCAGGTGGAGGACCTAAACTTTCAGGTTCTTCAGGAAGTTGGCTAGTGCTTTCAGAAGGTGTTACATCTTCATGATCGTCTTCCAGATCATATACTCTCCCACTGAATTCTTGAGATGTGAGCTCCTTTTCTAAGAAGTCTCCATACCTTGCAACAAAAACTTTGTTTTCAGCTGGGTAATAAAAGTAGTAACCCATAGTTTCCTTAGGGTATCCTACGAAGATGCACTTTACAGATCTTTGTTGGAGTTTGTCTGCTGAGTCACGTTTAACATACGCCTCACAACCCCAGACCTTTAGATAAGACAAGTTAGGAGCTTTTCCAGTCCATACCTCATATGGAGTCTTATCAACCTTCTTTGTTGGAACCATATTTAAAATGCGAACTGCAAATTCCAAGGCATAATCCCAAAACGAGTAAGGAAGAGTTGTTAGATTAAACATAGTTCGTATCATGTCTTGCAATGTACGATTCCTTCTTTCAGATACACCATTTTGTTGTGGAGTATATGGAGAAGTAAGGTGCTGGACAATTCCCTCCTTTGCTAAGTAATCTATAAACTCTTGACTCAGGTATTCACCACCTCTATCGGATCGAAGAGCTTTAATCTTCTTTCCTAGTTGCAACTCTACTTCTGCTTTAAACACTTTGAATGTCTCAAACACCTCATGTTTATGTTTAAGTAAATAAACATAACCATAACGGCTGTAGTCATCCGTAAATGTTAAGAAGTAGCTAGCACCTCTCCTTGACACATGTCTAAGTGGTCCACACACATCTGTGTGAATAAGACCAAGTAGATCATTCGCCCTTTCAATCCTATTTTTAAAGGGTTTCTTAGTCATCTTCCCAGCAATGCAAGATTCGCATTTATCAAATGATTCATCATTGATCTTTTCTAAAAGCCCATCATGTTGCAGCTTTTTCATGCGATCTTTGCCAATGTGAGCAAGTCGACAATGCCAAAGATAAGACGAATCCAGACCTTTCTTGATTCTCTTATTGTTGATGCTATACATTGAATTATTTTTAACAAAAGCATTATCATTATCATTCATATCAATTTCAAAGACACCATTCACAGCAATAGCATTAAAATAAAATACACCATTTAAAGAAACCGAAATTCCATTGCTAGAAATAGTATGCTCAAAACCAAGGTTCAACAAACATGAAAATGAAATTACACCTCTAACAATTGACGGTGCATAATGACAATTATTTAAAGATAGTACTAAGCCCGAAGGCAACACTAAATCATAAACTCCTACAGCTTCAACTCCTGCATGCGCTCCGTTACCAACGTGCAAGAATTGTTGTCCATAGGCCAACTTTCTCTCAACTCTAAACCCCTGCAAGGTATTGCAAATATGAATGCCACATCCCGTATCATATACCCATGAATTCAATTTAGGAGTAAGAGTGAATAATTCAATCATAAAGAACGCACCTGATGAGCTGGGGTTACCAGCTTCATTCCCCTGCTTCTTGAGTCGCAAGTCATGAATGTAGAGAGGGCAATTGCGCTTCCAATGGCCCTTTTCATGACAATGGTGACATGCCTGATCCTTCTTGTTTGGTGGATTCACCTTTTTCTGCTTAGGCTGATGTTGCTTCATCTTGGGTTCAGGTTGATAGGCCATGACCTGCTTGCCTTTGTTAACCTTCCCTTTGCCTTTGTTTACATGCGATTTCTTCTGGATTCTCCCACCATGAATTGCCAACATTTGCGGGGTAGGAGCCTTGACCTTGGCTGGTAGACTTTTCTCATACTCAACAAGTAATGCGAGTAATTCAGACAATGTCTTCCCCGAGCAGTGCATGTTGAAGTTCTGCACAAAACCAGCAAAGTCCTTGTTAAGGGACCTGTTGATCAAGTGCACTTGCACATTGTCAGGGTAACCAAATCCAATTCTGTGAAGCTGATCAAAAGATTCCTTCATCTCAGTCACATAATCTTCAACTGGTTTACCATCACCATGCTTGCAGTTATGTAGCTTGTCCAATTCATCATACAATTCAACTGCTAGTGGTTTCTCATAAGATTGCCTAAGAACATCAAGCATATCTTTTGGGAAAAAGTACTCAAACTTCTTTTGTAATTGAGCACTCATGCTAGTGAGCATTAAACAAGCAACCTCATTGAACTTAGCATGTTCCACCCTCCATGCCGCCTTAACTGCTTCTGGTTCAGTAGCAGCAGGCTCAGCTGGGCATTCTTCGGTCAAATAATCCATCTTACCGGTCGACCTCAAGACAATTCTAAGTGAGCGGTACCAATCATTGAAATTCTTTCCAGTCAGTTTCTCTCTCTCTCAAGATGACTCTTGAAAGCAGAAATCACAGATGGGGTATCGGGTTGAGCCATATCTACAGATAAAAGTTCAAACATTAGTATTTTCGATAATAAATATCTTCAAGAAAATAAAATACCCAAAGTTATATTCATATACCCACCAAAATTTTCTTGAAAACCTAGGATCTAACTTTACATAGTTTCACCACATCAGTTGATCTGCTAGTGGTGAAAGTACAAAAGATAGTAATCTGTCGAACAATAATTGGCAAACAAGTTTTCCAATTCCTAGATCATTATGGGAATTACATCAAATTGATTCATCAATTTGCCTTGTAAGCATATTTCATCCCATCTCATGCCTTAAGTTCTAGGTCTCACGCACAACTTAATTAAGTCGTCTACCTTAGAAACTGTAAAATTACAATTATGGTCTCACGCGTTAAAAGAATTTTACCTTGTTATAGTAATTTAGCCTAGGTCTCACGTTTACTAAATTAAAATTCCAAGTGTTCCTTATAGATAGATGGCATGTAACTTAAATTATAAGGGTATTTAATTTTGATGTGTAAATCAAAATATGTATAAAGATGCATGCACTCATCTTTATAGCATAAGTTTTCAAAACCTTTTTATTACCAATTCGTGAAACTAATACACAAAGTTTTACTTGAGGTTTAACAAACCCTAAGATGACTTTCTACAATTATGATTTTAAAAGTAATTCGTTTAAGACATATTCAAGATTGTGATAACCAAGGCAGACTCTAAGGCTCTTTTCTAAGCCTTCAAATCACGGTTATGAATATCGTCTTAAAGGACATAATTTTAAAAGCATATTTGTACAAAACATCAATCAAGCAAAAGTTTATGGATTCAATCTCAAAATCATGTAATAAAGTATGAATTTTGCTAGTCTCGCCTGGGAGCTGATTACCGTGCGAATCGAACCACTATCGGCACTTAAGACCTTGCAAGATTCTTACTTTATCACTTTAGTTTCACCGTTTATTAGTCTATATTATTTTCTTTTATGAAAATCACCCTTTTTATTGCTTACATCAAGTCAAACAATTAAGAAAACAATAAAAACAAGTAATTTAAAGAAAAATAAACAACTAATAATAATACGTGAAACAATTAGCCACATGCAAACCTTGTTAAAAGATCCTAATAAAATCAATTCTAGGTATAATTATGCATGTAATCACCTAAGGCCTTCCCTTCTTAATGGAAGTGGAGTCACATACATTGACGAATCAATTGCGTAGGCCAAAGATAATATACACACCACTTAGCATATAAATTGATTTTAATATATATATTGGAGTCTTCCCCAATTTTAGATCTATTTAAAACATGTGACAATAAATAAACAAGCAAGATCCATGACTAACATGCATGTTTCGTCACGGATTAACCTAACAATTAGCACATAGGTCACAAGTACGTTCACAAAAACCGTTTAAGACCTAGGGTTTCTATATGATTACAATTTAATCAAGAAAACAACAAACCCTAATTAGGGTTTTTAGTGGAAATCGACCCCCTCCCCAAAATTAGGGTTAGGGTTTTAAATTTTATAAAAAATTTAAAGAAAAAACCCTAGAAAAAAAACATGTATCTAAAACAATTAAAGATCCGATTTTTATTACGTTTTAGTAATCAATTACATGTTAACCTGGCTCTGATACCACTGTTAGATTTTGACAATCAAAGTACACATATTGCGGAAGCTAGGATCAAGTATTAACACGTATAAGATTAACTAAAACATAAATAGTAAACGTACCCGATGCACTTCAAATAAACCTTGATTCTTGTACAATTAGATCAATGATAAACCCCTTACCGTTTTGTTTATCGATCTCTTGATAATTACTAAAGTAAGTAATTACCTCGTTCTTGTACACACAAACTACCAACAAATAAAGGTTTGATGCAAGTAAACAAAACACTTAATATTTTGCTTTGGAAAAATCGATCCAAACCCTATGGGGGGGGGGGGGATGAACCGATCGGCCACAAAAGAAAAAAGACAAGGAAAAGTTTTAGGGTTTTTTGTGTGTGCACAAGAGATGTCAAACCCTAATCCTTGGCCTTGTATATATATACTAGGTGAATCTTGGAGCACAAGAAAGGCATGGGTCGACCCTTGTGGGTTGGGTTCGACCGGCCATAGCACCCAAGGGGTGTTCTAGATCTTTCTTGACTCCCAAGTTACACTCTAGTCCTTTTCCTTTTGTCCCTAATGATAATTAGTCCATACGTTTAATAACTAACGACCATTTAGTCCATTAAGTGTTTATAAATATATATATATACGATACATTTAACATATATATATATATTTATTATACATTATTCTTGTTTGTAAAGTGTGCAATCCCGAGGTCTCGGGTTCGATACTAGACATTTACTTATTAATATTTATACGTAACTTTTAACAGTTACCATGGTCTTGAGACTCAACCTTGGCTTTAGCCATGGTTGTGGTCTTGGCTTTAGGTCATTAGACCTCTTGGTCTCATCTAATTATAACCATTATATAGTTACTTTGGTCTAAAAATGGGCTGTTAAGAATTTGAAGAAAATTATCACTCATAAGGTGTTTTCAGGGCTCGAGCTTCTTTAACCCTGAACGAAAACGTCGTTCCGGACAACTTTCGTGTTTTAGCTTTTTGATGAATTGGACCAGAAGGGTGACTTTCAAAATGGCAGAATGCAAACAGTAGGGTATTGGCAGTTTCGGCGTTTTGGTTTCGCTAACTTCTTATGGCCGTATCTTTTGACTCGTGTACTCGTTTTGGGTGATTCAAATTGCTATGTTTTCCTTTTGAAGTCCTTTATAACAGTAAGTAAGTGTCAAATATCATAGTTGTACTATTTTGGTCGTGGTTCTTCCATAAAAGTCACTAGTTTACTTGTTTAAACAACATAAGTTAACATATACATACCATAACTTGTTTTACTAGTTTTTATACATCATGAGCATAATACAAAGACCATATATAGCATGAAAGAAACATAATAAGTATGAAAATGATATGGAGCAAGAAAGTGTATAAGGGTTTCTTACAACTTTTGGCTTTCTAAAGAAAGGAAGTCAAGTATAGAACTAGGACACTAAACCTAAGCTTGCAAACCCTTCACCATAACTCTTGTAATCCTTGCTAGCTTTGATCTAACCCTTGTGAAAATTATTTAACTTCAGCCCCTAATCACCTTGTGTAGATCCTAATTCAACCATGGAATCACCAAACAAACTTAAGAACTAGGTAGGGAATACTAAGACCTTGAACTTTGTAGTGTAACTTGTAGTTTGAAGATCAAAGGATCATGGTGCTAGGGATTTATATGTGGCGTTTTTATTATGAAGAAAGGAAGGAAATGAGCCTTGTATTTATAGCATGAAGAGGAGGTGCAAGGAAGGTACCTAGGAAGGTGCCTTAAGGAGGTTAGTTTTTAGGATATTTAGGAGGCTTACTTAGGAAGTTTTACACATGTTTGCTACCTAAAGTCCTCAAGACTTATCACAAGCCAACAAGGCTTGTGATACACGTTCATATGGGATAAGGGGTGACTAGATGAGTAGTCATGGTCTTATCTAAGTTACGGAGTGAGTTTTGGTCCCGGTAATCGCTAACAGTAAGTCGTTAAGTCACGAAACTTAAAATCGGGTATCCTAAAAATATGAAATTTATAAATATGTTAGAACTTATTAATATAACCTATCTTAGCCTATTTAATGAGTGACAAGTTCTATCGGGTTTCTTAAACGCTGCTAAAACTGGAAACGCGGGTCTAAAACGCGTAATTCGCGTAAAACGCTGAACTGGAAAACGTAAAATTCCAAAAGTTTTGGAATTGTCCTAAAATGAGAGAAAATAATATTTCTATTGTTTATAATATTTTATGGACATATCAGGATGCTGGAATGACGTTTAAACCTAAAAGTAAATCTCGGACACGGTTTCGTGATAGTTGCAGAAATGATCCGACGAGTGTCAAATTCTCGGATTATCATCAAAATAGTTTAACTTACGAGAATATGAAATAAAAATTTTGGATGTGAATAGTAAACAGTGAATAGTGAAATTTTCGGGAATAAAAGTTAACCTGAAATTGCGAATTGTTACATATATGGATGCTAAAAAAAGTTACAATGAAATGCTTGAAGAGGTAGAAACGAGGGTGAGTACAGGCATAGGATAATTTTGGAGTTGATGAAGCTTGAGAGTGATTTTGTTCTTGATGAGTGTTTGGATGTTTTGAGGGCTGCAGAGCAAGAAGATTTCGCAGAGATAAGTAGGTTGATTCAAATGAGCCATGCTGCTGCTCTACGTGCTGCTGAGAAAGGTCGAATGGTGAAGAAACTCAGGAAGGTTGGCTAAGGTTGTTTGTTTCTTTATTTTTTATATGCTTATGTTTCGATGTTTTTTAAATCTGGTACCGTTGTCTATGAGTCTGTTGTTTTAAAAAGTCTAGCTTTGTATGGTAGTTGTCTTAGAGTCTATGAGTGTGTTGGGAGTCCATAAAATGTAGTGAGTCTAGGAAACCTCTGTCGTACTTACAATATGCAGAGAGTGTATGTTGATATGAATAAAAAGTGGAGCTTATTATGTCTTTGAATTGTTTTTGTTATTTTGTATGGTTTAAAAATTGATGCTGTTGTATGGTTACATTTTTATTAGTATAAGTTTGTTGGTACTTAAAGTTTTAGCCGTAGTGTCTATATATAAATTTTGTGATTGTTTCATTGGGCGGCACAGTTGGAAAGCCTTCGATGGCTTCCTTGTGAAAAACATCCATTTTATTTGGGTATAGACAATATCTTTTTATTGTTTGTGATATTGACCACATTTGTTATCCGTATTTGTTGTGATTGTTACATTTATGGGTGGTAAAAACAGAAACTTTGTAGATAGGATGAAAGTTGTGGTTAGGGACTTTAGATTCTTTTAAACAAATTTTTTTGGGAAGGTACATGTAAAAGTTGGTTTATGTAGTGTTGGAGAACTTGTTTTTTGTATGTGTTGTATGTTACTATTTTGCATAAGAAAGATAGCCTAAATATATACTGTTGGAATCTAGTTTGGTTAACCGGGTTAGGTATGGTTTTTTGCCTATATAAATAGTGGATAGTGTCTTCATTTTCACTTGTATCTCACTGGGTCTATTTAAAATCTGTGTAAAAAAAATAGTTTCGACACCTAATTTCGATGAACTAAAAGATATGTGTGGGTCTAATGAGATGAAGGATTGTTTCAAATTTCTGTTTGTCCAAGAGGAGTTTGAGCATCAGGGTTTCATCAAAAAAATTTCAGAAAAGTGAGAGGACCTGCGCAGTAAAATTGCTAAGTTTGTTGAGTTTATTCAAGAGGGGCGATGTTTTAGTGATTTTGATGTGGCTGCCTGTGATGCTGTGGAATGTTTGGTGGAAGCCCAAAGTATAAATGGTCGACTTTTACAGGCATTGCTTGCTGTTCGTGAAGTGGCGCTTGAAGCAAGGTCTCAGAAACGCCGTCATGTGATGGTGATAGAGGTTCATGAGTAGAAGCAGCCGTTTGGTGTAGTTGTTATTGGTGTTGGGTTTGTCATTAGAAGAGTATGTAGGGGTTGTGTTTTCTATCATCGTGTCATAATGTGTTGTGGAGTATGATGTTGTTATCGATCTTTGTAATCGTCGTTGTAAAATATTAAGTGTTTCAATAAAACTTATCATGTTGTTTGTGTTTCAATGCTTTTAGACAGATGTGTATTTTGTATATATATATAATTGTTTTGTTTATTTGGAGTAGAAGAGATATTATGACACAAATGGATTAAGCATGCACAAAGTAACGATATATTGTTTGTTAGACATGGTTTGCACATTAGTGTAGCACAACCATTTTACAAAAGGTTCGGTAACATCATTAGTAGTCATCAAGTGGAAGCTGATGCTAGCGTTATTTTATTTTACATAAACATTTACAAAATGATTTGCTTAAGTTTGTGGCTAGGAAGATGAGGGTAGCAAATGCATGAGTGGTGGGTGTTCTTTCTTTGTCTGCTCTGAGGTCTTCATTCTTTTTTATTCTTGTTAGGATCATTTTTTTCTGTTGGAAGAGTGCACATTTAGCAGTTGTAGTTTTTGATGTGTCTGCTGTTGATGTTTTGGAAGGTAGTGCACCAAAGGTTTCCTCTTCTTCTAGTGGCGTATGAGCTGTGAACACCAAAGAATCTAAAATTTAATAAAAATGCCTTTGTCTTTGTTATAAAGAGTGTTTAAGTTAGAATTGGTGAAAGTTGTTGTTACCTGGATTGTTTGGTTCTTCTTGGAAATTCTCTTGTGGTGACTCCACAGGATTTCCGGCTGTTGATTCTGAGATATGATTATGCATAAATGATATAGTGTCTAACATTATGTTTAATATTTTATTATAAATTTGGATGCACACTAAAAATTGTTACCTTATGTGTTTTCTTGTTTTATTGCAGTGGATGTTGGTGTCTCTATGTTGATGTTGGCTGCGGGTGGTGAAATATAGGGTATTGCAGCAAGTGGTTGCACCTCTTGAGGTATGTCTTTGTTAATTGTTTCGCATGCTTACTGCACTGTGCCTGAACCTGTATTGAATGATTTTTTTTGTTTGACAAATGGGTAACTGCTTATGGTTAAGATGCAATTAGGATTGTAATTTGTTTTTACCTGATGGGTTATCTTGTGTTTGTTTTTGCTTGTCTGGTTTATCCATGAGTTCACATAAAATGAATTCTGGTGGCCCTTGTTTTGAAGAGGTGTTAAACTGGAACTTAAAAATGTGCCTTTTTCCAACAATTTCTTGTATTTTTTCTTAGAAATCCCATGGATCAGGATTGTTAAGTGAAGCTAGTAGTGAAGGACAGTCTATGCCAACAATATCATTTGCTTTAGGTGTGAAAAATGTCATTGTTGCTGTTGCTGTATTGTCTGTTACGCTTCCCTTAAAATTGTATCTGCACATATGGTTTAGTTATGTGGTGAGACTTAGGGTGTATAAAAGTAGGATAGAATGCAGAATTACCTGTGACTTGGATACGCTAATGCTCCGTGAACTTTGCATTCGTAGATGCCATCATTATATTGAGCTTTAAGAGTGCAACTTGTACATTATGGATAGTACCAGTCTTTTGATGTATGTATGTTTGTTATAGTGCCTTCGCATGTAAATAAAACTCCATGTTAAATGTTTGTAAAAAAGATAGTGTCATTCTATGGTCAAAAAACAATGATATATTATGAGATGGAAAAGGCTGGTACTTACCTCATAGGTTTTTGGAGTTTGGAGTAACAGTAAGGCTAAAGGAAACTTGTTTCTAAATTTTTCTTTCTCTTTGTCTTTGTATGGTTGCCTCACAATCTCCAAAGGCGGGTTTAGGTTGAACACTTCTCTGTATCTGTCACATATATATGCAGTTATGAGTAAAAATATTAGGAGAATATATGTATTTGCTAGTTTTAGGGTTTTGTATTTACTGTGCCCGGTATTCTTCAAGCTGTGGAATTCTCGGATTTATATAGTTGTAGGTTGCTAGTGTTGATGAGAGATGTAGGTTGTTGTGGTATCTTGAAACTCGACATGAAGTCACTGCTATGAGTATTGGGTTTTCCAGCATATCTATCTCATATTTTTTGAACGTTTCCGCGAGATCATCCCATAGTGTCAACTCAATTGAATTGCGACTATTTGGGGAAAAAATTGACAAATTAATTTGGCCATAGTGAATGTATCTATTTTAGATGGTTAGTAAATGTTAACAGATACTTACTTTAGATTTTGTATCTCTACTTTGTGCATAACCATAAGGTCTTTATTTGCGTTACCAATTGTATCTGCTTGCCCTGAACTGATGTAGCAGCCTATGTAATATGTGAAAGTAAAAAAATACATTATGTTTGTTGACAGGTGTATATATGACAAAAGAATAGGAAACGGTTAATATTACCGGTCAGGACTGGATACTCTTTGCGGGTAGTGTCATCGGGGTCGACAACTCTGGATGGCAAACGGTTGTAAAAGACAAAGTTGAAGTAATGATCTGGGGAATCCATCTGCCGGTATAGCATCAAATTTAGTAAGTCTAGTGAATCCCAAGGACGTCTTGTTTTCCAGTGTTTGCTGCCAATTATCTGTTGGATACACATGAAGCCTGATATTCGGTATGCTTTTCCAGGTATGAGAATCTTTTTAAAGTGGTTTGTTTCAGTAGTGTTGATATAAATAATGTATGAAAACGTTATTACTCCCTCCGTCCCATTATAAGTGTCCACTTTGACTTTTTTGAGTCTTTTTTGTTCAACTTTGACAATTAATATTTTTATTTGTGTTAATATAATACTTGATGAAAATTATACCAATAGAAAAGGCATTTAAAACCTAATCCATTCATATATTTTTCATCAAGTATTATATAACATCAATAAAAATATTTATAGTCAAAGTTGAATGAGAAAGACTAAAAAAAGTCAAAGTGGACACTTATAATGGGACGGAGGTAGTAATATTTTTCGATATCCTTAAGTTTTGACGATCACAAAATATAAGAATATTAAACTCAAAGTTAATAAGTAAACAAGTTTTAAGCAAGTTTATATCATCTCATCCAACATAATCACTTAAGGTATGAATAAACAAGTGACTAATACATTTTATAATCAAAGGGATGTTTATTTAAATAATACAAAGTTTATAAAATTAAATAAACTTGTTATATATTTTTGAAAAACATTTTTGGTAATAAAGGAAAATGTTCAATCCATAATAAATATATGAATTCAAAATTTTAACCAAAATCAGTTAGTTTTTCACCAAATAAACTTTCCCCAGAAAAAGACAAGAAAACTACAGTTTTCGTCTGGGTGGCCCCCTTAATTATAAGGGCCGCCCCCTTAATTTTAAGGGGGCCGGCACACAATTTAGGGGGCCGGCCATGCTCCCCTGTCAGATTCTGTCAGAAATTTTTCCCTATAAATACTACCTCAAACCTGGTATTTTTATTACCTCTTGCACGAAAATTTTCAGATCCAAATCTCTCTAAACATCCTCCTAAAAACCCTTTGATCATATAATTGTTGATCGTTGTTTCAAGTGATTCATTCCCTCATCTCTCATCTCTCAAAGTGCAAGGGAAGAATACTCCTTCAACATTAAGTTGTGAAGTATTCTGATTTGTGTATGTAGTCTAGTTGTTGTGTACATTTGATGAGTGCTCTCAAACAGTCATAATTTTTGGTCTAATATGAACTGCAAAACATACAAAAACACTCAGTAATGCATCAAAATACTGAAAATATTTCATAATTGTGTTTTATATGTTTTAGATGCAAAATGAGCAAAAACAAATGAAAAACGCACAAAGTTTGCAAAATTGACAGTTTCAGTCCCCTAACTTTCATAAAATTACAAATCTAGTCCCTGGATATTCAAAATATAGAAAATTATCACCAAAGGTCATTTTGAAATCATAAAATGTCATATTTAGTCCTTTGGTGAAAAATTGGAAAGTTTTGGAAATTTACAGTTTAGTCCCTGGAGTTTCAGATTTTGGCAGAATTGGTCCCTGGTGGGGTATTTTTGAGAGAAAAATCATTTTTGGTCCTTGTAAATTCAAATTGTTCAATATTGGTCCTTAGATAAAATATTTTCACAATTTGGCAATTTTAGTCCCCGAGGTTTGGAAATTTACAATTTCGGTCCTCGGGAGTTCAAATTTTGGAAAATTGTAACTTGGGTCCTTATATTATTCACATGTGACAATTTTAGTCCTTATAATGAATTTTGGAAATTTACAATTCAGGCCCTCAATTTCAGAATATTTACACAATGGGTCCTTGATGTTTTCACTAAATAAACCAAACCACCCTTTTTGTTAATTAGCCAATCCAAAACAAAATAAACCCAAAAACCCACTCCTGATCCAATTACAAACCCCCCCGAAGCCCACCAGATGGCCCAACTCCCAATCCTAATATAAACCTGGTCGTTGACCAGGTCAAACGGTCAACACCAGTCAACCCTCACCACTCTCCCCTAACCTTCATCCCTAACCTCCATTACCACCCTAATTCCCAGGCCCTTGTCTCCCCCTTTTCCACCAACTATCACCAAACACTCAACCACACCACTCCTATCCCCCCTCCTCATTTATTGCTCACCAAACCCCACCAACTGCCAATCCCCCATTTCCCGCCAAAAAGAAGTTTCAAAGGTGGAGATCAAATACACCAATCCAACGATCAAGAATGAAGTGGGAAAGCTGTGGGGACTCCTCAGGGACTATAAAAAGAAAGAAAAAAGAGAAGAACCAGGAGGAGGATAGAGTAGTGTAGCAGTAATGTAATGTAGAATAGTTTTAGTTGCAATTTAGTTTTAAACTTAGTTTTATTGTAATTTCTCAGCTCAAAATTTCTGTATTAATCATCTTGTAAACTTATCTCAGTTATTAAATCCAAGTTCTCAATATTTCAACTCCAAATTGTATTTTTCAAGTTAAAATTAAATTTCTTGTTTAAGGATTAAAAGTTGTTGTTCAATAGTTCTTGTAAGTCCACACAAGTCATTTATAAGATTTCAATAGCTGTGTAAGGTTTAAAATAAGTTTTAGCTCAAAAATCCACAAGTCAAAAAGTCAACTGAGGTTCATGCTTGTGAATTATGGTGGAACTGCAGGGTGTGTGGGAATACTTTCTGTTTCACTTAGCTTGGTGACAAGCTTGTGTGAGTTTCATGCCACTGATTTGAGGTTTGCATCTTCAATTCTCACCATAAATCATTGTTGTGGATCATACACTAATTTCAAATACTTGTTTATGCCTAAGTTTGTTGTTTTACTCATTTTCTGTTCCAAGTAGCTTGTACTTATTCCACTTAGCTTATTTCCTTAGTTTGCATCAAATAGTATAGCTTTTAGTTACAATTTTAACCTCAAACTCATCACAGTCCAACATATAGGGTGTGTTTGGCTTAACAGCTTACTCCATGGTCTAGTGGGTGTGAGTAGTTGTAGTTGCTGTAAACATGTTCTAATAAGTAGTATTAGGGTAGTTAAGGCTCAAAATCAGTAGGGTAATTCACCAAATAGTCAAAAATTCATCTCCAAAAGCTCCACAGTCCACTGTTGGATCTGTGGTGCCCAAAACTCACCCATTTGGTCTAAACCTGGTGCATTAAGCTTAATTTGGTTTTAAAGTAACATGTTACAACTTATTTGGTCCATTATAATCATCAGAAGTTCATATTAGTCAAAGTATTCAAGTTTATGAAAAAAGTCAAAGTTGCATTTTCAGATTTTTCCAAAATTTCACACAATTATTTTGATTTTTGTGTTGTAGATTAAAGCTTGAAACTTGTTTAGAATTGTTCTCTACCAGCTAGACTTTAAGATTCCATGGTTCTTGCATTTTTGTGAATTTTGTGCTGGGCCCCACCTTGCCCTAAACACACCTGCAGGGGGAGACAGTCCCCTGTGCAGCTGCACAGCCACCCAAACACCACCCTTTGGTGGTGGTTTCCTACCACCTCAGTGGGACCCAGGCCACCATCCTTGCACCTTTCAACCCCCCCCCCCTGGTGGGCTTCCTATGTTGACCACTTGTTTGACCTTGTACCCACTGGGACCCACTTGAAATCACCACATAAGTTTGTCCCACATCTGTGTTGGCTGTTTGGTTTGTGAACTGCTTAACCAGCTTATTCAGCTTATCCAGGGCTCCATTCTAAATTTTACAGCTTATTTCATGTCCCATTAACTTATATCCACCCTAATACTACCCTAGTTCTCAGCTTATAGCTTGTTTCAAGCTTATTGCTTGGACAGTTGACCAAAGTCAACTGTCAAGCTATTAAGCATTTGTAGTGCTTATTTTTAGTTTCTAAAAAGTTTGTTTTTACAAAAGTTTGCTATTTTTAGATGTAAAATAGGTTTGTAAAAGAAAATCCAAGAAAAACAAATTTAAAATTAAGTGATAGTTTCTATTTAATGTAATTTAATTTTAATTTTCATTTTTAAATTTTTGTTAAGTACTTAGCTATTTTATATTTTTATTAAATTCCTCTTATATTAAAGTATTTATAATAATTTTTTCAGATTTTTATTTTGTCCTTTAGTATTTATTAGAATTAATATTAGTTTATTAATTATTAATTAATATTAAGTTTTAAATAGCATAACTAGTTTTTATTAAGCAAAATCTAGTTTTTATATTTTTTATAGCTTTTGTATGTTGTAAAATAATTTTAGAAATTTTATTAGAATTTTTACTGCTCATTTAGTAATTTTCTTAATTTAAAATAGTTAATTAGATAATTAGTAATTAATAAGTAATTAATTAATATAAATTTCACAAAAAGACAAAAATACTTATTTTTAATTTTAAAAGTTGTTTTTAGTTATTTTATAATTTTAGAAATTTTATTTTCACCTTTTTAGTATTTAATTAATAATGTATTATATTTAAGTATTTTAAATATTAATAATAAGTAATAAATAGTATTTAATTAATATTAAATTATTAATTAGTGTAAAAATTTATTTTCTTTTTCTAAAAATTTTCTTTTATCTTATAGTTTGTAAAAAAGTCATTTTCACCCCCTGGGTGTTTTCAGATTTCAGTTTTTACGTTTTATTTTGTACGTTTACGTTTTATTTAAACGTAACGTACACGTTTTAAGTTTAAATCGTTTCTGGTTTCTCCCACCTTCCTGTCTTATTCATATAGCTTCTTTAAGCTATTTCTTCGTATATTCCTTAGTTTAATCTCACTCAAACCCTTATCTATCCAGATTCAACCGATCACGAAACCGTTTTCATAACCATTCACACCTCGTCGGGACATAACGACCCGGGGAAACACTATACTTCCACGGAGATTGACTCTAGGCTGTTTGACTATTATAGTTGACCATTCACAAGTGGTTGACTTTAGTCTGACGGTTTAGCATCAATCAACATTCATTGTAAAGGTGCGATAGTATTGTAACTAGATAGATCTAGGAGTAGAAGTTGTGAATAGAAGTAGTGAGATATAAGTAGTGGTGTGAAGAAGAAGTAGTGGAGTAGTGTGAAGTTGTGAAGTAGTAGTGGTGTGTACAAGTTGTGAAGAAGGTGTGTCAAGTGTGAAGAAGTAGTGTTGTGATTAAGTAGTGACTAGGTGTGAAGAAGTTGTGTAGAAGGTGTGAATAAGTTGTGACGAAGTTGTAGTGTGTATATTGGTGTGTAAGGTTTTCTCCGCCATAAGGGAGCTTGTTGACATAGTGAAGAAAACTCTCGAGTAGGTGACTCGAGGAGTGGAGTAGGGCAAGGAAGGTGTCCTTGTAGCCGAACCACTATAAATCCTTTATCTTGCGGTTAGATCTTTCCATATCTTACTTATGATCTTGCTTATATCGCTGTTACTTTTGTAGATGTAGACGTATATATATAGTTGCTCATATAGTGCTAGTATTGATTTTACTTAAAGATCAAACAAAAGTTTCATTCACAAAAAAAAGTTTTTACAATCAAACTAAAAAGGTAACATACATATAATTGATCATTTCGATCAAGTATAGTTTTCATACAAAATATAACTAAGGATTATAAAATAAACGTTTACTTACTTATCTTTCGTATATAGCTATAATTGTTTATATTATGCATGTGTTGATTTCACATACTTAGTTTACATTATTATTATTGTTCATACTTAGATATAGTTGTTCATATTGTTCAAGATTTGAGTTCACATAAGATCGAATCAAAGTTTTAAAAGCAAACAAGTTTTTAAATCTAAACTAAGTTTTCATAATAAAATAAAATAAAAGACGTAAAATATTTAACCCCCCCTTCTAGTTTTCCACAATTGGCATCAGAGCTACATTAAACAAGATTTTTAAAATAAACTGTATTTTAAAACTTGAAACGATCTATGGAATCTGAAAAATATTTAGAAGGGTAATCTATGCAAAAACCACCATTATTTGAAAGTGATGGTTTTCTTTATTGGAAAAACCGACTCGAAACTTATGTGAAATCAAAAGATCTAGATCTTTGGCATGTTATTACTAATGGTGATTTTCCTCCTATACAAAATAATCCTGAAACTAAAAGGGATGAAATTGTACCTTTTGAAAAACAAAACGATGATTTGAAAAAGAAACTTGCTAAAAACAATGAGGCAAAAATGGTAATTTATAATGCGTTACCACGCAAAGAATATGAAAGAATTTTTATGTGTAAAACCGCAAAAGATATTTGGAATTCTTTACTAATCACTCACCAAGGTAATAGTCAAGTCAAAGATAATAAAATTCTTCTTGTTCAACAATATGAACAATTTACGATTCCAGGAGAGGAATCAATTGATAACGCTTTTGCTAGGTTTAACACTATCATCACAAGTTTAAAAGCACTTGATGAGAATTTTTCTAGTAAGAATTTTGTTAGGAAATTTCTTAGGGATCTTCATCCAAAATGGCGAGCTAAAGTTACGGCAATTGAAGAATCAAAGAATTTGTCAACTCTACAACTTGACGAATTGATCGGCAACTTAAAGGTCTACAAAGAAATAATAAAGAAAGACTCCGAGATGGTCAAAGGAAAAAGGGAGCAAAGCAAATCAATTGCGTTGAAAGCTAAAAAGGACTCTAGTGACGAAGAATGCTCAACCTCCAAAAGTGATGAAGAGTATGCTATGGTCGTAAGAGACTTCAGGAAATTCTTCAAAAGACGAGGAAGATACGTTAGGCAATCGTATAATGAAAGAAAGTGTTTTAAGTGTGGAGATGCAAATCATCTTATTGGTGAATGTCCGAAATTGTCAAGAAGTCAAAACCACAAGACCTTTGTAGGAGGAGCAGGGAGCGATAGTGATAATGATGAAAAAGAGACAACAAAAAATGAAAAGTGTCTAATGGCAAAGGCATCCGATGAGGTATGTTCTAAAACCGAATACTATAGTGATGAACATTTATCTTTAGATGAAAAAGACTTAGATAACGAATATAGTAGATTGTGTAAATTAGGTCAAAATGTAATAGCTAAAAATAAGTCACTAAAACATATTAATAATCAATTAGAAAATGAAGTACTCGAATTAAAAATTAAACTACAACATTTGGAAAAAGAAAAAGAAGTTTTTATAGAATGTAAAACATGTTTAGAGGTCAAAAATGAAAACGAAAAACTTAAAGATGAAATTTTCAAACTTGACAAGTTTAAAAATAGTAGTAACTCACTTAAGAAAATAATAAGTGTTCAAGAAACTTTGGGAGATAAAACCGGTCTAGGATTCGACTTAACTAATGTTTCAACTAGTGAAAATAAAAATAGAAAGTTTGAATGTGAATCTAGTAAACAAAAACCATTAGACTCAAAACCTAAGTATGTACCTATAAAAGATAGAAAAACACCTATTACGAGTGATGAGGAAGTAAAAAGTTTTTATAAACTATCATTAAAAGCCAAAACCGGATTTTCAAAACTAAAATTAAGATCTAAAACTCCACCTCCAAATAGACCAAATAATCCTCATCCTCGGTCTAAAACCCCTCAACATAGGAGAAATCAAGATAGACAAAACTTTTCTAAAAATAGTCACCCAATGTGGATTTATCCATATCAACCAAGCTATAGCCCATGGGGAATACTTCCACCATACATGTAACAACCCGCATTTTCAGGACATTTCTCCTATTCACTATTCATCAGTTACTATTCATCATTTACTATTCACTGGTCACTATTCATCATTTTACTATTCATCGTTTTCAGAGTCAGTTTGTGATTTCGAGAAGTGTTTCAAAATTTTACTATTCATATGACACTATTCATTTCTGGAATGAAATTACTATTCACGATTGCCGTTCATTTCATCGTAAACTGAGTTTACGAGTCTTCAAATTCGCGTAACCAATGTGGTTTCACTGTGAATTCAGGCATTATTCATTAATGACACGTCATATAGACTAGAGTAGTCTACACATCGTCATCACTTTAGAACCTACACGGATATGCATTATTTCTATATATGTGTGTTTAATTTGTAATTAACGTTACCACTCAGTTTTTACTACTAACATATACCCGACACTCCCGACTACGATCCTAATATATTTTAATACTCATTATAATAATATAAAAATTATATTATTAATTTACCCGGTGTTTTGAAACCGATTACTATATTTCACGGTCGGAGCTTATTACTTCATCGGTTTGCGTTATTTTAATTCAATAATTTTTCTAACACCCGATTCTTGCAAGGAATAATATTTTACAACTTTTACAACTTCGTCGTATTTTATTTCACCTCGTTAACATTTATTTTTAGTTAACTCGGTACCCGATAACGCCCAATGTACACTTAAACCTAACTAATACTTACACTTCCTAGACAAGAAAATTGATTATCCCACCCACTCTTTCCACTTTTCTCCCATGTGATACTAATTAAACAAAGACCAAGAAGACTATAAAGACTTTGACCAAGACCATATACATATACATGTATACTTCATTTCATCCCATTTTTTTTCATTTACACATCAAAACTCAAGCAAAACACTCTCTTCTCTCCTTCCTTGTGTGTGTGGATCGGCCAAGAACAAGACCAAAGAAGAAACCATAAACTTTTCAAGATCCAAGTGTATATCAAGTTCTAATCATGATCTAGTTGGGGTTTGGTGGTAAAAACCCTAGGTTATTATACATTTTCTCCTCAAATCACTCCAATATTTCAAGTAAGCTTCAAAAACACTTTTGATCTTTTCATACTTTCATTTACTTTATATTTTTATGTATTTTCAAGATATATTGGTAAAACATGCAAGTATGTATGATCCATACCACTTATTACTCATTTCTTTTCATTATGAACATAGATCTACAATTTTTACTAGCAATCTCATTAGATCCACTAAGATTGGTGATGTCTAGGAACCCATGACACCCTAAGAAGGTGTATGGTAGGACTTGGTACTTGTGGAGTTGATTTGAGATAGTTTGGTTAAGCCTTGAACAAGTTACAAACTAGAAAAGTTGATTTTTACAACTATATAAAAGCTACTGTCCATTTTTGTTAAACATGGGAAACTCAGGGTCTAGGGTGTAATTTTGACCAAAGATTTAGAAAATACATTCCGAGACGAAACTATGGCCGAAAACGGGGATAAAAACGAGTTAATAACGAAGGAGATATGATTTTCCGAATATTAACAACGAAAAATACTTTCAAATATAGGTTCTGTCCCAAATCGCCAATTTCAGAAAACTCAGGGGTTTCCGGGTAACATTGGGTTAGATATTCAAAAAATACTTTCAAAAATGAAACCGAGGCCGCTTGAATCACTAAAATCCGAGTTACGACGAAAAAGATATGACTATTTTCAATTTTAACGACGAAAACTATTTTCTGAAAAATAGCTTGCTGTTGAACAGTTTTCATGGACTGTTTCGAGACGTAAAAGATGATCTAGCCGTCCCGAGTTATCAAAAATATATTAGTACGTTGTCCCACGATTCCGGGGATATAAAGAACGTAGAAAACGAGCTTATAACGAAAAAGATACAAGCGTTTGAACTTAGACGATTTTTACAAATTTCCATCAGCTTTTCTATTATTATTTTGCCGCAAAACTGTCTTTGCGAGACACCACTTTCTTGGCTGTTTTTCTTCATGATCGGATCAATTTGAGTCTGAGCCGTAGTTTTATGAAATCAATATCTTCCAACAAGCTTTTCAAATCAATTGGCCATTCGTCGAATAGACTTATAACGAATAAACTACGACCTCATCTATATGCCCGATAAACTATATATATTTTGACAGCTTTTACTATAATGAAATTTTCTAAGTATTGAACATAATACTTTCAAGTAACAACAATAAGAGTCGATTTTCTCATCGATCGAGACCCGTATCACCAAAAGTTAAATGACACGACTTCTAGATATTGTTACAAGGTTTTCAAAAATGCCGAGTTTCATCACTAACCCTTAACGTACAACATTTCGCGACTTGTTTTGCGAGGCCATTTTGGGCATATTTTCAAGTAATGAAAATGTTATTTTTGCGACAAAAACCTTACATTTGCCGATAGAACACCAAACAAGGATCGTGGAGTACCGTTTCAACATATTTATATGAAAAGTGGTTATTAACTTAACGAGACGTCAAAAATGTATTTGCCGACGATAAACGTTATTTTCAAAACTAATGAGTGGTATCGATAACATACGTATTTGCATGTGTAGCATCATTTCATTTCTTACATTAGATCATACCATTCATATTAGGTTGCGGTTAGAGATCGTGCCTCATTTCTGTGTATTCATTGTTGTCATCATAGCTATTGCACCAGGTGAGTTCATAACCCCTACTTTTACTTGTTTCACAACTGTTTTGGGGGAAGATACATGCTCCTTACTATTTAAATTCAATGCTTGTTTTACTTGAACGCGATTCATTTTCTCAAACATTACTGGATGGTTGAAATACTTGATTGATTACTTGAATACATTATGAATTACTTATTCCATCGTTGATTTTTTTCTTATGAACACAAGTTCTTGCTTTTGCGGACATAAATATAAAACTGTTACTTTGCCTGAGTTACCTATTACTGCCACTGAAGTCCCCTTTATCATGAACCGTTAATTACATGCGTGTGAGCGCGAATGCTGTGGATAGATCTATTTGGGTTGACACCCCGTTCGAGTTGGTCGCGCCAACCTGTCAAACGGACGCATATCATTAGGATTACTTCCGAGTGTCTGGCAAGCACTTAATTGGGGCATTTTATGCTTGATTGCATACTATTACGTCGAGCTTCGGGGTCATGAGCATAGGCACTGTATACCTTATTTTTAGCTGTGACATTGTATTTGTTATATTGTCTTGCTACTGAAAATCTCGTGCTCCGCAAATGACTTGTTTACTTAAACATATTACTTTTGGCAGTGGGTTGTAAACACACAGGTTACAAGTCTCTTATGGCGGGACTTGTAACTGAGTGGATTTACGATGCCTTTGCTGGGAAATACTTGATTTCTGGAAACACTTGTTTACGGGAAATACTTGTTTACTTAAAACTATGAACTCACCAGCTTTATGCTGACGTTTTAGCATGTATTTTCAGGTTTTAAGCAATGGCACACTACAGGAGGTTTTGGCAGGGCATGGCATGGTCATAGAAGACTCTGATATTCTTATGGGGACCTTTTAAACTATTTTAAGGGCCTACTTCCACACTAATTTTAAACAATGTAAATTCAATACTTTTAGTTAAACGATTTTATTCTAAATGATTGAAGTGAAAACCAATTTTGTACTTGTGCTGTAATACCAATTGAGTTACACCCCAGCTACACGTATGCTTCCGCTGGACCCGATTCTGGGGGTGTGACAATACATGCATCCTAGTCAATTACAAACCATGTTTGGTTCAAACAACTTTGGACCAATGAGACCATGGGAACGAAGTGGCTAAGTTGTCACTTTTGGAAAATATTGGTATCTCATCTACAAATGGCTTCTATAAGTCAACATGGCATCTTGAAGTGTTTGAAGAAAATTTATTGAAGACTAAAAGGTACACGTTTCTTTTAAGTTCATCGTTAAAATTTATATTCTTAGATTAACAACTAGTTAGATTAATGCTTAGTTATATAGCTAGTTATACTTACTTACTCACGCATTATGAACCCCTCTTAGTTGGCTTTCCTAGGATTATAATAAAATTGTTCGTTGTCGAACAACATAGAAAATGGAAATCTTCTATGTCCACTAGTAGAAAACTGATGGTGATGAAGTGAAATGAGTCAAGTGGATTAATTATTAACATAGAAGTAAGATTAGATTTCTCGTGTTAGAAAACTATGGATGAAACAAGCTCTCGTAGACTATGGCATTAAGTTAGATAAGTGTGCGACAGCAAAGGAGCTATAGAAGTTAGGATATACCCTATTCAACACTCCTACATCAAACATAGAACAACTTTATCAATCACTTATGATCATAGGTTATGTAGAAAAGGTAGGTTTGGAAGATAACATAGCCGATATATTTACCAAACCCCTTAAGCATGAACTATTTAATCACTTGCGTTTAGGATTAGGAATGATGGGGCAAATTGATTAAATTCTTGGAATACTTATAATCTTCTGAAAAATCAAAGTTCTGAAAATTTCTTTTCTGTCAGATGGGCGTACCCCTTAAATTCATAAGGGCGGCCCCCTTAAACATTAATGGGACCGGCCTCACTTTAAGGGGGCCGGCCATCTGAGAGATAAATTTCCATGTTTTCTCTACTTTTTCACTAATCTGAGTCTAGGATTCTATTTTGCACAAAATCAGGAATTGGGATATTTTGTTATTGCATCAATATGTTTTCAAAGGAAACCCCAATTCAATTTTAAAAATCATTCTCACGTTTAGGAGAACTCATTGTTGAATAATGATAAAAACGTTTTTCTATCAAACCATGCACAATAGTCTCACTCTCGTTGTCTATATATATATAATCCAATATATACATATACATGACACTTAGAAGTGAGCAAAGCTAAATCAAGGAGATCAAGGATCGTTTCTTAGGAAAATTTGTTTTTCTTTTGTAGGAGTCGAAACGATCTTAACTCCGTATTTGTTTCATATAGGGTTACACTAAAAAAAAAAAAAAAAAAAACAAAAAAAAAAAAACAAGAATTGCACTATCACATTTGTTCCATCACTAGTGTCTCACTCATTAGTTGCTTTTGCCCTTGCACTAAGTTAGTCATGTTAGGTAGAATGCCTTAATTGCTTGATCTATTACTTTATTAAGTGTGCATGCATGCGTAGTTGTAATTATATTACATGTTTATTTTCCTATATACTTTTCATGCATATTCCATTAAGATAATACATGC
Source organism: Artemisia argyi (assembly GCA_030686995.1). Classification (NCBI taxonomy): domain Eukaryota; kingdom Viridiplantae; phylum Streptophyta; class Magnoliopsida; order Asterales; family Asteraceae; genus Artemisia; species Artemisia argyi. The sequence continues at coordinate 26,893,833 of CM060709.1, forward strand.
ATAGTTGCCTAAAGAGTTGGACTTACCCAAAACCAAACCTCATAATCTTTACACACTCAAATCTCATAACCTTTACTCACCCATACCCTTCTACCTTACACTCAAACCTCATAACCTTTACACACTCAAACCACCAAAGTGAAATGAAAAACCAAGGCATCCCTTCCGTGAACATCGCTATTTCACTCTCACCAATCACACCACTTGATACTCATCTCCCATCCTCACCAATAACTCCATCTAGTCATCCTCTCAAAAAGATTCAACCATGAAACCATTCCTTACACTCTACGAATTGTGTCATCACCACTACAACTTAACCCATGAAGGTCAAACCATACTTCATGATACACAAACCTCATGTTCACTTAAATGAACCCTTTCACAAACCACATCATAATAACCAACCATCCATCTTATCACCCAAGTACACCTCGTCTCATCCTTTACCTCCAACAAACATCACCATAATCAACCATGGATTCACCAAAAACTTCCATTTCTAAAACATCAAAGAAACAAAAAATCCTCATCATCACTCCTAAACAATTTTTCATTGACTTAACCAAAGATGACAACACAACCTCATCACCTCAACCTCAATGCTCATCTCCTAGTGCACCAAATGCACCATCCAAAATACCCTCTACTCGTGGAACATCTTCTTCTTCAATACCTTCATCCTCATCCATCTATGACTACCTTAACTCACAAATGTTTCCATCACCAAGAGTATCACCAACACCTCCATCATCACCTTCCTCCAAACAATGAAAATTAGTTGAAGAGCTCAAAGAAGCTCATGAGCTGAGAGATCTTCTTGTCATGCATCTTGCTCAACGCAACTTGGACCAACCACCTTTATCACCCTACTCAAATTGTCTCCCTCACTCACTCCACTTAAAGCAAGTTGAGCATCATACCCACTATTGTCCTTGTCACATTTACCTCCAAAAACAAACCATTCTCTTGGAAGAACACCTCACTTTGATTGAATACCTCCTCACTAGGAAAAACTCAAACCCATCACTCACTCAAGACACCAACAATTCATCAACCGATCCAAACCCACAACTTATCATTGAAAATACATCCGTAGACATCACCCTTTCATTATCACCCATAACATCCCTTAATGCACACTTATCCTCATCACCAATCAACCTACCAAACTTCATCCTATCCCATGAAGCTTACTTGGAGCCAACTACCATGCTTCCCATCAACAACCACCAAACTCTCCAAACACCATTCCAACAAAAATCTATCTCCACTAAATCCAACTACCATGATTCCCATCTTCAAATAAAATCTCCACAAACCTTTTGTGTTCCAAGCAAGTCCAAGAGACCTCAAGTTGGCAACCTAGTATTATCTATTGTAATTTGCTAGAAAAACATATATATATATATATATATATATATATATATATATATATATATATATATATATATATATATATATATATATATATATATATATATATATATGCTTATGTATTAATGATTATGTTTTCAACTTAATCTATTTAAATTATTCTTAGTAGTTATCTTATATTTGTTCCATGCATATATATATATATATATATATATATATATATATATATATATATATATATATATATATATATATATATATATTGCTTGTGCTCTAAATATTTTTGCAAGAATTCCATATCTCGATTTCTTATGACCTCAAAATGAGGGGGAGTATACTTCAAGGGGGAGCTATACACTCGTCAGGATAACCTTTTTGATGTTAACAAAAAGGGGGAGAAGTGATATAAACTCACACTAAAAAAAACTTGCATATATATAAATTTTTAGTTTAATGAGTTTAGATTTTGTAATCATCAAAAAGGGGGTGATTGTTGATACAAAATATAAGAACATCAAACGCAAAGTTAATATGTAAACAAGTTTTAAGCAAGTTTATATCATCTCATCCAACATAATCACTTAAGGTATGAATAAACAAGTCACTAATACATTTTATGATAAAGGGATGTTTATTTAAATAATACAAAGTTTATAAAATTAAATAAACTTGTTATATATTTTTGAAAAACATTTTTGGTAATAAAGGAAAATGTTTAATCCATAATAAATATATGAATTCAAATTTTTAACCAAAATCAGTTAGTTTTTCGCCAAATAAACTTTCTCCAGAAAAAGACAAGAAAACTGTAGTTTTCGTCTGGGTGGCCCCTTTAATTATAAGGGGCGGTCCCCTTAATTTTAAGGGGGCCGGCACACAATTAAGGGGGCCGGCCACGCTCCCCTGTTAGATTCTGTCAGAAATTTTTCCCTATAAATACTACCTCAAACCTGGTATTTTTACTACCTCTTGCACAAAAATTTTCAGATCCAAATCTCTCTAAACATCCTCCTAAAAACCCTTTGATCATATAATTGTTGATCCTTGTTTCAAGTGATTCATTCCCTCATCTCTCATCTCTCAAAGTGTAAGAGAAGAATACTCCTTCAACATTAAGTTGTGAAGTATTGTAGATTTGTGTATATAGTCCAGTTGTTGTGTACATTCATTGTAAAGGTGTGATAGTATTGTAACTAGATAGATCTAGGAGTAGAAGTTGTGAATAGAAGTAGTGAGATATAAGTAGTGGTGTGAAGAAGAAGTAGTGGAGTAGTGTGAAGTTGTGAAGTAGTAGTGGTGTGTACAAGTTGTGAAGAAGGTGTGTCAAGTGTGAAGAAGTAGTGTTGTGATTAAGTAGTGACTAGGTGTGAAGAAGTTGTGTAGAAGGTGTGACGAAGTTGTGGTGTGTATATTGGTGTGTAAGGTTTTCTCCGCCATAAGGGAGCTTGTTGACAGTGAAGAAAACTCTCGAGTAGGTGACTCGAGGAGTGGAGTAGGGCAAGGAAGGTGTCCTTGTATCCGAACCACTATAAATCCTTTGTCTCGCGGTTAAATCTTTCCATATCTTACTTATTATCTTGCTTATATCGCTATTACTTTTGTAGATGTAGACGTATATATATAGTTGCTCATGTAGTGCTAGTATTGATTTTACTTAAAGATCAAACAAAAGTTTCATTCACAAAACAAAGTTTTTACAATCAAACTAAAAAGGTAACATACATATAATTGATCATTTCGATCAAGTATAGTATTCATATAAAATATAACTAAGGATTATAAAATAAATGTTTACTTACTTATCTTTCGTATATAGCTATAATTGTTTATATTATGCATGTGTTGATTTCACATACTTAGTTTACATTATTATTATTGTTCATACTTAGATATAGTTGTTCATATTGTTCAAGATTTGAGTTCACATAAGATCGAATCAAATTTTTTAAAGCAAACAAGTTTTTAAAACTAAAATAAGTTTTCATAATAAAATAAAAAAAGACGTAAAACTATTCAACCCCCCCTTCTAGTTTTCCACAAGTAGCTTCTGTGTTTCCTTGTATTACATTTCCCTGTTCATAAGAAATTGTTGTTTTATATTTGTGTAACGATGCGTTTATCTGTTTAGATAGGTAACTTATTTTTAGTGTACCTCTCTGTCAAGTAAAATTACACGGCAACCTTTTTCATTTGAGTCTGGCGGGTCTCGAGCTATCCAAGCTCTGTACACTTTTGTTTCAATAACTCTATTCCTGTCTCGTGGTCGTAGGTCCTTGATATTAGCTTCAACTTCGACCATTTTCTTTTTGTCAGTTGGTTGTATGGCAGTCATGTTAGAGTTTGTCTTTCTGTATAGAGGAGCAAAAAAAGAGAAACTTTGTTAGCCTATTTTATTATATTCAAACAATAAAATTAGCATGTATTATCTGAAAGTAGCTACGAAAATGCATGTGAAATGTAAGTTAAAAAAAGTGATCCTATTATGTACTGTAAAACTTAATGTTTATAACAGCATATATACGTAAGTAACATATATTTTGGGATATGCATTCTAATAATGTTAACCTATATATTTGAAATCTGGCTAGGAAATCTGTATAAACTATATTTTTTGTTGTATCTGATGGTTGGTCACCATCTGATTTTAAAAGAATCTTTAAACCATACGGTGGTGTTGCACGTGAGAGTGCAACCTACAGTTGACCATGTCCAAAAACTGGCTGAGGTAGATAGACACCAATCTTGCTAAGAGATTGGCCTTGACTTTTGTTTATCGTCATAGCATAACAAAGCTTGACTGGAAACTGTTCCCACTTAAAAATGAAAGGGTAATTTGGGTCTTTATGGGTTAGAGGGATCCTTGGAATGTAAACCTTTTCTATTATTTTTGTGCCCGTGATAATTTCTGCTTCGATTAGCTTAGACATAAGGTTTTTCATGATCATCCTTGTGCCATTGCAAAGACCACCGGCTGAATTAATGTTCCTTAGTAGCATGATCGGGCTTCCAATTTTTAACTAAGGCATATTTGGTGGTAGACCTGGAAATTGGAAAGTGTTAAGATATTCTAGTGGATATAATATTTCGGTTGCTGCATCATCTTTTCCTACTCAAATTGCTTCGTCTGTACTTATGTACGTGAAAATTTCTCCTTCCACTTCTGATAGTATTTTTTCATTAATCATATCGGCTGTTTCATTCTTTGGGCATACAATGGCTTTTTGCTGCAAGATTTCTGCTGTTGGGTGGTGTAATGTGTGTGTATCGTATATGAAATTGATGAACGTTTGCAAGCCATTCTCGTCATCTGGTATTTGATAGTGGGGTGGAATTTTAATCCAAGACGCCTCATTAGGATTTTCCTCATTAGGTTCCCCAACTTTGCCATCACCTATGTTAAGTAACCAAGAAGAGAATTATTGTGATATTTTTCGCTGATCATCAGTAAGATCTGGTTGAAGCAGCCTCATGTTTTCTTTAAGCTTGCAAACTCTGAAACACTTCTACAAATATGATTTTGTGATGGATGATCTTATTATCTGCGCCTTTGTCCCTTTTTTATAACTGGAAGTGTTTGTCTGAAATCACCTAACATAACCGGTTTACCAACAATTGGTTTATGAGGGTTTGTGAGAATATCTCTGAGCGTTCTATCAAGTGTTTCAAAACACCGGCGATCATTCATTGGCGCTTCATCCCATACTATTAAGTGAGCTTTAGTAAGCAAGTCTGCCATCTGTGTATTCATTTTTATGCTGCACATTGACTCGTCGGTTAGGTCAAGTGGTATTTTAAATCTAGAGGGGGCTGTGCGGCCAGATGGTAATAGCAGAGACGCGACACCTGAAGATGCAACGGCCAAGACAATCCTGCCTTCTGAACGTAACGTGTTGATAATCGTTTTCCACAAAAAAGTCTTCCCTGTGCCGCCATGTCCATACACGAATACAAGTTCTTGTTGGTTGTTAATACAAGCATTGATTATAAGATCATAAACTTTTCGCTGTTCAACATTCATTCTGAGAACCGATTTTGCAGCTTCTTGTCTTAACTCTTGACGGTTATAGTTCCTTTCTTCCATCGATAATCTATTGTACAGATCATGAAGTAAATCTTGTGGAGGTAATGAGAATCCAAAATCTTTGAGTGATCTTGAGCAGTTGTTGAGTATGATCTCTATTTCATACATGATGTAACCTATTAATTCTGGATCATTTACACAAAGATTCCTAACATGGCTTGTTTCCAAAGCTTTTCTTGGAATGTCGTCCGCCATTAAACGCCTATGTCTTTCCCAAAGCTGTAAAGGGTCTGAGACTTCGCAATACATCAAAATATGAGAGAACAACATACGTAATTATGCCGCTGTTGCTGTCATTGATGCTTCTTCTAACGTTATATCCCATTCTTTGTCATCATCAAGAAGGCCCATTGCCTGAAATGCTGCACGATATGTTGGGAAGACATGATCATTAACAGTGCGAACTTCGATGAATGACCTGTAGCCTTTCTGATGTGTAAGCAGCATACGGAAGTAGAACAATTCACCTGCTGCTTGATGCACATACACTAACCTACCAATTGAATGTCTGCTTCTCACTTGTCTACGTCTCCATGTCTTTTTATCTTCGTACCAAACATATTCAGATGGAAAGTATAAATATGTAAGGTGCCGACCATCTGTAAACTTTGCATTATATGCAAACCATTCTGTTAATGTAGTTAATCTTCTTCCCTCATCTGTGAGAATATGTGTCAAAGATTCTTCTTCTCCAAAAGTTATTTGCTGCATCTCTTCTAAGTGAACCGATAGTATCTGCACAGGTGGTTCTCTATGACGAATAGGGAAGTCGAATATCCTCCAACATGCTTCATGCGGACACATAAAACGTCCGTCAATGAAGTTTTTAATTTCATCCACTTGTATCTTGGGGGCAGATGATGAAGGGCCTGGATCGCCAATAGGTTTGACAATCCATGTGACAATTCTATCGGTGCCCTTCGAAATATACTTGAAAAGGTATTTAATAAGCATACTCCAGCCACAGTATTTGACGTTAATATGAGCATGAAACATAAGACAAAGCAAACGGTTGTATGGCACAATGTAGCTATTATCTAATTTCAGCTCACCTATTTGAACATAAGCTGATCCTCTTCGCCTGCGATAGTGTATGTGGCCATCTTTGTCAAAATAAGTATTTTCACAGTTTTTTTTTGGTAAATTCTTTGTGCACACACCTTCCTGCATACACAGTGCTTTAGGTTTAGCATTTCCACATGGGCCATGCATCATCATATCTGCAACTACTCTGTATGCTTCAGGGTCAGATGCTTTGTCAGGTAATTCAGCTAAAATGAATTTTTCAACTTTCTCTGGTTCTTTAATTTTGTCTCGTGTGTCTATCCACAGCAATGTATGACAGTGTGGGAGGCCACATTTTTGGAACTCGATAGTGTAAAGAACTGCAGATCAAAGAATTCAAAAATTAAGATTAATAAGGATGATGTTTGATAATTCATGTTCTATAATGTATTTTTCTACTAATACATATATTATAAAAGTATCACATACCTCTAGTGCAACGACCAAGGATGTGGCCTTCCTTTAGGTTTCTTAAGAAATCACGGAGTTTTTCTTGAAAAACACGACATATGACATCGGGTCTGTCTAAGTGCGTGATGTGTGGGTATCTTCTCATGTGACGTTTGATTTCAGGCCAGTTAACATTACATGTAAATGTATTGAAATACTGTGGATTTCCAAGAACTATACAAATCGCCAATGCATCAAGATAATGACTATACATGTATCTTGGCGCACCCGTGAAACTCAAAGGGAGAATAATTTTTTGGCCAATATCCCTTCCGAAATGGTCTCCTTTTGAAATTGCGTCGCAGATCCCTGAAAGAAATTCACTCCTGAGTTTCTTCTGGTTTGATCTGTGAAAATCAAGCCGATCTTGTTCAAGAGCACAGTAGACAGCGACAACGTACTGCTGGAACAGTCGGCCAACTTTAAAGAGAAGACCATACTGGTCTTATCTTTCATGGAGCTGGTAATTGTAATACATGTTCATAGAAAGTTTATTTCGCTTTCTATTTTGATTAACTCCTTGCAGTGTCATTTTTGTGTTATAACCAAGCTGGCCATACACAAACAGAAAAGGAAACTGGAGAGACATATACGAACTATGCAATTTGTTGATTCGTTGAGGGACACTGTCCTTATACTCTATAATAACATCATAATCTGTTCGAGTATTTGTGTCTGGCTCAAAAACAATCGCTCCAAGAGTACCAGAAGAAGGAAGCTGATACCGTCGTGCTTCAACCACATTGTACAGCTGAATTTTGAATTCAGTGACATTGGTTGGTTGCATTTTTCTCTCGCTGTCCTAAATATGCGAACCAATTCGTTATGTTCATCCAAAATTTGTATCAAACTTTGGACTATTTCTGGTTTTAAGCCACTTCAATCTTTTCCACCAAAAGCTTTAATCCTATTAGCAACCTCATTTTCTGTATCGTAGATATAAAGTTGCATAAATTTTGGTTCATTTATGTTGGTTGGACATATTGTGCCTATCCAATGGTGAATCTTCCCAGAAATTTTAAACATATACGGTCCTCTTCCGTTATTAACTGACTCGTCTATTTGTACACCGAAAGATGTCATATTAAACATCTGATTATATGCGCGAATATTATCCACAAAATGCTTGTCTTTAAATAGCTGCTTGAAATACATTGGTGGTTCCATTTCCTTTTGAAGGCACACTTGCCCACCTGCGCAGCATTTATTATATTTTATTGGTTGTGATCGAGAAGATGTTCTTGATCTTTCACCGTACCAGAAGGCTGTGTTGGAATGCTGACACACATACTCATAGTCTCCAATATCAATGTATAAATGGGATACATCTGCAATAGAAGATCGGTGGGTAAAATTTTTTTTCACCTTATTAATATAACAATGTATTTAAACATTTACTCTCAGTTACCTTTGGTGGATGATCTGGCTGAGGTGGCATGTGTGGCTTGGTTAACGAAATTTGCCTGTGATTGTTGAGCATGTCGATACCTCCATTTACTTTGACGATTGGTTATAGTGTTCTGATGGGTAGGTGCATAATCGCTTGTATCTGGGTCATCTGCTTTTATAGGGTTGTCATGTATGGAGTTAATTGCATCGGATTGAATTGGGTCTTGACTTACATGTGACGAAAAACAGCTGCTTGCATCGTGTATATCGGATGGCTGAAATATGACATTTTTTCCTTTGTTGTGTAACAAACCTGTTAAAAATACATGAATTTAATATTATGTTAGATTGTCTAGTCATTACAAAATAGGTACCATGCATTTAATGTTAGTTTTTTTTTTTCTTTTTTCTTTTTTTTCCCTAAAGCATCTGCAATAGCAAAAGGTAATAACTATTGTGCATTTAATGAATGTTAGGGTTTTTTTTTTTCTTTTGTTAAATCATTAGTAATAGTAAAAGGTAATAAATATGCATACTTTCTATTTCTTGTAAAAACAGCGCTCCAAAAGGATTTTCATGATGGTTGTTGAATTCTGAAGAGGTGTTGCCTTTTGTTGTAATTGCTGCACTTTCATTGGTCTGAACACCTGTAAATAATAGTAAGTGCATTAAGAAAATGTCGTCGCCTTGTATTAATGCAGTAACTTTTAGTGGAAAATGTGCTACCTTTGCATCTTTTGTCAAGTTTAGATGTGTTTTTGCAGGTTTCTGATACTTTGCGCTTTTGCGGATGACATTTGTAGACAGAAGTTTGTTGGCTACCGTTACATATGAAATCTGACTGATCACAAATGGTGTCTAAAATAGGTGTTCTTCCAATAGAAGAATGCATATAAGGCATATCTGTTGCACCTGCATAAGACATAAACATATTTAGTAATAACATACGGTAATAGCTTAGGAGTAAAAATATAAAAAAAACCAAGTTACCTTTAAGTTTCTTATGCAGATTATTCGATACTGCAACAAACTCACATTCTTTTGCGTTGGGTTTCAGGAGTAATGGCACACAGCTTACGGTTGATTCAGAATACGGCAGAAACATCTGATTCCCACACATGGTGGACGAAGGCACTTGTTTCCGTTGCAGGTGTGCAACAAGGTGACTCTCGTCTGGAGAATTTACATTGGGTGTATCCTTTGTAGACCAGGTATGGTTTTCGCTGGTGTCTCTCGGAAAATGTGTTGCAATATTTGTCTCTCGGAAAATGTGTTGCAATATTTGTAGTGTTTCGTAAAACATCATTATCTATTCTGGTAGTATTAATTTCTAGGGTATTCTCATGGTGGTTTAATGGGTGGTCTATTAATCCGTTACTACCAATGGAGTTTAACATATAGTTGTTGCAAGGGTCTATCAAATCTGATGCTAACAATCTTCTAGGCATGCTTATTCTTATATATATATAATTATATGAGATACAACATACATATGAAGCATATAGTCTATATAGCAGCATAGTTAAAAGCACTAGTACAAAAAGTTCTATTGGTCACGCATGGTCGATTTTGAAATGTCACACTGTAACATTTATACGTGACTAAATGTACCAAAATAAAATAAGCAGCCACACTTGATCCGACTTATGTGACCATTTCAGAATTCTATTGTCACACATTTAAATATTTATGTGACTAGAGGTAACTGGGAAAAAAATTGGATTATTTAGTCACTTATAATTTGGTACGTGTGACAGATACAAATGAGTTTGAGACATTAGTCACACTATATATATACGTATGTGAAAAAAATATGTCACACAATTGAACAGTGTGACCAAAATCCATATATGGTCACATGAAGTAATTGTGTGTGTGTGTCTAAATTATATAGTCAAGTTTGTCACACATTATTTAAACGTGACTGCTAATCTTTGCTGAATATTTAGCCACATATGAATGTGAAATGTGTGACAACTGAAAAGTAAGTTTGAAGCGTTAGTCACAGTATGCATTTAAAAATATATGTCACACACTTGAAGAGTGTGACCAAATGTCATATATGGTCACACTAGACCATAAACATACATGATTAAGTGTAACCAAAATTTGATACATATGGTCACGTAAGTTAATATGCGTGTCTAAAGTCTACTGTATGTTTGCTTGCCACAACCTAATGTGTATAGTCACATTTAATTGTAGCACGATCATGTGACTATAGGCTTTACAATAGTCACACCATATCACAAATGTGTATCTAAATCATGATTATGGCCACATTATAAGGGTATTATATGTGACCAATACATTCAAAATAGTCACATTGTGAATTTCATGTGACTATTATTTATAGCAAAATGTGAACTCAGTTATCATTAACCTTGATATTAGTCACATTGAGTTACACAAACAACAGAGTTGTAATAGCAGTAGTAACTATTGTAATACCAGTAGTAGCTATTGTAATAGCAGTAGTAACTTTTGTACAAACAACAGAGTTGTAATCTCACAAAAGGTGAATTATATAGTACTTACCAAAAGGTTTTTTACAACATAATGAAAATAGAGAAGCTAAAGTACGTACCCCTGCTACCTCCAAACACCTAATTATCAGCTTGTTTTCTTCACATCATACAATGCTCTCTTATACTGAGCATGAATTCTTTCAATGAGATCTTTAACTACCTCTCTACGTTCTTCACATATGATCTTTGTAGATGTCATCACAGCAAGTAAACTAGCAGGCAAAGGATATTCTTTTTCTGCAAGCATAAAACATCAATTCCACCTTGTGTTGATAAGTGATGTACATTGCAGCTATCATAAAACTTCTATGAAGTTGAGAAATGATGGCATGGGAAGTTCCAATAGATATCAGCTGGATCAGGTTTATATAACCTATGTAATTCAACCCACAAATCTTGCTCTTTTGCATCTAGCTTCTTGACTGTTTTGATTCTTTCTTGAACCAACTCCCATAATCTGTCTAAGTCTACTCTGTCAATTGTTCTTACCAAATCCTCAAACCTTTTGTACACTGCTGATCCTCCACCAGCCCTGATTATCTTCCAAGCCTTTCCAAATTTATCTCGGTAAATCTCCCAGTCCATGATTGGATGTCTAGCTTGAATAGGATCAACATATAATGTTTCAGGAACAATCACCATCATCTGATCATGAGAAGAGCTATCTTCTTTTCTTTGTGAATCATTCTTCTTCTTAGCAGGTTTGTCTTCAATGATTTTTTGTTTCTTTGATGGTGTTTCTTCTGTACCCATGGGGATAAAGTTTTCAACATATTTCTTGATTCGGTAGTATAGACGTTCAATTTGTTTATATGTCATTCCCCTCAGGTCAAAAGCTTTATACTTACCTTGATGCTGTATGTATATCTTCATTTCACTGATAAGCTGAGACCTTGTGGGATTTCTTTTCCTCTTCTGACTTTGACGTTGATTCATTGACTTAATTAGGTCCTTCAAAACTAATTCTTCATATCTTTCATTTATCAAATCAGCAAGTCTTTGTACTTTGTCTTCCCCATTTACAGTCTCATCTGTGTAAAGTTCTTTAATTCTAGCCTGTAGAACTTCATCCGCATCAATAAAAGCTTACATTTGCTCTCCATGAGCTCTTTTTTTCTCCTCTTCTTCAAGTCTGAATTTTACTTGCTCATCTGTTTCAAATTCAGACACTTTATCTCTCCTCTTCTCATCCATAAAGTTAGCTATTTCAGCTTCATCAACTCTCTTTGCAACCTCTTCATCTGTAGCAACTTCAGCAGTAGAAACTTGATTTGTTGTAGCAGCAGAAACATCTTGTTGTACCACCTTAGCCATTTCTTCAACATTACTAGTAGCAGCAGTTTTTCCCAAACTAGTATTAGTTTCCACCACCTGCTCTTTATTTACATCTTCCAAAACCGCCTCATAACCCCCCTTGTCAGCAACTAAATAATCATCATCCACATTATCATCACTATCAATCCCAATATCCATATCCACATGCATATCAGCACAAGCACCTTCAGCATTTGTTGTTTCCTCCCCTGAGACTCTACTGTCATTCCTCACCTGTTTGGGAGCATCCTCCAAACTAGTAGCCTTAAAAGAACTCACCATGTGTGCTGTGCCCACCTTCTTCAACCTTCTGAACTGAGCTTTTCTTGACCTCTTTCGACCTTCCAAATATCGAACACTCAGCTTCAACCTTTTGATCTTTGCACCATTTTTTGTTAAGCGCTTTTGGAGGCCAAGAACATCCTCTTCTAACTGGGTACAACAGGCCTTCAAATCATGTATAAGTTTCATTTTATTCTCACCAGTATCCATCAATTCATGTGTTTCAGAACTACCCTCATCACTTCTGGATGTGTTACCTTCCCTGAGAGGTGAATCAACGGGTGTATACTCACTCTCATGTATGTTACCACTGGCCTGCTCCACACCCATGACATCCTCACCCTTTTTTTGTGTAAGGCTCACCATATATAGAAAAATCGGTGTAACCTTTCCTGAAAAATCCTTGCCACTATTTTTCAGATTTGAAAATACTTTCTTTTGTAGTGAGGGGGCAGCTTAAGTTCCTTTATGTCTTTTAAAGGTAGTCAACTATTTTTGAATAATAAGTTGCAAAAACTTTGGATATAATAAAGAAGTACCATCATCAGCCAAGGTCTTGATCATACCTTCCAAAATCATTTTCAAAAAATTGAAAGGTTTTCCTTTAGCAAGGCATATCACTACTGATGCCATGGTGGTACCAAACTCATTCCAACCTGTTGTTTTAGGACTCAAACAATGTAAGAGAGTATGAATCAAGAAATTCCACTGAGATGAGAAGAGACCTTTGTAAAATTTTAATCTATTATTCTTCTTCTCATACCCCATTTTTTCAAACCTTTGAAAATGGCGGCATTTTCAAGACACACAATCACTTCATTATCTGGTAGGTTAAGAGATTCCCTAATAGATGACTCAGTTATGAGTATATCTTGGCCATCTACCTTAGGCTTAATCTGTTTTACTGCACTAAAAGTTATGACCTTAGCAGTAGCGCAAAACTGCTTAATAAAAGAAATGCATATAGGAGGATTCACAGTTAATGCATACCTAATAGGGATAGCATTCAAGAAATCGATTATCTGTGTGAATCCTTCATAACCATCTGGTTTCTTCAAAAAAGCGACCATGTTGTGTCTGTCAACAAATGTGCATTTTGATTCAATTGGCAACACCATCTTGAATTAGGGTGTTGTGATTTGGGGATTTTGAAAATGATTGATAAAAGATGTTAGTGTTTGTGATTATAGAGAAATTATATGTGCGTGAAACTGAATTATCGATTTGATTGGGGATTTAAACCGTTAAGTGTAAATGTTACCAATCCACCCCTGCACTCTCAGTTCTAGCAGTACAAACCCAGCTGAAATTACGTTTTCTTAGCAGCAGATTTTTCTTTTTCTTTTTTTTTTTCTTTTTTTTTTAGTGCAAAGGGTGAATCATTATATTAATATCAACAAGTAATGAGAAAATTGAGCAATGACAAAAGTATGGGAATTAAGATTAAACATTTTCCATTAAAACTTGAAATGAAAAATTACAAAATAATGTACAAAACCAGCCGCAGTAACGTTTTCTTAGCAGCAGAATCTTTTTATACTGCAAAGGGTGAATCATTATATTAATATCAACAAGTAATGAGAAAATTCAGCAATGACAAAAGTACTGGAATTAAGATTTAACATTTTCCATTAAAACTTGAAATGAAAAATTACAAAATACTGGAAATAAAAGTTACACATTCTAAAAATCTACTAATCTAATTTTGGAGATTTCTCCGGGTCAAATGCCACATGCGCATCTTCGTAATCCAACCCATCAAACTCCACATCAGACAAATCATCATCATCCAATGTCTTGTACGCCTTGGGATGTTGTTTGAGAGATGGTTTTTTTGTTGATTTGTACTCCTTTTCATCCTCAGCATGTTGTTTGATAGATTGTGTTTTTCCTGCTTTCTTTCTTTCAGCAGCCCACCAATTGTACCACACATTTCCATCCAATTTAAATTTTTTTACACTTTTTTCCACTTTCTTTTTTGAAGTAGACCTGCTTGAACTTTCTCCTTCAACCCATTGTGCTGATCTCTTGTTGTTTGCAGACATTGTTTATGAATGCATCCTGCAGGTTTTTGTTTAGAGATTTGATAAACTAGGATTTGTGATTTGAGACACACACGGGAACGAGTATAAAAAGGGGATATGGGAAAACCAAAATACCTATGTTTAATGCAGGAAAGGATTGATGTTTCCCACAGGTGGCTTGAACCTTTTCAACATCTTCAGGCTAATCATGATCCATTGGGACGAGCGTTTGCCAGGGATCAATGCTTATAACTCTTGACAGACCTATATACATATTAGTCGCCAACAAAGACTAGCCACAATGGAACATGATTGACCTGAAGAAATCTGCAAAATTTCATGATTGACCTAATCCAAATATCCCTTTGGAAAGTAGTCTGACCATGGATTTGCTGCAAAAAAAATTAAAAAATATATTAAAATTTTAAAAAATATAGTGTAAATGAAATAAAAGATAATGTTGCAATTTAGGGTGTGTTTGAAACAACATTTGTTCTTGGAACTCCAACGGCCACATTACTTGGTGGATGGCTGGTTTTAGATCATAAAAAAGAATGGAATGCAATAAACTGATACGTGAGGATCGCACCAGGTTTTACCTCTCAAGGGATCTCGAGAAGCTTACAACCCCCACCAGGCAGTGTACCTGATCGTTGTAGTATAGTATAGTGACAAGTACCGGGGGATTGATCGTTCAACTCAGGAATAGTGTCGCTAGGATTAGAAAGCCTCCTAAACTAGGTCTAGAGGTGAGGGATGATTCTTTTTGTATTTTTATATTTTATAAAAGCAAGTAAAATCTCGGGTTTTGGAAGAGTGGGCGGAATTAGTTGCTAGCCAACTAACCCAATAAACTAAGATGCAATCAAAATAAAATAACAGAAATGAAAATTAAACTAATTATACAAGTGGTAGAAATAATAATGAGGAAACTTATGTTTACTTAGGTTTCATTACTCCCTAGATATCTTTTACAGGTTGATAGCTTGTTACAATTGCATGGATGACGGGTCATATTCCTTAATACTAGTCGTAGGGCCGTGTACAATATTCCCTAACTCTATAGGATCCTACTTCACTCCTATGTCGAGCCGTTAGAAGCTCCTAACATGGGATCATTAGAATTCTCCTACGCAATAAATACAACCAAAAATCGTAGTACACCTCCGATCATGTTTCTTAAGACGTTCAAGCAAGTTACCAAAGGAAGTCTGCCAGTTTTCTTAAGCCTAACATCGAATACAATCATCTGTAACAACTATAAACAGACAATCAACCCATAATTAACATCTAGGTTTCACTACATCTAAGCAAACATAAAAGAAATCTAGCCTAGCATGTTAAATAGAAGTCAAGCGTAAGATATAATCAAACAACATATAGACATATTGATTGATTTGAAAGGATACTTATCTCTTATTGAACATGAAAGATTCAAAGGGTTGAAACCCTTGAAAAAGCTGTAAAGTTCGGCCTAGGGTTTTTCCCTCAAAGTTGCACACTAATGAATGAAATTTGGAAAAATATATATATATATATTACAACTGGTGACGGCGTCATGTATTAAGTTGTGACGCCGTCAACTCGCCGCCTTAATAGAAATCGTATTGCCTAGATCTGATTTTGACGCCGTCATGTGAAGAATTCTTCTGGGTCATCACTTGTGTTTTGACCCTGATGGCCTTGGTGATGCCGTCAGGTCCTATAGTTAAAAATCCTCTGGACCGTCACGTGTATTTTCCACATCCACCTCTTTTGTAACTCTTGACGCTGTCATTAAGGAAGCTGTGACGCCGTCAGGTACTGTTCCCAGCAAGGAAAATTAAGACTTTGCCGTTTTCTTCACTTTTATGCTCCAAAAACTTCCAAAATGCTTCCTTTTCCAGATTTCTCTCCAAAAGTACCTAAAATGATAAAAGGAACGATTTAGGGTAATAATTGATCAAATAATCTCGAATTCGGGCTTAAATAACCCCTTAAAAGTGGTTTACTTTTTGCCTCATCAAATACCCTTACACTTGAGATTTGCTTGTGCTCAAGCAAATGCGCTTTTATTCTAATCAAAATACAAGTTAGAGGTCATTTAACACTAATATAAAAGTAATTACAACAAATAATCATTCCACTAAAGACTAAAGACAAGCACGGAGGTCATACACTAGCACCTCACAAATAGTGTTTAGGTACTCACATCTCTCGGGTGTAATAAAGTATATATCACAATATGGAAATGGAAAACATCTCTCACTACCTGTCATAGCAAAATAGATTACCATAGGCTTGGGAAAGGATCAAACGTCCACCACTTGGTGTAAGCACCTAGGATAAACTATCAAAGAGGTATTTCAAAGGGTTATAATGTTAAGTGTAGGGATATGGAATACACGGTTTTGTTGGATAAAGGCAATATTTACTGGTGGCGAGTTAATCATCTTGGTTAATTACATGTACAATATGGCGTTGCTAAGCCAAGACTAGAATCAACTTAAGCTAATAAATCAAAGATAACAAAAACTTAAAACAAATATAAAATGAAACGGGATGGTAGTCCGTATGTTTTTCTCTTTCTTTTTCTTGATTTTTTTTTTATTTTTTTTTTATTTTTTTTTTATTTTTTGTGCATACACTCTTACCCTACCATTCAAAATAATACATCATAGGGAATGTACATTCCCCTTACACTTGAATTTTTACATACTTTACAATAAACTAATCTAATGACTCGAATCAAGATAATCAAAACACTTGGAATACTTTTAAGATTAACGCACATGTGGGGGTAATATATGATGTTCTTCCCCATTACTCCATAACACTAGTACTTTACCCATGAGTCCCAATTGTCCCAAAACAATATGTACAAGATATGACTCGACTTAGCAAACATGTAACCAATTAGATAATTAACTAAGGGTTTAAACAAATAACAATAATGCACTAAAGATGAGTGCATACAAGGAAGGCTAAGGCGATTTGGTTGCACATTTGGGTGGGTTGTAACAAATTCTTCCTTTAAGTAAAATGCTTAAATTAGAAACGAAAAGATAGGCTCTGAGGGGTGTACTAGGGGTTTCGTGTACTAAAAATGAGTACATCGCTAAGGTGTGGGAAAATTAATTGACTTTACTGGCCAAGTAATATGACTTAAATGGTCAAGTAATTATGATGCAGGTTTAACATAAGGGTGATCCTAATGCTTCTTATCATGTAGTAAATCCTACTACATGAATGTAGTCTCACTAGCGGTCTCGGGATACAGCACTAACGCAAGTTCTAGAATCTAAATGCTACCGGTAAACTCATAAGCACTAATAATGAATGCTTTTCCTATCAAATCTAAAGGCGAACCTCACATATTTGGGTGGAAAATTTTTTTGAATGGTACGGTTTTGTGCTACTCATACAACTCCTATCCGTGATACGCTTGCTAAGGCTAAAGTTTCACTCCTAAATGTTGTAAAAAAATTTAAATTTGGCGCTAAAATTACACTAACAATTATTTCTCTTAGTTTTATTACACACCTACCATCAAACAAACAAACTCAAGTGAAATTGTATCCTATAAGGTATCATCATTTACCCTCCCCTTACACTTAGGATGAACATTGTCCCCAATGTTCAATTAAAGAATGTAAAAGTGAAATAGGTAAAAGAATGAAAACAAATACTCCCTTGATTCGTTCGGTGTGGATAGTGTGTCAACAAGGTTAGATCTTCCTCCAAGAAAATGAACATTCAAAGCTTCCCTTCCAGAAATATAAGTCATCTTCTTGTCATATATAACCTGTTAAACCTGATAAAACAAACATGGCAATCTCGCATAAAATCGGCGGCAATCTATATATACTAACAAATCCTAGAAAATAATTTAAGATATAATGCTTGTGGAATGAATGTTTGCAGATTTCCTGGAGTTTATAAAACTAAAGAATTAACAAAAACTTTAAGACTCCATTAGAAAAACTAATCTCGCAAAATTTCCAGAACTTTACACATGACGCCGTCAGGAGTTAACTCCTGACGCCGTCATAAGTGACATGCAGAAATCTTTACGTCAAGTTTGCGGAAAGTTTCTTGAAAAACTTATGTCCTACTTCCTGGAAAATCTTGCAAAACATCATTATGACTCGATACAAGCATTTGACTCTAAAAATTACTAATATACATGTTCATTTAATATTGTGGCGAATCAAGATCAATTTCGTTCTTAGAAACAAATTTGGGGTTTCCCCTTACACTTAAATTTTGCAAAATACCTTTATATGACGTTAAGACGAAGTTAAACGACAAAATTAAGCATTTTCACAATTTTATTTTGAAACATGATCTACCAACAATAAAAATAAAGCATGCATAAGGAAAAAAAATAACAATCAAACAATTAAAAATCACAAAAAAACATGGGTTTCCTTCCAAGAAGCGTTTTTCTTTATTTACGAGTCTTGTAGCTAGACTCAAGGTCATGGGCTATCCTATATGTGTGAGCTCCTCATTGAGGACATCTTTGGGATCAAACTTAAGTTTCAACTTCCTATCGGTTTTCTTGGTACGGTATGACCTCTCAAACTTTTCTCCATCCGGATCATATAAAATCATCTTCATATGCCATGATCCGTCACCTTCCTTAGGTGGCTTGTCCCACTTCCATTTACACTTATCCCCTTCCCTTTTCCACTTGTTCATCTCTATGTTGATAGGCATTACACTTAAGAACATCATTTTCCTAAAGACTAGGGGATCCTCAAAAGTGTCTAGTTCTTCATCTCTAGCTATGAGTTGTTCCACCGAATGTGTTTTATCGATGAAATCTTATTCTAAATATAATGGGCGTTGAGGTCCTATAAAGTTTCTTTATATCCAAGGCCCATATCTAGATGGTCTCCTATTCATCTCTACCCAATGTGGTGTCGGTTCGACCTCACAATCGTAGCTATGCTTCCTAACATCATAAACCGACCAAGTCTCACCCTCTCCTACCGCTATCTTAGACTCCTTACAATCTATCATGGCTCTAGCGGTTGCTAAGAATCCTCTTCCTACTAACAATGGGCATGTAGTATCACTAACCATATCTAGGACGTGAAAATCCGCTAAAATAGTTAACTTTCCTACGTGAACCACTACATCCTTGATCATTCCAACCGGGTGGGCAATACTTCCATCCGCTAGACCAATTAGTACTTCCGTCTCCTCTAACTTTCCTAGCTTAAGAGTGGTGAAAAGGGATAAGGGAATCAAGTTGAGGGTCGATCCTAAGTCGGCTAGTGTGTCGAAAGCTTCGGATTTTCCTATCTTACAAAGCAAAAAAATTATACCCGGATCATCAAGCTTCTTAGGCAACTTGTTTTGAACGAAGGCGGTCCCATTTTTACCCAATTTAAATTTCTCATATTTTTCTAGTAGGGCACTATAATAGGGAGCACGGGCTAATACATCAATGACGGGCCGTTCAAGGTGGAGCTCCTTGAATTCATCGTCAAGGTCTTGTGTAGGAGGTGTTTCAACTATGTTATTGACCGGTTTGATATCGGATGTTTTATTCAATTGGTCCTTTTGAAGAATTTGGGTTTGCTTGAAACACGTGCTCATTGCTTTGACCGAATAGTATTATGGACAAGAAGTAGGTGACGAAACCGATGATATGGCATTAACGTTTAGTTCTGGTTTCTTGACCGTGTTGCTTGGGAGTGCTCCCATTTCTCGGTCATTGAGAACTTTCAAGAATGTGTCTATTTTAGTGGTCATCTCGTTTTGCTTTTGTTTGAAATCAGCTTCAAACTTAGATATGCGTGCTTCTTGAGATGCCATAAACTTGGACATCAATCCTTCAAGATTATTGGTACTACCATAGTTATTGGAAGGATTGTTGAAAGTACAGTTAGAGGGTGGACCGTTTGGTTGGTAACGATTAGGTGTATTGGAAGAATTGTTTTGGGCCATGTTTTGGTTTTGTTTCCACCTAAGGTTCGGGTGATTTTTCCAAGAAGGGTTGCATGAATCACCGTAAGGGTTTGGCTCGAGTTTTAAAGTGTACCACTTGTCTCCCGCTTCGTCGGTACGTGAGGATGCGTAATCCGCAAAAGCTTGTCCAGGGAGTTCCCCGCAATCACGAGTGTCATGGGGACCACTACATAATTCACATGAAGAAGTGATTTTGTTCACTTGGCATGAAGGCTTAGGAGCTTCATAAGATTTCATGAGAAACTTGACTTGGTCCTCAAGTTCCATGATCCTACGGTCGGGAGTGCTAGAATTGTTCGAAGGCAAAGATATTGCCTTGACCGTTTTGTTCAAATCACGGGGATCATTCCAACTTTCGATGTCATAGAGAGCAAGATCTTCTATGAGTTCCCATGATTCTTCCGCACTTAGATCACGTAGCTTGCCACCGGCTGATTGGTCAATGGTTCGCCTTGTGGAGAGATCGATATGGTCATAGAAGATTTGGACTTGGAGCCAAAGATCTATGCCATGATGAGGGACTTTTTGGAGTAAGTTCTTGAAACGAGTCCATGCTTCATATAGAGTTTCACCTTGACGTTGTTGGAACATCAAGATATCATTTTTAAGCTTGGTAGTTCTCCCCGGTGGGAAAATTTGAGCAAGGAAACGAGTGGTGAGATCATCCCATGAGGTGATGGATCCCGCGAGTAAACGTTCAAGCCATTGACTAGCTTGATCACGTTGAGAGAATTGGAAAAGGCGTAATCGGGTCGACTCGCTAGTTGTAACATCAGGGTCTATGGAATCTACGATTTTAAGGAAGTCCTTGAGATGTTGGTTAGGATCTTCAGAACGAAGTCCATGGAATGCACATCCGCTTTGCACCAACCGGATGGTATCGGATCGCAAGGGGGACACATTGGCTCCTTGAGTGAGCTCAATAGTGTTTCGATAGCCTTGGTGGCTAGTACAGGAATACTCTTTTAAGGTTCGGGGTCTAAGAGGTTGGTTTGCTAGTGGTGGGTTTTGTGGGTGGTTTTGTTGTGGTGGGTTGATGGGTTCAAAGAGGTTACCACCTTCCATGATGACGGATGGTAAAGGTAACGAACAAAGACACAAAGAAATGAGATAGACTAAAAAAAAAAAAAAAAAAAAAAAAAAAAGAAAGAAAAAAAAAATCTTACTAGAAAGGAATCTAGCAAGTAGACCTAATAAAAAGAAATCCTAACCTAGACAATAACTATTCCCCGGGCTGCGGCGCCAAAAACTTGATACGTGAGGATCGCACCAGGTTTTACCTCTCAAGGGATCTCGAGAAGCTTACAACCCCCACCAGGCAGTGTACCTGATTGTTGTAGTATAGTATAGTGACAAGTACCGGGGGATTGATCGTTCAACTCAGGAATAGTGCTGCTAGGATTAGAAAGCCTCCTAAACTAGGTCGAGAGGTGAGGGATGATTCTTTTTGTATTTTTATATTTTATAATAGCAAGTAAAATCTCGGGTTTTGGAAGAGTGGGCGGAATTAGTTGCTAGCCAACTAACCCAATACACTAAGATGCAATCAAAATAAAATAACAGAAATGAAAATTAAACTAATTATACTAGTGGTGGAAACAATAATAAGGAAAATTGTGTTTACATAGGTTTCATTACTCCCTAGATATCTTTTACAGGTTGATAGCTTGTTACAATTGCATGGATGACGGGTAATATTCCTTAATACTAGTCGTAGGGCCGTGTACAATATTCCCTAACTCTATAGGATCCTACTTCACTCCTATGTCGAGCTGTTAGAAGCTCCTAACATGGGATCATTAGAATTCTCCTACGCATTAATGATGAGGCGAAAAATGGTCCGTTTTTAGGGGGTCATTTAAGCCCGAATCCGAATTTATTTGATCAAATATTGCCCTAAATCGTTCCTTTTGTGATTTTAGGTACTTGGAGAGTGAATTCTGGAAAAGAAGCCATTTTGGACGTTTTTGGAGCATAAAAGTGAAGAAAACGGCAAAGTCTCAATTTTCCATGCTGGGAACAGTACATGAAGGCGTCAAGAGTAAACTCATGACGGCGTCAAAATCCCAAGAATAAAAATCCGTAGTTGATGACGGCGTCACACAGGGCGTCAGAAGTAGATCAAGGCCGTCCGAGGAAGTATTTGGCGGCGAGATGACGGCGTCACACCTTTGTTCTTGACGCCGTCATCCCCATTTTCCTATATATAGTTTTCTAGTTTTTCACATTAAAGAAGAGAAGTTTTGGAGAAACCCTAAAGACGATTTTGGTGCAACTTTTACAGGTTTTTCAAGGGTTCCAAACCCTTGATACCTTGCATTGTAATTGAGATAAGTGTTCTTCTAATTCAATCAATATGTCTATGTGTTGGTTGTCTATATCTTGTTCTTGTCTCAATTCCATTATGCTAGGCTAGATCTCTTTTGTGTTTGCTTAGATCTAATGAAACCTAGATATTGATTATGTGTTGATTACTTGTTTATTCTTGTCTTGGATGAATGATTTATATGTTAGGCTTAAGAAAACTGGCAGATCTCCAAATGGTAACATGCTTGAACGTCTTAAGAAACATGAACCGAGGCGTACTAGGTCTTTATTGGTTGTATTTAATGCATGAGCCACTGTTTACAATCCCTATAGTTGTGCTGGGCATGGTGTAGGAGGAGATAAGAGCTCATAGAATTGGGGAGTTATGTATGCCACCCCATGAATGGTATTAAGGAATACAATCCGTCATCCATACAATTATAACAAGTAATTAACGTGTAAAAGATATCTAGGGAGTAGTGAAATCTAAGTAAACACATTTTCTCCAATCATTGCTCACAACCTTAGTATAATTAGTTTATTTTCATTTTTAGTATTTTATTTTGATTGCATCTTAGTTTTGGGTTAGTTGAATAGCAACTAATTCCGCCCACTCATCCAAAACCCGAGATTTTACTTGCTTTCATAAAAATATAAAAACACAAAAATAATCATCCCTCACCTTTAGAACTAGTATTTAGGCTTTCTAATCCTAGCGACACTATTCCTAAGCTGAACGATCAATCCCCCGGTACTTGTCACTATACTATACTACAACGATTAGGTACACTGCCTTGTGGGGGTTGTAAGCTTCTCGAGATCCCTCGAGAGGTAAAGCCTGTTGCGATTCCCACGCATCAAGTTTTTGGCGCCGCAGCCCGGGGAATAGTTATTGTCTAGGTTAGGATTTCTTTTTATTAGGTCTACTTGCTAGATTCCTTTCTAGTAAGATTTTATTTTTATTTCTAGGTCTTCTTTAGTCTATCTTATTTCTTCGTGCCTTTGTTCGTAACTCTTCACCGTCCGCCATCATGGCAACCAACGAATTCTCCAACCTTAGGATCACTAGGAGTCGTAGTACCACTAGAGACCTTGTCTTGCCTTATGCAGAACCCAAAAGAGAAATGTGTAGGTTAAGACGAACTCACTCAACTCCTGAACCATCCAGCATTGCTATCGACTTTGATGCACCTCTTTCTGAGGAAAATTCTGAAAATCACATCACAACCCCTAGCTCCCACAACGAGATGAGTACCCCTATAATACCTCCTCCTAAGCGTCTCAAGGACTACTCTTCCCCAACTCCTCGTGGCTTTTCAAATGCCATTGTTTACCCAAACGAACACACCAACGAGGTCTTGCATGCAAACGATGTTTGGCTTGTCAAAAGTGTGTGTAAGTTCCACGGACTTGATGAGGAAAATCCAATCCAACACATCAAGGACTTCCTGAAAATAGTGGACACCATCCATACGGATGGGGCTACTAGAAACACATCCCGATTGCGATTCTTTCCTTTCACCTTATACGAAAAAGCCCAAGAATGGTAAGACAAACTCCCTTCCGAATCTATTTTCACATGGGAGCAACTCATATCCAAGTTCTATGAGAAGTTCTTTCCACCTGGAAAAACCTCAGCATTTAGGGATAGGATCCTTCGTTTCCGAAAGGGGAAGGATGAACCCTTCCATAAATCATGGACTAGATTAAAAGATTTAATAAGACAAGTTCCACATTATGGCATTGAACTTTGGCTCTTGGTCCAAATCTTTTACGAAAATATCTCCTCTAATGACCGGAACGGAATTAACCAATCTAGGAAAGGAAGATTGGCCAATCTTAGTGCCGAGGAAGGATGGGATAGGATTGAAGAATATGCTCAAGACCAGGATGACACTTGGGATGAACCTGAGTCGACTGTCAGCATTTCTGAGATCACCTTGGATCGGTTGAGCAAAATTCACAAAAGAGTGGATTACCTAGCTGGATCGCAATTACCTAAACTGTTGTCGAATCCTTACTTGATCTGCGATTACTGTGGAGGCCCGCATGAGGTAGAGGAATGCGGAGGAGCAGCCACAACTGAACATGCGTGCTTGTCAGGAGGGGACATTTATGCTGATCCCTCCCTTTTGCCTTTCTACCAAAATGACGATTACACCCTTTGGGGAAATCTGGTAAAGAGAAG
Source organism: Artemisia argyi (assembly GCA_030686995.1). Lineage (NCBI taxonomy): Eukaryota > Viridiplantae > Streptophyta > Magnoliopsida > Asterales > Asteraceae > Artemisia > Artemisia argyi. The sequence continues at coordinate 26,918,799 of CM060709.1, forward strand.
AGAAGGGGAGGAAGGCCCTGAATTCAAAATTAGGAGCAATTTCGAAAGTGACCTTGGTCACTTCACTCAAGAAAAAGACTTGCAAATGAAAGGGCTTAATGAGCTTTTCGACGAGCAGCAGGAGGGTATTGGAGAATTTTTCAACAAGCTTAACTCAGCCCTAGATCACCTCCAAACGCCATTAGAAAGAGAAAAGGACCCCATGCTCGCGATAACCACACGAGTTGGAACGACAACCAAGGACCCTCCTTACCCAAACTCGTCCCCCGTCACCCTCGATCCAGAAAAACCTGAGGAGGAGGAGCAGGATGTCAGCATTGGCACCCCAGACCAACCGCCCGTAACAATCCCTTCCCCATCGGCCTTGCCTAACCAACCTGTGAGAATCCCATTCCCGTCCCGATTAAGAAACCAGAAAACTGAGAATGATAACATGAGGTTCTTGTCATACCTAAAAGACTCAGTTGTCACCATACCTCTCCTTGATGCTTGCTATCACATGCCAAAGTATAGCACATACTTCAAAAAGCTGCTCGCTAACAGGAAGAAACTCGAAGGTCTTGTGACCCTGGGGGAAGAATGCTCAGTGGTAACCCATCGAGGGCTACCAAAGAAGGTAGACGATCTGGGCAGCTTCACCTTGCCTTGCTCCATAGGACCTCTATCAATCAAGAATGCTCTTGCCGATTTGGGAGCGAGTATCAATCTCATGCCTCACTCTATGTTCCGTAAACTAGGATATTCTGGATTGAAGTCTACCCGTATGAACATCCAACTAGCCGATAGATCAGTCAAGTACCCCGTAGGGATATGCGAGAACGTGCTAGTCAAAGTTGGGAAATTCAAATTCCCGGTCGACTTCGTAATCCTGGATATGGAGGAGGATGACTTGGTACCTATCATCTTAGGTAGACCATTTCTTGCTACCGCTCGTGCAGTCATCGATGTCTACGATGCCAAATTGACTTTACGAGTGGGAGACGATAGCACAACCTTCGACATTAAGGATTCTATGGACCTCTCCTTCGAAGCAGCCAACCGGCTCTACTTTATCGGGGAAGTAGATGAACTCACAGATGTCATTGACAGTTGCGTCGATGAACAAATCGATGAAGGCTGGCTACGGGACGAGAGTTTTCTGCCTTTGCTAGAGGTGGAAAAGACGGAGGATGTTAATGCAGTCTCCTTCTACCCCAGACAAGAGGCAACGGAGCATCTCGAGCTCCGAAAGCCCGAAAACAAGCTCAAACCTTCTATTATCGAACCTCCTAACGTTGATCTTAAAGAGCTTCCTAACCATTTGGAGTATGCCTTCCTTCAGGGGGAGGACCAACTCCCGGTAATCATAAACTCTTCCTTGGAACAAGAACAAAAAGTTAAACTCTTAGAGGTCCTAAAAAAATACAAGGGGGTACTCGCATGGAGTGTGGCCGACATTAAGGGGATTGACTCAACTTTTTGCACACATAAGATTCTTATGGAGGAAGATTATAAACCTACTGTGCAACCCCAGAGGCGAGTGAACCCTAACATTAAGGAAGTAGTAAAGAAAGAAGTTATCAAACTTTTGGATGCAGGACTGATTTACCCGATCTCGGATAGCCCATGGGTCAGTCCTGTGCAGGTGGTACCTAAAAAGGGTGGAATGACTGTAGTAAAGAATGACAAGGGTGAGATGGTGCCCCAGAGAACTGTCACTGGATGGCGGGTATGCATCGACTATCGTAAGCTCAATGATGCCACGAGGAAAGATCACTTTCCCTTACCATTCATTGATCAGATGTTAGAGAGATTATCTGGACACGAGTACTATTGCTTTTTGGATGGATTCTCTGGATATTTTCAAATCCCCATAGCACCCGAGGACCAAGAAAAGACCACGTTTACTTGCCCCTATGGAACATTTGTCTACAAAAGGATGCCTTTTGGGCTATGTAATGCCCCCCCCCCCCCCACTTTCCAACGTTGCATGACCGCAATCTTTCACGAACTCATGAAAGACAGCATGGAAGTGTTCATGGATGACTTCTCAGTCTTCGGAAACTCCTTCGACTGCTGTCTTGCTGATTTAGAAAAGATGCTTAAACGTTGCGAGGAAACCAACTTGGTGTTAAACTGGGAAAAGTGTCATTTCATGGTAAAGGAAGGGATTGTGTTGGGGCATAAGATCTCAGGGAACGGGATAGAGGTGGACCAAGCTAAAGTTGAAGCTATATCTAAGTTACCATACCCCACGACTGTTAAGGCAATACGCAGCTTTTTGGGGCACGCCGGATTCTATCGGAGATTCATCAAGGACTTCTCCAAAATTGCCCGGCCAATGACTCAATTGCTTGTGAAGGATGCTCCGTTCGATTTTTCCCAAGAATGTAAAGATGCTTTCGATCTCTTAAAAAGGGAACTCACTCAAGCTCCAATCATGATCACACCCAACTGGGAGTTACCATTTGAAATCATGTGCGACGCTAGCGACTTCGCTGTCGGGGCTGTATTAGGTCAACGGCGTGACAAGCTTTTCCAACCTATTTACTACGCTAGCAAAACCATGAATCCCGCTCAAGAGAACTACTCCACCACCGAAAAAGAATTATTAGCCGTAGTGTTTGCATTCGACAAATTCCGACAATATCTTGTCCTTTCAAAGACAGTCGTCTTCACTGATCACTCAGCTCTTCGATATCTGTTTGCGAAGCAGGATGCCAAGCCACGACTAATTCGGTGGATCTTATTGCTACAAGAATTCGATGTTGAGATTCGCGATAAGAGGGGGGCAGAGAATCTAGCCGCAGATCATCTATCTCGTCTTGAAAACCCCTTGGATAAGCACGATAGAAGTGAGATTAGGGATTCGTTTCCTGACGAACAACTGATGTCAATGATTGATTCAGAGCCACGGTACGCCGACTTTGCCAATTACTTCGCAAGTAGATGTAGACTTGTTCCTGAACACCTGACTAAGTACGAGAGGAAGAGGTTCTTTTCCCAGCTAAAATACTACTTCTGGGATGAACCCTTTTTATTCCGAAGGTGTCCTGACCACATTATAAGGCGTTGTGTTTCGGAAAATGAGGCAGTAAAGATTATGAGGGAATGTCACTCCGGTCCCTCTGGAGGGCATCATGGGATAAACGTTACCGCCCGAAAGATTCTCGATGCAGGATTCTATTGGCCCACAATTTTCCGTGATGTAAAAGAAATGGTGCAGGCGTGCGATGCATGTCAACGAGCCAGAAATATATCACATAGGGATGAGGCACCTCAGAACTTTATACAAGTTTGTGAGGTATTCGATGTTTGGGGGATTGACTTCATGGGACCCTTTCCATCCTCAGGGGGAAACGAGTACATCTTAGTCGCCATTGACTATGTTTCCAAATGGGTTGAGGCACAAGCCCTTAGGACCAATGATGCAAGAGTAGTCATTCATTTCCTGAAAAAGCTTTTCGCAAGATTCGGGATTCCGAAAGCTCTCATCAGTGATAGGGGGACACACTTTTGCAATGCACAAATGGAAAAGGTCATGAAGAGGTATGGAGTACCCCATCGATTCTCCACCGCCTATCATCCACAGACCAATGGCCAAGTCGAAAACACCAATAGAGCTATTAAAAGAATACTTGAAAAAACGGTTAGTCAAAACAGAAAGGACTGGTCATTCAAACTCGACGAAGCCTTATGGGCATTCCGAACTGCTTACAAAACACCTATTGGAACGACCCCATTCCGCATGGTGTATGGTAAGGCATGTCACTTACCGGTAGAATTAGAACACAAGGCTTATTGGGCACTTAAGGCATGCAACTTAGATTACACAACTGCTGGGAATAATAGGTTTTTGCAATTACACGAGCTTGATGAGCTTAGACTAGAAGCCTACGAATCCTCCATCACATATAAAGAAAGAGCTAAAAGATGGCATGATCAAAGAATTAAGAAACCCAAAGAATTTTCAGAAAGAGACAAGGTCCTATTATACAATTCTCGGTTGAGATTATTTCCGGGAAAACTTAAGTCTAGATGGTATGGGCCGTTCACGGTAAAGAATTCTTCTAAATTTGGAGCGGTAGTGTTAATTGATGATGAAGGTAGGGAATTCACGGTTAACATACAACACGTAAAAAACTACCAAGAAAATAACAATGAAATGATTAGTGAGGAGGATGTGACGTTTGATGACGAAGTCACATAGTAACCCATAACCTTGAGTCTAGCTACAAGACTCGTAAATAAAGAAAAGCGCTTCTTGGGAGGCAACCCATGTTTTGTGTGATTTTATTTGTTTGATTGTTATTTGCTTCCGTATGCATGTTTTATTTTTATTGTTGGTTGATCATGTTTCTCAATTAAAATGTGGGAATACTTTACTATGTTGTTTGGCCTAGTCTTAACTCCAACCTAAAAGTATTTTTGCAAAAGATAAGTGTAAGGGGAGACCCCAAATATGTTTTTAGGAAACAAACCGATCATGATTCTCCACAATATTAAATGAACATGTATATTCGTATTTGTTAGAGTCAAATGCTTGTATTGAGTCATAATGAAGTTTTGCAGGATTTTCCAGGAAGTAAGACCAAGTTTTTCCAGAAATTTTCCGGAAACTTAACATAAGAATTTCTGCAGGTCCATTCTGACGGCGTCATGAGTTTACTCTTGACGGCGTCAGGAGTTAAAATCTGGAAATTTTACCGGTTTTGTTTTTCTAACGGAGTCTTATGGTTTTTGTGAATTATTAAGTTTTATAATCTCCAGGAAATCTGCAAACTTCATTCCACAAGCATTATATCTTATTTTGTTTTCTAGGATTTAGTAACTTATATAGGATGCCGCCGATTTTACGCGAGATTGTCTTGTCTATTTTTGTCAGGATTTACAGGTTATGTTCGACAAGGATATGATTTATATTCTGGAAGGGAAGCTTTGATGGTTCATTTTCTTGGAGAAAGATTTAACCTGGCAACCTATTATCCATACCGAGCGAATCAGGGGAGTATTTGATTTCATTCTCTTTACTTTTTCACTTTTACATTCTTTACTTGAACATTGGGGACAATGTTCATCTTAAGTGTAAGGGGAGGGTAAAAAGATGATACCTTACATATGCACTTTCGCTTGAGTTTGTTTTGTTTAATGGTAGATGTGTAATAAAACTATGAGAAATACTTGTTAGTGTAATTTTAGCGCCAAATTTAAAATTTTTTACAATATTTAGGAGTGAAACTTTAGCCATAGCAAGCGTCTCATGGATAGGAGATTGTATGACTAGCACATAACCGTATATTCAGAAAAATTTTCCACCCAAATATGTGAGGTTCGCTTTTAGATTTGATAGGAAAAGCATTCATTATTAGTGCTTATGAGTGTACCGGTAGCATTTAGATTCTAGAACTTGCGTTAGTGATGCATCCCGAGACCGCTAGTGAGACTACATTCGTGTGGTAGGATTTACTACATGATAAGAGGCATTAGGATCACCCTTGTGTTAAACCCGTATCATAATTACTTGACCATTTAAGTCATACTACTTGACTAGTTAAGTCAACTAATTTTTCCCACACCCTTAGCGTTGTACTCATTTTTAGTACACGATACCCCTAGTACACCCCTCCGAGCCTATCTTTTCGTTTCTAACTTTAAGCATTTTACTTAAAGCAAGAATTTGTTACACCCCACTTAAATGTACAACCAAATCGCCTTAGCCTTCCGTGTATGCGCTCATTTTTAGTGCATTATTGTTATTTGTTAAACCCTAAGTTAACTATCTAATTGATTACATGGTTGCTAAGTCGAGTCATATCCTTGTACAAATTGTTTTGGGACGATTAGGACTCATGGGTAAGTACTTATTTTGTGGAGTAATGGGGAAGAACATAATATTATTACCCCCATATGTGCGTTAATCTTAAAAGTGCTCCAAGTGTTTTGATTTTCTTAATTCGAGTCATTAGAATAGTTGAATGTAAAGTATGTAAAGATTCAAGTGTAAGGGGAATTCTCATCCCCTATGATGTATTATTTTGGATGGTAGGGTAAGAGTGTATGCAAAAAAAAAAAAAAAAAAAAAAAAAAAAAAAAAAATCGAAAAATTCAAGAAAAAGAAAAAAAAATCAAGAAAAAGAAAAAAAATAGAAAAAAAAAATACGGACTACCATCCCTTTTCATTCTATGTTCATTTTATGTTTTTAGTTATTTTTCATTTATTAGCTTAAGTCGAGTCTAGTCTTGGCTTAGCAACGCCATCTTGTACATGTAATTAACCACGATTGTTAACTCGCCACCAGTAAAACTTCCTTTATCCAACAAAACCGTGTAATTCATATCCCTATACCTAACGTTACAACCCTTTAAAAGACCTCTTTGATAGTTTATCCTAGGTGCTTACGCCATGTGGTGGAGGTTTGATCCTTTCCCAAGCCTATGGTAATCTATTTTGCTATGACAGGTAGTGAGAAATATCTTCCATTTCCATAATGTTACATTACTTTATTACACCCGAGAGATGTGAGTATCTAAACACTATTTGTGAGGTGCTTGTATATGACCTCCGTGCTTGTCTATTGGTCTTTAGTGGAACGATTATTTGTTGTAATTACTTTTATATTAGTGTTAAATGACCCCTAACTTGTCTTTTGAGTAGAATAAAAGCGCATTTGCTTGAGGACAAGCAAATCTCAAGTGTAAGGGTATATGATGAGGCGAAAAATGGTCCGTTTTTAGGGGGTCATTTAAGCCCGAATCTGAATTTATTTGATCAAATATTGCCCTAAATCGTTCCTTTTGTGATTTTAGGTACTTGGAGAGTGAATTCTGGAAAAGAAGCCATTTTGGACGTTTTTGGAGCATAAAAGTGAAGAAAACGGCAAAGTCTCAATTTTCCATGCTGGGAACAGTACATGAAGGCGTCAAGAGTAAACTCATGACGGCGTCAAAATCCCAAGAATAAAAATCCGTAGTTGATGACGGCGTCACATAGGGCGTCAGAAGTAGATCAAGGCCGTCCGAGGAAGTATTTGGCGGCGAGATGACGGCGTCACACCTTTGTTCTTGACACCGTCATCCCCATTTTCCTATATATAGTTTTCTAGTTTTTCACATTAAAGAAGAGAAGTTTTGGAGAAACCCTAAAGACGATTTTGGTGCAACTTTTACAGGTTTTTCAAGGGTTCCAAACCCTTGATACCTTGCATTGTAATTGAGATAAGTGTTCTTCTAATTCAATCAATATGTCTATGTGTTGGTTGTCTATATCTTGTTCTTGTCTCAATTCCATTATGCTAGGCTAGATCTCTTTTGTGTTTGCTTAGATCTAATGAAACCTAGATATTGATTATGTGTTGATTACTTGTTTATTCTTGTCTTGGATGAATGATTTATATGTTAGGCTTAAGAAAACTGGCAGATCTCCAAATGGTAACATGCTTGAACGTCTTAAGAAACATGAACCGAGGCGTACTAGGTCTTTATTGGTTGTATTTAATGCATGAGCCACTGTTTACAATCCCTATAGTTGTGCTGGGCATGGTGTAGGAGGAGATAAGAGCTCATAGAATTGGGGAGTTATGTATGCCACCCCATGAATGGTATTAAGGAATACAATCCGTCATCCATACAATTATAACAAGTAATTAACGTGTAAAAGATATCTAGGGAGTAGTGAAATCTAAGTAAACACATTTTCTCCAATCATTGCTCACAACCTTAGTATAATTAGTTTATTTTCATTTTTAGTATTTTATTTTGATTGCATCTTAGTTTTGGGTTAGTTGAATAGCAACTAATTCCGCCCACTCATCCAAAACCCGAGATTTTACTTGCTTTCATAAAAATATAAAAACACAAAAATAATCATCCCTCACCTTTAGAACTAGTATTTAGGCTTTCTAATCCTAGCGACACTATTCCTAAGCTGAACGATCAATCCCCCGGTACTTGTCACTATACTATACTACAACGATTAGGTACACTGCCTTGTGGGGGTTGTAAGCTTCTCGAGATCCCTCGAGAGGTAAAGCCTGTTGCGATTCCCAGGCATCAATTAAATACAACCAAAAATCGTAGTACACCTCCGATCATGTTTCTTTAGACTTTCAAGCAAGTTGCGAATGGAAGTCTGCCAGTTTTCTTAAGCCTAACATCGAATACAATCATCCGTAACAACTATAAACAAACAATCAACCCATAATTAACATCTAGGTTTCACTACATCTAAGCAAACAGAAAAGAAATCTAGCCTAGCATGTTAAATAGAAGACAAGCGTAAGATATAATCAAATAACACATAGACATATTGATTGATTTGAAAGGATACTTATCTCTTATTGAACATGAAAGATTCAAAGGGTTGAAACCCTTGAAAAAGCTGTAAAGTTCGGCCTAGGGTTTTTCCCTCAAAGTTGCACACTAATGAATGAAATTTGGAAAACTATATATAGATTACAACTGGTGACGGTGTCATGTATTAAGTTTTGACGCCGTCAACTCGCCGCCTTAATAGAAATCGTATTGCCTAGATCTGATTTTGACGCCGTCATGTATAGAATTCTTCTGGGCCGTCACTTGTGTTTTGACCCTGACAGCCTTGGTGACGCCGTCAGGTCCTATAGTTAAAAATCCTCTGGACCGTCACGTGTATTTTCCACATCCACCCCTTTTATAACTCTTGACGCCGTCATTAAGGAAGTTGTGACGCCGTCAGGTACTGTTCCCAGCAAGGAAAATTAAGACTTTGCCGTTAAACGTCCAAAATGCTCCCTTTTCCAGATTTCTCTTCAAAAGTACCTAAAATGACAAAAGGAACGATTTAGGGCAATAATTAATCAAATAATCTCGAATTCGGGCTTAAATGACCCCTTAAAAGTGGTTCACTTTTCGCCTCATCATAAACCAACATACGTAACCCTTCTAAGTTCCCGCTACTATCATTTATATTGCTCCCTTATATGTGACGCACATACATATTAATTATGTAGATTCTACGACATTAGAGAGCTAATCGTGCATGAATAACAAGTTGAACATATACTTGATAATTGTTTCTGTATTTTGGCAAAGAGAAAAGATGAATCAGTAATGGATGAAACACCAGAACAAGTTTATGTTCATACTTGAAAGTGGTGGCTTTTCATCCATCACTGATACTTCTTCCATCTTTGATACTTGGCTGTTTTAGCCTAAATATTCGCACACACATCCGCCACTTTTTTTCCTTATTCTCTCAATCCAAATGCAACATAATTCTTATATAAAAATACATCATACATATATATAAAGCAAACAGAGTGATACAAACAATTTACAAATGTTGAGTAAAGAATAGAGTCTAAGTAACATCACTCATCTTGAATGCAATAATGAAGGAGTGTGGCCTGTCATGAACAATACACACTATATCATTATCGCATTGAAGACGTCTCAATGATCAGGCCAGATCTATCTAACAATGTAGATGGGTTCCATCGCTTTAATTGGACCCCGTTTTCTAACGATGTTTAATCTTGATTATTGAAAGAACCATTAAACATCGTTAGAAAATGGGGTCCAGTTAAAGCGATAGAACCCATCTACATCGTTAGATAGATCTGGCCTGATAATTGAGCTTTAAGTTCTTAGCAACCAAATTCTTACTATCATTTATATTGCTCACTTAAATGTGACGAACATACATATTAGTTATGTAGGTCCTACGACATTAGAGAGCTAATCATAAATCAATGAAATCATATTAAATTTATATCAACAATGCAATGAAAATATTTTCATTGTAACTAAATACATGAAAAAACTCTTTAAGTTCTTGATATGTTTATTGTACTTCAACCTAATCCTAAGATAAAATAAGCTAATCCAAGCAAACCTTAATATCTCTTTTGCTCTAATTATTCGCAAAAACAACACAGCATGTTCTTCCTTATTCTATCAATACAAATGCAACGCAATTCTTATAATAGATAATCAACCTAAGCCTAAGAATAAATAGCTCTAAGGGGGTATTTGGATTATATTCATTTGTGATGTTATCAGCTTTTTGAGATTTGGGATCAAAACCTAGATCCGAGTGAGTTGTAACTATGAGTGTGAGAGAGAAATAGAGGATTATGGAAATGTGTGAAGTGTGTTTGATAAGTTTGTATAATATATATATATATATATATATATATATATATATATATATATATATATATATATATATATATATATATATATATATATATATATATATATATATATATATATATTACCGTAGAAGCTTAAATGAAGTGTGTTTGATACTCTTGGTGGGGGTGTTCACGGGGTGGTTCGGTTCGGTTCGGTTAGTTGGAAGATTTTAACTATCCATCGCGGGGCGGGTAATTTATTTATATTATATACGGTTCGGTTCGGTTAACCATGGATATCTAAATGTAAAAACCGAAACCGAATACTTGGTTTGTCAATTTCTCGGGTTTTTTGAACACCCCTAATGCTTGGTAGGGGGTTATAGGGGGTGAAGAATGGGAAAGGTAGTGAAAAAATATGCTTGGCAAAGCATAATGCAATAACCCATTACCCAATAGTGGGTAATAGATCATTACCCAATAAATTGGGGGGATTGATCTTCTTTACATTTCTCTTTCTCGACCATTAGCTTACACTTTCCCATTCCCTTTCCCAAGTTTGAACCAAGCGCACCCGGCCTTTAGTGTATTTTGTATTTAAAAAGCCGCCCATGTGAATTAGCCATTATCATCGGTCATGCATGGTTTCCATTACACTATAAGCGACTACAACCCAATGCACATGACCCATGACCCATGTTAATTACCCATTATATTGTCGATCACCAGGAATGTATTGGTTGATAACATGACACTATAAGCCACTACAACCCAATACACATGACCCATTACCCATGTTAATTACCAATTATCAACAGTCATGGATGTGTCGTAACATGACACTCTAAGTAACTATCCACCCAATGCATATGACCTATATGATCGATGTCGATCAAATACCCATTAGTTAATGAATGTGACCAGTGATAACCTAATGCACATGACCCATGACCCATGTGAATTAGCCATTGTCACCGGTCATGCATGGTTTCCATTACACTAAAAGCCACTATAACCCAATGCACATGACCCATTACCCATGTTAATTACCAATTGTCAACAGTCATGGATGTGTCGTAACATGACACTCTAAGCAACTATCCACCCAATGCATATGACCCATATGATCGATGTCGAATACCCATTAATTAATGAATGTGACCAGTGATAACCTAATGCACATGACCCATGACCCATGTGAATTAGCCATTATCACCGGTCATGTATGGTTTCCATTACACTAAAAGCCACTATAACCCAATGCACATGACCCATGCATGTTAATTACCAATTGTCAACAGTCATGGATGTGTCGTAACATGACACTCTAAGCAACTATCCACCCAATGCATATGACCCATATGATCGATGTCAAATACCCATTAAATAATGAATGTGATCAGTGATAACCTAATGCACATGACCCATGACCCATGTGAATTAGCCATTATCACTGGTCATGCATGGGTTGCACCGGCTTGGTAAGTGTATACCATTTGTCACAAACACTAAGAAGCAAGTATCCAGGGACCTCCCGATCATATGTAATCCGGGATCGAGAAAGTTTGAACTCGGATTGAGCTTGACTCGAAAAGCTCGATTTATCTGTAAAGATGTGTTTTATTACAAAAATTAAATTTGAAATATAACCTAAGAATTGAATTTGGTTCGACTTCAGCTCGAAAAGCTTGATACATTCATAAATAAGTATTTACACTTAGTACACTTACATATTAAAAAAAAAAAAAAAAAAAAGCACATATTTTATATCACTTACAAGATCGAGAACTCAACAATAACTCGAGTCGAACTTATATAAGGTTGAGCTCAAATCATTAAACATTTCGAGCTCATTTGATAGGCTTTCAATCTCAAAAAATTTAATATAGCGCTCATCCCGCCCCTTAATTTTCCCCAAAATTTCAATCTCACGCTCCGCTCATATGGCGCCCCTTTTTCACCCAAAATAAAAACATTAACACTACTAGCTTAGTCAGATCTATCTTGTATCTACTCCTTCTCTCTAGAACCGACTCACACCACCGCCAAACTTCACCGCCTTATCTCACCGTGGTTCCACCAACCATCGCTCCTCCACGCCATCATCGTCATCAAGACAAGAGAACTGTATGGGAGACTTTGTTTGCTTCGGTTGTTTGGTTCGAGATAACCACCACATCCACCACCATCACAGTCGAGCCACCATCACCCTCATCTCACCTATCCTACTATGTTCATGGGTATGCTCAAACACATATTTAATTTATATTTTCTTAAATGTGTAATCGAATATAAAACTATTTATATTGATTTTCATGGATTAAAACTAGCCTAAAACATGTTTTTGATTATAAATTCATGTGGTGGTAATCGTTGCAGTAGACTTATTAAGACGAAATAGTTTTCCTATTTATTGGAATAGAGACAATCGACGTGTTCTAAGAGGCCATTGTTTTGCTCGTAAAGGGAGTCTTGATTGGTTTCCACTCCGGGAGGATGTTGCTGAACAGTTGGAGTTTGCTTATCGCATTCGCGTAAGTGATCTATCAAAAGATTAACATACCATCTGTTATATAGGAAATTAACTCAAATTTGGTTGCTTTTTTGTCAAACTGTTTCATTTGTACCAGATGTGAGTGATTTACTTGCTTGGTAATGTGTTTGACATTTATTCGTTCTAGGTAATTTGGCACGGCAGAACACTTCAACCATCTGGATTATTTGTTGACCGAGTTGATATGCAAGGGTCTACCCCGGTATGTTGGTTGCTAAACTTATATTTGGGACATCTAATTTTGTCGTCTTTTATGTTAGCATTAAGCACGTTACTTGTTTCTTACAGGGGCTACATCCTGTTTTCACGAGTGAGGATGATACATGGTATGCCTGGCTAAAAATTCCCTCATCTGGATTTTCTGGCACACTTCATTTTCGGGGGACTGGAATTAAATTGAGGCGTGGGTATGCTCCATCTCAGTCACCAAAAGCCAACCCATGTAGTATATTTTTACGGTTTCATGGTTGGCAGATCTTATATTATATTATGCAGCACTATTAGTGCTTTGGTTTCTTACAGTTCATAGCATCTGTTTATAGGATGACTTGCTTTTCAGCAGATAGACTAAGAAATGGACGATTATTATTCACAGGTAAAACTAATGGTGTAGTGTATTGCAGATCAAAGGAAAGGAAAACAAAGACGGAGAATCTCCAGATGCTGAGATTAGTTCATTGGCAGATAAACTTGTAAATTTTACTTCAAATTCTATTATCATGCTTATATACCTGCAGCATTGACTGTGTACTAGCCGTACTAACTTTTAATACCAACATTTCCAATATTTTTTTTGCAGAAAGAAGCTGATGAAAAGATCAAGTAAGGAACCTTGAATGTTGATGATGGCAATGATGCAATTGTATATATATTTGGTTCATTTATATACATTCGAGTTTTATTCAATTTGAAATACAATTGTGCATATATTTGCTTCATTTGTATACATTCTGTTTTATATATATACTAGCAGTTGTAACTCTACTCCAGCAGTACGAACGTAGTACTAGCAGTACTAACGTAGTACTAGCAGTACTAACATTATTGGTCACTCTTTGTTTACTTCGATGTGTGACTAAATATTACAAAATGCCACACAAACTAAAAATTCATGTGACCATTGGATGAACATTAGTCACACAAAACACACATGTCTGCACTTTTAACATCATATGGTCACACTTATTAACACTTTTGGCCACTGTTTGCTTAATTGTATGTGACTAAATACCCAAAACAAAGATGCTTTGTGTGACTAAATATTACAAAAGGCCACACAAACATAAAATTAATGTGGCCATTGGATGATCAATAGTCACACAAAATGCACATTTCTTCCTTTTAAACAGCATATGGTCACACTTATTAATACTTTTGGCCACTTGATACTTAATTGTATGTGACTAAATACCCAAAACAAAGATGTTTTGTGTGACTAAATATTACAAAAGGCTACACAAACATAAAATTAATGTGGCCATTGGATGATCAATAGTCACACAAAATACACATTTCTTCACTTTAAAGAGCATATGGTCACACTTATTAACATTTTTGGCAACTTGATGCTTAATTGTATGTGACTAAATACCCAAAACAAAGATGTTTTGTGTAACTACATATTACAAAAGGCCACACAAACTAAAAATTCATGTGACCGTGGGATGAATAATAGTCACACAAAATACATATTTGTTCACTTTAAATAGCATATGGTCACACTTATTAACACTTTTGGTCACTTTGTTTTAAATTGTATGTGACTAACTCAAAAAAAGCAACACCCATTGTGTGATTAAATCATCACAAACGTCACATTTATTGTATATTCATGTGGCCACAGGACGGGAAATAGTCACAGAAAATACACATTTACTAGAAAGAATCATCTCAAATGTCACATATATTATATATTTATGTGGCCAAACATTGAAAAATATTTACTCTCAAAAAATATTCGCGTGACTATAAAGTGTTTACGGTCACTGTTAATGACTAATCCAACAAAACTTGTGCCTAATTTGTCACACATATTCGGGGTTTTTGGTCACTCTTTTTTTATGGAAAAGGCCACGAACTAAACAATGTGACCATATGCCACCAACGGTGGCGGGACTTATGGTGACACACAACGAAAAAAACGTGTGTGACTATAGGCATATCGTCACACATTTTTGGCGTGACCAATACAACTTTTTGTACCAGTGAAGATATATGCAGATGAAAATGTGCATGGCGGGTAGTTTTTTTTATATATCAAGAATGCCAACAATTAGTAAATACATGTTGATTTTGAAAACCTTTAGATCAAGGGAGAGGAATATATGTATGTATATTTTTTACCTGTGATGAGCTAATTTAAAGCAGCAGATACACTTGCAAGTTGATCCCTGCATGCAACCAACTGTTAAGTTTAAGAAAAAGAACAAAAAAAGAGACGGAAAATGGGCTACCAAATTGGGTATATAAAGGACGAAAATACAAAAAAGAAGCATCATATGTGTACCTCTATGTGACACAAAGATGACAAAGATTCTTCTCTTTTTAGTTTCTTCCTAATTGATCAAACTTTGGATGCAGGTATGGATGAGATTTGGCTGGAACTTTCTAGTGAATGGTATAGAATGGCCATGTATTATAGAAAGGAAAAAAAAAAGCTGCAGGAAAGGAGTATTACAGAAGTGTAACGGACTCCAACAGTGGCCAAAACGGGAATTTTTGTAATGAATAGTGGTTCAAATAGTGCCAAAATGGAACGGAACTACAGTGTCATTTGTACTTGCACCAATAATAATTCGAAACATATGTACCTGTTAAGTACATTGTACAGTAACCATATGTACATATTCTATCTCAGCCACATTTTGGCCCTTAACCATTCCGTAATTACAATGGTAATCTTGTACTTTAAACGGCCCAACAAAGTGGGTTTTAGTATATAGAATAATATAGGGAAGAAATGTGAAAAAGATCACTAGAGACATAACATGCATGATTCACACTAAAGTGAAAAATACCTTTTAAGATTTTGAAAATGTTGTTGCATGATTTAAATTCGGCCTTCGCCCAGCTATCTCGCCCAACACTCACATAGAATGCATCCTTCGCCCAAGAACTCGCCCCATCTCGCCCAATAGTCGCTCGGGATTTAAACTCGCCAAGCATCTCGCCTCTCATTCTTAATTCGCCCAAGTCTCGCCCGAAAACAATACATCAAACACAATACAAATTTCGCATATAAATGTCATCTGAAATTAGTTTGGAGACACGTGTATGATGAAAAAGTCATCTACTAATCAATCTAAAAAAAACATTTAAAGTTAGTTTTGGAAAAAAGTCAATGCTAAAAAATTCGTAAACTACTGGTAAAAACGGTTCATTTAAAAAAATTTCTCTAAAATTAAAATGTTTATTTTGTCTTATCTTATCACAAATTTTGTGTAACCCATACATTATATAAAGTCGAAATATTGTATTAAAAATGTGTTTTCTAATAAACAATTCAACAAACTATCAAAATACGTTTTGATTATCAATACCCGAATCCAACGTTCACGTTGATTTGTTGACAATGTATTCGTTTATTAAATCTTTTATATAATAAAACAAAACCCTTATTGGGAATTTTTCATTTCAAAAAAATGCATTCATACCTTATTTAGTAATAATTGTATTTAAAAAAAATATATATTTTCTTATTAGGTAACATTTTATATTTATCCATAACACAAGTAGAAGATAAATACAAAAAATATAGAGAAGATGCAATTAACACAAGTAGAAGATACATACAAAAAATATATATAAGATGCAATTAATAATAGGATTAAAATTTTTAAATAATTATCTTTAATAATAAAAAAATTAATTAAACATCATAAATCAAACAAAACAAAGATTAAATTATTTATTTTTTAATAAATAAAAATATATGATTCAAAAAATTAAAAAAAAACTCGCGCACGCGCGGGTATTATAAGTAGTATATTATAGGTGTTTTCAAATGTTGTGTTGAATTTTGTTTTCTATTAGTAGTATTTTAAAACCCGCGGGTTTATCTACAGGCACGAGTATATATCTGTAGTACAAAAGACTATTTATTCATGTTGACAAATACCTACGGGTTCTCAGGTAAAAAGAAACTGCCAGCAAGCACAAGTAGTTAATTTACTAGTAATAGGTATCCGCTAGTAGTCTAGTACCGTATTTATTCGTAGGTACAAGTATTTGTGGTAACGAATGAAAGCGACTATTTTTGTTTGAACGACAAATATCATTAACTATCAACTAGTTATAATGCCCGCGCACGTGCGGATTTTTTTTTTTTTTTTTTTTTAAATCATATATTTTTATTTATTAAAAAACAAATAATTTAATTTTTGTTTTGTTTGATTTATGATTTTTAATTATAGTTTTTTGTTAGAACAAAGATCATTTGAGGACTAAACATTCTTTACATACCAAGGGATCAATCCCCACCTTTCATTCATTTTGATCTAATGGCTTAGATTAGAGTTAATATTTACACTACAAGGGTATTTTAGTACTATTTAAATACTTTTTTTTACTCTTATCTCTCATTTAATGCGTATTTTTTCACACACACAAAGTGTGTGTTTGTTTCTTCTCTCTCATCTAACTACCTCTTGTAACGAGCTCCCCTAACCATCTCCTTCATTGCGATCATCATAGAAACCCTAATTTTTTCTTCTAAATTCATTAATTGATCTCATTCTTCATCCCGTACATCACCTAACCCTAATTTTTTATCGTTTATTTTTATTTAAGCTTAATTCAAAGCTGAATTATAAGCTATCTGTTTCTATAAGCTGAATTATGAGCTAACTTACTATTTTTTTTCATATTATATGCAGGTTTTATGGATTCGCTTCAAAGTTCTGTTTCTACTACTTCTGAAGAGATCGCTGTTAATGATTCTTCTACTGCTTTTGAAGAGATTGTTGTTAGTGATGATGTTTCAGCTAAGTATGCTGAGGAGATTGTTGCTTATGAACACGGTGATGAATCCGTAGCAATTAAGAGTGAGTTTTTTGATTATTTTAATTTTTTCTATAATCCGTTTGTTAGTGTTAATAAGCTATGTTATTTTAGATGGTATAAGCTCTGAATATGTTATTAAGATGTTATAAGTTCTGAATAAGTAGTTTTAAGCTTTGAATGAGTAGGTGATTATATTTGTAGTTTGGATATCATATATGATATATGACATGTGATATATCAATGTTTTTGTATCAAATGATATATCATATGTGATATATTAATCTCAGCTTTGAATAAGTAGTTTTAAGCTTGTCATATCATATATGATATAGCACATGTGATATATCAATGTTTTTGTCTTGCATGTGTTATATCATATATGATATAATTATAACATGTGTCTGTGATTTCATTTTTAGTAAACCTCTGTTTTTAATTTTTTGTTTTATTATTTTTTTTTCCAGATTTGAATGCTTTGAAAACTCCTGAATCATTTGCTACTCACTCTAATTTTGATACTCCTGGTGGAAGTGTTTATTATATTCCGAAAGTTCCTGTGGATGTGTTACTTGTTAAGGGCAAAGTTTATAAGTCGATTGATGAGTGCATTGCTGCTTATATGAAATATGCTGCTAAAGCAGGGTTTGTGATTAGGAAGTCATGCCAGAAAAGGTTGAGGAATGGTACTGTGAAGCAAAAGTATTTAGTGTGTAATAGGGAAGGTTGTCCAAAGGGAATTCATGTGGACACGTTAGACTTAGAGAATAGTGACAAGCAGGTTAGAAGTTCGAACCTGCATATCACAGGGTGCAAAGCACGTGTCATTTTTGATTTAATTCCTGGTACTTCTAAGTACAGGTTGAATGTCTTTGATAGTATTCATAATCACGAGCTTGAACGTGAAGAGTATAAGCATTTGTCAAAGACTGAGAGGCAGTTGACGTATGCTGAGCAATTGTTCATTGTTAAAGCTGCTAGCGTAAATATAGGCGCAACGAAAGCTCATCACATCTTAACTGGTTTGAAGGGTTCTTATTTGCTTGTTCATGGAACAACTGTTGATTTTAAGAACTTTTTTAGGGGTGTGAACTGCTATATAGGTGATAGTGATGTGCAGATGCTTATATCTAAGATGGAGAATAGGAAGAAGCACGTGCCGGATTTTTCATTTGATTATTTGGTTGAAAATGCTGAGCTTGCGGCTATTTTTTGGGCTGATGAAGTTTCTAAGTTCAACTATAGAGAGTTTTGTGATGTTGTTTCGTTTGATGCTACTTACAGAACAAACAAGTAAGTATATGTATGTTTAGTATGATATTTTTGATTATATGATTTTCTATTTAATCTGTTATTTTAAGTATTTTTGTTTTTTGTGTTTCAGGTACAAAATGGTGTTTGTTCCCTTTATAGCCATAGATAATCATCGGAGGTGTGTAACAGTCGCAGCAGGCTTGTTGAAGAACGAAACTACAGCTTCGTATATTTGGTTGCTGAAAGCGTTCATAAAGGCATTTGGTAGGGCTCCAAATATTGTTGTTACTGATCAGGATGGGGCTATGAGAAATGCCATTGAAGCTGAGTTTGCGGGTTCTAAACACAGACTTTGCATGTGGCATATTACTCAAAAGCTCCCTGGAAAGGTATTTTTCTGCCTTTTTGTTTATCATATGTGATACTTGATTCTCTGTGTATTTCTTGTTGATTTATCATATATGATAATTTGAACTTTTTTTCAAATAATATGTTAAATCATATGTGATACTTGATTTTATTTGTATTTATTATTGGTTTATCACATATGATAACACATATCTATTTTCAAATCATTTGTTAAATCAGATGTTATTTGTTTTGTTTACAGATATGTTCTAAAATCTATGATGATACCGACTTTAAAAAGAAGTTTAATCAAATTGTATGGAATATGTATATCGGTCCGGAGGAGTTTGAGGATAGATGGTCAAAGTTACTGGAGGAGTTTAGTTTGCAGAATCATAAGTGGTTAACAAAGATGTTTAATATACGTTCGTGTTGGATTCCTGCTTATTTTATTGAATCCCCCTTGTGTGGTTTGATGAGGACGACGTCTAGATCTGAGAGTGAGAACTCCTTTTTCTCTCATTTTACGAATCAAGGCTCCACTCTTATGAATTTTATGAATTGTTTTGAGACGGCAATGGAAAAGCAGAGGCATATACAAGAGAGGCTTGATCATAAGACTATTGATTCTGTTCCGAAGTTTAGAACTTATCTTAAGATTGAACGTCATGCTTCGAAGGTTTTTACTCGTCCTCTGTTCGAGCTTGTTCAAGCAGAGATTTTTGCAGGCACATGGTATTGTCAAATAGAAACCAAAAGCTTGGTTGAAGGATCTGAGGTCTCTGTTATTAGAGAAACAAAATTTGTTGATGCACTAATGGAGAAGAAGAAAGCTAAGTTGAGAGAGAAAGCTAGGAAGAGAGTTAAGGATAAAGGTAAGGATAACGATAAAGCTGAAGAAGAAGAGCCAGTTAACCTATTTTATAGAGTTGATGGATTATATAAGGTATGTTAGCCACTTAATTTTTTTTTTTTTTTTTTTTTTTTATCATATATGATTTTTTACTACCTTATTTCTTTTGTTTTATCATATATGATTTTTTACTATCTTCTTTCTTTTTTGCCCATTAAGGTGTTGCGTAATCAAGAGGATGGATCAGTTGTATGTTCCTGTCAGCTTTTTCTTCGAGTTGGAATATTATGCAGGCATGTTTTTTGTGTGTTTAAGAACGCTAATATTGAAGTGATTCCAAGTCAATACATACCGAGGCGTTGGACAAAGAACCTTATACCTGCTGCTTTGAGGAACAAACGGAACAGATATGGTGAGAAGAATGAGATTGTTGAGAATTATGCTAATGAGGCAAGTTCCATTGTTGATCACTGTATCCATATGTTGAGTAAAGATGAGGCGAGGTTGTCTTCTTTTGTTGAAAAGTTGAGGTTGCTAAAGATTGATGTCGAGGCTGATTGCCCAAATCCTCCTTCTAAGAACAAGGCTGACAATTTGGAGGAACTTGTTGGAGTCCCGAAGCCAACTGAAAAAACCATTAACAATCCAGCTCTTGGTAATCCTAAAGGCCGTAAAAAGATGCGCATAAAAGGAGGTAAAGAGCAAGCTCTTGAAAAGAATTCGAAGAACAGGAATGCATGTTCGTTATGTGGAGAGACAGATGGTCACAACAGGAGGACGTGCCCAAAAAAGTTTGCAGAAGAGGCCGATTTGGATCAAGTTGAAGTTACAAGGGAAGGGGATTTGGATCAATCAGAAGTTACAAGAGGAGAGGTCTTGGATTAAACATGAATTTCAACATAAATCGTCTTCATATATTTTTTTTTTTTAATTTCTTTGATTATTATTTGTTTTGTCGGATTGTGTTGAAGAAATTTGAGTAACAGACCTAGACATGATTGTTTGATTATCACTGAGTTTTTATATGAAACAGATTGTTGCTGATTGTTTTCTAGAGTTTTTGGTTACTTTCATTTGAGTTATCACATATGATAATCCAGAAGTAATTTTTTTAGGTGTGTTATCATATATGATAATTCTCCGATATCATATATGATTTTACACTTGGTTTTTTCTATTTTGATTTATTATATATGATAACTTATAAAGAAGAGTATATTATGATTTTGTTCAAGTGTTTTTGTTTCTTTCATTTTAGTTATCACATATGATAAAATTCTGAAGCAAATTTTTTAAGTGTATTATCATATATGATATTTATGTATGATACCTTTTTTTTGCAGCGTGCTATAAAACAGAGTCGATTATTGATAAACAATAGCCATTAGAATTGATTTATCAATTTGTGCAATAAAAACTTAAACAAGACATTCAAAATCACATCCAGAAATGTTTCGCCATTTTCATTTCTTGACAAATGATGGCAACGTAGTACTTGGAAAGTTAAACCATTATCCTACCTGGAAATTTAAACTGTCTTGTGATATTCTAGCATACGACATACGAAATAAGACATTGTTTTAACATGTTTAAGCCATATTATATGGCATACAATACTACATAATAAAGTCTAGAGAAATTAGATCTTAATCTGCATTAGTTGCCCCAAAAAGATTCTGTACGCCCCCGTCCTTCTATTCTTTGTGTTGTTAGTCCTACTTCTGAATTTTCCACCACTAACTGCTAACCTTTTCCATCATTTTGCACTTGCAACATGCTCCGTTTTCTGCTCTTCCTTCTTTTTTGCAATCTCTTCTCTTATCAACTTCTTCAACTCTTCCTTGTTTGTGTGTTTCTTTGCAAACTCAAGTGCTTCTTCATTTATCATTTCTCGGTGATTGTTCATTTCATGCATTAACATCTTGGCTGCATACTTGATTCTCATTCTTATTATCTCCATCTCCTAAGCTTTTCCTTCTTTTGGAAATTCAAAGTTCCAGTTCTTCAAAGTTTCTCCACCATAGTGCTCCATATGCATCATTATGAAAATACCACAATCAATGACATTCTGTGTTGTTCCCCACTTTAGCTTCATCACTGTTGTCTTTTTTTCCCTATGTCAGATGCTTTTTTATGCTTGTGGGATTCCAGATATCTTGAAAACAGTTTTTTCTACACAAAATAGAAAATTCATTTTAACAAAGACAATTCATTATCTCATATGCCCAAGGCGTTTTCTGCGGCTTTGCCGCAGAAGACGCCTTCGGCTACAGCTAAGCCGAAGGCTTAGCTGAATAAGACCCTTCAATGTAAATTTATAATATCTAATCACTTACCAGAACATCACATTGTTTTTATTTTTTATATCATATATGATACTTGAATTTCTTTTGTATTTTTTATAGGTTTGTCATATATGATAATTCACATGTTTTTTTCAAATCATTTGTTAAATCACATGTGATACTTTTTTCCCCATATATGTGATAGTGAAAACACAATAATAAACCGGTACGCATCATTACTTGAGCATAATCTCTAATTACTTACCAGAATATCACATTCTTTTGAGTATTTTGATTCATACGTCGCCCCTGAGTTGGAGTTGTCAAGGATGACAGAAGTACCTTTGACTAGATTGAAAACAACCAGATAAAAGTGTTCATGTGCAATTATTGGGAAGAATACCTATATAAATAGATTAAGAACAATCAGATTCATTTTAATACAAGTAAAACTTTTTTCATAATAAGTCAAATTATTTTTTTACCAATTCCACATGATCCATTGATTCATCTGCTAGATTGACTTTAAACACGGTTGTCAAGTTTGCACAAAACTCTTTATACTGCTTCTCTTCATCTTCCTTTTTTGCTTGCACTATTTGTGTTGTCTGTTTTTATAAATCAACATATGTTAAAGAAACAAATTTAAGATTTTAGCAATTAAGTTCTAATTTTTTAGGTAACTTACAAGTATTCCCGTGTGAAAATACTGTTTTATCTTTCCTCCTCTGTTGTTGATTGTTTCTTCATAGCTTAAAAGACAAGCAAAGCTGTCGATTACACTAGAGTCCACTTTTAATTGTGGTGCTAGTGTTTGCATGTTGTCTCTGAGTGTTGCTGCGCCCCATGCCCATTTTGTTTCAAATATAAATTCGCTACACAAATAGATAAAAGCATAGTTAGATATATTTTTAGCACAATTTCACTCTTTTTATTCATTTGATTCTTTAATAGTATAAAGCATGCTTACTATGGATTTCCTTGCATGGAGAATAGAGCATTGGATACCGTCAATTCATCTGGCTGAGATGGTGTATTTATCACAGTTTTCTTGTTCATATATGGTGAAACCAGATATCTTGAAGGCTTTTTTGCTCTTTTTTCAAGTCGCTCTTCTTCCTCTTTAGCTTCTTCAGCAACTTGATTTCTCGTCCTTTTTGGATTTTTTGGTGTTTCAATTGCAGCTGCTTTTTCAATCATTGGTGTTTTTTCTTTTGCTACCGTGTCAGTTTGAACTGCAGGTTTGTTGCTAACTGGGCTTATACCAAGACTGAAAGTTGGTGGTGAAATTGATTTCATTCTTCTTGTTGTCATTTTTTGTTGTGGTGAGGTGGATTTTCTTGCTGTGGTTTTTGTCGATTTCTGTTGTGATTGATTAATCTTTTCCAAATTTTCTTGTGCTTGACTCATAAAGGCTTCATAATTATCATCCACAGCGAAATAGGCATCTAGGTCATCTCCTCCTGTCATAGATGATGGTTGTTCTTTTTCGGGAATCTTTTCTGTACTCTCTTCATCGATGCCCTTTTTTTTAGTGTCTCAAAAGAATGAATTGGGCTTCCCTTTAACTTCTCAAGTGGTTTTTCTATCTCCTTTTCCACTTCTGTTTCCTTCTCAACCGGAACTTGTTTTTCCGTCTCCAATTCTGTATCCATCTTATCCTCTTCTTCCCTATGTTCTTCTTCCTCTATTTTTTCTTGTTCATCACCTGTTTTCTTTTCATCTTCAGTCTCACTCTCTTCTTCACTGCCACTCTCTTCTTCACTCTTTTCTTCTTTTTGCATTGTATTTTTCTTCTCACGTTCTTCATTTTCAATCCCACTCTCTTCTTCACTTTCATTCTCTTCGTCACTTCCATTCTCTTCTTCACTCCCGCTTTCATCTGTATTATGACTGACATTTTCTTCTTTTCTATCTTCAGATTTATCTTCCTTATCCTTCTTATGATCATCATCACTTCTATGATCACTTCCATCATCACTTCTATCATCATCAGTGTCTCCATCATCACTGTTGCTTTCTTCACTATTTTCTTCTTTTTCTTCATCAATATAAATGTCTATCTCTTTGAACATTGATTTGTATCTTTTACATAAGCCTAACAACTGCTTGTCTCCTTTGAACTTAATCATACCCTCCCTCATTGTCTCAGCTAGCTGTTTCCTTTCATCTATTATGATTTCAAACTTCTCTTCTATTCTTTCAATAAACTCCTGTAAAATTAGTAATATGTATTAGTTTTTTTAATATATATTTAAAATCATATGTGATATTTTTTATTTTACAAAAACATTTGAAGTATCATATATGATAATTCATATGTTTTTTCAAATCATTTGTTATATCATATATGATACTTGATTTTCTTTTGTATTTTTTATAGGTTTATCATATATGATAATTCACATGTTTTTTAAAATCATTTGCTATATCATATATGATACTTGATTTTCTTTTGTATTTTTATAGGTTTATCATATATGATAATTCACATGTTTTTATAGGTTTAGCCAAAGGCGTTGACTGTGGCTAAGCCGCAGGCATAACCTTCGGCTATAGCCGAAGGCTATGCTGCAATTTATAACACAATCAATTTATATAGCAATCAAAATAGAAGGTAAAATTAACCTCTATGGTTTCTGGTCTCTTTGGTGGCAATGGTTCATCGTACACATCATTTCCCTTGTATAAATTGAGACCTGTTTGCTCTTCGTCTGGATCAAATTCTTCGTGATGATCAAGCTTCCCCAGGCATTCTTCCTTCATTTCCATCCCAATCCTCTTCCTCATTGCTTGCGTGTTCCAACTTCTCAGTGCTGGACGATGACGCATAACTTGAAATGCTGGGAATTTTGTTGAGTCCAAGTACAACAGCTTTTTCATACAAAAAATAAATTTGTGTTAGAATGTAATATTTGTATAGTATTGAATCACATTTGATAAATGTATAGAAACATGTAGAACAACTTACGCAGAGGAAGGTTGCTGGCCCATAAAAGTAGTCACCAATCTTCACCTTTTCCCAATTTTGCTTACTTGTTTCTAAGCAATCCATTATGTATCCACACCAGTCGATATCTGAAATTTTATCACTTTCTTTGACATGTTTTAACACTGTCTTAAACACCTTTGCACCATTATCAACTTTTCCCATCGTGCTAGCAAAGAGTGTCAAGAAGTTTATTGTGAAGATGAAATCAGCATTGAATGTGCTAGATATCTCCGTTGATATTGCAGCTGGTGTGATTTTTTTCACTTGAGAGTATTGTTTTTCCCATTGTTTGATGAAAGGATCGTCATGATCTCTTTCTTCTAGCTCTTCCAGTTTGTTTGCTCCCATTGGCACACCAAGCATGTCATTGATTTTTTGTCTTGTTACCTTTATTGAGCCCTTCTCTAATCTCAATTCCATGCTTGATGGATGGAATTTATCAAGCACGTGGTATATCAAAGCACTTGGAAGTTCAGTTATCAGGAAGTTTATGTATCTTTCGAAACCAATATCTCTGAGACATTTCTTTCTTGGTTCTGTCAAACCAGCCATGGCATCAGACATGGCTTTCGGTGATGACCTTGTAATGCAGGTTGGGTATATCACCTTTTTGGTTGCTTTTCTTTGTTTTTCTTTTTTCGGTTTTTCCTTTTTGGCCTTGACAACCTTGCTTTCCTTCTCCTCCTCGTCCTCATTCTCTTCGTCTGCATCATCTTGTTTTTCTTTAATTTCTAATTTTCTCTTTTTTGTTCTCTTTTTCTCTTCCTCCTGTTTTTCGCTTCCTTCCTCCTCCTCCTCTTCACGCTCTTGACTACTTTCTGCTTCTTCATTTGTTTTTTTTAGTGTTTTGCCTTTTCAAACTCTTAGTAGATGTAGCAGGTTTTGCTGCTTCTTTTTTTGTTTTCTGTGCACGCCCTCTTGTCATACACTTGGTCTTCACATATCTCTTTTTTTCTCTTTGAACAACTTCTTTTTTTATTTCCTTCTTTTTTGGCTCTGGATTCTTTTTGTTGTTATCATCTTCCTCCCTTTCTATTTCCATGTCTTCTACATCTTGTATATGTACTGCAAAAAAATATTAAAATTTTATCACATGTGATAAACCAATAACAAATACAAATAAAATCAAGTATCATATGTGATAAAGCATGTTATTTGAAAAAAAATATGAAATATCATATATGATAAAGCATTTAAAATATACCTTTTGCAGTATGTCTTTCTTTTGCGGATGACTTTAAGAACGGCAATGTTGTTATTACTTTTTCTACCTCATTTGTTTCGTTTGCTTTACCTTTATGTACATTTTTAAAACACGCATGTTTAGTAATTATGTTCAAGTAGACCAATTAAGATACATTATCAGTTTTTTTTTGGAAGGCTTAGCTGCATTGATAGCCTTCGGCAAAAGCCGAAGGCTATCAATGCAGTTAAGACAAGTGTTTTTTTTCAATATCATATGTGATAAAATGCATTCAATATCAACTTAATCTATCTATAGGTGAATATTTTTGATATATCATATGTGATAAAATACAGACTAAGCAGCATCCTATGGCTTTTTCTATTCCAAAGTCGTAGTGTTTGTGTATGCCAAAGGCATTTACATATATGCCGCATCCTATGCCTTTGTGTATGCCAAATGTGTTTTCATTTAAGCCAAAGGCGTCTTCTGCGGCTTAGCCGCAGCCAACACCTTTGGCATTGCCGAAGGCGTCTTCTGCGGCTTAGCTGCAGAAGATGCCTTCGGCATTTCCTTCTTCTGCGGTTTAGCCGCAGCCAATGCCTTCTTCTGCGGCTTAGCCACAACAAACGCCTTTGGCATAGCCGAAGGTGTCTTCTGTGGCTTAGCCGTAGAAGATGCCTTCGGCTTTTCCTTCTTCTGCTTCGGCTTAGCCGCATAAGACGCCTCGAGTAAATTCTTCTAATCTGTTTTTTTTTATTTCAATATCCACTTATTTAGTATGTTAACTTTGAAAACCTAATTTTTAGTTACTTATTTCTTCACAGAATCACAATAACTTGCATAAACATTCAATAATCAATGTAAATTCATAACATCTTCAGTATACTCTCTATGCATAGTACGCATCAATATTTAAAACATATATGATAGTAAGAGATAGTAAATTTGTTGTTTGAAATGTACAAGTATACCTTTAATCGGTTTTTTAACCGTATTTTTGTTCTTCTTTTTCTCCGTCATTTTCTGTGCTATATCATCTCCGCCGCTTTCCGCCATTTTTTCCGGTGAGATTTTGGTAGATCTGGTGTTTTCTAGGGTTTGATTTTGATCGGTTTGAATATGCGTGAGTAGTGTGTGTTTTTAGTGTGTGTTTGGTGAGCGATTTTGTGAGGAAATGAAATGCGTTAGTGGTGTTTGTTGGATGTGTTATTTTACGTAATTGCCCCTCCGTGTTTTTTAGTAGTAGTATCTGTTTTAATCTCAACCATTGATCAAAAGTAAATCAATGGTCCATATTTGTCCCTTGGTATGTGAGTAAAGTATGGTTTTTGAAATAACTCAACTCTTTTTGTTATTAAAGATAATTATTTAAAAATTTTAATCTTATTGTTAATTGTATCTTATCTATATTTTTTATATTTATTTTCTACTTGTGTTATGGATAAATATAAAATATAACCTAATAAGAAAACACTCTTTTTTTTTAAATAATATTATTACTAAATAAGGTATGGTTTAGTTTTTTTAAAATGGAAAAGTCCTCATTTGAGGTTTTGTTTTATTATATAAAAGATATGCTAGATTATGTGGGGTTAAGGGAGGGTCCCCCTCCCCACCTTAAAATTTGTAGCACCTAATGTAAAGATTATATGTTTTAGGAGTAACTTAATTGAGATTACAAACAAATTTTCGATTTGTCTTCTCAAAATAAATTTGCACCCCCACAACCCAAAAAAAAAAAAAAAAAAAAAAAAAAAAAAAAAAAAAGCCGTTCTAGTTCCGTCATTGTGCTAGAGTGAACAAGCTAACAAAGAGTTCATACAAACAACAATAGGATCATAGATCTAGTCGATCCACAAAAGAGTCGACTTTTTAAACCTATAAACTATGACAAATACAATAGAATATTGTTAACCTCTTCCTCAAGAGTATCATTTCTTGGCTGCTTGAGGTCAAAACCCACCCAATTCCTATATGTCAATAAAACCCATGTAGTTGTTTGAATAACCACATTAAAACACACTTTAGCTTTATTGTTGACGTTGACTAAGTCGCTCCAAGTAATTAGGTTTTGAATGGTGGTTGCAAGGACGAACCTTACTGGAGACCTGGGTTTGTGGCCCTCCCAAAACTTAGAGTTTTTATTAAAAAAAATAATAATAATAATAAATAAATAAATAAATAAATAAATAAATAAACCATGTAAATAAAATGCTAGTTTCGCCCTCCCAAAATAAATGATACATTATTCGGGTTTTCTAATAAGTTCATTTAAGTTTGGTATATGAGTGGTTGAATGATCATTGAAGTTCCACCATGAAGAAACCATTTTCCATAACTACTATATGGTCGACGAACAAAAATCAAAGCACACATAAAAGCGCAAGCAGTAAAAATCTACAAGTTGACAGGTAAAATTCGCAAGCAGTAAGTTAGTAGTCGTAGATATCCACTAGCTAGTTCCAACTCTAAGAAGATATATGACAACTTGCACTCAAAAGGCCTAGACATTGTGAGACACCATATACGCTATTTTATCTCAGATGATTCATTTTTCTTTATATTATTTGCATGATAAAATGTGTGACACTGACACTCAATAAATAGTAGACGTAATAGTCATGACGTACGTATTCATTTATTATTGAGTAAACTACACCGTTCGTCCTTGTGGTTTGCGTTGACCGACAAGTTTCGTCCTTTGACCAAAAAAAATGCACCATCCGTCCTTAAATGCGAAACGTTATGTATCGTTGGTCCTTTAATTTAACGGGCAGATCTAACGCTTGTTAAGTCTCCCTATGTGATATCCTCGTGAGGATATTTTGGTCTTTTTACCACCTCTTTTTTAACATCATCATCTTCTTCATCCATCTTCATCCATTCACTCTAAACAACACTAACAATACCATCATTATCTCACCGCCACCACCATAATTATCACCATTTTCATCCACGACACTCAATATCTTCATCCACCCACTCAATATCTTTATTATATTTAATTTTTGTTCTTCTATTAAATTATCTTACAAAAATTAAAAACAATAATCATTAACAAAATTGATCAAAAATTTTCTGCTTAAAATGAGAATAACAACTTCAATTTAAATAAATACTCCTAACTTTAATCCAAATTATATCAAGAATCAAAATCACCCAATTCACACATCATATACCTCAATAATCATAATCTAATCTACAGAATCACATCATAATCTGCAACAAAACCATGAACCACCGGTCCACCATAACTTCAAAATTTTGAAATTATTCAATAACAAATACTTCACAACAAATATCAAAATTTGACAATTTGTTCAGAAACCCTCACCTTCACCACACGGATAAAGTTTTGTCGTGGGTGACTTAAATTTATCATTTTTATCTTCACTTGTAATGCTATTCAGAAACCCTCGTATTCATTTCCAGTCAATACATTTTATTATTATGCTTTTCTTTCCATCTTTTCATTTCCAGTCAATACACCTCTTTCATACCTTATGAGTTATGACATACCAACCACCTCCACAGATCTAATCAAACCACCGACCAACCAACCACCACAACATATCCGATCAAACCACCTATCACCACCACTGTGGCACCACTGCCTACTGTCGCCAAACCACCACTAGTGATTGCTGCCGACAAACCACCCACATGAACCACCTAACACCAGTTCTCGATGGCGAGGGTGGTAGGATGGCTTGAATCTGGGTTTTTGATTGGTGTTATGTGCACGCTTTTGTGTTTGTGTATAAATGTTTATGTTTATGTGAAAGATAGAGGTTGAAGATTGTAAATGACGTCTGGTGTAAAAGAAAAAGGTAGATAGAGTCATAGAGATGAGGAGGTAATTAGCTGAATTAAAGAAAATGAATGATGGAAAAAATGAGAGGAGATGGTGAGAGGTGAATTAAAGATAAGGTTAAGAGATGGAGATGAAGATGTAGTTTGGTGACAATTATTTTTATTTGTAAATATATATATTTTTTAAAGTGACATCATGTGACATAAATGAAAAGACCAAAATACCCTTGCTTGTGTAGACTTAACGAGTGTTAATAGGAGCCGTTAGAGAGAGGGACCAACGGTGGATAACGTTTCGCATTTAGGGACGGATGGTGCATTTTTTTTGGTCAAAGGACGAAACTCTTCGGTCAACGCAAACCACAAGGACGAACGGTGTAGTTTACTCTTTATTATTTGAGAATAACAGCATTGGTTGTAGTTGAAGAGATTGTATTCATTCGGACCTCACGTGTGTTACATCATCCAACACTTCTTCACAACTAACTCCTCCTCACTAAACAACTAATCTCAACTTTTTCATATGAGCCACACCACTTACGACTTTATTTATTTTATTCATTTCATTAAATAAATTAAATTCATTTAACTAATTATACAAAATAATACAACATACTAATTTTATTTATCCAAATAAAAAAGTTACAATACAGAAAAAAAAAAAAAAAAACCATACGATATGAGAGAAAAAAAACATACGATACGATACGAAAATAACGAAACGGATAAATACGATATGCAACATCATCAAGAATTTATAAAAACTTATAATTATCGACGAGTATTAAATTTCAAGTTCATACGATACGGAAATACAAATACATACGATACGGAAATACAAACACAAACGAAACGGAAATACAAACACAAACGATACGGAAACACACGTAAAAACGATACAGAACAACATAAGGCATTAATCCCTATATCTGTTCCATATGGGGCTCCTTCTCAAAATGAACCACACGTTAAGATATTTGAAGTCTTGCCCACCATAACGTTCTCTGAACATAGTGTTTGTAGTGTGCAGACGATCATTGACCTCGTCATTAAGCTGCACGCTCAAGTAAATATCATTGAATTTTTTACATTCACGGCTCATTCTTGCCCACTTACCCGTTATCGGGCTTTTGCTACGAAAAGGACCGTCGGATAGGTTGTTGAACCTTTCTGTAACGGTATTCCAAAAACCGGTTTCACTATGAAATTCGTGAACGTTTAGCCACATGTCGGCTAGCAAGCATTCTTCTTCAACAGACCACCGATTAGCCATAGTAAAAATGTTTAGAAAGTGAAGTGTGTGCAAAATAGTATGTTATGTGATGCATTATATAGGGGTGTTTAGAAATTCAAATTTCAAAAACAGAGCGGGATAATTTCAAATTTTGAATTCCAAATTTGAATTCAAACTAAAAGCGGGATAATTTCAAATTTTGAATTCAAACTGAAAGCGGGATAATTTCAA
The DNA here is from genome assembly GCA_030686995.1 of Artemisia argyi. Taxonomy (NCBI): domain Eukaryota; kingdom Viridiplantae; phylum Streptophyta; class Magnoliopsida; order Asterales; family Asteraceae; genus Artemisia; species Artemisia argyi. Next base: position 26,950,638 of record CM060709.1, read on the forward strand.
ATATTGAATTCAAACTGAAAGCGGGATAATTTCAAATTTTGAATTCAAACTGAAAGAGGGATGATCTCAAATTTTGAATTCATCCTATAAATACCTACACACCTGTAAATACCCAAAGCCTGCTTGTGCTTGTGATTGTCTGCTTTTTGCTTGTGGTTATGTCGTTTTTGGCTAGTTGTGATTTGCTTTATCACCCCACACACCTGCACTTGCCGGAGGTCTTTTTGGAAGCAGTCTCTCTACTCCCAGGTGCTTCCTGGGGTAGGGGTAGGATCTGTCTTCGTTCTACCTCCCCCATACCCTGCTCCGGCGGGATTAGGTTTGTTGTTGTTGTTGTTGATCCTATAAATACCCATTCTCTTATGCTGAAATACACCCACAATTCACACACAAAACATCAATAATTCTCTTTTCTTCTTCAAACGTAACAATGTCACACAACACATCACCTGATAACGAATCAGTTTACAACACACCACCTGAAGACAATTCCCCACAAAACACTCCACCAGAAGATCTATTTCCCGTGTTCCAATATGACAACCCACCACCTGCCACTCCACCAGAAGTTATGTTTCCACCAGAAAATAATCCACCACCAAACAATCAACCGCCAAACTTTCCACCACAAAACCAACCCATGGCCTTTGGGTTGACTGATGAAGAGCTCTTTGAGCAAGACATGCAAATGCTGTTAGAGGTTCAAGTTGCGGAAGAACGTGAGGCAAGAGAGCGTGAGGCGTACTTAAAAGGTAAAGAGGATTGGAGAAACCGTCGAGCAGAATGGTGTTGGAAAATGGGACTTCCACGTGTGCCATCGAGTGAGGACGATGCGAGTGCCTCCTATTCGAGTGACGAGGGATATGACACAGACTGAATCATTTTCTTGATTCGTAGTTTTTATTATCATATGGTAGTTTAGGGGTTTTTACTTTCCGTTTCTTAGTTTAATGTTGTAATTGTAGTAGTAAAATAATTGTACGTTGTTTCAAGTTATGTCAATCCTATGTTTAATATAGTTGCATTAGTATTTACACATTACATTTTTACAAAACAATTACCTATTTCAAACTTTAAAAACCTTTTACATTTTACAAATATACAAATAAACTTTTAAAAACACCAAAAGAAAGGGCCAAAGAAAAAAAAAGAAAAAAAAAAAAGAAGGAATGCCAGATGTTCTCCTCTTCGTGCAGACGAGGAGGGCTTCAATGGGGAATAACGGCGAGGCGAGGGTGGTGTAGTGAAGAGGAACGGCGAGCTCCACGTAGGCACGGCGTGCCTACACCGTTTGCTCTAAATATAGATTTGATAAAGTACGTAAAAAGATAAACTAACAATATTTGACGATAACATGTTGGAAGAATTAGGGTATGCAATAGGTAAATGAAGGTAAACTTCAGGTTTCATACTCAGACTACAAATATCGGATCTCATCTCCATATTTCGGCCCTTTGCCCTCTCCTTATTAAGAAACAAAACACTTTTTCTCATTACCAACAACTCTTGCTACTAAACATTTTCTTTCCTTGCACAAACTTAAGTTTCATACACGTGCCCGCCAATTTCTCCATCACCTACAACTCTCGTTGATTGCCATTTGCGGTTGTACATCAACTGACAGTCATCCACCGTCGACGTCGTCTTTTTTAATTCCTTTGTTTGTGCATTGATTTCCTGTTTTTTTCTCATTCTTTAAGGCTCTTATAGATTATTTATTCTTGTCAAAGTTTTTTTTATTAAAAGCTTAAAACCTCATTAAGTGGGTCACGTTAGAGTTTTGTAGTATCATGATATTTAACACTTAGATTCTTCAAATTATATGCTAGAAAATGAAAAATGGTAACAAAAAAATACTTTAAAAGATCTTGCATTGATTTTTGAGTAGGGATTAACAAGCACTGACGGAACGAGGCTTTAAAGAGGTTGGGGATACAAAAAAATTTCTAAGTGTAATATAAGAGTAACAATTTTTTTAGACCGAATGAAATTAAAAAAAGTGGAGTTTTCTTACAACAATTAACACAGCGAAACATAATTTCATCGGTCCTGTGACACCGCAGGACATCCCTAGTTCCTTCACTGTTAACAAGGAAAACAGTTTATACACCACTGACCACGCTAGTCAAAGTTTCAAAGTAGGGTCTGCAATGGCTTCTCATCCTACTAGGGCGGATCCTAGTAGCCGCTATGATGTCTTTTTAAGTTTTAGAGGCGAAGATACGCGTTACGGTTTTACGGATAATCTGTTTCGTGCTCTAAGTAATGCAGGAATTCTCACATTTAGAGATAGTGATGATGCTGAAAGAGGTGCAGAGCTGAAGCACGAAATTGAGTCAGCAATCAAAACATCTGATACATCAATAATTGTACTGTCCAAGAATTATGCAAATTCCACATGGTGTCTTGATGAGTTGTCCTTGATACTCGAGAAAAGAAGGCAGAACAACAATCATTTCGTTCTAGCGATTTTCTATCATGTTGAACCCTCGGATGTTGGTAAACAAAGAGGATCATTCATGATACAAGCTGATAATTCCAAACCACGGTGGACAGATGATAATGTGAACCGGTGGAAGGCATCCCTTAGGGAGGTTGTCGCCATCGTCGGAATGACTCTAGATACCAATAGGTATGTTCTTCTCCTCTTATAGTTCACATATCTATTAATTTCCAATAAATAGGAGCATGCTGTGATCGTTTTGACTTTTTTTCTTACAACTCTCAAAATGCTTACGTAACTAGATTCAAGTGAAGTCTTTTTTTATCACAGTATCAACTTGGTGGTGGTTTATTTATATCACATAAATAATTAACCAATGTGTACTAACTAGCTTGTAGTAATGTAGTGTACAACAATTGCTTGATATATTGTATTAAAATGTAGTATGAATGTGTTATAAAACTTGAATTATACTGCAACTATTATAGTATGACATACTCCTTTGATTTCAAATTGTTGTCCAATGATAAAGAAACACACACGATTTAATAAAAAAAAAAGTTATTTATTATTGTTTTGGTTTCTATAAAAGATAGTTTTATTATTTGACAATTATTTAATGTTTTATAATGATTCTGTAAATATCAATTTTGGTTAAGACTAACATGTTAAACTTAGGTGGTGTTTGTTTGTTAAGAGGGTCTCAATCTGAATCTGAACCGCATATCTGAATCTGAATCTGAATCTGATGCGTAAATGTCTGAATCTGACCGCATCTGAACGGGAAAAAAAACTCATGTTTGAACCGCACATTTGCTTGCTCGTACTATTTTTTTTTTTTTTTTATTTGTGTCAGCAAGAGGCAACAAGACGTATTTAGACACCCCTCTCAAGTCTAAACCATTAAGATCTTACTGCATCTGAACGCGTCTGAACCAAAAAAAAAAAAAAAAAAAAAAAAAAAAAAAAAAAAAAAAAAAAAAACGGTCTAAACAACCAAATGTCTGACCGATTCAGACATTTAGCCTATTAAGAGGCTGTTAAGATGTTTTTCAAAAAAAACAAACACAGCCTTAGATAAAATCAACTACTGTTTAAATAGTGAACAATTACTTTAACACAATTAAAAAAAAGAATAAAAAAAACTTAAGGACAGGTTATTTGGACATCTAAAAAATACATGTAATACCCTCCTCACATTTTTCATTTTTTTAAAATATTTTAAAATATTTTTACTTGTAAAACCACGAAACGGAGAGTATAGAATAAAACAAATATTAAACCTTGAATAGTACTAGTAAGTATCCATTAAATTATTCAGCAAGGAAGGTTGTTGGTCATGTCGCTGACTCAGTATGCTTTTATGTCTATTGTTGGGTATTACCTAGAAAATTACTAGTACATTACATTATTAAGTTGTAGATCCAATAAGTTAACGTTTCTAGATTCTCGGAGCCCACTGAATTCACAGAACTTAAACACTTTTTTGACCAACTGTATGTCTGTATGTGCATCGGTGTATATTATTGTTTTTGTTTATTTTATGGTGAGGTCATGGTTGGCTCCATTTCAAGTTTTTGACAAGTTCAAACAAAAAATGTTTGGAAGTATACGGCTCTTATTGCTTGGTAGGACCCACAAGTACAACATGTGTTAGTTAAAAATTTAAATGCCTTCCGTTTTGTGAGAATTATAATATACTTATTATTAGCAATTTAATACTCCCACTATCCTATCCAAACACAATATTTTAAGTGATTTAAATTGCAAATTCCATAGAATTCCTTCAATATACTTGAACCAAACAACCCCCAAAGGTACAATGCTACTCACTCTAGATGCCTAAAAAAAATCCAACTTCTTCAAATGCCCTAAAGGCGACGGTAGCCAATGAATTCTTGGGCGACTATCATATATATGTGACAAGTGTCTCTAACCTTGTCCCTACCATGTACTTGAATAGTACTATTGTCCCTAGGTGATTTCTTGCACGATTGGTTCCACATTTCTTGTGCGACTAGTTTTTTGTCATTTAGTGAAAAAAATTTAACTACATTTTTTGTCCTTGTGGTTTGGCAGTTATTTCATTTTTTGCCACAACTAACAATACACAAAGATCAAACACACCACAAAAGATCACAAATTCGTCCCTAATAACACACTAAAAACGCACTAAAAACACACTAAAAAGATCACAGATTCTTCCCTATTTTCTTAACCCTAATAACACACTAAAAATGCAGCTACATACACATGCTCCCTTTGTTTTTCTAAATCAAAAAATGATCACAGTTTCGTCCCTTTGTTTTTCTAAATCAATCCTTATTTTTCTTTTTCTTTGTCATCCCAACCATTTTATGTAAACACCATATCCATGACCATATCCAAATATATATCTCTAACATATTCTAAATCACCATGACCAGATCCACGCCTACTCTACACGCTCTGATCATCCCTCAACCCTTAACCCTCCCCATTCCCAATCACCGCACTCCTCCAACTCCACCGCCGCTATGCCGCCGCACCAGCCATCCGACCAAAAGACGACAAAAGTGAGTAAGATTTAATGGAAGTATTCATGAGATTCATAAGATTTAATGATGTGTGTCGTGGTTAGCATAAGTTTTTTTTAAGATGAATGAGTAGATTTGACCGGAACCAAAAAACGTTGATCTAACCGGAGTTTCCAGATCCATTGTCTTCTGGTAAGACACATCGTCAACCATTCTCAGCAAACAACTTCAACCTCCTAAACCCACCAAAAAATTTCGAATTTAAAAAGAAATAAAAACATAGAGATCTCAGATTTAAACTTGTGACTTGGTGTTCAGTTCAACTTGATCTTCCTGGTTGGCTGCATCTGTGAAGGTGGCGGGGTGGCCGGCGGCGGCGGTCGGTGGTCTGCGATAAAGTTGTGGTGGAGAGGAAGAATAGTGTAGGGATGATAGAAATATAAATGGGTTTTTCTTTGCTGTTTGAAAGTTTGTTGATGAAGTCAAATTGATGTTAGGTAAAAGAAAAAGAAAATATGGAAATAAGTTGTCGAATTTTGTATCTGAGTGGATGGAAGTATTCTAAGGTAATAAAAGATGATGATGAATATAAAAAATGATGAATAAAGAATGGTGTTTGTGTGTGGATAATATTTTTGGATGAAGAAATCGGTTTTGGTATTATTTGTGTAGATAGAAATTTGAGTGGTTATAAGATTTTTAAAAAATTGAATCAAAAATGAAATATCAAGCAAAATACAAGGACAAAAAATGTAATTAACTAAAAGATAAAAAAACAAGTCGCCCAAAAATAGTGGGTCCAGTCGCCCAAGAAGTACCTATTGTACTTGCTTACAAGGGTAGTACTTGCACAAGTACAAAGGGGGACACGTGTCACAAATATATAATAGTTGCCCAAAAAATTTAGGAGCAACAGTCGCCCATGGAGTATTCGGAGAAGTTGAATTTTTTTGAGTCACATGAGGTGAGTGTACTTTTACTTGTGAGTAATTAAAGAATTAGCTCATTTCTAAATTGTACTTAAAAACCATCTTCAACTTTTGTTGATGGAGAGCTTTTAATATATTATGTTTCTCGTAAACAAAAAGAAAAATACTGCATGTGTGATCTAGTGAATAAGAATAAAAAAAAACTTTTGGTAACTGTTAAGATTATAAAAGACTTAGGGTCCGTTTGGTGTGTAAATAGTTATGAGTTGGATTTGAATTCGTATTCTGATTTGGTTTTGGTTTTGGTGTAGAAATAGTAAGAGTGAGAAATATTGATATATTGTTTATTCGACTTTAGTTGTCCTTCGACAAAAAACATAGAAATTATGGGCCTGTTTGGTAGGAGCTATTATAGAAGTTTTTATGGAACTGTTATCTTTTTGTTACAAAAATAATCTCTTTTAAAATAAGTAACTTCGTTTGGATACATTAACTTCAAACTTTTATTTTAAACAAATAGCTCAAAAAAAAAAAAAAAAAAAAAAAAAAAAAACCTGATTCATGAAGTTTTTAAAATATTTTGGAGTTATTAAAACTTTAAATTACTGATATACCCTCCAACCATATAACAATGTTTTCAAATTGGCTTTGATTAACGAGATTTATGCATACAAACAAAACTATAATAATAATAATAATAATAATAATAATAATAATAATAATAATAATAATAATAATATCAAATATATTGTAATACTACTCCCTCCGTCCCATAATTATTGTCCACATTTGACTTTATTAGTCTTTAGCTTTTAACTTTGACTGTAAATATTTTTCTTTGTGATATATATTACTTGATGCAAAATATATAAATGGATTGAGTTTTAAATGTATTTTTCATTCGTATAATTTTCATCAAGTATTATATAACACAAATAAAAATATTTAAGGTCAAAGTTGCAGAATAAAGACTTCAAAAGTCAAACGTGGACAATAATTATGGGACGGAGGTAGTATGTTAAAACTATAATTTATAGATATGTTATTTGATATGATTAACCACAGTAATATATATTGAGATGCTATTTAAATTTTTTAAAACACGGTAGAAAATACTTGATAAATTGTCAGTTTAGTGTGCAAACTAAGATTGATGTTATTATTGCCGCATTTTCTTTGAATAACTACATTCATAATAGTGATGGAGAAGATATGATATTTACTATGATCGAGTAGCATTCAAATTACATAACACTTGATAAATTTCACGATGTACGTGGTCATGAAAACTGGAAATGCCTCTCAATGTATATCTAATTAGATTAAACAAATCTAGAATGATATTGTCACATCAATATAGAATGCCTGTCATCAATGACTGTTACAAGCATGTTTTCTTCTAGCACTACAATTATTATTAATAAAATGAGTTTAGTATTTTTATTTTTTACATTTGTTTACAATTACATATATGTCCTTTTATGTTATTTTACATTTTATAGTTACATATCCACAACATACCTAATATATATCTCTAACATATTCTAAATCACCATGACCAGATCCACGCCTACTCTACACGCTCCGATCATCCCTCAACCCTTAACCCTCCCCATCCCCAATCACCGCACTCCTCCAACTCCACCGCCGCTATGCCGCCGCACCAGCCATCCGACCAAAAGACGACAAAAGTGAGTAAGATTTAATGGAAGTATTCATGAGATTCATAAGATTTAATGATGTGTATCGTTGTTAACATAAGTTTTTTTAAGATGAATGAGTAGATTCGACCGGAACCAAAAAACGTTGATCTAACCGGAGTTTCTAGATCCATTGTCTTCCGGTAAGACACATCGTCAACCATTCTCAGCAAACAACTTCAACCTCCTAAACCCACCAAAATATTTCGAATTTAAAAAGAAATAAAAACATAGAGATCTCAGATTTAAACTTGTGACTTGGTGTTCAGTTCAACTTGATCTTCCTGGTTGGCTGCATCTGTGAAGGTGGCGGGGTGGCCGGCGGCGGCAGTCGGCGGTCTGCGATAAGGTTGTGGTGGAGAAGAAGAATAGTGTAGGGATGATAGAAATATAAATGGGTTTTTCTTTGCTGTTTGAAAGTTTGATGATGAAGTCAAATTGATGTTAGGTAAAAGAAAAACAAAATATGGAAATAAGTTGTCAAATTTTGTATCTGGGTAGATAGAAGTATTCTAAGGTAATAAAAGATGATGATGAATATAAAAAATGATGAATGAAAAATGGTGTTTGTGTGTGGATAATGTTTTTTGATGAAGAAATCGGTTTTGGTATTATTTGTGTAGATAGAGATTTGAGTGGTTATAAGATTTAAAAAAATGGAATCAAAAATGAAATATCAAGCAAAATACAAGGACAAAAAATGTAATTAACTAAAAGATAAAAAAACAAGTCACCTAAAAAAAGTGGGTCCAGTCGCCCAAGAAGTACCTATTGTACTTGCTTACAAGGGTAGTACTTGCACAAGTACAAAGGGGGACACGTGTCACAAATATATAATAGTTGCCCAAGAGTTTAGGGGCGACAGTCGCCCATGGGGTATTTGTAGAAGTTAAAATTTTTTGGGACACATATGGTGAGTGGACTTTTACTTTTGGGGTAATAAAAAAATTAGCTCATTTCCAAATTGTACTTAACAACCATCTTCAACTTTTGTTGATGGAGAGCTTTTAATATATTATGTTTCTCGTAAAGAAAAAGAAAAATACTGTTAAGATTATAAAAGACTTAGGGTCCGTTTGGTGTGTAAATAGTTATGAGTTGGATTTGAATTCGTATTCAGATTTGGTTTTGGTTTTGGTGTAGAAATAGTAAGAGTGAGAAATATTGATATATTGTTTATCCGACTTTAGTTGTCCTTCGACAAAAAACATAGAAATTATGGCCTGTTTGGTAGGGGCTATTATAGAAGTTTTTATGGAACTGTTATTTTTTTGTTACAAAAATAATATCTTTTAAAATAAGTAATTTCGTTTGGATACATTAACTTCAAACTTTTATTTTAAACAAATAGCTCAAAAAAAAAAAAAAAAAAAAAAAAAAAAAAACTGATTCATGAAGTTTTTAAAATATTTTGGAATTATTAAAGCTTTAAATTACTGATATAGCCTCTAACCATATAACAATGTTTTCAAATTGGCTTTGATTAACGAGATTTATGCATACAAACAAAACTATAATAATAATAATAATAATAATAATAATAATAATAATAATAATATTGTAATACTATGTTAAAACTATAATTTATAGATTTGTTATTTGATATGATTAACCACAGTAATATATATTGAGATGCTATTTAATTTTTTTAAAACACGGTAGAAAATACTTGGTAAATTCTCAGTTTAGTGTGCAAACTAAGATTGATGTTATTATTGCCGCATTTTCTTTGAATAACTACATTTATAATAGTGATGGAGAAGATATGATATTTACTACGATCGAGCAGCATTCAAATTAAATAACACTTGATAAACTTCACGATGTTCATGGTCATGAAAACTGGAAATGCCTCTCAATGTATATCTAATTAGATTAAACAAATCTAGAATGATATTGTCACATCAATATAGAATGTCTGTCATCAATGACTGTTACAAGCATGTTTCCTTTTAGAACTACAATTATTATTAATAAAACTAGTCATTCAGACCCATGCGTTGCACACGGGCTCTACCTAATTGGTCATAGTGTAATGTGTGGTATTTATTTTTGTCATTAGGTTTGTAAGTTGTGATGGTATCGCAACTTTTGTAAGCATCGCATGAGTTTATGAATGAGTTTAATTAGTTGTTTGGTGACTTTTATATTTAGACCGAGTCATTCATACCCGTGCGATGCACACGGGCTTAATCTAAATGTTCGTTAGTGTATTGTTCAACACTAATTTTCGTCATTACATGGGCTGTATATAAGTGTTCATAGCGTAATCTTTGGCTTATTCTCGTCATTATATATTTAAGTTGTGATGTTATCACACCTTTTCTAAGTATGACACGCATTTAAATAGTTTATTGACATTAAAATAGTATATGTTAAGAGACTTTTTTCAAGATGTTATATTTAAAAGAGTCTCTTCACATGTAATTTTTTAATATGTATAAGTTACATGCTAAATGTCAAAGGGAGGTTAAACGAATACGGTTCTTTCAAAGTAAATGTAAACCATATATAAAATCATAACAAAGTGATATCCTCTATATTTTGAGATCTAACTTGTGACAATGAATTATCCATTTGGTTTATCATATCAAATATGGTAACTCGAAATTACTATGCTTAGTTTCTCGAACTTTATTTTATCCACAAAAACCATTTAAGTTTCAATATTTTTTTATTGTTGTGAAAATCAGTCCAATATTGTTAGTATATTTAATTTGTAGCATATTGCATGTATAAATATATTTGAAGACATCAATCTCAATATATAATTTTTCTACTCTTAATAACTAATATAACAATTTCATTTTGCCAAATTTGTTTGCCATTCTACAAATGAAACTAAAATAATATTAAGATAATCAATTAATCTCCATAGTGATATTAACACACCGCAAGACAAAAAACTACATTAAGAGCAAAAATATTAAAATGCACCAACAAAGTGTAGTAATAATTATTGATTAAAAATTGAATGTTCGTCACATTATTTTCAAGAAACTTACTTGTTAACGAATCAATAGTATTAGCCCGTTTATCGGTATTACATTAAGTAAAATATTGTATGTTTAATTTGTTACGTACAATTAATATGAATGCTAAGTATTCATTCCACCGATGGTCGTGGCGTTGTTCTTGTTTTTGTTGTTGTTCTTGTTGTTGTTGTCTTTGTCGTTGTTGTTTGTTGGCCTTTTGCATGTTTTGTTCTTGATACAATTTTTGTGACTTCTCGATCTCTTTCTTTAATGATTCTTGACGTGCTACAAAAAACAATTAGATATAGTTGATCGTTAGTAACTTAAATACAATTAATCAATATATTGCATTTTCGAGCAAAGTAAAAATGTCAGTGCATGTTTCACTTAATTGATAAGACAACGATGTGTAGGATCTCTTAAACCATTAGAGAAGATGATGTTACTACCAAACCTATTAAGCGTCATCTTTATGTCCTACATTGTTACACACACAAAACACACGTGAAATTTACATGAAACAATATAAATCAATATGCTAAATAAGTAAGACGATATGATGCTTACTTTACCACCATAATAAGTTGTAGCCCAATGTGCATGCGGTGTGGAGGAAGTTATGGTTTGTTGTGTGTGATTTTTGACACATTATATAGTTGATAAAATATTTGTAACTCATGGACGGGAAGGTAAAAAGACTAACTACTAATTGGTGTGTTTAATTTATGCATTCATGGCACCAAACACTTCATCTCCTATGTACTTATGCTTATGCATGACTATTAAATCAATGTACTAACAAATGAAGCATCCACATTTCACTTTCAATTCATGAGACATTTATTATGACCACTTACATTTATAAGGCTACCTAAGCTTTTAGTATATAAGATAAGATGAGTTTAGTATTTTTATTTTTTACATTTGTTTACAATTACATACATGTCCTTTTATGTTATTTTACATTTTATAGTTACATTTAACAGCTAACATACCAAACACTTTAATTGAAGAAAAAAAATACAATTTGTAGCTAATGTTAATAGCATTTCAGTTTACAGCTTATATCATATAGCTTACAACTATTTTTGTTAAACATAACTTATAATAGATATAATTAATGCTTTAACAAATGAATGTCTCTTTTGCCCTAATAATTAAAGCAAACTTGACTTTCCAAAATAGGTTTTCAATAGTTTAAATAATTATTTGAAGGCATAATAGGAAAGACAATTACCTGTAACTCTTATTAAATGAAATATGACAATTATTTTGGGACATATGTAAATAGTATTAATGAAAATAAAAATGGGACGAAGGAGAAAGAGTTTTTTTTTTTTTTTAGATTCCAATAAAAAGAAATAAAAATAAATAAATAAAGTTTTTTGTTGTGTAAAAGGTTAAAGAAAAAATGAGGTGGAGTTTGAAAAAGGGCACACATGTTATGGAATAAGACATGAAAGTATGAGAGCATTTAGAGCATGGGGTATGTTTAATCAAGGGTTAAACATTCATCGCGTGCCACATCAGCGTTATCATAACCAAACTTTAATCAAACAACAATTTATAAAAACTCCCCTTCATTTAGGGGGCAGAAGTGAAAATTTGAGGGGGTGTAATGATTTTTTTTTTTTTTTTTTTTTTTTTTTTTTTTTTTTTTAATTCCCTTAAGGCTTAATTTAACGCAAGGTTAAGCCCTTCACCACAAGCGTTAACGAGGCCTTCACAAGAGGGGGGGGGGGGGGGTATGTTAACAAGGCTTTAACCACGATTTGGTGAAACCTTATCCAAGAATTTGGTTACCATACTGCATACTCTTAGGAGTGTTAAAGAATAAAAGGCCTACCTTTTGCATTTATTACCGATTGATTAAATTTTACTTTTATTAATGAGAAATGGCTAACTGAAATGAACTTTTATAAGTATTAACTAAAAAGAGTTTTGTTATTTGTAGCTCCAATGACATCCGTTATGGTGGTTTATAAAATGATGAAAATGTTCATAGTATCGTTAACCATGTGAACATGTATTTTATGTTTACACGGTATGAAGAGGTTTAATATCTTAAACGTCTTAATAATCTAATGCATTTGTGTAATGGACATATTTAAGCAAGCTTCAATAAGTTAACACATAATTGATCATCAAAACTTTAATAATAACATCAAATCAACAGAAACTTATAATAAATATGCACATATATGATCTTCTAAATAAATGAACACATATTTAATCAGTCTTCAATGAATCAATACATAATTTTTCATCAAAACCTAATTATGAACATCCAATTAGCAAATAATTTATCTATACTAATATATAATGCATTTGAGACTATTCTATAATTAGAAAGACTTAAAATTCAGACTTTTTTCTTACTTATTATGAAAAGATTTCAAAATTAATTTGTTAGGAAGCAAGTTGGTTAGGAAGTTTGTTAGGAAGCGGTTGGTTATTCAAACTAAAATTATTTTGCTTAACCATCTCTAATATCTCTACTTATAAAGTATGAAGACAACTAACCATGTAACCAAATAACGTAAAATATAATCACACAGTACCCGCCGCCGCATTGCGCGGTACCGTTCTAGTAACAAATAATTACATAATACATACTTAATACATACTTTGATTATCCGACTTTACAAATTAAATTTTTTAGGTTTTTGCATATAAAATATACAATTAACACTCTTTCATTAAAACCCTAACCAAAAACCATATATCATAACAATTCGCAAAGCAAAAAAATCTAGCACAAAGTTAAACAAAAATCAACAACATGAAAATTAAAATGATCTCATATGAAACAAAATTACATATATATGATCCTATAACAAATTCCTATAACAATTTGTGATCAGAAATTATGATTATTTATTTATTTATTTTTCTTCAAATTAGCCTAAAACTCTTTAAAAATATATCCCGCTAAAATCTGATGATTTTTTTTATACATTTTTTTTTTCAATTTAGTCCAACGACTCTTAAGAAAAAGGGTTTTAAACACATGTGTTGTTTATGTTTTTCCCCATTGTAACCTCTAATACAAACTGGAACTAATTTAATTTGAACCAAATGAGAGGTTAATATTAATTATTGTTGGGTAACCAAATGACTCAATTTTGACACTATGACAAAATCGAGTTATTTTATTTTTATTTATTTATTATTATTTTTTTTAATAGGAATGCAAACTTAACAATAAAATATGCATTTATCACAGCCCCAATTCAGAGTAGTTAAATTCAACATAAAATTAGCGTATATAGTCATTTCTGATTAATTGATCATTTTTAGTTTGGTTTGTTAGTTAGTGGTTTTTTTGTTTTTTTTTTTTTTTTCGACAAATAATATAAACGCGATATAACAAAAGGCAAATTCTACTTCGATGCTTTTATGTGGAATAAAAACATTGTTTGACACAATATATCTATACAGTTGTAGGTTGGTAAATATGAACCAAATAAGATCAGTGACAGTCTAATTTTCATAGCATTTATTAATTTTCGGGCAAATAATAAAAAAAGGTAATATACTTGCGACAATTTCATCGAATGGGTAGTGAACTATTTTTTTCATTTTGAGGGTAATTTTCTTTCAAATTCATCATCTTTAGGGTATTTTGTAAAAATTTTGGACAATTTTGCCCCTCATAGCTAATACAAAAAAAATTTTCCCGAAGGGCAAAATTGTCCAAAATTTTTGCAAAATACCCTAAAGATGATGAATTTAAAAGAAAATTACCCTCAAAATGAAAAAAAATAGTTCACTACCCATTCGATGAATTTGTGATAAGTATATTACCTTTTAATATCATTTGCCCTTAATTTTCTTTTTATCTTTGTTAGTACTTTCAGTTATTTGAGCAAAACCTTTTTATTAGAGAGTTGATATTTACACATACCACATGAGCAAGGTAAACTTGTGTGGAGGCAGTACGGTTTTCGGGGGAAACCCGTTACCACCTGAGATCAGCGTGGACCCGGTTAAGACAACATAGTCTGGCGGGGTGGCGATGGGGCCTTCGCTGTCCGCGATGGTGGTCGTTTCTAAGTTGAAATTTACCTTTCAAAAAAAAAAAAAAATTGATCATCACACATAATTTTTCTTTTTGAATTAACTGTTATACCCTTCCGTATAATTTAGTCTAGCATTTGACTGTTCTTCTAAAAACATGCAGCAAACTCCTCATTTTATTTTTACCTCGTCATTTTCCCATTTCACCGTCTATTAATTTCTTTCAATCTTAATTAACAAGTTTTATATAGTTAACAACTGTTCCTCTCAAAACTTGCAGCAAACCGATTATTTTATGTTGTAAAACCACGACGTCACTATTACGATCTAAAATACAAAAAATATGCGTACTAAATTAAAGTCCTGAATTATATAACATGCTCCTACACATTCTGGATCGTATAACCTTATTCCATTAAGTCTATCTAGTTTGCTTTTCATGATAACTGAACCAAACTGTAATTTTAGTTCCATCTCGATCGGTAAGCATCAACTGATCAAAGCGGTCACATTGCAAAGCAACATAGTCATCTTTTTCCGAATCGTACATCGAAAGATAGGCCATACCCTATAATAAAAGGCTCACACATTCTTTAGTAGATCATCACATGATTCAAATGTTGAGCTAGTAACATGACGTTCTTCATATTGAGTTATTGCACTTGACTAGAAGTACTCCATCGAGTATTCGAGTTCATTTGTTTCCTGTTAAAAATCTGGGATAATTGTTGGACCTTATAATTGCACAAGTCTTGTATTATGAAGATTACGATAGATGAAGGACTAAAGTTGTTAAGTAGAAAGTTTATAACCGAAAAGTAGTTAATATGGTTGGTAGTTAAAGGTAGTTATTTATGTAAGTTAGTTACAAAACCAAGGGTCGTGTCGTTTGGTTCATAACCAATCGAACCATCATGACCATTGGGTCATACCCTTTCATGTCTATATATAGTCCAGAACATGTAGTCTGAAATATATAGCGTGTGTCTCATTTCAAAGAGAAACGCATAGTGTCTTTTGTACAATGTAACCTACTGTTATGTTGTTTAATAATAGAATCATCTTCTTGTATATCTTGTGCAAATACGATCCTGGAATTATCAATTCTGGAACCTGTGAAAAATACAATATGGTATCAAGAGCCGAAGGTTGTTACAAGGTTGCAAGATGTGATTCAAGCCCTTTGATCAAGAAGATCAAAAATCGAGAAGGAAGACACCAAGGATGTTGGGGAAGATAATGCATGATCAGAACCAACGGACATGGACACCAAACGAATTGGTGGAGTTTTGTTGTGATCATTCGCGACAACAGAACAAGAAGAAAGCTTTTGTAGAAGCAAGTTTTGTTAAGTTTTGATAACCGACAAAAGGAAGCGAACGTAGGCATCAAACGTATTGGTTTGAGAAAACTTAGAAGAACAATTGTTACAACTCTTGACGTTGAAAGAAGCGTAGAAGCAAGAGTAGGAAGCGCGAGACATTTTCTTGTATGTTTGCTATTAACGTGACACTGGAAACAAGAAAAGGATACACATCGTTGGATAGAGAACAAGTGGGAAGGCTTTGTAAAAACCGGTTGAAAACAAAGACACAAAGCATTATAAGACGCAGATTCTAGAAGCGCAAGGAACGTTGTTGTGAAGAAGAAAGCATATACGAAGAACAAAGAAGGAGTACTCAAGAGAAAGAACAAACGAAGGACTGTTTTGTTTCGGTGGAACGACAACAACAACGAGAGAAGGAACAAACGAAGGACTGTTTTGTTTCGATGGAAAGAAATCATAAACGAAGGGACTGTTTTTGGTTCGGTTTGGTTACCAAGGTGTGGTACCAAAGATTGTGTGTAGAAAGATTCTTAGGAATTTCAAAGGTAACGAAATTAAGAAAAACACACAAAAGGAAAGAAGAAGAAAGACTTTGTTGGTGTCTTGCACACGACAAAAAAGAAGAAGAAACTTGTGTATAAATAACAAGATACACAAAAGAAGAAATAGGCGTTGCTTGTAGATTTGAAAAGGTATACCGAGATACAAAACACTCAAAGATTGTTTGGAGACGTTTAGCAATACAAGAACAACAACAAATAACGAGAAGGACGGGATGATCACTCATTCATAGGAAAATACCGACGGGTATTGAAGAGTTGTTGAAGATACGGTGTAAAATTGAAGAAACACAAGGAAGTATTATGGTAAAACGTTGGAATGGAACAAGCAACAACAACAACAATCATGAAGACAGGAAGAAGGAATGAAAAGTCACGGAGAAGAGCATGAAGACTCGAAGAACAAGACTTAAACAATTAGGGGGGAGAATGTTGGACCTTATAATTGCACAACTCTTGTATTATGAAGATGACGATAGATGAAGGACTAAAGTTGTTAAGTAGAAAGTTTATAACCGAAAAGTAGTTAATATGGTTGGTAGTTAAAGGTAGTTATTTATGTAAGTTAGTTACAAAACCAAGGGTTGTGTCGTTTGGTTCATAACCAATCGAACCATCATGACCATTGGGTCATACCCTTTCATGTCTATATATAGTCCAGAACATGTAGTCTGAAATATATAGCGTGTGTCTCATTTCAAAGAGAAACGCATAGTGTCTTTTGTACAATGTAACCTACTATTATGTTGTTTAATAATAGAATCATCTTCTTGTATATCTTGTGCAAATACGATCCTGAAATTATGAGTTTAGAGACCTGTAAAAAATACAATAATAATAAGAGTTCATATGTCAATAAAGCCATAAGTATTTTAGCTTTACCATACATATCCCTTGATTCCCTTCATGTAGTTCAGTATATATGATTAGTTAGTTCTATATGATGTATGTAAATTTGCATGGCAAACATGAAGATCCAGAAAATATTAACTGTAAAAAAGGTCTTTATTCCAATTACATGGCAAACATAAAACTAATTCTATGCTTATATGTTCGATTACTTACATTGATAAAGATTACTGATTATTTCATGCATGTGAAGAGACAATAAATAAAGGTCAAAATGCATTTTAGTACCCTGAATTTGTCTAACCGGGTCCTCTAGTACCCTGAACTCTTAAGGGTGGAGAATGGTACCCTCAACTTGGAAAAGTGGATACCTTAATACCCTAACTTAGTTCAACTCACATAATTCTCATGTGACTTCCTCGGTTACTTTTCTAACATCCACAATAAAATTTCGTTTCTAAAACCTTAATTATTAGTTTTCTTGAATCCTAATATATTCAAATACTAGCTCAAGACCATTAGTTGATTCTATCCAAAAGCATTCGAGGAAAACATTTGAGCACCTGTAGATTGACGCTGATGCTTGTTCAATTATAATTGGTATCAGTTCTACACTAGAGTTCAACTTCACACGTTGCAAATCTATTACAACTTATACACCTACAATTATCTTTATAAATGACTATTTTTATTTCTACCAATCAATTAACCTACGATTTTTGTATCTAAATACTTGATTTTTCGAATATGTTACAATGATATATGTTGATTGTGAATGAAATTGAACTGTCCATTGTTAATTAGGACAATATACATGATTATCACATACATCTACTACTCAATACTTAATTCTATGATATATATATATTCACTTTAAGCCGTCAAACCTAATTATGAAATGTACTACACGATTGATCAAAAAGATGCCACAACCTTTCTAAGATCATAAACCCACTCATGAAGATTAATTCATAAAAATTGACTCATGTAACAAATTGACTCATGTAACGTATGTTTTATTGAATTATAAGCTATAGGTAAAGAGGGTTCTATTAAAATATATTTGTTTCGATTTCTTAAGGAGGCTATTTAAATATTTTTGTTTTATATAGAAGAGTGTAGTTTGTTGTATATTTTTATGTAGTGTAAAAAGCAATTTATCTTATATTGATTTGTGCAGTTATTTCTTTTTGATATTTAAAGGCTTGAAATTAGCATGAGGAGGATTTTGGAATTGCTTTGCTATAAATGAAACAAAAACCCATGTTACTTTATAAGAAATCTGGCATGAATAGAGTGTAATGGCATGACTTTTGAGTTATTCTTTGATTTTACCTTTCCAGATATGTCATTTTATTGTGTATGTTAAAAAACTAATGAAGGAAGGAAGTCACGTGAGAATCATGTAAGTGAGTTAAGGGTACTAAGGTGTCCACTTTTCCAAGTTAAGGGTACCATTCTCTACCCTTAAGAGTTTAGGGTACTAAAGGACCCGATTAGACAAATTCAAGGTACTAAAATACATTTTGGCCATAAATAAAGGGGCAGGTTATAAGGACGGGGGTGGTTTTTTTATATTGACCCCCCCCCCCCCCCCCCCCCTCTTATTTATTTATTTATTTATTTTTTTTTTTTTTTATTTTTTTTTATTTTTATAATTTTGTTTATATCAAAAAGCTAGAAACCTGAAAGTGCGGAACAGAAAATATAAAGTTTAATATGTCAAACGCTTAAAACTGTCAAAATACGGAACAGAAACTGACAAAAACTGGGCTGAGCTGGAAAAAATAGGGGACAAAAAGGGGAGACAAAGGGCCTGCCACCCTTGTCCCCCCGTTTTTATAGTATAACCCTAAATAAATTAATTGTAGACACAGCTATGATGAAATAATGGGTGACAAACAGACAATAGACATGATTTGCAACGTCATAACTAAAGAGGGGGATAAAGAAATATGTCAGACTAGGCATAATAAGGAGGGTCAATTCCCCTCATTTTCTCTGTCACGTCAGCTTTTTCTCTCCAGCGACCTGCAGGCGATTCAGTGCCACAATAAGGGCGACCAAGTTCAATTTTTTTTTTCTTTTTTTAACACAAAATAAAATTTTATTCATAATTAAAACGTTTCAATAGAATTCAAATAACATTAAAAACATTACGATAAAACGACTAAACTAGTTTTCATTATTATGATGCTGCCAAATGTATTCCACCAAATCGGCTTTGAGGCTAAGATGAGTTGTTTTATTGCATATCTCCCTAGTAATTTCCAATGATTCCGCATGGAAAGAATTCGGGAGATATCGCCCGCCTTTCGTCTTGAGTAATCATATTATGTAATATGATGTATGTGTACATAATATGTCCGAGATGCTCTTTGTCAACCCCTTTAGCCAGATGTTTAATCATTAGCCACTTCTTCTTTAGTACACCAAAAGCACGTTCCACATCTTTTCTTGCTGCTTCGTGCATCCTCTTATACAATTGACGCTTTTCATCATGCGTCCCTGGATGTTTAATGGACTTCACAATAACAGATTATTCCGGATATATCCCATCAGCAAGATAATATCCCCGTTTATAAGGCACGTTGTTAGCAACGAATTCCACATCCGGTGCTCTCCCCATTTTGAGATCATTGAAAAGTGGGGATGCACGTAAAACATTTACATCATTATTCATCCCGGTGACACCAAAGAACGCATGCCAAATCCATAAATCTTGGGAGGCGATCACTTCCAATAAAATGAAAGGAGTTTTCCCGTGATTACACCTAGAAAATTGAGCTTTTAAAGCATGTGGGCAATTCTCCCACGGCCAATCTATACAATCAATGCTTCCTATCAGCCCCGAAAGCCCATGAACTCGATGGTGATGCTCATAGAGTATGTCAACGTTAGTAACCGTCGGCTTTCGCAAATACTCTACACCATATACCTCCATGATGGCCTCAAAAAATTTATAGAGACACGCACGAATTGTTGTCGCACCCATTTGCACATATTCGTCAAGCATATCAGGATTGACTCCGTATGCCAATTGACGAATTGAGGAAGTCATTTTTATCAAAGGAGAAATACCAACTTCGCCCGCACAATTAGGTGTTGTTGGAAATAAGGTGAATGATCGGTTACCTCTCGTACAATTCGTGTGAATAGTCTGCGGCTCATTCGGAAACGATCATGGAATTGTTCATCGCCGTATGTTGGTTTAGCGCAGAAATAAGCAGCAACTAAATGTTCATGAGCACCCACACGATCCCTATTAACATGGTTTCGTATTTCTGTAGGTTGTGACGCTTGATAAGCCCCCCAACAATCTTGCGCAAACAGCAAAAAGTCGTTACTAACTTCATCTTCATCATCCGAATCGGCAAAAAATATGTAGAAAGAATTCATGGTGTGAGAAAATATATAGAATTTTTGAAATGGGATTGTGTGAATTGAAATGTGTTTGTGTTGTGTATTTATAAGTGATTTTTTTTTATTATTTTTTTTCCCCAAAAGTAAGATTTTTTATTTTTTATTTTTTATTATTTTTTTTGTTTCAAGTGACAAATGGCTACATATATTAATTTCTTGTTCAAACGGATCAAAATACCAGCTTTTTATGCTTTCAAAATCGGTCGGCCTCTCGACCATTTTCGTCCCATCATTTCCTCCAAATCGGTCACGACCGACTGCATACAACAAGGACGGCCGAGTCCTTTTGGTCGACCGACTCGGTCGATTTGGTTATTGTGGCCAGTCTCACGTAGAAGGTTTGGGATCTTTTACAACCCTCCCATAGGGAGAGTATCTAATCATTTAGTGCATCATCGGCTTATACGGTGTGCATCGCGGGTTATATGGTTTGACCAAAACCTATTGATGTGACAATATAGGGAGGATCTCATAACACATCCCATTTCACAAAGTAGTTAAAACTAAAAAGTGTAGAAAATCATTCATTGTATGACACGTGTTTCCCACTTTAAATTATACATAAAATTCGGCTAGGGGTAATATGGTCTTTTGACCTATTTTTTCTTTTTCACCGCAAATTTCAAACACACATATCTTTTAAATGACAAATTTTAGAAAAAAAATCGATTTCAGCACAATTTTTAAAATTTGATTCTCTTTAATTTGGTATAAATCTTGTTAATTATTTCAAAACTTTTTTTTGACATACTCATTAACGCATGATTTTTTTTGATGTTTTTACTATTTTTTACTATATTTCTTACTTTAAAAATTGCCGAATCATTAAATTCTTAAAACAAAAAAGTTTTAGATTTTGGTTCATTCTTTACCCAGAAATTTGAATCACTCAAATCCGATATGATATGAGTTAGATATCGCACGTTAAAGATGATGTTTTAGTCATATTTGATGTACACAAGGTGTTTGATAAACTGTTTAGTTTATATTTTTAGTGTTAAAATTGCGTTATATGCACTAATTTTTGTAGCACAACGCATCATTAATCATTTTATTAATGTAAGATTCAAAAGGTGATATTTTTTAATTGTTATTTTCTTTTTAAATAAATGTACATATTGTGTTTTATTGTTTTTTTTACCATAAATTTGACCAATTTAAATTCGCATTAGAAAAATTGTAAAATATAAAAGTTATATATTTTAGGTCAATCTTTACCCATGTTTTTTATTCACTCAAATCCGATGTCATAAAAGTTAGATATCACATGTTAAAAATGAAATTTTGTTCATCAGTTATTTTGGTTCATCAGTTACTTTGGTTCATCAATTTTTATGGTAACATTTTGTTCATCAGTTACTTTGGTTCATCAATTTTTTGGTAACAATTGATGAACCAATGTAACTGATGAACAAATATTCATCAGTTACTTTGGTTCATCAGTTTTTATAGTAACATTTTGTTCATCTGTTACTTTGATTCATCAATTTTTATGGTAATATTTTGTTTATCAGTTACTTTGGTTTATCAATTTTTATGGTAACAATTGATGAACTAAAGTAACTGATGAACAAAATGTTTATCAATTACTTTTGTTCATCTATTTTTATGATAACATTTTGTTCATTAGTTACCTTGGTTCATCAATTTTTATGGTAACATTTTGTTCATCAGTTACTTTGGTTCATCAATTTTTATGGTAACAATTGATGAACCAAAGTAAACGTTCATCAGTTATTTTGGTTCATCAATATTTATGATAACATTTTGTTCATTAGTTACATTGGTTCATCAGTTACTTTAGTTTATCAATTTTTATAGTAACATTTCGTTTATCAGTTACTTTTGGTTCATCAATTTTTATGGTAAAAATTGATGAATCAAAGCAACTGTTGAACAAAATGTTCATCAGTTACTTTGGTTTATCAATTTTTATGATAAAATTTTGTTCATCAGTTACTTTGTTTCATCAATTTTATTCATGAACCAAAGTAACTGATGAACAAAATGTCATTTTTAACATGTGATATCTAACTTGTATGACATCAGATTTGAGTGAATAAAAAACATGGGTAAAGATTGACCTAAAATCTTTAACTTTTATGTTTTACAATTTTTCTAATGCGAATTTAAATTGGTCAAATTTATGGTAAAAAAAGTAATAAAACACAATACGTACATTTAAAAAATAATTAACGATTAAAAATATCACCTTTTAAATCTTATATTAATAGAATGATTAATGATGCGTCGTGGTACAAAAATTAGTGCATTTAACGCATTTTTAACACAAAATCTAAACTAAACATTTCACCAAACACCTTGTGTGCAACAAATATGACTAAAACGTCATCTTTAACGTGCAATATCTCACTCATATCATATTGGATTTGAGTGATTCAAATTTCTGGGTAAAGAGAGAACCAAAATCTACAACTTTTGTGTTTTAAGTATTTTATGATTCGGCAATTATGAGGGTAAAAAATAAGGCCGAAAATGCCCAAAAAATAAAGAAAATCAAGACCCATTTGTTATGTAAAAAAAATTAATAAAGTTTCGAAAATTTTAACAAAATTTGTACCAAATTAAAGAGGATTATATTCTAAAAAATTATGGTGAAATCAGTTTTTTCTAAAGTTTGTCATTTAAGAGATATGTTCGTTTAAAATTTGACGTGGAATATAAAAAATGGGTTTAATGACCAAATTACCCTTTATCCAAAAATATTAAAGGAAAATGGAGGAAGTGGGTGGAGGACACGTGTCATTAGCTTATTGGCTTTTTACAAATTTCAAATTGTTTCAATTTTCAATGGATCGCAACCCTAGGGTAGAATGCAATGAGGTAAGAATTACATATGGGCAAAATAGTCCTTGCACAATAATGTTATGTGTATGAATAAAGGTTATAAATAGTGTGAGTTGTGATGTGACGTCATGATCAAGCCCCTCACGTCTTAGGAGCCATGGCGAAGCCACAACATTTCTTAAAGCATAACTTAAAGTGGCACAAAATATGAAAATATTTATAGATTTATATATTTATATCATATATATCGAGTTTACAAAAAGTGTTATACATAAGGAATAAAGTCAAAAAGCTATCATTACATGTAATCTTATTCATTAAAAAAAAAAAAAAAAAAAAAAAAAAATTCATCCATAAAAGGCACTGCACCTCGCACCTTAGTGTGCCTTTCCACGACTCATCTCACGCCACGCCTAAAGCCGGTGTCTTGATCTATTGCGTAACATGCAGGTCGCCCCTCATGTAGGCGTGGCTCTTTAATGCCGTCACGACGCGTCTTTTAGAACCTTGGTATGAATCAGTTTGCTATGTCTACGTATCATTCCCTTTTATTAACTTAATTATTCATTTTGGTTTTCTTTTTAATTTGTTTACCACTTCATAATATTTTTATAGCACTTCATAAATGTCATCAATTTATTTTATTAACCTTTTAGTTTCGGATTTCTGTTGAGATTGTTGTTTATTCGATAACATTTTTACATTTAGCACTTTATGATAGATTCAAGTTAGTTTATCATTATCATTACTGTTAACAAGACCTAGAAAATAACCATCGATTTAATATTTTAGGATCATGATTTTGAACTTGATTAGTGCATCTTTTAGTCAAGCATAATCAACTATTGAATACACTAGCTTATAGACCCGTCAAATTGACGGGTTTTTAGAAGAATGTATGCATCAAGAAATTAAGTTTGTGGGTAAAGTAAGAAAAAACAATGAAGGTAAATTTTTTGAATGAATACATATATACGAATGTATCTAGATTTCGAACCGAGCTCGAGCCGAATTCACATCTTTATCTTATATTTCAACATTAATTGGTTATAAATTAATTCATTATTGAGTCGAGCTTTTCAAGTTGAGTTCGAGCCGAATTCAAATTTTTGTCGAGCCAAGCATAATATTGAGTCGAGCTTGTCAAAGTTCGACTCGACTCGGTTCGGTTGCAACACTACTTTCAAAGTTTCTTATGTTATACTTTAGATGCAAAAAAGGGAGACACTTTATAAATAAAAATAATAATAAAGGGAGACGTTTAATTTATTTTGGCCAAAGTTAAAATTCCATATTGCTGAACATTGTTCTCATTAAAGTTTTATCTAACAACTCCTGAGATTCACCTGCTCACTTTTCTTACATTGTTACAGATATGAAGCAGAATTCTTGGAGCAGGTTGTTAATGAAATTCATAAAAGAGTCGACCGCAAACAAATTTCTCTTCCAATCAATCTAAAAGGCATGGATGCTCGAAGCGAAGAGATTAATTTGTGGCTAAAACAATCCGAAAGTCAATTTTTGGTAATCTCTGGCATTGGAGGAAGTGGCAGGTCAACGTTGGCCAACTATATTGTCTTCAATAATATGCAAAATTTTGGGAGTATTAGTATTATTGAGCACATTGGTAGTAAATGTAAAGCTCAGCAAGATATGGTTAAGCTACAAGAACAACTTTGCATTGATATTGCAAAGGGCAAGGACAGAAGAATACCAAGTGTTTGTCAGGGTACACCTCAGATTGAAGTGCTTTTGGAGAAAATAAAAGCACTTATTGTTCTTGATGGCATTAGTAAAGAGAGTCAGTTGGAAGCTTTAATTGGATCTGGGAATATTAACAAAGAAAGCAAGATTATAATAATCGCGGATAATGATATAAGTAATTGGTTTACATTATATTCTAAGGGGTATCAAAAATACCAGACAAAATTATTGAATGATGATGAATCAACAGAACTTCTATGTAATATTGCCTTTCGATCTGATTTTCCAATGGATGGTTTCGAGGATCTTGTAAAACGGATAGTACGATATTGTGATGGAATTCCATGTGCACTGAGAGTGTTGGGTTCCTCTTTGTCAAAACAAAACAGCATCGAGTACTGGGAAAGTGTATTGAAGTTATTTGGAAAAGATTTTAATGGTGATATTCGTAGAGTACTTAGAATAAGCTACGACTTATTGTCACTCGAGACTGAGAAAGAGTTGTTATTGCATATTGCTTGTTTCTTTGTTGGCAAAGACAAGGATTATGTGGAAAAGATATTGGAGCCTGATTACTCTGCAATATCTGGGATGTTAAACCTGATCAACAGCTGCCTTCTCTCCATCTCACCAAACAATACGCTGACAATGAATAGATTGCTTCAAGAAATGGTGAGAAACTTTGTTGTTATGGAATCACCTATACTTTCTGAACGTAGTCGACACTGGATTAATAAGGAGTCTTACGATATTTTGCGAAGAGGAAAGGTAAAATGCTTCTTACCTGTACATTTAAACTTACTTTTCCCATCACTACCTCCTATTACATCCTAGAGTTTATTATAATTTCTTGTTCTTTTCTGTTCAGTGTTCAGAAAAGATGACAGGCTTAACTATTGACATGAATAAGCTGAAGAAAGAGGATGAATTCAAAGGCAAACAGTTAAAAGAGGTATGTTTTACTACATATTTGTTACTAATGTGTGTCAAATTTGGGTTCGTACCATCCAAATGCTGCAAGACTTTGTAACACTATGTTGCAAATGTTACGTTAATTGAATCTAAAACATATAATATAGGCTACACCTAGATAATGAACAGATCCACTATCTAATCAACTCAATTCAGTTTTTAGTGTAGTAGTGATTCATCTTGTTAACAGTACTCCATCTTGGTCAATTTAATTTCTTCACAATTTGTATTTTGCATTCGTCATGTTTACCGTCATCTGATATGATTATCAACTTGTCGTCAAGTACTCAAGTACTTTTTAAGTACACCAGATAAATCATCTGTTAAAATATTTTTTCCTTGGACTCAACAGCTTACAACAAAATCATTACAAAATTCGGATAAATTGAGATTGCTCCAACTTGATTTTGTGAAAATGACGGGTTCTTGGAAGGATTGGTCCGCAGTTTTAAGATGGCTCTCATGGCTTGGATTCATCGAAAGTACCATTCCTTCTGACCTAGACATGGGAGGTCTCGTCGCTTTAGATATGAGCTATAGTTTCTTGAAAGTCTTTGATCCACCTGAGGTACGATATTCAGTGTCCTCTTTATGTATATATTTAATATATATTATTTTAGAGAAGGTTATTTATTAGTTTGGCCTCTGATGCGGATGTAGAGTGCTTAATAGATCTTGTTAATTTTCACAGGTTCTTGAATTACTCAAGATTGTAAATTTCAGCGGCTCCAATCTTTTTGAAATCCGCAACATTGACCGGATCCCTAATCTTGAAACTTTTATTCTTAAGAACTGCGAGCACCTAACTCATGTTTGTGAGACCATTCAACATCATAAAAGGCTTACAACCTTAGACTTGACAGGGTGTGTGAATCTGTGTAACATGGAGTACATACGCATAGGTGGAGCTTATAAAAAGCATCTGTTCATTCGCTTGCCACCATCATTAAAGCGGTTATTCCTTAGCAGCTGCCATCTTGGGATCATTCATTCTTATTCTCTAGGTTTTAGTCGTGAATCATCCTTGCAGTACATAAATTTAGAAAATGGTCTGTTTGAAACCCTTCCTCATTACGATCATCTTGTACATCTTATGGCCCTTGACTTGAGTTTCTGTTCAAGACTTATAAGTCTTGAATGTCTTCCAAGTGGACTTGCACGATTGGTTATAAATAACTGCAAGTCAATAGAGAAAATAACATTTGAAAACCAAATATTCAAGTTGCAGGATTTTGGTTACGAAGGCTGTTGTAAGTTGTCCATCGTTGAGGGCTTGTTTAAGCTCATGTTTGTAGCCAAACTTGATGAAACTGATCTGGGACCCATGATGTTTCTGAAAACTTATGAACATCTTGACGTACGCCTGATTGGAGATGATGACCTCACCAAAGATCGAAGTTGCAGTATCCAGGTTCTCTCTCAATTTTTCTTCCTTCTTCTCAAATACATGCATAAGCACACATGCACATCAAGTTACGGGCTGATTAATATATCTATATGAATGACTGAACTTAAATTTTTTTTTTTTTTTTTTTTTTTTCTTTTTTTTTTTTTTTTTTTTTTTTTTTTTTTTTTTTTTTTTTTTTTATGTGTGTGATGCAGATGCTGTATGAATTTGATATAATGAGCACCTCTCTGCCAGATATAAACGATCCAAATTTGATTTCTGAGTACATGTCACAGTCCACATATTTGTCTTTTGAGGTTCCTCTGTGTGAGATGAGTAGGAGGCTAAAAGGATTATATGTAACTTTCAAGTATACAATATCATGTGAGGATTGTGCATGGTTCTGTAAAATCAGGACGAAAAATGGTGTTGATTTGATGTACAACCCCAAAGTCTTTGGCAAACCTGAATCCAATGATGTTGGTATCTGGTTAAGCTACTGGCCAATTGGAAACATATTAAATGTTGGAGATATCGTTGAAGTGTCTATTGTTTTCATCAGGCCTGGGTTGGAGGTACTCCAATGTGGTGCAAGCTTAGTGTACACCGAAGATGATGTAGTGGGTGAAATCTCGGAAAATAAAACGAAATGGGTAGAAACTCTTGGTGGAGATTTGTCTAGCTTTCGACTTAAAACAGGCGGCTACTATCTGTGTCGGCGTGATTTCTATGAGTTAAAGGAGCATGGCAGACTTTCTCCTGGTTGGTTCAGTAATTTAGTAGGGGATGCCATCGATGATACAGGTATGCATCTTTTTCAACCTCAAATATATTTTTGGGTTTCGGTAAATTGAATCTATGCTTCAAGTGGAGACTGTTTTAGATACCATTCATTGTTGCAGAGGTACGAGGGTGGAGATTAACCGGTCGACCTCAACAATCGTATCAATCATTTTCAGAATTGAGAAATATTGGATGCATCAATCATGGTTCTGAAATGGTAAATATATAATGTGGTATTTCTTTTTGGTATGGATTTATCATATGATTTAGATAAACGGGAGGACAACAACGTTGCTGTTATGATTATACTTCTGTAGTTTAGTTATATAATGACAGTCATCTCACTGCTATAGTGCTATCTTCTATTACAAACTTAGTTTATGTTTCACTTTATAGTTTCTCTGAAATTGGTATTACTTATGTTAGGCTTTTTAATTGAGTAGGGGCTGGTTGTGTTGTTGGTTCGTGAGGGAGAGAAAGATCAGACACACAAACACTTACCTTATTATTACTAGTCTTAAAACATCAAACTTCAGACCAACACATATTTATCTTACATGCACAACATCTAGAAGGAACTAAAAATTAACTACATTCTATAACCGACAGCTACATAACTGAAATAAAAACTACCAAACACAACTACTTATTTCTGGCTCGAGTTTATCACAAACTAAAAGTGGTTCTAAACCATTATTGTCTGCTAAGCATTATATTCTTTTTGTACACGATATTATTTTGATTTTTTAAATATTGTAGTAATTGAGTTTTGCTAACCTTATTCTCTGTTGTTGTTGTTGTTGTTTGTTTTTTCTGTAAAGGAGGAAATATACAAGATTGAAGAGATGTCTAAATCACCTTTTGTTGGGGAGATAATGACATCAAGGAGCACGTGTGACTTTAGCATTGCAACAACAAAGGTACTTTGAATATAATCGTAGATAAGAAAAGAGAAGTTTAACTGTGAGAGTTGTGATTTCTAAATAGTCTACACAAAATAATGTGATCTATCTTATGTGCACTTTTCCACAAGCAGATAGATTCTTATAGATATGATGTGTTGTAGTATATTAACACTTTTCATGTTAATATTGCAGTCAAAAGGCCATACGCTTGCAGAGATGGTTAATCTTGTTCCAGAAGTTTTGATATTATTCTTCTTGAGAGGATTACACATAAGAACTATAGATTGTGACTTGTTCATGGGGAACTTGGTCTCTTTAAATATGAGCTACTGCCCGTGCGAAGTATATGAACTACCCGCGGTACGGGATCAATACCTCTTTTTAGCTTGGACAATTAGCTTCTCAATTTTTTATCGTCTTTGTGTAGATGCTTATTAATTGATAAATTTTGTTACCTTTATGCAGGCTCTTCCAATGCTCAAAGTTTTATGTCTACAAAGCTGTGCCAATCTCACAGAAATCCACAACATCAACATGACTCCTAATCTTGAGACTTTTGTTCTGCGTGATTGTCGGAAGTTAGTTTGTCTTTCTGCGACGCTTAGAAGCCTTACAAAACTCACTATATTGGACATCTCAGGGTGTGGAAATGTTCGCATACGGGAGCAAAATAATTTGCGGCCTTTTGTTGGAGGAAGTACACAGCAACCTTCGTTTTCCTTGCCACGTTCAATCAGATTGTTATGTCTTGATGACTGCAATTTTGAAGATACTGATATCTTTCCATTTAGCTTCAGTGATCTATCATCTTTGCATCACTTGAGTTTAAGTCGGAATTTGTTTGAACTCCTACATAGTTTCAATCATCTTACAGAACTACAGGCCCTTGACTTGAGTTTCTGTTCAAGACTTATAATGCTTCCACCTCTCCCAAGTACCATAAAATATTTGTATATAGATTACTGCACATTATTGGAGAAAGTAACTTTCGAATCACATCATTTTACGTTGCAAGAGTTTGGCTATAAAGGTTGTATCAGTTTGTCAGAAGTTGAAGGCTTCATGAAACTGATAGCGGTAGCCAAACTTGATGAAAGTGATTTGGAACATATGAAGTGGCTGAAAGATTATCAAACTCTTGTGATGTGCCTAGTTGGCGATGATCGGCATACCAGTAGTATAAGCCAGATTGTCCAGGTTCGTTATTTTTTTTATTCTTTTCTGAATCACATGCTTTAAGCACATACAAGCACACCGGTGTACTACCTTTAAACTAATCACATTACATTGATATCTAAGCTCCGTTGCTTATTTGGTGCAGGTGTTGGACGAATTCGGTATACGAAGCATATCTTTGCCTGACATAAAGGACCCAAAGATGACGCCTGATTTTATATCAGATTCAACATCTTTGTCTTTTGGTGTGCCTCCGTCTCCCAAGAATACAAAGCTCAAAGGGTTAAATTTAACTATCAAATATTCAGTATCTCGTGATGATTGCGTATGGTTTGCTAGGATCCGTACAACCAATGGGCTTGATTATATGTACAGCCCCCATGTCTTTGGAAGACCTGAATCGAAAGAAGTTGGTATATGGTTAAGCTATTGGCCAATTGGAGATGCATTAGTCACGGGAGATATTGTTGATGTTTCTGTAGTCGTTATGAGCGGATTGGAGGTTATTGAGTGTGGTGCAAGCCTTGTGTATACTGATGATGATTCCGCAGATGAAACCTTGAGTAATAACATGAGATGGATAGAAACTCTTGGAGGGGATTTGTCAAGATTTCAGCTAAGCATAGGAGCTTACTATCTGTGTCGGCGTGATTTCTTTGAATTAACAAAGGTTGGCAGATTGACTCCTGACTGGTTTAACATATTAGTTGGCAACACAGTTGACGATACAGGTATGTTCTTCTTGTCAAGCTAATTATCAGTGTTTCTTAAGAACTTTAAGCTACAAACGGGGAGTTTCTAATACATACATTTTTGCAGAGGTACGAGGATGGAAGATATCTGGTCGACCTTACACAGAAAATCCACGATTTACAGAGTTGAGTTGACGATTGATGCATCGTTCATGGTAACTAAGGCTCTTCCAATTTATACATTTTTTGCGAAATTTTTGTAACAATTAGACAATTAGTAGTACGTTTTTACTGGGGTCAAGCTTATTAGTTAACATAGCTTAGTCTCCAAGCTAAGCAAGACTTATTTATATTCTCTGTAACTTTTGTTATCATTTAAATTCTATAAAACTTATTAGTTTAGTATTAGTTGTTCTTTACCTCTAATAACAACGAGGATTTAGTACCCATTTAGGGTTTTGATTTTAGCTTTGAAGAATGGTACCCATTTGAGTAGCAATTGATTTTAGAGCATCCAGAAGAATAGGTGTGAATTACATCTCACCTCCCTTATAATCGAACTTATTGGGGTTCGAATTGAAAACCCTACCATTCGTCTGCCGCCACACACGCCTCCATGGGCCACCGCTCTTTGCAGCAATAAATTCAAGCCACGGTGCTTAAGCCTATTTTCCGGGGAGTCACAGATGCAAAACTTCCAGATCTTTTTGTTTTGTCATTCCGAACAGATACCAAGTGTGATCATTTCCGAATTTTCACTTTTGTTCTTTGAGATTGGATTAATCAGTGATATATATTTGGTTTCTTTCTTTTGATTTGCTTCTTTGGGGTTCGGTACATCTAAATTGAACGTTTATTAATTTTGTTTCTGATTTGGAAGTTCTGAAATTAATAGTTGATTTGGTATTTGGTTTTGATTTGATCGTGTAATTATGGTTGATGACACCAAGATAAAAATTATGGGAATTTTTATCTGAAAAATGATATGTAGGCCTAAAACAAGAACCTAAATTTAGACCAAAGAATTTGATTGGTGCATTTGAAAAAAATGGTTGGAGTAAAAGTATGAGAAAGAAAAAATGTACTACTTCCGTCCCATAATAATTGTCTACTTTGATATTTTTTAGTATTTCTTATTCAAATTTGACCATAAATATTTTTATTTGTATTATCTAATACTTGATGAAAAATATATGAATGAATTGGGTTTCAAATGCATTTTCTATTGATATAATTTTCATCAAATATTATATAACACAAATAAAAATATTAATGGTCAAAGTTGAACAAGAAAGACTAAAAAAAGTAAAAGTGGACAATTATTATGGGACGGAGGGAGTATTACATTTGTCATTAGATGAATGGATTAGGTTAAACTTTAGGTCTACTTGTTAGGCTTAGATATCAAAACTCTTTTTATCTGGTACTAAAGCTCAAAAACTAAAACTTAGACAAATTATATTAAATATCAAACTTTTCTTACACACTCACCATCCATCTAAAAAGAAATCAATTATTGAGATTAAAAGCATTTTAATATTTCACTCATTTTTTATAATTTAAATCTCTTAAACTGTTAATCGTTAAGCAAAAATAATTACACCATCGCGACGAACATTTAATTATCTTTCTATAGACGAGCACTTTGATATACTTTTGACAATTTTATATGTGATATGTAATATCACATATGATATATCACATGCGATTTTTTCGGCCACGAAAAAAAATGTGAAAAAAAACGATTTTTTTTTTCGAAAATATGTCAAAGTGCTTATTTATAAAAAGATAATTAAATGCTCGTCGTAATGCTATATTTTTTTCTCTTAACGATTAACGGTTTGAAATATATTAATATTTAAAGGAAAAAAAAAAGATGAAAGTTGGTTTTTAAATTGTTAGGATTAATCTCATCCATTAGATCAAATAAACATGGAGGGTAGAGATTAGTCCCTTGGTATGTAAAAAAAGTTTAGTCCTCAAATGATCTTTATTCAAACTATAAAGTACAAGTTACTTAAACACACATTTTTATTAAAAACACCGCAGAAGCTTGAGTATTTTACAATGGTTGTGGTGAGAGGTTTTTAGGTGGATTGTCGATGATTCATACTACTGAATTACAATGCCTTTTATAGGCCAAACGAAAGAGAATAAAATACGAATATGCTTTGGCATCTAGCATATTCCAAGGAATAAATCATGCCATATACCAAGGAATATTTCAGGCCATTATTAACTTTGAACATTACTGGCCGACATATACATAATTTTGACAACGACCCTTACTTTAATAATTATACAAAAGATAATAGGCACGTGAAAATAATTTCTTCACATGTGGGACCTTCGAGCTTTGGGATAAAGGTTCTTATCCATGGGACGATTCAATTTTAACGTGTTCAGACAATAATCATCCCACCCGGGATCCACAATAAAAATTGAATCGTCACTGCATTCGTCATCTTCATCTTCTAGAAGTTAGTCTTGGGCTTCCTTGGGCTCAAATGTTGTTGCGGCCCAATCGTTCTGCGAGGGCTTCCAGTTCGATAAGGATTCTTCGGGCTTCTTTGTTTTGGATTCGAACGTCTTCCATTTGGTCAAACCAGTGGTTGTCTCTAGTTGATAATCCAAAGCAGACTTGGGCTTTGCATTTTATGACTGCTTGTAGGTTTCGCATTGCTTTGACTGCTTCTTTTGCTGTTGATAATTCGATGTCCTAAGCGACTGATCTCCATGCATTAGATTTATCCATTCTGATTGGGGTTTGGTTGGCCTTGAGCTGGTAGTGCTTGCACTGGTACAAAAAGTTGTATTGGTCACGCCAAAAAAGTGTGACGATATGCATATAGTCACACACGTTTTTTTCGTTGTGTGTCACCATAGGTCCCGCCACCGTAGGTGGCATATGGTTACATTGTTGAATTCGTGGCCGTTTCCATCGAAAAAGAGTGACCAAAACCCCGAATATGTGTGACAAATTAGGCACAAGTTTTGTTGGATTAATCATTATCAGTGAACGTAAACACCTTATAGTCACACGAATATTTTTTGAGAGTGACTATTGTTCGTCCTTTGGCCACATAAATATATAATATATGTGACATTTGAGATGATATATTCAAATAAATGTGTATTTTGTGTGACTATTGATAATCCAATTGCCACATGAATATACAATAAATGTGACGTTTGTGATGATTTAGTCTCACAATGGGTGTTATTTTTTTGGAGTTAGTCACATATAATTTAACACAAAGTGGCCAAAAGTGTGAATAAGTGTGACCATATGTTGTTTAAAGTGAAGAAATGTGTATTTTGTGTGACTATTGATCATCCAATGGCCACATGAAGTTTATGTTTGCGTGGCCTTTTGTAATATTTAGTCACACAAACCATGTTTTTTTGGGTATTTAGTCACATACAATTAAGCAAACAGTGGCCAAAATCGTTAATACGTGTGACCATAAGCTGTTTAAAATGAAGAAATGTGTATTTTGTGTGACTATTGATAATCCAATGGCCACATGAATTTTATGTTTGTGTGACCTTTTGTAATATTTAGTCACACAACGCATGTTTTTTTTTTTTTTTTTTTTTTTTTTTTTTTTTTTTTTTTGTAATTAGTCACATACAATTAAGCAAACAGTGGCCAAAAGTGTTAATAAGTGTGACCATATGCTGTTTAAAATGCAGACATGTGTGTTCTGTGTGACTAATGTTAATCCAATGGTCACATGAATTGTTAATTCGTGTGGCATTTGGTAATATTTAGTCACACATCGAATTAAAGAAAAGAGTGACCAATGATGTTAGCATTGTTAGTACTAAGTTAGTACTGCTGGATCAGAGTTACTACTGCTAGTATATAAATAAAACAGAATTAAAAACAAAAAGCAATTTCAAATTCCATAAAACTCGAATGTATATAAATGAACAAAATATTTATAGAATTTTAATGTCGCATATAATGAAATTCTCAACTACTATAAGTTAAAACCTTTTGAATCTTCCCCGGACCCCTAGCTTGCTTTTACACTTCTGCACTAGAGACATAATTTTTGTGCTTCGGTTGTAGTTTTGGTCCAGGTATGTTTCCACTAACTTTTGGTTTCGTAGTTGGTGGTGTAACCTGTAGTAAACAAAAGACACTTGTATCAAACATTGAATTTAATATGAAGAATTATATATATATATATATATATATATATATATATATATATATATATATATATATATATATATATATATAGGTGGGTTCATGAAAAAACCCCCCTTTGGTGGAAAAGTTGGAAAAATGTACAAATCTCACCCTCCATCTCCCACCCCTTTTTTCCACCCAACTACAAGGGTCTAATTGTAACTTTTACAATTTTATAAGGACTGATTAAGCATTTTTTGTAATATCACTGATTGCATCGTATATTATCCGGATTCTTCTTCATTTTTTTTAATCAATCGCTACTTTTTTTCTCTCTACATCTCCCTATAAAATCCAAACAATAATTCTCTTATTTTACTCGCATTCACATTTTTCTTAGGTTCGTGCAATCGATTTCAATAAGATGCCTCAATCCGATCTCAATTGTAAGGTTTTTTAACTGCTTTTTTTATAATTTTATAATTTTATTAGTTAAAATTGATGATTAATCGTATTTTAGCTGTTATACGCATCGTTAATTGATTTTTTTTTATCGGTTAACTTTAATTAAACGTTCAATTTATGTGATTTTATAAACGTTTATATGATTTGTACCAATTTTTTTCTGGTTCATTATTGTTTATGTGATTTCAGAACATATTAGTGTGATTTATAGTGATTATTGTGGTTATGTGATTTCAGAACCGATTAGTGTGATTTATGTGATGAATAAATTTGATGAATAAGATAATGAAAATTTTTGTGTTATTACTGATGCACTAATTTTAAAGTTTATTGTTATCAGATGTAAAAAAAAAAAAAAAAAAAAAAAAAAAAAAAAAACACCTATGCCGATGCACTAATTTTATAGTATGTTTATGTGATGATATTTCATACATAATGCATAATTTAATTTAATATGATATCTGATTTTGTATGCTGTTTATGTGAATATATATATATATATAAATTTATATACTGATGCACTAATTTTGTATACTGATTCAATAATTTTATTTAATATTCTATCTGATTTTACATACTGTTTATGTGATGAATGAATTTGATGAAGAAAATAATGAAAAAAAATAATAATAATAATTTGTGATTATACTGATGCACTAATTTTCTATTTTACTATTATCAGATGTTAAAAATATATGCATATAAATATATATACTGATGCACTAATTTTATATATTGATGCACTAATTGAATTTATTATGATATCTGTTTGTTATATTTTGTATTCTGTATATTATGTACGTTGTTACACTATTTTATAACATTATGTGTTTCTGTTATACATTATTATAATGTGTATTATGTATGTTGATGCAATATTATTATACTTGATGCTATGTTTATTATTTTGATTCACTTAATTATATTTTAATATACGTTTTTTATTTTTATTTTACAGGTTTCATTGCTAGTTCTAGTTTTACTCAGAATCCTAGTTGTAGTTCATCTAGTGTTGATAGCATTGGTGACGTGGGTGTTAGTTTAGGCAATTATAGAACATGGATTCCTAGTGTAGGTGTTGCTGATACACCTACCAAAGGGACTATATTTGGTTCGGTTTCTCAGGCTTACAATTTCTATAGACAATATGCGAAGATATCTGGTTTTGACATCAAGTTAGGAACCGAATGTAGGGATGATTTAAGTGGTATACCAAGCATTAAGTATTTCAGTTGTAGGAAAAGTGGAAAGAAGAGAGAATCGAAGTATGATAAGCATAAATCAGATTACGAGGGTGAAAAACGTGTTAATGGTAAAGGTAATTCTGTTGACAAAGGGAAAGCTGTTGATTTGTCTCAAGTTGGTGAATCTTTTGTTAAAAAAATCATTCAGGAAAAACACTTCGTGTAAGACCGACTGTCCTGCTTCAATGAGGATTAGGAAGGTTGAGGGAGACGTTTATGAGGTTTATTGGATTGTGGCGGAACATAACCATCCTCTTGTGTCACAACATGATATGCAATTTTTGATGAATTCAAGAGACTTGGGATTCTCAAAACAGCGATTTATTATGGAAGTTTCAAACGCAAATGTTGGACCTGTGAAAGCATTTAAGCTGATGAAGGAGATGAATGGTGGATTTGAGAATGTTGGAGTGACGGCTGTAGATTGCAAAAACTTTCGACGTGATATGAATTTGTTTATCGGAGATCGTGATGCTCAAATGGCGGTTGAGAAGTTGCAGAATTTGGAGAAGCATTGTGAAGGTTTTTCAATGGACTATTACGTGGGTGAAGGGGATGCGTTGAGTGGATTATTCTGGGCAGACAATGGTGCGAAGTTAAACTATAAGCGTTTTGGAGATATCTTGTCTTTTGATGCCACATTTAGATCTAACAAGGAATGTTTTTTTACCTTTTTTATATATATATAATCACTGATGCACCTTTTTTGTTCAATACTGATGCACTTTCTTACTTACTGATGCACCTTTTTTTACAGGTACAAGATGGTTTTTGTACCGTTCACTGGTATAGATAACCACAACCATTCGGTGACATTTGGAGCTGGACTTCTATCTGATGAAACGATATCTTCATACAAGTAGCTTCTTCAGGCGTTCCAAAAGGCTTTTGGTTCTGACCCACAAGTTGTCGTTACTGACCAGGACCCGTCGATGAAGCAAGCGATTGCTGATGTTTTTCCGAATGCTCGCCATCGTTTGTGCATGTGGCACATTATGCAGAAGGTCACTACTAAGGTATATTTATAATAATTGTTACATTTTTTATTTTATTTTTTTTTTATTTTGTTGCATTAATTTTATAATACTGATGCACTAATATGTATCACTGATGCACTTTTATAATAACATAAAAAATATCAACATTCTAACAAAACAATTGTTTTAAAAAAAAACATGGGTGGTTGCTATTCATGTTACAAATGTACATCACGTCGATTTTGTACATCTTTGTCGATTTCGTACATCATTGATTTTTGTTTTAATGTTGTATTAATTTTATAATACTGATGCACTAATATGTAACACTGATGCACTTTTTTTAATTTATTTATTTATATATTATTATTTTATTATTTTTTTATTTTTTAATTACAGGTTGGTTCTGCTATTTGTAAGAACTCAGATTTCAAGCGAAGGCTTTGTGGGAAATTTCACCTAGTGTATTTGAAGAGGAATGGGCGAGTATTATTGCGGATTTTGATCTGAGTGAAAACAAGTGGTTGTCTGATATTTTTGAAATGAGGGTTAGATGGATTCCAGCTTTTCTGAGAGACGAAGACATGTCTGGACTTATGCGTACTACTTCAAGATCTGAATCGGAAAATCATTTCTTTGGAAGGTTTACTAATCCACACCTTACGTTGGTTGAGTTTCTTAGCCATTTTGAAAGTGCTATGGATTCGCAGCAGTACATTCAGCGGAAGAATGATCATGAATCTCGTTACAATACACCTGAATACCGTACTGAGTTGAAATTGGAGAGGGATGCTGTTGAGCTGTACTCGTTGAGTGTGTTTTTTGATGTTCAAGATGAGCTTGTTTCTTCTATTGTCCATTGCTTATCTCTCAACATTGAAGAAATTGGGTTGTTTATAAAATATTTTATTCGTGATAATGAGGTTAAAAAGTGGAAGGACAAGAATTCGTCTGAAGTGTATGAGGTATGTTTGATTACATATATATATATTTTTTATTGTTTATTTTTATTTTATTTTTTATTTACTTATATATATATATATATATATATATATATATATATATATATATATATATATATATATTATGTATATAATCAAATTGATAATAAACGGATGCACCTTTATTCTATACACAGATGCATTAATTTGTTGTTTATTCTTTTCAGTTGTTGTATTGTTCATCTGATATGACCGTGACGTGCTCTTGCAAGCGTTTTGACCTTTTTGGTCTTCTATGCCGTCACATTTTTTACGTTTTGAGGATGAACAATGTTCAAGATTTTCCAAAAGAGTATGTTCTTGATAGATGGTCGAAGACTCCGGATAGTATTTCTTTTGATGTATCTGTGAATGCTGCTGAGTCAAGTTCTTGTTCTGCTCATCGCGCAATTCGCCAGATTGTTAAAGCTACAGTTGATAGGTTGATGCCGTTCAAAGAAAAACTTGAGATGTACCGTTTGCAATTGTTGGATTTGCTGTCTTCAGCTGAAGATGAGGTTCCTGTTTCTCTTTCCAATAACAAGGCTGACATTTTCTGTTCGGTGCTTGGTGTCACTGAACCAGCTGGAGTTGAGATTAAAGTTCCCAAGCAATCGAAGAACAAAGGGACTGGTTCCCACTCAAGATGGAAGAACATGGATGAAATTTTAAGCAAAGAGGCTGAAGCATCAAAGAAGAGAAGAACATGTTTTACCTGTGGAAAGGCTGAAGGTCACAACTCTAGAACCTGCCTGTATAAGAACAGCATCAGTGGTACTTGCAAAAGATCAACACGTTCTACTCGTTCTGTTGATGTGGATTACCAGGAGTGATGGACCAGTATGTTTATCACATGCGGGTTTTATGTACTTGTTCTCAAAAAAAAAATTCTATCCCTTTTATTTTTTTAGGATTTGTGATTGAATAATGAACTTCTGCAACAAAAATAAATCTCATTCTGTACGATGATTACTTTGAATTTGATTTAGATTCTGTATAATTGTACTTTGAAGTTTATTTGGATTCTCATATTGTCTGATGTGTAATTTGTATATTGTATTTTTTTTTTTTTTTTTTTTAACATTACACAGATGCACCAATCATTATAACCTTGATACACTTTTTATCATATGTTTGTTTTATTATTATCGACATATTTATATTGTTACTAGTATATTATCCATAAACATATTCTGTGTGAATTTTATTTTTAATTTTGATTTTGATTTATTGAATTTTTTACCACACACTTATGCACCTTTTATCCTAACCTTGATGCACTTTTTACCACACACATACGCATCGTATTATATCTGAACAAATGTTTAAATGTTATACACACATTTCATTAGTGCATTTTTTCATATTTAATATATATAAATGCAATAAGAATTTATACATCAACAAACGTTATCAACACATTTGCATAAACACAATAGTTGCTGCATAAAATATTTTGCGTAAACATAGCGTATCACACTTTGCATAAACATACGAGTTTTATGCTACGTTAAACTTGTGTATCTAATGATTTGAAAGTTCCTAATTCTAGTTCGAATATCAAGCTTATTACATCATATTGTTTTCATTAATAGACTTGTTCCCTAAAAAGCTTCACCTTTTCCTTATTTTCTCTTCATGATCCTCAAAATACTTTGTTACTCTTTTTTGAAGCTTTGGGAATGCGCATTTCTTGAAATTTTGTTTCTGAGCATCGTTGAAGTTGTCGTATTTCTTAGATTCTTGTTCTACCTGCTCTCTTTTTTCGTTGATAAGAGTCATCAACATCTTTACCACATACTTTTTACGAAGGCTTGTGAGTTGGGTGTTTTGCGCCGAACCTTCTTTTTTAATTCCAGATTTGAAATCTTTTTCTGTTCCACAGAATGTCTCCATGTGCCTCATTAGGAAAATTGCAGATCCGAAACGGTCCATGCTTGTTTCCCACTCCAACTTCAATATCTTGATTTTCGTTGCTACTATCTTTGTTGTGTTTGGGTGATTTTCTGATTGCAAATAATTTGCAAAGATCTTTGTCTGTCATAAATAAAAAAATAAAAAAAATACAGGTGGTTAATTCATTTTAAACATAAATATATGCAATATGTGAAGTTTATAATAACAACTATCTTCAAACCAAAATTCAGATTTGAATATAATAAAACTTTGATGCACTATATTTTTTTATCTTTGATGCTATAATTTTAAAACATACCAGTGCTTTTGGAGTATCCCCATATCGCCTAATGACATCTTGACTTTGCTCTCGCACGTTGTCGATTATATACGATTTACATGTCTTCAAATTGTACACGATGAGATAATAGTGATTATAATTTTCTCTTGCCATTGTTATTGGAAAAAAAACCTGGTTCATATTCATATTGTTAAACACCATATATATATATATATATATATATATATATATATATATATATATATATATATATATATATATATATATATATATATATATATATATATATATATATATATATATATATATATATATTATCAATTTTTCATTCATTTTTATTTAAAATAACTTACCATTTCAACTTTGTCAAGATTTTTTTTCGTTGAATATTCAAGCACGCCATCCATCCTTCTTTTGAAGTCGTCTGCCTTCCGTGTTATCTTTAAAACACAAAACACGATCACTATTTCAACAAATTATTAACAAATATGCACTAAAATTAAATTAGTAATCATATATGTTGTTAAGTTGTTTATCTAATTATTTTAATACATATGCATCAAAATATTCATACAGGTGCCCTAAAATATATCATACAGATGCACTAAAATATGTCATACATATGTCTCAATATTTCAATACACTATCAAATACGCAATATATCCAACCGGTTCCATCGTTCCACATATTTATCGTATTGCATAATCATACTCAATATTATGCCTTAATATATCGCACGATTCACTAATACCAATATATCACACGATTTTTTTATATCAATCATCATATTTTAACAAAAAAAAATAAAACCAATAATCATATAGGTGATATAAGTGTTTATCTAATCATACTAACAACATATTGCGCATTAATGATCATTATTATGCAAATATTATAGTAAACGTGTTTTCCTTACCAGCATGCCAGTTTTGCAGAAAACAGATCGCGATGCCACCTTGTTTTTCAAC
Source organism: Artemisia argyi (assembly GCA_030686995.1). Taxonomy (NCBI): domain Eukaryota; kingdom Viridiplantae; phylum Streptophyta; class Magnoliopsida; order Asterales; family Asteraceae; genus Artemisia; species Artemisia argyi. The sequence goes on from CM060709.1 coordinate 26,992,779, forward strand.
TTCTCATCATTGTTTTGAATTATGCTCCACACGTCAATTGCAGCGCTTGTTACCGGCAAGTTTCCATACAAACTTTCAAATACTACCCTCGGGATCTCCATGTCGAATGTTTTGAACACAATATCCCTGGTCACACGTAAATGTATTACTTCAAAACATGGATGCATTAACAATAATTCTATGATGCACTAAATTTATTTTTTATAAAATTAACATTTATATTTTTACTCACATAGGAGGAAGCATCCCGCTGAACATGTAATCAGCTATTGTTTTCTCATCACTCTGCAAATTTGTGGTGATGCTGACCTTTCTTTTGACATACGGAGACAATAGTACTTCAGTAGGATTGCTCACTCTTTTCCCTAATACTTCATTTCCTTGTTCCATTGGCCTCATAAAGCTTATTGGCACCGCACTAATTGCTCTAGTGGTCGAAAGATTACCCTCATCAGACGTAAGCACTTGTTTACCTTTATCCGCACCAGTTTTAAGAATTGTTAAATCACCTGGTTTTTTCAACCCTTCTGATATCTTTATTGTCACCTTAGGTCTTTTTATAAATGTTTGGTGCGTGTTTGTTTTGTTTTGAAGTATCGTATCGACAATCACATGCTCAGACCTGGGTTTTTCACCTGCTTTCCCTACACTTTCTTGAACGTTATCAACATCATCCATCGGTGTTGTTGCTCCAGTCCTTGTCACACCGTCCTTTTCATTCATAGAAGTATCCTTTGAAGGGTTAACCAATTTGTCATTTTTTTTATTTCACCACTCCACTTTTATGCTTGTCTCCGGTTTCCATTTCTGAATATTGTGTCAGTGGAAGTTTCATTACAACGTTTAAATATGTTTCTATATTGTTCATTTCATCATCTTGCGAAAACAGATTGAAACTTGGTGGTGTGAAATCAATGTATTGCCTCTTTGAAACTTTACCGGTTCCTGTAACTTCTAAATCCTTTTCAGTTGCGACCGGGATTGAAAGTTTTGGTAATCTAGTTGATTCCCCTTTCTTTGCGAGTCTTTCCATAATTTGGCTTAGAGTCCTTTCGCCAACTTTAATTTTATTTTTCCTTTTATAATGTATCGACGATTCTTCCACCGGTGATTCTCCAACAAATCTTACATTTGCGTCTTCAACTATTTCATTCACAACTTCTTTTTCGGCCTCCTTTTCAACTTCATTTAACCCCACGTCTGCACTTTTTCCACCTTGATTCACCTCATTTAAAACTAGATATTCATTAGCGTTTCCACCTTCATTTATACCAACATTTCCATCAGTTTTCGGTGATTCTCCAACCTGTTTAACCAACTCTGCGTCTACACCTTCATTCGCTTCTTTTTCAATATCGCCATTAACCTTTTCTCCTTTATTTATACCATTAGATTCCTCATTTACTTTATTTCCCCCCATTCGTTTCCAAACAATCTTCTGGTGTTTCCATAACGGTTTCTATATCTGGTCCCCCTCCTAAAAAATCATCTGTGCTTATATCATTTTCTTCTTGTGATATATGCGCATCATTCATATGTTCATCATTTATATCATTTTCCGACTCAAGTGCAGCGGCGATTTTTCCTGGTTTAAACGCTTTCCTAATCTTCTCATTTCTCGACTCAATTAGTGATGTGACTTCTTCATCTTCAGGGTAAGAAATTGCAGCCATTTCCAGCATTTCATCAACTATGCTTTGTATATTTCCTGTTATTGACAACGCCTTTTTTATCTCTATCTTCATGTCCTGAAATATTTTGTTTTTTCCAGTAACAATGTATTAGTATATTATTGACGTACTATACATATAATGCATATGATATATAAATAACAGATGCACTAATTATAACTAACAGATGCCCTAATTATAAATAACAGATGCACTAATAAGACAGAAACAGTCAGCGAACCCCTTACTTGCTAACTATAACTAAGCTATCAATTAAGCACTTAAGACCAAATAAAACACAGTTATAGCAAGATATCATAATGAGCTACCAAAAGGAAAAAGGATTATGCAATAAGCTTATACTAAGGAAGGATAAACGATGCTAAGAAAAGAGGTCATGTAGGCAGGCTGCTGGTGCAGGGCATACAACTGTCCAAATTGGACCTTTCATAACTACTCTTTACCCGTCAAAACTATTCCAAACACTTAAAACTCTTTTGATCACAGAAAACAAGTAACCAATAATCATTTAAATCCAACTTTTAAAGAATTCCAAAAGGATTTAAGCTCAAAATGCTAACTGGTGTTGATGCTTGGATCAGGTAATGAAAACTAGTAATTAAAGAGTTCCAGTTGACTATGGTCAATACAACTAAAGTTTGACTTTGTTGATTTTCAGCCAATCAAATCTGACCCTAGGTGTTATGTGGAGATGTTTAACTATAAAAATCACACAGCCAAACACTAAATACAGCAATTCTCCAAATGGCAGATTATACTTTGCAATTTTCACTAGCAGAAATGAAATCTAAATCTAAATTTTGACTTTTAAACCTATGAGTATTATAACTGATTTGGCGATCATTATCCTAAAGCAAACTATTGGTACCAAAATTATAGCAAAACAACATCTAAAACTACTGAAATCATGCAAATCCAAACAGTCATTAACCTAGCAGTTACACTATGACAAATTTGCTAAACTCCACAAATCTCTAAGCTACAGTTACCACTACTTGCAAAACACTATACGAAGCAAGTTACTCAACCTAATTAAGTTTGTAACAACAGAAATGCAAAGACACAAATCTATATTTAACACAATCACAGCTCCACACATACAAAACCTAAACATAAGCAACCTAAATTCGTCAACAGAACACATTTTCAAACTAAGATTCAGCAGTAATCATCATTTGGCCATTTGCAGCTTCATACATGCAATCTAAACATCGTAAAACCACAAACAATATCCTATTTGCATCTAAATTAAAGCTAAGTAAACAACAAACAAGGGCTAAAACTGATTACCTGTAATTTTTTCCTTGTCATCTTCGTTTTATTTGTTTGCTCAATGTACTGCAACCCTTCTTTAATCGGCAACATTCCAAAACCACCCATGGCAATCTCCTGTTTCTCCCTTCTCTTCAATTTTTGTGTGTCCCATGCCTTTATGGCTGGGCTTTCTTCAGCAATCTCAACTTCCTCTGATACGGTTGAATTTAGATATAAAAGCTGTAAAGTAATTAAATTCATAAATAAGCATAAATATACAAATCAAAATGCACAATAATTTATATAATATTATATGCAGATGCGTTTTTTTTTTCAATACTGATGCTCTAAAAATTGTCACGCATATGTAAAAAAAGAAAAAGAAAATATTAATATAATTTTGATTCACTTTGTTCTTACCACCATTAACAGAAGCGGCCCTTCGAAACCGGTTGTTTTTGTGTATTCAGATTTTGCATTCTTCATTATTTCCAGCAAGTAGGTACACCAGTCCATATTCTTTATATCTTTTTCGTTCTCGATGCATTGAATAAACTTCTGGTTCACCAGTCCATTTTTCGTACAAGCTCCAAGAATTGAAATAACCGCAACAAGGAAATTAAGCTTGAATTCTAATCCAGTATGATGTTCAGTCAGTAGCTTCTCGACCACTGTTGTCAAGTAGAATCTATCATCTGGATAGTCGTACGTATGCCTCCATCTAACAATCAATGGGTACTCGGTTGTTGCAAAACGTACTTGCATCACTGCAGTATCGCCCATTGGAATTCCCAGCATTTCTTTTATCATCTTTGTAGTAATCAGAATTGCCCTTCCATCTCCCATATTGATTGTGCACGTCTTAGGATCAAATTTTTGAACCACCCAATATCCCAATTTTGTCGGTGTTGTGGTTATATTGAAGTTATCGTCCAGCAATGATTCAAAACCCATTTCTTTCACATCCTGCTTCTGATTATTTGTCAACCCTTTCAAGATTTTCACTATGTCTCTTGGTGAGGACCTAGTTTTAATTGCTGGAAAAACCACCGTCGGTTTGTTGTTTCTATCATCTTTTATGACTTTCTGTTTCTTTGTAATTTTTGCATTCTTTTTTACCTTTTCTTCTCTTATCTTCCTTTTTTTGGTGGCGATTGTTTTCTTTCTGCGTTGACTCTTATTAGAGTCGGTACCTGCCCAACAACGCATTCATAATTAGTGATGCGGCATATATAACGACTTATGAACTAAAGTTATATAACAAAATTATAACAAATGCACTAAAATAATCCATATATGTGCACTAAAATACTTAATACATGTGCAATAAACAAATTATAACTGACTGACTCAAATATTACACTCAGATGCCCTAAAATGTTACATACAGATGCCCTAAAAGTAATACATACAGATGCACTAAGGTACGATATCTAGCTTACTAAGATTCAGCAGTAATCATCATTTGGCCATTTGCAGCTTCATACATGCAATCTAAACATTGTAAAACCACAAACAATATCCTATTTGCATCTAAATTAAAGCTAAGTAAACAACAAACAAGGGCTAAAACTGATTATACACTAGTGACTTTCTAAACATAGTTAGAAAATAAAAATTTTAGAATACACAATAAGCAACTTATAGACTACTTGAAACTAATTTGAAATGGTTAAAAACTGCATAATACAACAATTTAAAACTGATTCAAGTTTATATTTATGAAAAAACAGATTTTAGCTAATAAAAACTAATTGTGCCAAACACCCCCTAATGGGTAAACTGAAGTAATTTTTCGTTTCAAGAGATGGATTTCGTTAAAAATTTGTGACAAAGAAGCATGAACTAGGTTTAGAAAAACAGAAAAAACATGTTTCAAAATAAGAAAACCTTCATAAACGTTTGACGTTTGATTTTGAATAAGTTTGAATTTTGATAAAATTTGAGATTAAAACATAATGTAAACTATCACAAGCTCACAAAAGGTACGATAACCTGATATGAGTTTGTGAAAACAGAAATTGTAAGTTTTAAACCGATAAATATCTTGAAATTCAAATGACAATGAGTTTAAATAAAACTTGAAATTGCATTACTCAAATGTAAATAGCATTACTCAAATATAAAGTACAATTCTCAAATGTGATCATTTGACTTACTATTTTGGGACCTCCTGGCTTCATTTTCAGAATAAGTTTCGGTATCTGGTTCGGGTGCTGAAATTATGATTGAAAAATAATTAATACAATCGTAAAACTGATTCAGTATTACATAAAAATGCCTTCTTAATCCAATATACTAATATTGCATATGCCCTAAAATATTACATTCAGATGCCCTACAATATTACATTCAGATGCCCTAAAAATGTTACATTAAGGTGCCCTAAAATGTTACATACATATGCCCTAAAAATGTTACATACAGATGCACTACAATTTTACATTCAGGTGCCCTAAAATGCTACATACATATGCCCTAAAAATGTTACATACATATGCACTACAATTTAACATACTGGTGCCCTAAAATTTTACATACATATGCACTAAAATTGTACATACTGGTGCCCTAAAATTGTACTAACAAATATATACAATTATAAACTAATTTATTCCATACATATGCCCCAAAATTTAACATACATGTGTCCTAAAATTTTACATACAGGTTCCCTAAAATTTTACATACAAATATATACAATGATTAACTAATTTATTCCATAAATATGCCCTAAACTAATACATACATATGCACTAACATATTATAAATAATTTTAGCATTCATTAAAATTTTACATTCACTAAAATATAACTTAATCAGATGCACTAAAAAGAAACATAACTATAACTGACTCAGATGCACTAAAAATAAAATAATATAACTGATTCAGACGTATAATTCTTACTTTCTTCCTGATTTTGTTCTATGCTTCTTATCTTATCCATTGTTCGGGGGCTTATACGAGTAGCTGAAAGTGACAAAAAAAAAAAAAAAAAAAAAAAAAAAAAAAAAAAAAAAAAAAAAAAACATGAAATTAAGATATTTATTAAAAAATTAAAATAAAAAATAAAAAAATCATGATCGGAAAACATAAAATTAGTGCACTTACGGTTCCTGTGTCTTTTTTTCGCCATTTTTATGATGATCGGAAAAAAAAAAAACGATGTTATTTGATCGGATTTATTGTGTTTTTTTATGGGAAATTAAAAAAATAACGGTTTATTTGATCGGAAATATCGGATTTATTTGATTGGAAATTAGATCGGATTTATTGTAAGAAAGGAGAGAGAAACGCGTTTTGTGTGTGTGTGGTTTGTGGTGGTATGAGAGAAAAAAGCGTGTTTTTGTGCGTGTTCCGGGTTAGGTAGCAATTTTTCCATTTTCCCCCCTAAACTTTCGACTATTGTTAAATTCGACCCTTATAACTTTTTTTCCCACTTTTCTACTCAAATACACTTTTCTCTAGAACCCTACCCTATATATATATATATATATATATATATATATATATATATATATATATATATATATATATATATATATATATATACAATTAAATAAACAAAACATTTAATTAAAATTGAAATTTTCATCAATAAAAAAAATTACATTACATAAAAGTTAGTACTTGACTTTAAAATCAATGCATAATATTATTATGTTAAAAGTTAGTACTCACATATAAAAAAAATAATAATAATAAAAAATGTAAAAAGAGAGTGTTGAAAACTGGAATTACATAAGTAAAACGTGTGAACCAAAATATTTGTGAAACCCATAATCCCTTTTCCCTTTATTTTATTCTCTTTTTTATATGGTCTTCTTCTTCATCACTTATTCATTGCCACAGCCAACACCGGAATTATCAACAAACATCACCACTCGCCATCAGCTTAACGTCTTCATTTCAAGTTCACACAACTCCATAACATTCAAAAGTGAAAAAAAAAGAAAAAAAAAAGGATAACGCCAAAAAAAAGGGAAAACGCGAGGCTCGGTACCATGCTTGCGCCGTCCCGTCGCGTTTTCCAGGACCATTTGGGCTGGTCGTGACGGCTCAGGACACGAAAACGCAAGGCTCGGTGTGGTTGTGGCGCCGTCGGGTGGCGTTTTCCAGGACCATTTGACTATTTGAGGCATGGCATAGGGTACCCAAGGCTCGAAGCATGTTTTATCATGTTTATGTTGTTAAACTTAAAAGGTTCCATCTGAACCCAAACGGAACGGTCCTAACTGTTTGGGCTTTGAGATCTGGTCATCGGATTGTGCGCAAGAGTTGAGATCCATGAATAACCCATACATGTCATAGAACCTATCCACCAATCATAGCCATCCATTTATATTTTTCACATTTTTTTTCAAAACAACATATATTGCAAACGGTAAATCTTCAAGCTACAAAAAAAATACCATCGCGACGAGAATTAAATGATCTTTCTATAGATATGCATTGTTATATACTTTCGACGATTTTTTTTTTAATTTCCGCCCAGAAAGAATCATATATGATTCGTAAAAATCATATATGATTCGTAAAAAATCATATATGATTCGATTCTTACGAATCATATATGATTCTTACGAATCATATATGATTTCTTAAGAATCATATATGATTCGTAAGAATCATATATGATTTGTTAAAATCGAATCATATATGATTCTTACGAATCATATATGATTTTTCTGGGTCAAAAAAAAAGTCCATCGAAAAAAAAATTCGTCGAAAGTATATAACAATGCATGTCTATAGAAAGATAATTTAATTCTCGTCGCGATAGTATTTTTTTGTAGCTTGACGATTTACGGTTTGCGAAATATTTAAGTTTTAAAAAAAGGGTGAAAGTTTATTTTTTTATTTTGATAAAAAAAATGAGTGGCTAAGATTGCTTGATGGGTTCTATGGTAAAAATTAGATCTATAAAGAACTTTTGCCTTGTGCGCAAAGTAACCTTAAAGCGTGTTAGTCAAATATGCATATACTTTGCTCAAAAAAATAAATAAATAAATAAATAATAATAATAATAATAATAATAATAATAATAATAATAATAATAATAATAATAAATAAATAAATAAATAAATAAATAAAATATGCATATACAATAGTGGTCACAATTTTAAAGTGCATTTGGTATGGGTATATAAGAATGGGATTATGAGTTTCATAGTCATTAAATGTGTTGTTTAGTAGGCACATGAATGAAATAGGTATATCATAGTCATAGACTAATTACCCATGAATTTGGTATCAATGAAATCCATTTCGTAGGCCCACTTTTTTTTTTCACTACAAAATTTAAATATCTATACATTTTTGTGTACCATATTTTGTTATCCAAACATAAACAATTGTAATTATACACCTTTTTCATATACATTGTCATTCTATTCCAAACCAAATCCGATACCCATTGTATTTCCTAGCAACAAACCAAACAACCCTTTAATGTTGTATATTTTATTATCTTTTATTCATTCTTGGTTCGACTTAAAGCATCTATAACGCATCAAGTGTTCAAGACTTGATGCATAAGACATTTAATAATCAAAGCTTGGAGGAAAGACTTGAGCTTCACCAACTCTTTATAGAAAAGCTTTGGTTGCAATATAGCTTCACCAACTCTTTATAGAAAAGCTTTGGTTGCAATATGCAAAAAAAACCCTTTTACAAGACTTTTTAAAGTAGTGAATGCTCTTAGAGAGATTCATAAATCTTAAATTAAAGTATTGTCGGTCTATACAAATTGGTTGTTGAGTAACACTCTTTTGAGTAACTGACAGACATGCACAACAAACAACGTTTTCTTTTAACAGTTCAGGACATTTTAGTCAATAATTTGTAAATACAATTAGGCATATTTGATGGATAAGCTCTAATTTTCTGACGTGAATCCGTCGAGTAACCAACTTAAATACGAATTTTAAATCAGATTTGTATTTGTGTCTAAACGTTAAAGCGGTGTAAATATCATTCACACTGTTAACAAGTGTGGTTCAATTATCTCTACCAAATGTGCACTTTTGTTCATTATAAGATACTGATTACACATTTCCACAAGGACCACTAGTGAGGGTGTTATCGGGTCGGGTTATCGGGTCTTATCGGGTCGGGTGAGTCGGGTTTTGATTTTTTTAAAACTCATCCGCAACCCCGACCCGATAAGAAATCTGGTTGTCGGGTTCGGGTGGTATTCGGGTCGGGTTATGTCGGGTCGGGTGAGTCGGGTTATCGGGTGATATTATTCTTTCAAAAGTGACGAAACAAAATAATAAGGAATTAAATTAGCATACTAATAACGATTGAAAAACAATTTCAAAAGTGATGAAACAAATTAATAAGGAATTTAAATTAGCATACTAATAATGGAAAAACTATTTCTAAAAACAAAATTATATCAGCATATTAATACGTAGTTGAAACTCATTTGTGCTGCTGACCATTTCCCACTGCCTATGTTTTGGTATGATCATAGAGGCATATATATCATCTAACATGAGTACATAACCATACAAACATGATGATTTGAACTACTTTCCTCCAGTATTTATGAAACCAAAAAGTCTAGGTGACCCCATATGTGTACCAACAACTCGAACGGGCATGTGAGTTCAATTCACAGTTTATGCTCTTAGAAATATTTGACGTATGAGAACGATGAAAAAATGGATTTTTTCCTCTGATGCCTTGTTAGCATTTCTAATGCATTTTTTACTCATCTTTGTCATGTATTATTAGTTTAAAATATATATCCAATTTCCAAAATGTCATTTTTGCCTAATTCGTACCATGTTTTTAAGCCAACAGTTGGCAAGTGTTCAACATGCCACCAACAAATTTTGCATACCTTCTAAGATAATAGCTACTATATGTTCTAAAAAGTACTCCCTCCGTCCCAAATTTATTGTCCAGTATTGATTTTTTTAGTATTTCTTCTTCAACTTTGACCTTAAATATTTTTGTGGGTATTATATAATATTTGATGCAAAATATATAAATAGATTGGGTTTTAAGTCTACTTTTCAATGGTATAATTTTTTATCAAGTATTATATAATAAAAAAATATATATTTTTGGTCAAAGTTATACCATTTTGACTTTGAAAATTCAAAGTGGACAATAATTTTGAGACGGAGGGAGTAATAACTAATAGATCAAAAAGTGATTGTCAGGTCTTATCGGGTTGACCCAATAACCTGATAACATTATTTATTTAACCCGAACCCGACCCAATAACACTATCAGGTTATCGGGTTCGGGTCAAAACAACCCGACAAGTTTTTGACCCGATTTGACCCGACCCGATAAGCCTTGTCGGGTTCAAGTTCGGGTCGGGTCAACCCGACCCTACTGACACCCCTAGTGAAGAATAACTGAGTAGGCTCACTAGTTGGCAACAAATGTACAAATGATTTGAGGAAATATTTAGATATTAGATAAATAAGCAAAAAAGAGAGGAAAACAAAAAAAACCAAAGAACGTAGACGAACAGTGACTAAGTTGATACAACTCACAATCAAAACTCAAGCGAGATCACAAGGAGATTGGAGCAAAATAAATGATATCTAACAAAACTAAGAGTGTATGAGTAGTTAAATCAAAACAGATTCCATATTTGACGATGCTTCAACCTTTTCAACTTTTATATATCATTTTTAGCTTCAGCCACCAAAACTCAAGTTAAATTGTCTACTGTAATTGAAGCCATGATGACCATCTTCATAATTGTGGGTCATGGTATCCACTTGAGTTAGAAACTATGAGGAGTTCAGTTAAACGGTTTGTAAGATACTGAGTTGCTATGAGAAAAAGAATTAAGAGGATAAGAATCATAAGATTAATAACCAATCTTATATCTCTACTCTTCTTGAACGTGGATGTGGCATATCGGTTGAAGACCTGTTTGGAGGGGAGATTTTAAATTCTTGCAGACGACATATAAACTATTACGTCTTCGAAGCTTTATTGGAATTACCTTTGTTTTTAAGTAGCTCAATACACGTGTGACAGACTTCACGGTCTCCATAAGCATGCTTGATATGAACCTCGAAGTTTTATTGACATAGGATGATTTGGATCTCTCTGCAATCTTGTAAATATCCTCCTGGTTAATATTTAAAAAACAAGTGACACCTTATTAAAGATCAATTATATATACATCACACCAACTTAAATGAAATGACATGTCCCAAACGAATAAAGTACAATTATAGTAAACTAGTAATCGCTTATTTGATCATTTCAGCAGCATGAACTGATGTAATTCTTTTATTGAAAATGGAAGAAGCATCTATATCAAACTTAGTATCATAATAAAAGTTTATTTGAGAAATGTATAAATTTATTAATATAATAAACGCATTACAGTAATACCACTCGACTTTCTAAGTGGAGAGAAGCATCTGACAAGAAGCGTTATTATCAAACAAAATTACAATATCCAATTAAAAAAAAAAAAAAAAAAAAAAAAAAAACACGGAACCATAGCTGGGACTTGCAAGTAATAGCAAGGAATTAAATACAAGTATATAACAGCCATTATAACAAGGATTTTTACATATAGGACCTTTGTATTGTTCAAGTTGTTCAATTCTTTGGATAAAAGAAGGAAATATGATAAAATGTATTTACCGATTCAGGACCATGGATGATACATCTGACAAGTTTCAACTCTATAAATGATGGATTCAACTGTGTAGGTCGACCGGTCTTTCTCCATCCTCTCAACTCTGAAACCATGCAGATATGAGAATGTTTTTTATGGGTGTAGATTATATTCAATTATTGGAGAGAAAAAAAAAAAAAAAAAAAAAAAACACTAGACCTGTATAGTCAACGTTATCACCAACTAATATATTAAACCAACCACGAGTCAGTCTGCCAACCTCCATTAACTCGAAAAAATCTCGTCGACAAAGATAGTATGCTCCTGTACTTAGTTGAAACTGCGACAAATCTCTTCCAAGAGTCTCTACATTTCCTACTTCATCATCTGTGTACACAAGGCTTGCACCACATTCATGTACCTCCAACCCACTCATTACAATAATAGACACATTAACTTTATCGCCAGTGTCTAACATGTTTCCAATTGGCCAATAACTTAACCATATACCAGGTTTACCAGATTCAGGTTTGCCAAAGACTTTGGGGTTGTACAACAAATCAACACCATTGGTTGTACTGATTTTAGCAAACCATGCCCAATCATCGCCTGATATTATATATCTAAAAGTTAAATCTAATCCTTTGAACCTCTTATTCTTTGGACAAGATGGCATGTCAAAGGACAAATATGAAGATTCTGATATATAATCAGGTGTCATGTTTGGATCCTTTAGGTCTGGCAAAGATGTGCTCATTATATCAAATTCGTACAACATCTGTGCAACACAAGCAAAAGAGTTCATCATTCATATATGATACTTTGTAGACAAATATATGGAATTGCTGATGCACTTATTTGAGAGAGATACAACGAACCTGCAGGCCATGAAAAATTCTGCCGATGGTGAGCTCATCGTCACCAACAACAGGCACCTCACAGTTTTGATATTCTTTTAGCCACTTCATGTGTCCCAAAGCAATCTCATCGAGCTTCGCTATTGGCACCAGTTTGATAAAGCCTTCAATCTCAGACAAAGTAATGCACCCTTCATAGCCGAACTCTTGCAATGTGAAGCGATGTGATTGGAAAGTTATTTTCTCAAGTGACTTACAGTCGTATACATACAATTCTGCAAGCGTACTTGGGAGACATAGAAGCAATTTGAGTCTTGTACATAGACTCAAGTCAAGGACCCGGAGGTTTTTCAGATGATCATAACAAGGTAGGAACTCGAATAAACTATTGACCAAATTTAAGTACTGCAAAGATGGTTGAGCACTGAAACTTAATGGAAAAGAATCAGTACTTTCAAGATTGCAGTCTTTGAGAAATAATCGCTGTAATGAACATGGGAAAGAAAAAGTAGGGTGTTCTGCTGTTCGTTGACCCGACGTAGAAGCTTGTTGAGCTGCTAATAATTTTATTTTCTCATTGTCACATAGGTTTTTACATCCTGTCATGTTTAATAAAGAAAGTTTAGTAAGCCCTCTAATAGTTCCACAAACACGAGCCAGACTGTGACAATTCCAGAGAACTAAAGTCTCAAGATTCGGGATCCAGGAAAGGTAACGGATTTCAACTAGATTGTATGAGTCTTTAAGATTTAGAATCTGCAATGATTGAAGAACCTGTTGCAAAAGTGACAAGATTATTGATTTTTGTGTCTAACCATATAAGGACCATGAAAACTAAGAAGCTAACTAATAATTGACTGAGAGAGAGAGAGAGAGAGAGAGAGAGAGAGAGAGAACTGAATTCTATACCATGGGTGGATCAAATACTTCCAATTTGCTATAGCTCAAATCTATAGCAACCATGTTTCCCATAAATAAACCAGAGGGTATGGTTTTTAAACGGAGTCCAAACCAGCACAACCATCTTAAATCTACAGAAAAGTTCTCATAGGATCCATCAAGTTCCACAAAATTTAGCTGGAGCAATTTTAGGTTATCCATCTTTTTTAGTGCATCTGTCTTGAGGTTTGACGACTGCAGAATGCAGATTAAGCATGAAGAGGTTACTAATTGTAAATTTATACATCATATCTAGAAAAGAGCGCACCCAAATTGACCAGAAGTAGTAATCATGTGTCGCTATGCCATTTAGACTGCGCGCGCATACCCTTAGGTTACGGCCTTTTCATTAAAAAAATTCACTACAAAAAAATGTGGGTTTACTTTACAAAGGGAAAATTAGGTTTGGAGTAATTCGTATGCTTTAATGTTTAACCTTTTATCGATGTGTAATGTAACTCGTATGCTTTAATTTTTGGATGTTTATCGATTTGTAATGTAATTCGTATATATTTTAATTCTTTGTTGGTTTATATAGAATATTTGTGTGTAATCTACTTTATGTAATTCGTATGCAATTTGTTTGGAGTAATACATATGTTTTACTTATTCGTATGTATCTTTCGAGTATTTGTTTTATGGCATATGAAAATATTCCTTAAATTTTCGCCCTCCTAAAACCTTCATATATAGTATCCTTATACATGATGTTAAACGAATGAGTCGAGATGGTATCGTTATACATGAGATGTTAAACGGATGAGTCGATATAGTATCGTGATACATGAAATGTTAAACGGATAAGTCGAAATGGTATCGTTAAACATGAGATGTTAAACGGATGAGTCGAGATGGTATCGTTATACATGAGATGTTAAACGGATGAGTCGATATAGTATCGTTATACATGAGATGTTAGACGGATGAGTCGAGATATTATCGTTATACATGAGATGTTAAATGGATGAGTCGAGATGGTATTGTTATACATGAGATGTTAAATGGATGAGTCGATATAGTATCGTTATACATGAAATGTTAGACGGAATAGTATCAATATAGTATTGTTCTTCTAGATCTTACAGATCTGAACAACCACAACCGAGTTATTCTTCGGGACCTTACAGATATGCACAACCACAACCAAGTTATTCATCGGGACCTTGTAGATCAGAACCAACAGAGTGCTCAAACTGCAAGGTCAAAGATCTTACGATTAACAGGATCGAGACAAGAATAAGGATATTGGAGGCAAGACTGGAAACGATAAGGAATCCCGAGGACCACGCATGTCAGTTGGGTAATACTCCATCTTGACTCATCTGTTTAACTTCTAATGTACAACGATATCATCTCGACACATCCGATTAACATCTCATGTATAACGATACAATTTGTTTTATGGAATATGAAAATATGACGGTGTTTCTCATCATGAATACATTTTAAACGGGTGAGTTGTATACACATTTTAACTATAAAAATAATTTTAAATAAGTTAATTTATACAAATTTTAAAATTAATTTTAACACTAAATGGGCGAGTCGTATGTATTTTACTTCTTTGTTGGTTTAGAGTATTCGTATGCAATCCACTTCATGTAATTTGTATGCAATTTGGTTTGGAGTAATACGTGTTTGTATGTATCTTTCGGGTATTTATTTTAAGGAATATGAAAATAGGATTATGTTTTTATTTGAATATATAACTTTTACAATTAATATATATTTTAAGTACAAAAATTATTTTGATAAATACTAAAGTATTAATTTTGTAAATAAATTAATTTATATATATATATATATATATATATATATATATATATATATATATATATATATATATATATATATATATATATATATAATTATTTTATATATTTTTTAAATTAGTTTTTATATTTATTTAAATACTTAAAACAATTATTTCTTTGTTTTAAAAGGTTTTCTAAATATAATTAAAAAGGTAAAAAAATTGGTGAAGCAGGTAGGGATGGAATTTTCGTCCCTAAGTTTTTTAAAAATATTTTTTTAATTTCAAATGATTTTTTCAAATATAAGAAGAAAAAAAATTATTAACAGTAGAAAACAGTTAGGGACGACATTGTCGTCCCTAAGTGGGTGGACCCAATTTTTCTTCTTTGACTGCAACTTTTGTTGAAAATAAATGGGCCTCGGTTGCAGTTAGGGACGAGAATATCATCTCTAAATAATTGCCATCCTTACAGGTTCAAATTCTTGTAGTAATTGTCATCTTCCTTTTCGACTTTTTAGATAGGTATGTTTGGCGAAATGGGCTGGGGCTGGGGTTGGGGCTTACTATTGTAAAATTTGTATTTTATAAACTTGTTTGGTAAATGGGATGGGGCTGGAGCTTATTATTGTAAAATTACTAAAAAAGACATAATTAAATGAGTTTTTGTATATGTTAGATATTTTTATGGGTAAATAAGTAATTTATTCTTCAAAAGCCCCGGGCTAAAGTTTTTAGCCACTTTTATGGGGCTAAAGTTTTTAGCCGGCTTATTTTATAAGCCCTTTCATAAGCCCCGTGACAAACGAGACTTAATTTATTAGCCGACTTATTTTAAAAGCCCAAGCCCCCATAAGCCCCGTATAAGCCTTCGCCAAACACAGCCATACACATGTAAAGCAATAATTTCTTACAAAATACTTAATATAAATGATTAGACCTGAACCAAAAGAAGCTATAAGCTTAGTAATATCTATATTACCTTGAATGCAAACCTCTCTTTCCTCAACATTTGCATGTCAAGTGCCAAACCTTCCATTGTTTCTGAACCCTAGATATATTTTAAAAAATGGATTTTAGGTAGAATTGGAGAGCATGAAAGTAAAAAATAAACATATATATATAAGAGCCATAGTACCTCTCCTTTGCTCAATATCTTATAAGACTCTCTACTAAGCCAGACTCGACTACGTTTTGAAGGAGACATCAATGATTCTTGACGCACTATGTTTTTACCCATCTCTTGAAGCAATCGATGCATCATCAGTTTCTTGTTTGGTGAAATAGAAAGAAGGCATCTGTTGCATAGGGTATTGATCCCAGATATTGCAGAGTAATCATGCTCCAATATCTTTACAACATAATCCATGTCTAAGCCAACAAAGAAACAAGCAATATGCAAAAACAACTGCTTCTCAGAGTCAAATGGCAATGAGTTGTAGCTGGTTACTAGAACACTTTGAATTCGTGAATCAAAATCTGTTTCCAACAAATTCAACTGACTTGTCCAATATAAGATGGTATTGCTATTGGATAGAGAGGAACCCAATACTGCAAGTGCCAGTGGATTTCCTTCACAATATCTTACTGCTCGTACTGCAAGCTCCCGGAAACCTTCCATGGGACTCTTGCAACCAAATGCATGCCTGCTTAAAAGCTCTAATGATTCATCATCATTTAACAATTTTATTCTATAATCTTGCCAACTCCATGATGTTGATTTAAACCAATTATTCGTATTTTCTCTGGTTGTTATTATAATCTTGCTTTCTGCATTAATCTTCCCGGTTCCAAGTAAAGTGACCAACTGACTACGTTCAACTATATCATCAAGAACAATAAGCGACTTTTTTGTTTTTAATGCTTCCTCAAGCTTACTTGTACCTCGAGAAATACCAGGTATTTTTCTCTTTTGTCCACCTAAAATATCTTTAAGAAGCTGTTCCTGTAGGTTAAGCAAATCATTGGGTCCTTTACATCTACTACCAATGTCTTCCACAAAACTTGCGTTTTCAAAACTTCTCCAGTTTGTATCGTAAATATACTTGGCCAACGTAGTCTTGCCACTTCCACCCATGCCACAAATTGCTATAATTTCCAGATTGGATTCTTTTAACCAGAAATTGATCTCCTCGTAGTTGGTGGCCATCCCTGTTATATTGGGTGGAAGATAAACATCTTTGTAGCCTACTTTATTGTAAATGGTGTCAACAATTTTCTTTAAGAAACTCGTCTCGGGCCTGCAATAACAAAGGATAAAGTGAGAAAACTCATGTAATGAACAGATTCTCTGATAAAACTCAATGAGCATATTAGTGAAATATCAACGTTTCAAATGTAAAAACATGTTTGAATTTTGATACATGTAAAGGTTCCCGAAAAAGATAATACCTCAATTCTTATAATTTGTTTTTATCTCAATTCTCAATATGCATTTCTAAACCAATTTTAATCAAAATAATACAAATATTGACAGATTACACGGAATTATATTAATCAAAGCCCATATAGTTGAGTGGTATCACAAGCTGATGCAAAATAGTTCTGTTTAAATAACTTAATTGTTAGTATTATTCTTGATTACACTAAAAGCAGAGCTCTGGATCAGATTTATCAGCAAAAAAAAATCACAAACTTGCTTAGCTCTGAACCAAAGAGTCAAGAGTCAAACTATAATAGTAGATCAATAAGCATTCAGCTGTTTATTTCTTGATAAATAGAGGAAATCATCATATAATATCATAGTATTTTTATACATTTTTTAGGGTATATAATAATAACAATAACAATAACAATAATCACAAAGAAATTTCATAAATCATTCTTGACTGATTGAATTCCAAGAAGCTTACCCGGAAAGAACCATGCCAGCTAAATCAGCAACTTCAGTAAGAGCTACCTTCCACCGGTTCACATTGTGATCGGTCCACCTTGAACATGTTTTAACTTCCATAGCAAAACTATTATTTTGCTTCCGAACATCTGTGGGACCCACGTGATAAAAAACTGGTAGAACAAAATGATTAGACTCTTTCCTTTGCTTGAGGATCAACAGAAGCTCGTCAAGGCACCAACTGGAAGTTGCATAGTTTTCTGACAACACAACTATTGATGCCTTGGATTCTTTAATTGCTCTCTCAATTTCAGGTCTCAGTTCTTCACCTCTGTTGATGTCATCATTGTCCCTAAAAGTACTAATTCCTGCTCGCTTTAATGCATCGTAAAGATGATCCGTGAAAGAATTACGAGTATCTTCGCCTCTAAAGCTTAAAAAGACGTCATAGCTGCTACCGTTAGGACCAAGAGCAGCCATCTCACTAGAAGAAGAACTGGTAGCCTTAGATCTGTGAAGATAAAATGGAGAAAAGTCTTAGTCTGCTAAGATTATAAAACAAAGTTATAGTGAATGTGCTTTTATTCGATAAAAGACGTCATAGTTGCAATAAACAATCAAGTGATAAGAGTATATATTAAAATATTAACATAATGTCAACTGTCATGAAACCGCGTTAAATTATCTGACGCCTCATTACACTTATGTTAAGGTCAAATATATTAATTTATAAAGCTGCCTTTCTCATTAGTCTAAGGTATCATTTTTCACCTGCACCAGAAACGTAATGAGAACAATAATAAGTTATTGACAAGTCATACAGATGGGCATACACATGACAAATACATTGATTAGAAGTGCAAAACAGTAGCGATTTGCCTGTTCTAGTACATTTTGACACTCAATCTTCATCCCAAAAGTATTTCATATCAATTCACGTGGGATACACAGTCTACTTTATTAGTAAATATCTAAAAAGTGATCGTTTGCACTTCATCTCTTTTCTTGATGCCGTCGTATAATATGTGTATTTTTTTGGGGTAAAGGGTATTACCCCGGTAAATATATATAATATGTGTATGATATACTGAGTTACTGACTTCCGAAAAACCAAAACCTAATTTCATCTATTGGTCATGCATTGAAATCCATGATGTAAATAAGAGCAAGAGAAAGCTCCAGGGATGGAAGTAAACATGTATGAGGTTGCATTGATTAAATAAATAACTGTACAAGTACTCACTGATATGACATGAACGTAATTTGTCAATCATATAATAACAGACTTCCAAAAACAACAAAAGCCCGTACCCCTTGAGAAGATTTGGCAGAATTATCTGAAGTTGACCAAAACATATGGACATGCAACAGGCATTGAGCATATGAAAAGCTTGACTTTACCACTATTATACTCTCATAAGCACATAAGCGCGATCGCTCCCCTGGATGAACCATATAGCCAAGAGAAACCATGACCCATAATAGAAGAGCTCTCTAATAGATTAAGTTAGCATAATTATTGATACCCCATCAATCATTCACAATATGTTGCGGATTCTGACGCCATTGGGAATTCTAAAAATTCAGAACGCATCTCCTGTGATTCAGGAACTTATTTCAGCATGACGGCGTGTCCGCTTGAAGACTGTTGAAATTGACAGGGTAAATGGCAAATGGATCAAACAAAATATCCCTACCACCGCCATATTCAATCTTGTAGAATTCTAAAATCCAAAATGTTGGTTATCCATCTTTGTGAATGCAAATCGGCATTTGGGTCTTTGATGTCTACAAATTTAGCATGATGAAAATTAGCCAAGACTTAAGATAAAGTTGATAAAAGGACACCACAGTATTGCTGTATTATGCCTAAAGTATTAGAAAATTACGCATATAAAATATATAATAACTAGAGTTCACACATAAACCAAGTTTGACACATACATACCGATTATGGACAATGGATTATCCTAATAGAAGTTTCCACATCCGAAAACAATGGGTGCAACTTTTAAGATCGACCGGTTCTTATCCATCCTTGTATCTCTATAACAATGCAAAATAAATAAAAACAAAATTTTAAAAAAGTTATTTAGACCTTAATCCTGCCTTAAAAATACCAAAAATCAGCTTTGACAAGAAAAAGGTTACCAGTATAGTCAATTTTATAACCAAACAAATCCCGAAACCAACTAGGAATTGGTCCATCAACCTCCATCGACTTTAAAAAATCACGGCGACAAAGATAATAAATATCTGCACTTAACTTAAATGAAGACAAATCCCACTCTCTGTTATTTCGCCATGTGTCCTTTTCTTCTTCATCATACACAAGGCTCACACCACACTCGATTACTGTCAATCCATTCTCCACAATGATAGACACAGTGACTTTATCACCAACATCTAATATATTTTCCGTTGACCAATAACTCAACCATATAGCAATCTCACCAACTCCAGGTTTGCCAAAGACCATAGGGTTGTATATCCAATCACAGCCCTTTGTTGTGTTACTGACTTTTGTAAATATTGGAAATATTTGTTTTTCACTGCTAGATAATGCATATTTGAATGTGACGTTTAAACCTTTGAGTATGTGATTGTTATAATGCGGAGGCACATTAAAGGATAACGATGAGGATTGTGACCTGTAGTCATACGGTATGTCAAGATCCATTATGTCTGGAAGAAATGTACTCAATATACCAAATTCATACAGCATCTGCAGTAGTAAAATAATAGAATTCAGTCATTCATATGTTGATCAGTTGAGCAGTGAAAATTCGACCCATTTACTTATGAATCGGTTGATCCCTCTGATTCATGTCTAATGAGTCAAACAGGTAAAAAAAAAAAAAAAAAAAAAAAAAAAAAAAAAATCAACCAATAGCCGATAGTAAACTGGTATAAAGTGGCCCAACATGTATGTTTAAAGCATAAATTTTCCTGAATAATTATATTCAAAAATATCTCTATTAAAATAATAATGTTGTCATCATTGGACACACTTGAAATGTATTATAAAATTTAGATTGTGAACAAGTAATTCCAGATCAAGCCGACCCACCCATTTTGCCACCTTCAGTTGATTAATTTTGAAATGATAACTTTATGTGCTTGTGATTGTATTTGAGAGAAGAAGAAAGAACCTGTATTTGCCTACTTCTGCCTACTGTGAGCTGATAATCACCAATCAAACACATCTCGTGAATTTGATACTGTTTAATCCACTTCATGTGTCTTAGATCTATTTCATCGATTTTGGATATCGGCACCAACTCTATGAGGCCTTCAATTTCCAACAGATTAATACAACCTTCATAATCAATCTCCCCCAATGTGAACCGATGTGATTCAAATGTTACTTTCTCCAATGACTTGCAGCAAGTAATAAACAACTTTTCTAGAGTACTTGGGAGACGTAGGATGCACTTAAGGTTTGAACAAAAACTTAAGTCAAGTACCCGAAGATTTTTAAGATGATTATAATCAGGCAACAACTCGAATACATTATTAGATAAATTCAAGTACTGCAAAAGTGATTGGTCATGGAATGTCAAATAGTAATTGTTATGCTCAAGATTGCAACTTTTAAGAAATAAGCGCTCTAGCGAGAGTGGAAGAAAAAACGATGGTTGTTGCGGACTTTGCCTACCAAAAACTAAGGCTTTAAAAAGGTGTTCACATCCTATCATGTTTAATATAGTAAGACTCTTAAGCTCTCTAATGGTTTCAGAAACATTAGCCAAACTGTAACAGTTCCAAAGAATCAATGTCTCGAGATTAGGAAGTCTGGAGATATTGCGGATTTCAAGTAGACTTTGCGAGTCTTTAAACTTTAGAATCTTCAGTTGTCTAATTACCTGTTTGAAAAGCATCAAGCTTAAATTGGAGATATACGAGCCCTTTAAAACCTAATAAACTGAAAGGCCAAGAAATTAAAGAAAATGAAATACACAAGAATACCTACCATGGGTGGTTCAAATAGTTTTAATTTGCTATAACTCATGTCTAAGGCCACCAAGTTCCCCATGAAAAAATCAGGTAGGGTTTCTAGATGAAATCCATGCCAGCACAGCCACCTCAAATCTTCAGGAAAATCGTCATAGGATCCAGATAATTTCACATAATTGAGTTGGAGCAATTTTAGACTATCCATCCTCACAACTGAATCAACGTCAAAGGCTGTTGGCTGTAAAGTTTATAAAAAATATATTATTTGTTACAACTGGAATAATTTACTAATTTTCAGTCATCCAGTATTACCATATCATGCTTCTCTTCCCTCACCATTCGCATGTCAAGTGCTAAACCTTCTATAGAATCTGAACCCTAATGGAAAAAAAAAAAAAAAAAAAAAAAAAAAAAAAAAAAATACAATATTAGTTGAAACAGATAGATATTAAATAATCTTAATAGTTAATATATAGATAAATATTAAAGGTGGCAACTTCGACCCATCAATTTGCTAATGGGTCAAATCGGGTTACATTTCATCTCTATCAGGTCAAACGAACGGGTTAAATAACAAAAAATAGCTTACAAGGAAACGACTCAAGTCCAAAGTCGCCTGAATTGCTTTTTTATTGCATAAACCTTACAAAATCATTTTATTAATAGTTTATATCAATACTGAGACAGAAGAGCTTTTGTAATCATATTTGGCACACTGATTTATCAAACATAATTGGACAAGAAGTGTTTCAGGTCAACCAACCCGACCTAATACAGCCGCATAAAAGATGACCCATTTTGACCCAAAGTGTATTTTCAATGCATCTTAAGGTTTACCTCTCCTTGTCTCAACAAAGTGTAAGATTCCTCGTTGCACCAGACTCTACTTCTATTTCCAGGGTTTGTAGGTGATTCTTCAACTACAATCTTTCTTGCCATCTCTATTATCAACCCATGCATCATCAATTTTTTGCTTGGTGAAACAGTAAGAAGGCATTTGTTGATTAGTGTAACAATCCCAGCCGTTGCACAATAATCAGGCTCCAATATCTTCACCACATAATCTTCATCTTCTCCGACAAAGAAACAAGCAATATGCAAAAATAACTCTCTGTAAGTATAAAATGGCAAACGATCGAAGCTCATTTGGAGTATACTTTGTATTCTATAATCAGGATCTCCTTCTAATACGTTCAGTATACTCATCCAATATTCTATGTTACTTCTCTTTCGTGAGTCTTTAGCACTAACAAATAATGATCCCAACAACTTAAGAGCCAGTGGATTTCCTGTACAATATTGTGCTGCTTTTAACGCGAGCTCCTTGAAACCTTCTGTGGGAATCTTGGATCCAAATGCATACCAACTCAAAAGCTCTAATGATTCATGCTCATTTAATAACTCGAGTTTGTGCTCTTTACACCTACGATATGTAGAGCCCAACCATAATCGTATAGTCGCAACTGAAAGCCTGCTTGTTATAATTATCTTGCTTTCCGTATTAATCTTTTCCATTCCAAGTAAAGCTTCTATCTGCTCTTTTGTATCAATGTCATCAAGAACAATAAGCACCTTTTTGTTTTTCAACACCTTTTCAATCTGAATTTTATACCAAGTAACATCGAGTTCTTTTTTCTTGTCCTCCAGAATTTCCACAAGAAGTTGCTCCTGTAATGTGCACAAACCATAGGGTTTTTCACAGATTTTTCCAATGTCTTCTAGAAAACTGCTGCTTTCAAATTTTGGCAAATTGCAATCATAAATATATTTGGCAAGTGTCGTTTTTCCACTTCCTCCCATGCCACAAATTGCAAGAACCTCAGGATCTCGCACATCTTTCACCCAAAAATTGATACCTTCAGCTCGAATTTCCATTCCAGTTAGATGTGGTGGAGTAGAAACTAATTTAAGACGCAGCTTGTTGCTAACTGTATTTACAATATCAGCGATGAACTTCGTTTCAGGCCTGAAATAGGAAATTAGGCGTGTTCAGGATATGAAATTAAGCTATACCCAAAAAAGTACAACACATTAAGCTAGATAAAGAGAGTCAATGTTGACCATTGTTGGTCC
The DNA here is from genome assembly GCA_030686995.1 of Artemisia argyi. NCBI lineage: Eukaryota > Viridiplantae > Streptophyta > Magnoliopsida > Asterales > Asteraceae > Artemisia > Artemisia argyi. Next base: position 27,016,745 of record CM060709.1, read on the forward strand.
ATAGTAACTACCCACCGGAGGCAAACGGGATGCAATTACATCTTCATTTCTCCTATAACTAAGTAATGGAACTCGCATATGAGCAACATGGAACCGAAAGCATTCATATTGCATATATTACTATAAGGGACAGTAAATAGCAAGAACAGGGTAATAAAGGCAGAAGCATAAACCCTGAGGCACTGCTATTCACATAGATATAAGGCACAATGCCACAATCTTTAGCACTAAACTTTTAAAATGCCATTCATCTACTCCTTCCAACCCTGAATAACAGTAACGGCTTTTAGCTTAGGTTAACAAGTAACTTAGCACTTACCTATTTGGAAAAAATACAGATTCTAATTTACTTATTTCCCTATTACAGATTATCACAGGATACTAGTGGTGCAGTTAATACTCCACATGTTTTCTTAAATTTCTATTGTTATAGGTAAGGAGCATCCGAAATGCAATGAACTCTACAAAAATTAGAAAGTACGAAAGAACAGTAAATGGAGCACACCGCAGAATGAAGAACAGGAACGAAACGAAATAAGGGAGTCGGCGTGGCATAAAGTGAAGATTGAGGGGAGTAGAGAAAAATTCCCTTCTGGGGTATAACGAAGGTGTAACCTAGGCAACAAAAAAGGGGCCCGATACTTCAACTAGAGGAGCGACCTGTTGGTTCACCGAGAATGGAAAATTGCTCAAGTGGACTGGTGATCGTCGGAGGTGTCCCCCCTCTAATGTTGTTTAATTGTTGTATGGCAAAGTCATAGTGATCACCCTCTTCTTTTCTTAAATGGTTTATAATATCAATTAGAAAATGCGGGTTTTCTGAATCATTATGCATTTGTTTGGCTCCATAATATCTAACAAGTCAGTCTTATGTCAGTCATATAGAACACCAACACATAGAAAAAGGGCTGAAGTCCTGAAGACAGAAACCAGGCAAAGGTGTACTAGTACCAAAAGTGAGTAGACAAGAGGGCTGTCATTGGGGGGACCCGCCTCAGCTTCGCGGATGGGAGAAGTGCAAGAGCTGAGCCCGCACGCTCTATGCTTTTCCCTAGCCTTCCCGCCAGTAAAAAATGAGTTCGTTGGCAAGAATGTTTAGAACATAAAGAAGCTATCATATCTCATTTAAGTTGGGCCAGCCTCTTTTTGGGTTTCCATACCTTGGGAATTTATGTTCATAATGATGTCATGCTTGCCTTTGGTACTCCGGAAAGCCAATCTTAATCGAACCTATATTTGCTCAATGGATACAATCTGCTCATGGTAAAACTTCATATGGGTCGCACTGCCACATCAGCATCTAATTCAATGCTATACTCATACGAACCTATTAATCTCTACAGTGCATTCGGCTATATACAATTCAGTGGACTTAAAAGGGAAACAAATTCGATGGTGAAGTGTAGCTTAATGGGAGGTCAGTGCCAAGTTAAAATGAAAGGTTAAACCCATTGAGTGACATGCCATCATCTTCTTCAAATCCAACTCCCATTAACCTTGTATTGTGGATGCCAATATGCCATAATATTCCCTCTTCAAGCTACCCGGCGAAAGTTGAGCCTTTTTTTGTTCTGATGTACGCATCATTAAATTTCCTTGGCCATCTCCACTTGGCCATCTTGGAGATGGTTATAATGTTAAAAAATATACCGCAAGTTAAAATGGAAGGAGGAAGCAATTGGCAATCCTTTTTCCAAAAGTTGATGAAATTTTCATTCGGACAAGTTTCTTATAACAACCACCATTCAAATATACAAGATTGTGCGGTCTAAGACTCTAAGCACTAAATAAAACTTAAGTTAGCAAAGCCATTTATGTAAGTTTGGGGCCTTAACCACAAGTAACAGACAAGGGGGCATTAGCTAAGGTCACATGTCATTAGTCTATTAATAGGTAAAAAGTAAACTCACTCAATTTGTGTTACGATCCCACCCAAGTATGGGATTGGTTGGTTGTTTATAAAGTCTAGGTGTTCCACGTCCTTTCAGATAGCAACGTCCTTTGAGCTAGCTTTTTGGAGTGATTTCTACACCTAGCTTGTGGCGACCTAGTATGGGATGGGATGGGATTGGAGTGAGTTCTACACCTAGCTTGTGGCAACCTAGTATGGGATGGGTTTGTATCGACCTAGTATGGGGATGGGCTAGCTCTGATACCAATTGATAGAAACCCATCCCATACTAGCTTGCATCAAGCCACAACCTAGGTGTAGAACTCACTCCTAAAAGCTAACTCAAAGGAGGCGGGGACACTACCAATCCCATACTTGGCAGATGTGGGATTGTAACAATTTGTCACTTTAGTCCAGGCTCGGCCACTAGTAAAAGAGGCGCTTGTTCAACTTAATTACGAATCACAAACTCGACATACAAATCATATATCAACTTAACTAACACATACATTCACTACAAATCAACGGAAACAGAATACGTACCCCGAAACAACCATTCCGGTTAAATCCGAAACTTCCTTCAACGCCTCCTTCCACCTCTCCACTTTCTTATCAACATTTTTCAACTCAAATTCATTATTCTTCAAATTCCCAACATCAAAATGATAATAAACAGGTATCACCAAATGAAAAAACCTCCTCCTTCGTTCCATTATCATTACAAGCTCATCCAGGCACCAGCTCGAACTCGCATAATTCTCAGAAAACACAACAATTGAAGCCTTGGATGATTTAATTACTGTTTCAGTTTGTGAATCTGAATCATCGTTGTGGTTTCTGTAGGTTTTGATACCGGATGAGATTAATGCGTGGTAGAGATGATCGGTGAAAGTGTGGCGGGTGTCTTCGCCTCTGAAGCTGAGGAACACGTCGTATTTTGTGTGTCTTGGTGGTGGTGGTGGTGGTGATGATGACGTGGAAGCCATTTGAGGGAGATAAATTTGAAAGGGTGAGAAATTTGGGGGTGTGGTTATATTGTCAACCATCTTGTCCAAGGCGGGTCCTTTTACCCAACTAAACACTCAAGGCTAAAATGGTCAAACTTGTCAAGGAAATATGAGTAGAGTCTAATTTTTTCACACTTAATTTTGAAGGGGAAAATTTCTAAAATACCCGGTTGCAATCCGATGGGTGTAAATGAGCCAAGCTTTTATCAAGCAATTTGAGTTCGAGTTCAAGCTCGACTCAATCGAGCTGAGCTTTTATCGAGCTCAATCCCAATAAACTGGCTCGAAACATATAATGCGTCGAGCTCGAGCTTTTGATAGCTCGGCTCGAGCAGTTATTGAGCTTTTCGAGCCTTATTATAGATATATTTTCATTTTATTTTTATATATGTAAATAAGGGCTAATATGAATATTAATGTGGCAGCTACAATTTGCAATTCGTTTTGACATGAAATAGTGTATCTGCTATTTTGTTCGAGCTTAGTTCAGCTACAAATGCTAGATGGCACATATTTAAGCTTTTCATATATATAATTTCGAGCTTTTCAAGCTAAGCTCGAGCTTTGCTCGAATCCAACTTGAGTCGAGCTCAAGCTTGGATGGTTACAGCTTGACGAGCAATCGAGCCGAGCTCGAGCCAACCTTTTATATTCCGAGTCGAGCTCGAGCCTTATTGAGCTCGGGCTCAGCTCAGCTCGGTTACACCCCTAATCCCATGACATCAAAAAATGCCCCAACCAACATTTTTACTCCTAAATGCCCTGGTAGACTGGGCAACAAGTCAACGCATTTTTTTTATTATTTTTTTTTTACCAAAATACCCCGTATTTTAATTTTTTTGTACATATGTTTTAACGTTTATACATTTTCCCCCTAAAAATACCTCGTATTTCAGAAATTTTTTCCCAAAATAGCTCGTATCCCAATCATTGTTTAGACATGTGTCGCACAAATGTTCAGTTGCCCATTTTGACAGTCGCCTAAGGGCTATTCTAGAGTATTTTTGAAAATTTGGCTATTTTTTTTATGTCATGGGGATGCCTCCTGGGCAAATTTAGAATTTTCCCATTTTTAAGTAAAGTTCAAAATACATCATGTGCTTTGACATGTGTAATACAATACATCTTTGGTTGATAAGTTGAAACATTTACATTCCTCCATTAATAAAGTAAGCCGCCATACATCCCACTGTTAGTAAAGTCAGCCAATGAAGACTAACGGTGCAAATTATTTCTCCGTTATCTCCTAACGCGAGAGAAAATATTTGTGTCGTTAGTCCTCAGGACTAACGGTGCAAATTGTTTTTTTTTTTTTAAATAAACTAAAAAAGGGTAAGATGGGCTCGAACTCGAGTCTGGTCCCTCGCAAAACAGCGCCCCAAACACTAGACTAAGTGTCCAGTGGGGTAAATATACCAAAGTAAATTTATTTGAACCATTTTTTGTTTGCATTTATAGTATATTAACGAATTTAACTTTGGGCCGGTCAGTTCTTGGAGCAGAGACAGATCCGTTGGATTCGTTTTTTCATGCTCTTTCTTATAGTATCATGGGAGATTCATTTGGGCTTCATCTAGACTTCGATAAAAATACATATGTGATCGATACTTGTCCGAAACATCATGTTTTTGTTCCGTTTTTAATTCTTCATACCTACAAAGTAAAATAATGTCTTTTCAAATAAGTATTTGACTGTGTAGGTATGAAGAATTGAAAAGGGAGCAAAAACGTTAAGTTTCAGGCAAGTATCGATCACGTATGTGTTCTTATCGAAGTCTAGATGAAGCGCAAGTGAATCTTCGACGATACCAAAAGAAAGAGCATAAAAAAACGAGTCCAGTGGATCTGGCCCTGCCCAATGAACCAGCCGACCCAAACATACATCAGTTAATATACAATAAATGCAAACAAAATATGTTCAAACAAATTTATTTTAGTATATTTACACCACCAGAAGCTTAGTCCAATTGTTGGGGCATTGGTTCATGAGGGACCATACCTGAGTTCGAGCCCAGCTTGCCCCTTCTTAGTTTATTTCAATTTTTTTTTTTTTTTTTTTTTTTTTTTTTGCACCATTAGTCCTACGGACTAACGATGCAAATATTTTCTCTCGCGATAGGAGATAACGGAGAATAATTTGCATCATTAGTCCTCATTGGCTGACTTTACTAACGGAGTGATGTATGGTAGCTAACATTACTAACGGGGGGATGCAAACGTTCCAACTTATCGACCAAAGATGTATTTTGGACTTTACTCTAATTTTCATAAAGAAAAAGTTACATGTTTCGTTCATGTGGTTTACCAAAAATTATGTTGATATAAATAATGCGTAAAAACGTTATTAATATTTTTCGATATCCTTATATTTTGACGATCACAAAATATAAAATCATTAAACATAAAATTATTACGTAAATAAGTATTTAGTGACAAAATATCATTATTATATCCAACTAATTCACTTAAGGTATGAATAAATAAGTGTCTAATACATTTTATGATCAAAAGAAGGTTTATTTACTAATTACAAATTATATAAAATGGTATAAACATTTTATATATTTAAGAAACACTTTTGGTAATTAAAGAAAATGTTTATTTCATAATAAATATATGAATTCAAATTTTTAACCAAATTCAGTTAAATTTTCACCAAATAAACTTTCCCCCGAAAAAGACAAAGAATCTGGCCGTTTCACATGGGCGGCCCTGATTCACATGGGCGTAATGTCCCAACGAGGTGTGCGATGTTTTATTAGAAACGAGTTTGTGATCGAGTGAATCTGAACAGGGATATGAATAAAGTGTGTGTGTGTGTGTGTTTAACTAGGGTTTTATAACTTAAAATAACTTAAATAAAATATCTTAACGATTACGTGAAACCTAAATATCTAATACGTATAAACGTACACCAATTTAAAATCAGACGCGACTGCGTACTGAGAAAAAGGTGAGTTTTAAGAAAAATAAACTACAGGAGCTAAAAATGAAAATCCTATAAACTTAATCTTAAAATAAAATTAAATTAAAAAGAAAACTATTTTTTAGATTATTTTATTATTTATTATTAATTATTTAATTAAAAACTATTTAACTATTTAATTAAAACTAATTTAAATCAAACTAAAAATTATAAATACTACAAATTAAACTAAAAACTTATAAAAATAATTTCTAAAACTTAAAATGAACTTGAAGAAGGTATAAAAAATAAAAATAAATCTTTTTGTCTTTTTATGAGCTTTTTATTAATTAAAAATTATTTATCTTAATTATACTAATTAAACTATTTTAAATTACAAATAATACTAAATTGACTTAGAAAATTATGAAAAAATTTATAAAACTATTTTATAACTTATAAAAGCTAGAAAAAATATAAAAACTAGGTGTTGATTTATAAAAATTAATTATGTTATTTAAAACTTATTTATTGATTAATTATTAATAAAACTAATTTTAGTTATAATAAATACTAAATTATAATATAAAAATCTAAGAAAATTATTAAAATTACTTTAACCTAAGAGGAAATTAATAAAAATATAAAATTACAAATTACTTAATTAAAATATAAAAATGAAAATTAAAATTAAATTAAATTAAATAGAAACTATCACTTATTATTATATTGTTTTTTCTTGAATTTTCTTTTACAAATCTATTTTATACTTAAAAATAAACAACTTTTGTAAAAACAATTACTTTATAAGCTAAAATTAAGCACTGTGGAAGCTTATTACTTCCACAGTTGAGTTTTGTTGACTGAAAAGGCAAATAAGCTCAAATGAGCTTATGTGGGACCCACTATGGATGAATCTGGTTCTAATAAGTATGTTGGACTTGTCAAAGCTCAATTTAGCCAAATAAGCTCAGTAGATAAGCTGATAAGCCAAAATAAGCAATTCCAAAACTTAGTTTGAACACAGAATGGGGACAGATTTTAGGAGCAAAACAAAGTGGGGTCCACTGAGGTTCAGGTCAAACAAATGGTCAATCTGTAATCCCTGGTAGGAGGGGGTTCTATGGAACTAAGTTTGAGGTATGAGGCCCACTGAGGTGGTCACAAATCACCACCAAAGTGGTGGTGATAGACTGAATCTGCTGGTGCAGGGCACACCCTTGCCCTGCAAGTGAGTTTAAGGGTGAGTGGGGCCCAGGGTAAAAATCCTAAAAATATAAGTTGTATGGGAACTCAAAGATGAGGTGGTAGTCTATTACTAAAACAAATTTCAAGTCCTAGATCCTATTCCTAAATTCTAAACAAATCCTTGAAGATTTGAGAAAATCTGAGATGATACAAATTGACTTTTGATGAAAATGAACTAGTTTGACTTTCTTGAGATTCTAACACTTCTAACTGACTTAATAAGCTGTATTAAGCTAAGATAAAGCTAAATTGATATAAACCTACAACTAACAAGCTAAATTGATGGTTTGTGGATCACAAATCCTTGACAGTTAACTGTCAAGGAATTTGGAAATTGATTTTGACTTTTGTATGAAATGACCTACTGTTTTATGACTGAAACAAGTTCTAATGACTTAAACTAAGTTGTCTAAACCTATTATTACTACAAAATACAACTTAATAATAGAGAACAGGGGAATGCCAAACACCCCTTTAACTAACTGTTTTTATGATTTTCAAAACAAATGATATTTTTAACCCACTGAACTGATTCCTAACACTAAATTATAATAATATAAGATCAAATGAACCTGAATTAATCACAACACAAGCAGAAAACACAAGTTTGTCAAGAATGAGTTTTCCACTGTAAGATTTCAATTTTTAGCACAAGCTTAATCCAATGAACACAACACTGATTTTAATTAATATTACAACTTAACAATACTATTTAAACATGAAAACACAAAGATCAAAGTAAATAAAGTACAAGAACAATAAAATGCCAAAATTAGTAAAAATGCTTACAAAATGGAATTCAACTGAGAATGGAACCAAGGACAAGTAACCAACCTATAACCTCCCAAAAGGTTCTAAACCAGCAACCATCCAATTTCCATCAAGCTCCTTTGCTTCCAAGTACTCTAACCACTGATTTTTTATTTTTACTTTATTTAATTTGTATTTTTCTTATTTTTTTTCTTTTATGAACTAACCAGCTAAATGATGTTTTCCTAAGCTTATTTGAGATTTGTCAAAGCTTAAATGAGTTTATGAATTCAATAATAACAACAACTAACAGCTTACAAGCTTTGTGAGATTTTTGAAATAAGAGAAAATTGCATAAACTTGGATAATAACTGAGACTTGAAATTAATCACTTAAAAAGTTTAAAGATACATTGAAATAGCTTAATTGATTGCTTAAAAGCTTAGAATTGCACTAAAAGACTAAAATTAAATTACACGACACTAAATTACACTAAGCTAATCTAATACTTCTCCTTTTCTGCTTCTTTTCCCTTTTGTAGACACTTCCAGGGTTATTGGGACCCACCTTGACATTTCCCACCATTCCTTAGCCCTTGGATTGGTCAAAGTAATCCACACCGTTTAAATATGAAACTTGGCGCCAAAGTTGTCTTTGGCCACTGTAGATAACGTGGAGCGGTTTTTAAGGGTTTTGGACAATTGTGGAGGTGGAGGGAACAAGTGGAGAGGCTGGGGGTTGAGGTGGAGGCAAAACAATGGGCTGGTATGGTGGTATGGAGTAGCAGAGGTGAGGGGGTGGTAATGGAGGGAAAAGGGTGGTTTGGCTGGAGGGTTGACCGAGGGTAAGGGCTTTGACCCGTTTTTATTTATTAGGGTGGACTGGGCTGAAGTTGGGCTGGGAAATAGGAGTGGGCTTGGCTGTGTTGGGTTTAGTTTGGTTTGGTTTAATAATAATAAGGGTCCGTTTGTATATTAACTAACAAGGACCAATTTTGTAGTTTGGTGAAAGTTAAGGGTGGGGTTTTGGCAACTTTCCAAGTTTATCAAAGGGATCATTCATGCCATACTTGAATACCCCAAGGACCATAAATGTATATTTTTCATTTTAATATTTCCAGGGACCTTTTCTGTCAATTCACCAAACTTAAGGGACTAAATATGTAATTTCACCAAACTTCACACCAAGGACCATTCCTGCAAAAGATTATTAGTACAAGGACCAAAATTGATTTTTTTTTCAAAGTTTTTAACATCCCAGGGACCATTTATGTCAATTTCCAAAGTATAGGGACTAAACTTGTAATTTTGTAAAACTTTTCACCAAAGGACTAAATATGTAACTTTATGATTAAAAAGGACCTTTGGTGACTTTTTCATGTTTTTAGAATAACCAGGGACTAGTTTTGACAATTTATGAAACTTGAGGAACTGAAACTGCCAATTATGCAAACTTTGTACGTTTTTCATCTGTTTTTGCATATTTTGCATTGGAAACATATAAAACACACCTTTAAGATATTTCAAGTATTTTGATGCATATTTGAGTGTTTTTGTATGTTTTGGCAGCTCAGATTAGTATAAAATGATGAGTATTTAGATACTCATCAGGCCCCCTTAATTTTAAAGGGGTCGGCATATGCTCCTGTGTCAGATTCTTTGCCTATAAATACTGGTTCAAATCTGAATTTTTTCCTCACCTTTTGTACTAAAAACTTTCTGTTCTAATTCACTCAAATCATCTTCCTAAATCCTTTGATCATAAACACATTAGTTCTTGTTTTCAAGTGATTCCACCCATCCTCATTCAAAGTGCAAGAGAAGAATACTCCTTTCATCTCAAACCAAGAAGTGTTGAAGATTAGTAGTGTAGCTTGTATTTATAGTATAGTTGTGTAGAGATTGTAATTGATAGATCTAGGAGGGTTAGTAGTTGTGAATAGAAGTAGTGAAGAAATAGTTGTGGTGTGAAGAAGAAGTAGTGAAGGTGTGAGAAAGTAGTGTTGTGTACAAGTTGTGAAGAAGGCGTGTAGTGGTGTGAGATTGGTTCTAGCTACTATTAGGACTCGACATTTAGCTTAGTGTCGTTAATTGGTGTAAGCGAAAGTTGTGTAAGGTTTCTCCGCCAAAAAGGGAGTTTGTTGACATAGTGAAGAAAACTCTCGAGTAGGTGACTCGAGGAGTGGAGTAGGGCGAAGAGGTGCTTCGTAGCCGAACCACTATAAATATCGCGTGTTGTGGTTTGATCTCTCTATCTCTATTTTTTCATTACTTTCATATTTACGTTATCATTATTTAGTTAGTTAGATTAAATTGTTTGAGTTGTGCAAGTGTTGAAATTCACATAAATAAGAATCGAAGTTTTTATCAAACAAAGTTTTTTAAAATATAAATTGACGTAAAACTATTCAACCCCCCTTCTAGTTTTCCACAAATTACATCCATCGTACCTGATCGATTTTAATTACATCATTTATACCTAATTTTCAAACTAATTGGATCGATGGTCTCTATTTTAAAAATAGTGATCAACTATGTAATAATCTATAGTTTTTCATCACATGGATAGCATATATCTTTGTTACACGGATAGTCCTTATTATTAATGAAAATAATTTGAAAAATAGGGATTATCTATGTGGTATGTGTTAATTCACATACCATTTTATGGCCAAATACCGACCCAAATTGACTAAATGTGCTAACAAAATGCCAAATAAATATGTGTTTTTATGTTGTGAATATGCAGGTACGGATTTATCACAAAGAGTCAAATAATCAAGCAAATACCGGAAAAACGGGCACGAGAGTGGGAGATGGTCAGAAAGTCAAGTTGGAAATCAAGTTGAGTTGTGAAAAGTTAAAAGTGATCCCTTGAGATTAAAGATTTGCAAGAATAGTCCTCATAATGAAAGTTTGAAGAAATGTCAGAATTAGTCCTTGCATTTTGGAAGTTGTCACTTTTGGTCCCTCATTGATTTATATGAAGAAAGTCAACTCAAGTCTTCCAACTATTCAAGAATAGCAGAAATGATCCTTGAATTATACTTTTGAAAGATGACAAAAACAGCCCTTGGTTTTCAGATTCTACACAATTAGTCCTTGAACATTTCATAAATAAAATTTGAATATTCACTTTACAAAAATCTGGTCCAAATTACAAGCCCAAAATCATAAACACCATGCCCAATCATCCCTTACTCAAACCCGAGCCCAAGTCATCTTCGGTCAAAAGTAATATCAAAAGGGTCAAAGAGGTCAAAACCTCGGTCAAACAAACATATTAAAATTACCCCGCCCCTATTTCACCCCCAATTCCACTTATTACCCAGGGCATGAACCCTAATTTGACTGTACGACACAATTACCACAATTAAGGGTAATTGTGTCAAATCAGGGGGCTTCTAAAAGATGTCAGAGGGTGTCAGTATATGTCAGACTCAATGAAACACAAACGGGGCTACGTGGCAAGCGTGTATTGGTAGAGACGTGTCACGAAAGATGATCTGAGGGCTATTATTGAGAGGACTTGATTGGAGATTGATCAAAGGGTTCTGAGGAGCTGCAAACTAACACAGGTCACACGGATTGCCAGCTTGGCAATCTGAGACCCCAAACCTCATCTTTTCCTATAAATAGAAGTTGTAATAGCTTTAGTTGGTATGCAGAGATAGGATAGCGAAGCTCTGCCAAACTGATTTCATGTATTTAGATTAAGTTTCTGTAATTGAATTTCATTTAGATTTTAATAAAATTCTCAGATTTCTACTTAAATTCTGTTAGTTTATTGCAATTTACATTGTGCTTTCAGCTTTTATATCTCCTTAATTAGCTTACTTTTAGCTTTTAATTCAGCATTAATCAAATTTCATTTTTATTTCAGCTTATATAATTGTGAGAAAATATAAAAAAAATCAGAAAATATTAAAATATTAAAATATGTCTTCATTATTTTAAATAAGTTTTCAAATAAGTAGTTTTAGCTTTTATAAAAATAGTTTAAACTCTATAATACTTTGTACAATCTGTTTTCATTTAAACTTTTAGTTCTTAAATCCAGTCAACAAAGGTCAACTGAATTTGATCAAGGGGTTTGTTGAGGAATTGTGGATAGATTGGAACAGATTTGGAAGGTTCCTGCCTATCTTAGAGATAGACAAGCTTAGTGAACCTCCTCAATTTGAGCTGAGGAGGAAGAAATTTGTAAGTGTTGTTCAAATTTTAAATTCCTCTTAAAGCTACTAATGCAGATCTATTATAATTAGAATTGTTACTATTTCATTGTTTTTTCTTGCTGTATTTGATGCTGTTATAACCTGATTGTTCATTAGATTTTGTCTGTTTGATTGATTCATGATAGAATAGCTCTTGTTAGTGACTGATTTGGTGTTGAATTGTGAGTTTGATCATCTGTTAGATCTAGTTCTGGCTATTGGATATTTGTGATTCTGTGTTAGTGATTAGAATTAGACAGTAAATTGATTGTTGTGGAGGAACTGTGTGAGCTAATTGTTGGAATCATAAAATTACTGTCATATTAGAGAATCTGAGATATTGTGTTCTGTTGGAATTTGTTGAAATTATTGGTATAATAAGCTTGATCTAGTGATTTGGAAGCTATTTGAATCTGTGGATTAGAGTTTTGTAGAGAATTTATGGGGTTGTAGCTTTGCTGTCATTTCAAGGGAGTGTTTGGATCTGTAATTTTTTGAGCTTAATTGTGGATAGATTGTTGGTTTACAGTCACATCTAGGTTGCTTAAGTGTATTAATAGAGTTTTAAACCTTTAAACAGTAGGTAATTTCAATAAAAAGTCAAAATAGATTTTAGATTGATTAACTGTTAGTGTAAGTATAAAACAGTTAGTGTAGTTGGATTGGTAAATGCAAAATAGTTTATAATTGCTTAATCCAGAGTTATTTTAACTTAATAACACAAATAGAGTTAGATTAAATCAGTAGAAATTGATTAAAGTCATAATAGTATAGCATTCATATAGTCAACTGTTGCATTGTGTACTAGTTCATAGACTGCTGAATTTGGTTGAATTCATAGTAGAATATAGTTGTTTCTGGTTGAGGTATTGGTTGTTTTTGATACTCAGCTATACTATAAAGTATTTGCCCCCACAAATTTGTGCTTGAGAGCTTATTTGAGGCCTGCTTTTGGATATTTGAGCTATTATATGTGTTTTGTTAATGTTTCTGAGTCTCATTTTAGTTGAATAAGTGAATTAGTTAGAGTGCATGCTTTTGGCTTATTATATTTCACCTCTGCTAGCTTATTGAGCTTATTTCATAGCTTCATTTCATCTATCTGCTTATTACCTGAAGTTCTGAGCTTATTGAAAATTGTTCTTTGGTACATTTAAGCATTTTATATCATAGATCATCTGTGTTTTCAGTTTCATAAGGTTTTGGTTCACAAGTGCTTAATAATAAGCACTTGTGAATAAGCAGTTTGCTTAGATAAACACTTTTACTGTTCACTTTGATTCCAAAAATTTTCTCTATGTTCTTTTTATTATTTTTGATTTTCTGGAATTTTTCCAGATTTTTCCAAGCATTTTTACTATTTTTCTTAATTTCTTTTTGATTTTATCCATTTTTAAATAGTTTTAAATAAACAAAAATCCATAAAAATTCAGAAAAAGCTGTGAAAAATATAAAAATATTTTTAGAAATTCTTTTATAATATTTTAGAATTTTCAGAATTTAATTTTCATTTTTCCACCTTAATTTTCTATTTTCTTTCATTTTTAATCCATTCAAAGTTACAAAAAGCAAAATAAATTCATAGAAAATAATAGAAAAGTCAAAAAAATATTTTTCTTTTTCTGGAAATTCATTTTATTAGTTTAAGATTTTTAGAAAATATTTTCACGTTTGTAGGATCATTTTTAAATAAAAGTCGCGTTTTAAATAACGCGGTTGCATTTCCGTTTTTACGATTTAGACTTTTGTGCATTAATTGCTTGTACTCTTTGCATAATTCATCTTTGATTGTGAATACTTGAAGTACTTGATTGCTATTTTCACTTTTTCACTTCTCAATTCACAGTTTCACGAATCAATATTCTTGATTCCATTCGCCTTCACTTGGAAACGACTCGAGTGATCCGTATTTTACGCGGATCATTTCGATATAATACTACTATAATATATATAAGTTGATTTTGACACAATCACTATGTAATTAAAAATTTTGAATAGGGACGACGAGTGTGGTTTTAGGTAAATCACAAAGAAGAAATGATAAGGCGAAAAATAAACCACTTTTAGGGGGTCATTTAAGCCCGAATTCGAATTTATTTGATCAAATATTGCCCTAAATTGTTCCTTTTGTGATTTTAGGTACTTGGAGAGTGAATTCTGGAAAAGAAGCCATTTTGGACGTTTTTGGAGCATAAAAGTGAAGAAAACGGCAAAGTCTCAATTTTCCATGTTGGGAACAGTAAGTGACGGCGTCAAGAGTAATTTCCTGACGGCGTCAAACCTCAATAATAAAATCCGAGAGTTCATGAAGGCGTCAAGAGTTTTCCTGACGGCGTCAAAACCCAAGAATTAAAATCCGTAGTTGATGACGGCGTCACACACAGGGCGTCAAGAGTAATTTGTGTGACGGCCTAGGCCTTGACGGCGTCAGAAGTAGATCAAGGCCGTCCGAGGAAGTATTTGGCGGCGAGATGACGGCGTCACACCTTTGTTCTTGACGCCGTCATCCCTATTTTCCTATATATAGTTTTCTAGTTTTTCACATTTAGAGAGAGGAGTTTTGGGAGAAACCCTAAAGACGATTTTGATTTAACTTTACAGGTTTTTCAAGGGTTCCAACCCCTTGATACCTTGCATGATTAATCAAGATAAGTGTTCTTCTAATTCAATCAATATGTCTATGTGTTGGTTGTCTATATCATGTTCTTGTCTTAATTCTATCATGCTAGGCTAGATCTCTTTTGTGTTTGCTTAGATCTAATGAAACCTAGATATTGATTATGTGTTGATTACTTGTTTATTCTTGTTTTGGATGAATGATTTATATGTTAGGCTTAAGAAAACTGGCAGATCTCCAAATGGTAACATGCTTGAACGTCTTAAAACATGAACCGAGGCGCACTAGGTCTTTATTGGTTGTATTTAATGCATGAGCCACTGTTTACAATCCCTATAGTTGTGTTGGGCATGGTGTAGGAGGAGATAAGAGCTCATAGAATTAGGGAGTTATGTGTGCCACCCCATGAATGGTATTAAGGAATACAATCCGTCATCCATGCAATTATAACAAGTAATTAACGTGTAAAAGATATCTAGGGAGTAGTGAAATCTAAGTAAACACATTTTCTCCAATTACTGCTCACAACTTTAGTATAAATTAGTTTATTTTCATTTTTATTATTTTATTTTGATTGCATCTTAGTATTGGGTTAGTTGAATAGCAACTAATTCCCCCCACTCTTCCAAAACCCGAGATTTTACTTGCTTTCATAAAAATATAAAAACACAAAAATAATCATCCCTCACCTTTAGAACTAGTATTTAGGCTTTCTAATCCTAGCGACACTATTCCTAAGCTGAACGATCAATCCCCCGGTACTTGTCACTATACTATACTACAACGATCAGGTACACTGCCTGGTGGGGGTTGTAAGCTTCTCGAGATCCCTCGAGAGGTAAAGCCTGTTGCGATTCCCACGCATCAAGTTTTTGGCGCCGCTGCCGGGGAATAGTTATTGTCTAGGTTAGAATTTCTTTTTATTAGGTCTACTTGCTAGATTCCGTTCTAGTAAGATTTTATTTTTATTTAGGTTTTCTTTAATCTATCTTTTTCTTTGTGCCTTTGTTAGTAAATTAAATTCATTGGCTATTCCGTTCACCATTATGGAGAACGCGAATCCACCAAGTCCGACACTAGAGTTTTACCAGAAAAAATATAATTACACCAGTTTGGATATACCAAGATGGACGAATGAAATGAGGAGGACAGGATCTTATATTGATTTTATTGAGTACCTTGAGAAAAGAAGCCAAGGGCATAAGACTTTTAAAGGATTCACCTTAGGAGCTCCATCAACCCCTCAAAATGCCTCACTTAGTGAAACCTATGCACCATATGAGCCTTCACCTATGATAGTTTCGTATGAGCCACCTAGCTGCATGTCATGGTTAGGCCCTACTATAATACAGGATGAACACATAGGTGACCTTGATGTGATGGAGAATGTATCCGAACATGATCACATTGATCAAAAAGACCTAGGTTTTATGATCGATGATGATGAATCTCAAGAAACAAATGATGAATCTCTTGGGCAATTTGTATATAGCAGTCAGAATATTGAAGATGATCCTTATGATTCGGACATAGAAGTTGAGATGCCTAGAGACGCACGTGAGATACTTGGGAGAATGTTAGGGCTAGATCCTGACACATGGAATGATGAGGTGAACAACATAAGCCCACAAAATACTCAACCATCATTTGAGGCACACACACCACCCGTGACTTACCCGGAAGAAGTAGAAGAAACTTTAGGATTTCCGATGGAGGTAGAACCCTTGGACCAGGCACCACTTGAGGATATAGGTTTGAACACTTGTAGTGATAACCTTACTCCTAGTTCTAGGGAAGTTCCTAGTTTTGATGAATCGGAGCATCAACCAAAACTGTTACCTAATCTTCCATCCTTGGATGAAAATTTAGGAATTGAAATATGTTCCGATCCACCCATCAAACCATATAGTCCGGGTAGTCTTAGGACAAAGGTAGTAGACTCTAAGCCTTGTAGAGAGGAAGCTGACATAGGAGTGGAACATGACCTTACATACTTACATCACCCATTCATGGTTGATCATAAGAAACATTATGGGTTTAAGCCGGGTTTATTAGGTCAAGATGGATTTCCAACTAGGAATCTCTCGAAGTTGATAGAAAATGATCCCTTTCTAGGGGAAAATCTTAATCCACCCATTAACCCAATTGAATTAGGTAAGGTTATGATGATAGGAGCACACATCTTTGAGCATATAATTCATCGACCACTCTTTCCTCACGAGGCATATTTACACCCTAAGGGTGTGTATCGCTACTTCCACCCGCACTTAATCCTAAGTGTAGGGAAAACCTCCCCTATCTTTGTTAAATAAGGGTAGAGTCAGGCTCGTGACTCGAACAAAAACAAGCGCTTCTTGGGAGACAACCCATGTTTTGTGTGATTTTATGTTTGTTTGTTTGTTATTTGCTTCCGTATGCATGCTTAATTTTTATTGTTGGTTGATCATGTTTCTAAACTAATAGTAGAAATACTTTACTATGTTGTTTGGCCTAGTCTTAACTCCAACCTAAAAGTATTTTTGCAAAAGATAAGTGTAAGGGGAAACCCCAAATATGTTTTCAAGAAACACACGATCATGATTCTCCACAATATTAAATGAACATGTATATTCGTATTTGTTAGAGTCAAATGCTTGTATTGAGTCATAATGAAGTTTTGCAGGATTTTCCAGGAAGTAGGACCAAGTTTTTCCAGAAATTTTCCGGAAACTTAACATAAGAATTTCTGCAGGTCCATTCTGACGGCATCATGAGTTTACTCTTGACGGCGTCAGGAGTTAAAATCTGGAAATTTTACCGGTTTTGTTTTTCTAACGGAGTCTTATGGTTTTTGTGAATTATTAAGTTTTATAATCTCCAGGAGATCTGCAAACTTCATTCCACAAGCATTATATCTTACTTTGTTTTCTAGGACTTAGAAACTTATATAGGATGCCGCCGATTTTACGCGAGGTTGTCTTGTCTATTTTTGTCAGGATTTACAGGTTATGTTCGACAAGGAGATGATTTATATTCTGGAAGGGAAGCTTTAATTGTTCATTTTCTTGGAGGAAGATCTAATCTGGCCAACCTATAATCCATACCGAGCGAATCAGGGGAGTATTTGATTTCATTCTCTTTACTTTTTCACTTTTACATTCTTTACTTGAACATTGGGGACAATGTTCATCTTAAGTGTAAGGGGAGGGTAAAAAGATGATACCTTACATATGTGTAGAATACTAATTATGTTGGAAACATGATCAAGTGGTGTTGAGAGAGGCGTAGAAATGGGAGGAGGGAGGAAAGGAGAGAAAGGGAGGAACCTTGAAAGAAAAAGAAAAGATTAGATTGAAAAATGAATGAAGGTCCAACCCTCTCCACATGTGGAGAGGGGTATTTATAGTTACAATATTATGCCCACTCCCGGGCTGTGGATCAGGCATACAGTGGGTAAAGACCCGTTCCTTCTTCCACGGTGTTACTTAATCTAATACTAATTAACTAATAAACTAACTAACTACGAGCTACCTTAATGCTATTACAATCATTAGGTGACCGAGACTTTTACTGGAATATTTGTATTCCTAACAATCTCCCCCTAAGCGAGGTCACCTTTGAAGTTAAGATCTTTGGTCTTTAAGCATTCTTTAGTCTTTGTAGCTCGTAGGATCTGATTCTTCTCATTTCAGCACTCTTCGTACTTTAAGCAAGCGAGCTTGTGATTAGAGTTCCTTTAAGATATGTGATCTTTGAGCTTCCTTTGAGATCATCGGCTAAAGTAAATCTCCAAGCTCATCCATAGTCGTATTGCCTTCATTTGATGTAGTGACTTAAGGACCATCATGCTCACACCCTTCTAGATCAGGAGACTTGACTTTAGAGTTGTGGATCAGGAGACTTTTTCATCAGAGTTGCGGAAACGTTGTTGGTAGTCTCTCAACATTTGCTGTAGCAAGTCTCTCATCTTCATTGATAATGTGGAGGATGTGTGAGCATGAGGTATGGATTGACCCGATTCAGCTGGAAACTGGAGCCATCAACGCCATCTTTATAGGTGTCCCTGAAATGAAACAGTTAGCAATAAAGATAGAGAACGAATATGGCTTTGTCATTCGTTCTGCGAGGACAGACTACCCTCCGGTTTTGTGAAAACCGACCTGTGATCAGGTAGAGTCTCTTTTAAAGAAGACTCTCCTTGACAGGAATTTCCAGCTTGTAGTAATGAATTTTCCAAAGAATCCACTTTGGAATCTTCATACTAAGCATGTTCTCATACCGGAACGTCTCAAAGCAGACAGCACGATAGAGTGAATCGGTGAATTGATATTCACTGATTGATGAGAAATTGATTTATAGAAATCACTCGCGTGTCATTTGATAAACATTTTTGAGACACGACGAGAGTTTTAAGCTTTGAATCAAATTTCCATCAAAAATACTTTTGTTTGAAACATTATATACAATCAATGTGCTCGAAAATTTTGTTTGTGAGCACATTGAGAGGTTTTAGCAAAAGTATCCGTCAATCCATATCCTGGAACAAGTTTGATTCAATGTTGAATCGCACCATTGTTGCTTTCCAGTTGTCACTTGATCATTGATCCAAGATGGATCTCATATGTCACCTACCAAGAGCTTGAGTGATGTTCGCTCTAGAAGGATTTCCATCTTCATTGTTAATATTTTCATATCACTCGGATGTTCTGGCAATACCACAAGGATAATGCGTAGGACTCTAAATATTTTATCTTATTTTCCACATTATGTGAAACAATAAGCATATTTGGAATGTGTCCTATCGAGATTTATGGATGATCTCATGGCTCTAGACTCAATAGTGCGTTTTGATCCGCTCCTGGAGACTGGGGAGGCGTCTCCTGTTTTAGGTATCAACATAGCTCGCAATGAGCGGTCGATACATTGCACAGGGTTCCCCGTGAGATTGAAACAAGCTCTTTTAAGAGAACTTGAGTGGTTGGGAAGTTTTAGTGCAGTGCGTCACTGGGTCCATGACGTCTTGTCTTCAATACCGGTGTTACCTTAGTAACCGCCAGTAGATTATGAATTGAACCCGGTTTCTGCCCTAAGGTTGAATATATGGAGGGCTATTTCTTTTCACCCTTTCTCATTTCATTTCTTTTTCATTCTTCAACCCCTTCAGTGCTTACCGAGACTTCATCACAAGAACCTTGTTGGGTTTGTTCCAGTCCTTGCTCTATCTCAGTCCGCACTCTTCCCTTTCTCACTTTACTCCTTTTTTCAATCATTCCTAAGGACTTCTAATCTATCTATGGATTGTCCCTGGGAAGATCCTTCCGGTTCTGGTGGATCATGGGAACTTATACCTAACCTTAACCAACCTTATAACTCCGTGCATTAAAGTAAATGGTCGGTCTTAGGTATTATTTCCACAAACGCCTTTCGCTCCCCCTCAATATGTGCATCGATATTCGAAAGTGTTTAGCACATATGTGGGAGCATATTATTGAGTCGAAAAGATCACATTTTGATTATCAGATTTCTTATTTAAATCACATTCTCTCCCCCGATCAAAAATTTCAAACCTTTCGAGATTTTTGATCTTAATTGATTTAAATAATTTAGAAAGCGTTTTGGGAGAGAAATGCGGTCAATTTTAATATTTTCTGATAAAAAAGGAACTTTTTTCTTGCTCCCCCTCAAACTGTGGGGGAGGTTGTTATGTGTCAGATTTGAAGAGTTTGTAAAAGATTCGAAGTTTTAGTGAAAAACTCTTTGAAAATTTACTCATTCTGACACATAACACATCACAAGTCATTATGTTGCAAGGTTTTATGTACGAAGTGTGGGGAGTTTTGATGATACATAAAATTTTGAGAAATCACTCTCCCCCTCAATCAATGACGGATGTTAAAGCATAAATATTTTCATAAACTATTAACGTCATTGATTGAGTGAAAATTTTATCAAACTTTTGAGTTCAATTTGATTTTCATTCAAAATCTCATGGTACCACCAAGTTTTGCACAAATACTTTCCGGAAAAATCATAGAAGAGAAAGTATTTGGCGATAAAAAGAAGACTTCTCTTCTTTATCAAGAAATAATGCACTGAAACGTACATTAGATCGAGGGTGCATGAATATAAAGTAATTCACGCTCGGATGAACGGCACCCTTTGTTAGGAACAACCGTCTTTTTGGCGACGTGTTTTCCTTAAATTTGAAAACCGGGTTGCTATCTGAAGTAATAGCAAACCATATTTAAAGAATGTTTTGAGATACGACATGTTTTTGAAAAGAACTTTATTTGAAACCGAAAAACTCTTGCTCAAGCATATATATGATTCCGTGTCATTATTGAATGACATTTCTAGAATCGTACATAATATCGATTATACAAGAGACATGTCGAGGGAAGAATATTTTTTGAGATTTTGTGATTTTTCAGATTTTTATGGTGTTTTATAGGTTTTATATTTTTCTATTTTCTTTTTGATTTGATACTATACAAGGATATGTGAAGCAGCCCCTTTACTCCTCTTGATCTTCCTGAAGACATTTGAGATCCTCAGGTGTGAGACTCTTCATACCAAGGCGTGGGAGGATGAAGTGAAACCGTTCCCTAGAAAGTGCTTTGGTGAAGATATCGACTAGTTGGAACTCAGTCCTCCCAAAGTAAAGTTCCACAATTCCTTTCTCAACTTGTTCCCTGATGAAGTGATGTCGAATGTCAATGTGTTTAGTTCTTGAATGCTGGACATTGTTGCAGCAGAGTGCAATTGCACTTTTGTAGTCATAGTACATAGGAATCTTATTGCAAATGAAACCATAGTCAGAAAGTTGAGATCGCATCCAGAGGATCTGAGCACAGCATGATGACATGGCAATGTATTCAGCTTCAGTGGAGGAGATGTACTCATTTGTTTCTTTGAAGACCAACTGACTAGCTTATTTCCTAAAAACTGTGCGCCCCCAGATGTACTGCGACGAGTGTCTTGACATCCAGCATGATCAGCATCCGAATATGCTGTGAGAGCCATAGAAGTTTCTTTAGGGTACCAAAGGCCCAAGTGGATTGTTCCTTTAAGGTATCGAAAGACTCTCTTGACAGCTTCCAAATGTTTCTTGGTGGGTTTGGATTGATACCGGGCACAAATGCAAACTGCGAACAGAAGGTCGGGTCTGCTTGCAGTAAGATACATTAATGAGCCAATCATGCTTCGATACATGGTTTGATCGACCGGAATTCCCACATCATCTTCGTCAAGCTTTGAACGTTCAATCATTGGAGTATCAACTGAATCACTGGAGTCGAATCCAAATTTCTTCAACGTTTCATTGGCGTATTTGGATTGATTGATGAATATGCCATTGGGGTTTTGAGAAATTTGCAGTCCTAGAAAGAATGACATTTGACCCATCATAGACATTTGGAATTCGGAGCTCATCTCTTGAGAGAAATGATCACATTCTGAGGGATCAGACGAGGCAAAGATGATTTCATCGACGTAGATTTGTACATGTAGGAGGTGTTTGCCTGTTTTTCTGGTAAATAGGGTAGGATCAACAACGCCTTTGGAGAATTTGTTGGCCAGAAGAAATTTAGACAAGGTGTCGTACCACGCCCTGGGTGCTTGTTTAAGCCCATATAGAGCCTTCTTTAATCGATACACGTGATTAGGGCGTTCTGGATCCACAAAACCTTCGGGTTGAGATACGTACACCACCTCTTTCAGATCCCCATTTAAGAATGCGGTCTTGACATCCATTTGATAAACCACCATGTTTTGACTTGCAGCATTAGCGAGAAAGATCCTTATGGCTTCTATTCTAGCAACTGGGGCGAAGGATTCTTCAAAGTCAATACCTTCTTCTTGTCGATATCCTTTTGCCACAAGCCTAGCTTTGTTTTTCAGAACATCTCCATGCTCATCAAGTTTGACCTTGAATATCCATTTGAGAGCAATGATCATAGCACAGTCGGGAGGTGGTACTAGTTCCCAGACGTCCAGTCGGTCAAATTCATGAATCTCGTCCACCATTGCAGTGAACCATGAGTGTTTAGACATTGCATCCTTGACGCTTTTTGGTTCAGCTTTAGAGAGAACAGAATTGAAGAAACACCATAATGCGTCAGTTGCAAGTTGCTTGCGGGTTGATACTGGACGTGAAGGGTTCCCAATGATGTTGTCAATAGGATGATCATTGGTCCATTTTCGAAGGTATTCATGGGGTTGAGAATGTGGAACTGAGGTAGCCGTGTTAGATTCATCAGAGGATGTTACATCATTTGATGGTTCAGGGGCAAAGATGTTAACAAATGGCTCATTATCAGGTGGAGCAAAAGGATTAACTTCAGATGAATTATCTACATTTGCCGCTCGATGTGCAAGTGAAGGTTGGACATTGGACGTGCTGACCGATTGACTGATGGTGGGGGCTTCAGAATCCCATGACAATGAAGTGGATGGACCGTTATTGTCATCTTGATCATTCACCACCCCATCTGGTGGTTGAACCATTGTAGCTTCGGGAGCATTCATCTGTTGAGGTTCAAAGTATTCATCAAACATTGGGTCAAACAATTTCTTCCAATCTTCACTCGTAGGGGGTACAAAAGGAGCAGCAGGGATGGGATTCTGTACAAGCCTGGAACTAATTGGTCCAGGGGACAAAAGGTTAGGTACGGGTCCAGAACTTGATTGTCCAGGAACCGGTTGCTCAGTCAGCTCATCGAAAGTAACGTGGATTGTTTCCATTATATCTCTGGTACGTTTGTTGTAGATTCGGTACCCCTTTCGCTCTGGAGCATAGCCAACGAAGAAACCAATGTCGGCCTTGGCCTTGAGTTTCCCAAGGTCTTCACTGTCATTAGTAGGATAGCACAGTGCACCAAAAACTCGAAGAAACGAAAGGTCGGGTTTTCTGCCATGAACCAGTTCATAGGGAGTTTTGCAGTGGAGAGGATGTATCAAGGATCGGTTCTGAGTGTAACATGCGGTGGCAATTGCCTCAGCCCAAAGAAATAGAGGAGCTTTGGAGAAGATGAGCATAGTCCTTGCAGCTTCAACTAAGGTGCGATTGCGTCTTTCTACAACTCCATTTTGTTGAGGAGTTCTTGGTATGCTCTTTTGATGACTAATCCCGACACCTTCATAAAATAGAGTAAGTTGTCTGTTCACAAATTCTGTTCCATTATCAGTACGAACGACTCTAACTGTTTTGTTAAGACGGACTTGCAACATCTTGATGAGTTTGATGATGGTTTCAGGAGTTTCATCTTTTGATCGTAGAAACTTCACCCATGTGAATCGAGAGTAATCATCAACAATGACCAGCACATATTTCTTTCCATTGATACTTTGAATCCTCATTGGTCCACAAAGATCCATATGAAGGGTATGAAGAACTTCCATGATTGAATTGACGGTTTTGGGTTTATGGGTATGCTTTTTGCTTTTGCCCATTTGACAGGCGGAACACAGATGATCTTTTTCATACTTGAGTCTGGGCAAGCCTCGAACAAGATCCTTACGTGTAAGTTTATTGATGGTACCGAAGTTCAAATGGTTTAAACGTCGATGCCACAACCATGACTTGTTCTTGGATGCTTTAGAGAGCAGACAAATTGGAGAGGACCGTAGCATATCTTCGATGGAGATGGTGTAAAGATTAGTGCCCCGACTCCCCTTGAGAAGATCAACACCATCTAATTCTCTAACAAAACAGGTGTGCTTTCTGAAGGCGACTTCGAGATCTGAGTCACAGAATTGACCAACAGAAAATAGATTGTGCCCAAGACCTTCCACGTAGTAGACTCTGGATATAACACTGTCTCCAAAGACATAATCACCATAACCCATTATAGACCCAAAATGGTCATTCCCAAACCTAACCGTACCAATAAATTTTTCCACGAAATTCTTGAGCCTTGAGCGATCACCAGTCATATGTTTTGAGCAGTCTGAGTCCAAATACCAAAGGACGATTTGTACGACCTACATTTGAAACCAGACAATCGTGGATAACTGAAAAAGCTGGAGCCCCACACACAATTGGGGTCCGTTTGGTTAGAACACACAAATATTGGATTATCATAAGTAACAGGTATCTCACTGGAGTGTTCACATTTTGATGCACTAGAACTAGAAGTGGTATCTATTGCTTCTATAGGAAATAGTCTACCAGTAGGTCTCCACTTCCTAATAGGCATATCTCTAGAGTTAGTAGTCCTAGTCACTGGGCACATTTTCCTCGGAGTGAATTTCCTTCCAGTAGGTCTCCATTGATAACCAACATTAGTGAACACTTTTCCACTTTTATTCCAGACTTGTTTTGCTCGTTTAACACTAGAAACATTCATATCTGGTGATCGTATAATAGATTTAAGAAAAGGCACAGCACATGCATCATGATTACCATAAAATAAGCATTTGTTACATGTCTTACAAATAGCATCAGAATTCGAATTAATTACATCATTGTTCACACAAATGTTTGAAATAACTTGATTCCTTTCACTAAGCAACACTTTATTGTTCCTAGATGATTCTTCTACTTCCTTCATAAGTGAGCTCTTAGCCGGCAAAGTCCTATCATTCTTTGTATTGCCCTTAGGCTGTGACTTGCTAGCATTAGATACACCTTTTACTCCTGTAGAAGCAATGATGGGAACATTAGTCTGATTAGTTGCTACTTGTTTACTGGTGATCAAGATGGAGGATTGTGGCATGATTTGGGGATAGTCAACTGTGACATGCTTGTTGCCACTGAGAGGGTGCAATGCAGTTGTCCTATCCGACTTGGTATCATTCTTGGGGCATGATCCTATGGCATATTCTAATAATTCCTGGGCCCTATTAGTGAGGAAGCACACACCAATAATAACATCATCAAGTGGTTTAGCAATCCTCTCATCTTCAATGGTTTCTCTAAGTATGGCCAGACAATCCTTAAGATTTCTAAGATAGTTATTATGAACTAACTTATTGTTCCTAAGGGGAAGAGAAACATTCACAGCATCGCACGCATATTTATTACAAGCAGGTACATTGGACATTGCATGATCACATGAAACAACGGGCATTTTACCCTTTACCATGGTCTTTAGATTCTCAATTTCATTTAACAAAGAAGTGACTTTTTCATTGTTTTGGTCACGTGTTGTTTTGATTGACTCAAACAATTCTTTATAACGTTGTTTAGCGTTGGATATTTCAGCACGAAGCCACTCATTTTCATGTTGTAACTCATTGATAATGCCCTGTTTTTGAAAATTTTGAGAATCCATAGACTTCTGGTAATTGGTATTGATCACATCGCTTCTGTTCGATTTTAATTGTGCAATTTGGACCTTCAACTTCCGAATCGTGTTTGAGTGAGCTTGAATTACTTCATCCTTTTTGGCTAATTCAAAACATGTATCAAATTCAGGAACATCCGAAGATATCTTGGCATTTGATATTTTTATACTTTCTTCTAGATGTTGATATTTTAATTGTAGGTTCAAATTATCAACTTCTAGTTTTGAGAAATTCCTGACCATGTTATCATGATCATCGTTTTGAATTTTTTTAATAAGTTTGTAATTCTCCCCCTCAAGCTCAATCACACGATTTTGGAAGACATTCAGAGTAACCGACATTTCATGAAATTGTCGAGCAGATAGCGCAGAGTCGGTAACAGTATAAAACACATCTTTAGCAATGCAGTTAGTAATCAAATTATCATTCATGATGAGAATGTTTTTCCTGTCAATTTCACTGTGTTTGAGATCAATAGAAAGTTGGTTACCCTCACTTTCCACTTCATCAAAAACCTTTTTCATTTGAGTCACATCATCATTAATGGTGTTTTTAAGTCCCTCAAAATGTTCTTTTAGAAGTTTAAAAAATGGCATAACTTCAGTTAGGTAACACTGTTTTGTTTGCTCAAAACCCCTTTCCCCTTCTGTAATCCCTGTAGGTGTAATTCTTATTTTACAGGTTTTCTCAAAGTCATTGAACAATTGACCAAGCACATATAGCCCAATTAGAGTATTACATTGTGTGGGAAGAGTGAAAGGGACAAGGTGCCTGGGTGTGTTCAGGGGATAGGCAGTTGGGTGAGCAGTTCTAAACATAGTGCGTGTGTTGCCTACAACTCTTTCAGCTTGCATTTTCTCAATGTCAATATTCCAAAACACTTTTTCAGGAAAAATTCTCTTTTGAGGAACAAAAATTGCAGTGTGATTGTCATTTGCATAATCATAGTGAAACACGAGATTCTTAGCAATGCATTTAGGATCCTTTAACCGTTCAGCAAGTTTTGCCCTAGTTCTATCCTCTGCCTCATTGATGTGGTCATAGGATCGAGTATCAGGAGGTGCATGGTTAGGTTCAAGCATAGTTTTTGCATCATATAATGCAGGTTGTGCACCTAGACCTATTTTAAGGAATCTTGCTTTGGGTTTGGAGGTATCATGTTCACTAAATTCATCACTTAACTTCCTGTGGCTTTCCATCATTTGAGCAGATTGAATGGTTTGGCCCTGTGTGTACAACTTATCTTCCAATTTATTTTTTAACGTTTTTAATTTTGAGAAGTCATTTAGAAGTTTAGTTTCTTTATCCTTGAATTCTTGTTTGATTGTAGTCAAACCTTTTTGAACCTCAAGTTTTTGTTTGACGGTTTGATTCAATTGGTTCTTTAAAGAAACTAGTTCCCTTTTTAATGATTCTTGTTTGGAATTATTTTCAGATATGTAAGTACGCAGTTGCCATTCCATTTTCTGCTCACGTTCATTCAACTCAAACTTAGCACGCTGCTCATAAATGTTTACTTGATCCTTAAGGGCGTTAATTCTAGTGATCAGAGAATCATCAGGGTTGTATATAGAGTGCTCATATATCTCATGCTTACTAGAATCAATAGACGGCATGTCACTCGGTACAACTTGGGTTCCATTGTCATTCACATACATTTCATATGGGATATTATTGGTATTACCCATATTTGTGATGTCTGTGTTGACAATATTCTTGAGTTGTACAGAGTCACATGCCCCCTGTACAGGTGCAGAATTATTCAGATCATGTTTAGAAGATGTTGGTACCTCAGAGATAGCAGACGTGATGGATAAATCAGGATGCTGTGAAGAGGATGCTGCTGCAGACAGATTTGCCATGAAGATTGTTTGAGCAGTTGGTTCATCATCCACGTCTGAGTCAAATGCATCACACTCTTCAACTTGAAAGATATTTGGATCATTAAGTGCCATGTCCTGATGATGAGGCGAAAAATGATCCGTTTTTAGGGGGTCATTTAAGCCCGAATCCGGATTTATTTGATCAAATATTGCCCTAAATCGTTCCTTTTGTGATTTTAGGTGTTTGGAGAGTGAATTCTGGAAAAGAGGCTATTTTGGACATTTTTGGAGCATAAAGTGAAGAAAACAACAAAGTACCAAATCCAAGCTGGAATTACAAGGTGACGGCGTCAAGGATTTACTCTTGACGGCGTCAGAAAGGATGAATATTTTACCGAAGGTTGTGAAGGCGTCAGATGAAGAGATGACGGCGTCAAAGTGACCAAGATTAATTTACCGAGGGTGGTGACGGCGTCACATAGGCCGTCACGATTGGATCTAGGGCGTCCGAGGAAGTATATGGCGGCGAGTTGACGGCGTCAGATTTTACTCTTGACGCCGTCAGGACGATTTTCCTATATATAGTTTTCTAGTTTTTTCAT
Organism: Artemisia argyi; assembly: GCA_030686995.1. Lineage (NCBI taxonomy): Eukaryota > Viridiplantae > Streptophyta > Magnoliopsida > Asterales > Asteraceae > Artemisia > Artemisia argyi. The sequence goes on from CM060709.1 coordinate 27,045,066, forward strand.
TAAAAAGGGAGAAGTTTTGGTGAAACCCTAAAGACGATTTTGGTGCCTCTTTTACAGGTTTTTCAAGGGTTCCAAACCCTTGAGACCTTGCATTGTAATTGAGATAAGTATACTCTTAATTCAATCAATATGTCTATGTGTTGGTTGTCTATCTTTTGTTCTTATCTTAATTCTACTATGCTAGGCTAAATTTCCTTTGTGTTTGCTTAGATCTAATGAAACCTAGATGTTGATTATGTGTTGATTACTTGTCTATTCTTGTTTTGAATGAATGATATTATATGTTAGGCTTAAGAAAACTGGCAGATCTCCAAATGGTAACATGCTTGAACGTCTTAAGAAACATGAACCGAGGCGTACTAGGTCTTTATTGGTTGTATTTAATGCATGAGCCACTGTTTACAATCCCTATAGTTGTGCTGGGTCATGGTGTAGGAGGAGATAAGAGCTCATAGAGTTGGGGAGTTATGTATGCCACTCCACGAATGGTATTAAGGAATACAACCCGTCATTCATACAAGTGTAACAAGTAATTAACATGTAAAAGATATCTAGGGAGTAATGAAGTCTAAGTAAACACAATTTCTCCAACCACTGCTCACAACCTTAGTTTAATATTAGTTTAATTTCATTTTCATTAGTTAATTAGTTATAAAGTAGTTTTTGGGTTAGTTGATTAGCAACTAATTCCGCCCACTCCTTCAAAACCCGAGATTTTACTTGCTTTCATAAAATATAAAAACACAAAAATAATCATCTTCCATCTCTAGAACTATTAATTAGGCTTTCTAATCCTAGCGACACTATTCCTAAGCTGAACGATCAATCCCCCGGTACTTGTCACTATACTATACTACAACGATCAGGTACACTGCCTGGTGGGGGTTGTAAGCCTCGCGAGATCCCTCGAGAGGTAAAGCAAGGTGCGATTCCCACGCATCACCTGAACAGGTTGATCATCCACATCAGCATCAAAGGTGTTCCCATCATTACCAGCCAGAAAGAGCAAAGCTTCTTCATCCAACACAGTCCCATTTTCTTGTGCCTGCATCAGCAGCATCTTGTCTTTGAAGTACTCAGAGTTTTGGGGACGTTTTGGGAGAGTGCAATTCCTTGCAATATGGCCCAACCCTCCGCAGTTGTAGCATTTCGGTTGCTTAGCTTGTGCTTGAAGAGCATTCCCAACTCTGTACTGCCCATTCTCTCTACCAGCATTTCTTTGGTTGAAGTTCTGTCTTCCCTGCACATTCTGCACCACTACCCGACCATCTTCAATGACTGCCTGATTACGTGGATTAGATGAGATTCTGAGCTGGTTGTTAGTAGATGGGAGTGCAGCCCTGAACTGTTGGACCAGTAAAGACACTTGGTTGGAGAGATTATCAATCATCATGTCAGTGTGAGAATACCCAGAATCAAGTTGAGTATTCAATGCAGATGGTGAGGGAGTTGATGATTGACTAATGGTTGGGGTAGACCTGGAGGATGATTGTGATGGTTGAACTTGATCTTTAGAGGTTTGATTAGGTTGTTGAACATTGGAGACAAAAGCAAGAGATTCATTTGTTGCAGACGGATTGAGCTTTTCTCGCATTAGCCGATCGTAAGCTGCATGTTTCTCATGTTGCTGGAGATACGCATACAGTTGTTCATGATTGGTATGCCTGAGACCCTTGTTGAGCTTAACAGCCGTGACAAACCTATCCCATTCCGGTGCCATGTTGTTCACGAATTTGGAATTGAGCTGTATGTTGGGCATTGTCATCTTGATGGCTCTCATGTCGTTGACCAGCTTGTGAAATCTTACGTAATAGTCAGTGATGCTTTCACCTGGATTCATTTTGAAATGCTCAAATTCATCGTATAGCTGTGACTCACGATCTTCTTTAGTTAACTCAGACCCTGCAAGAAGCATTTTGACATTATCCCAGACCGCCTTTGCTTCAGTGTTGAAGTTGATCAGTTTGTAGACATCTTTGGGAAGGCCTTGAATGATGATATTAGATGCTCTGATGTCTGCATCATAGCGTTTCTTTTCTTCTTCAGACAACTCATTGTAAGTGCGAGGTCTATCTGGACCAAACACGGCCGGTAGTTGATCAGTTGCTTCTGAAATCGTGTCTCTAGTAGTACCCACTTGAAAGGGTCCCTCATCGATGGATTTCAGGATGTTAACCCCATTATCTTTACCTAGACAGTACAGCCGTATCCTTTGAGCCCATGATTCATAGTCAGTTCTATCCAACATCGGAGGTCGGGTGTCAGACCCCGCAGCTTGAATGTCATCGGAAGAAGTCGACATTACAAATAAATTAACCACAACTTAACCACTACTTAACCACAATAAGATCCAACCGCAACTTAACCACAACTTGACCAAACCGCAGAGTACTAACCTCAAACAATACCAAACCGCAACACAATCTAACCGCAGTATGAGCTAACCGCAACCAGAGCAAACCGCAGGCCAAAGATACTAACCGCAGAGAACTAACCGCAAGTTGTACCAAACCGCAACAAAGTCCAGTCGCAGTATGAACTAACCGCAACCTAAACGAACCGCAGGCCAAAGATACTAACCGCAAGACACTAACCGCAGATTATACCTAACCGCAGACACTAACCGCAGATTATACCTAACCGCAGAAAATAACCAACCGCAGAAACAGTTAACCGCAAATGATTAACCGTAGAAAACTAAACGCAGGCAGACAACTAATCGCAGTGATAATGGTCCAAAAATGTCACTATCGTTGCGTTTTGTTTGTATTCCCGAAATAGTAAACGCAGAAAGTTAAACGCAGCTCGCAGGATTTAACTGCAACCAAGCAATGGAACAGTCGACTTAACTGCAACCAAGAAAACCGCCTAAAATCAATTCCAAACTTCAAATAGCTTGATGATATTGTAACACACTCCACACTACAATGTTCCACAAACACTAATGAACATAAAAGGACATCACAAACATGTATAACAACACTAGAGGGATAAAACCAAGATGTTTTCCAAGAAAGTGACACCAAACTCACAAAACCACTCAAAACATCATGAAATTCGATTCTACAAGGCCCTAAGATGAAACCTTGGCTCTGATACCAATTGTAGAATACTAATTATGTTGGAAACATGATCAAGTGGTGTTGAGAGAGGCGTAGAAATGGGAGGAGGGAGGAAAGGAGAGAAAGGGAGGAACCTTGAAAGAAAAAAGAAAAGATTAGATTGAAAAATGAATGAAGGTCCAACCCTCTCCACATGTGGAGAGGGGTATTTATAGTTACAATATTACGCCCACTCCCGGGCTGTGGATCAGACATACAGTGGGTAAAGACCCGTTCCTTCTTCCACGGTGTTACTTAATCTAATACTAATTAACTAATAAACTAACTAACTACGAGCTACCTTAATGCTATTACAATCATTAGGTGACCGAGACTTTTACTGGAATATTTGTATTCCTAACAATATGCACTTTCGCTTGAGTTTGTTTTGTTTGATAGTAGATGTGTAATAAAACTATGAGAAATACTTGTTAGTGTAATTTTAGCGCCAAATTTAAAATTTTTTACAACATTTAGGAGTGAAACTTTAGCCATAGCAAGCGTCTCATGGATAGGAGATTGTATGACTAGCACATAACAGTATATTCAGAAAAATTTTCCACCCAAATATGTGAGGTTCGCCTTTAGATTTGATAGGAAAAGCATTTACTATTAGTGCTTATGAGTGTACCGGTAGCATTTAGATTCTAGAACTTGCGTTAGTGATGCATCCCGAGACCGCTAGTGAGACTACATTTGTGTGGTAGGATTTACTACATGATAAGAGGCATTAGGATCACCCTTGTGTTAAACCCGTATTATAATTACTTGACCATTTAAGTCATATTACTTGACTAGTTAAGTCAACTAATTTTTCCCACACCCTTAGCGTTGTACTCATTTTTAGTACACGAAACCCCTAGTACACCCCTCCGAGCCTATCTTTTCGTTTCTAACTTTAAGCATTTTTACTTAAAGGAAGAATTTGTTACACCCCACTTAAATGTACAATCAAATCGCCTTAGCCTTCCGTGTATGCACTCATCCTTAGTGCATTATTGTTATTTGTTAAACCCTAAGTTAACTATCTAATTGATTACATGGTTGCTAAGTCGAGTCATATCCTTGTACATATTGTTTTGGGACGATTGGGACTCATGGGTAAATACTTATTTTATGGAGTAATGGGGAAGAACATCATTTATTACCCCCCATATGTACGTTAATCTTAAAAGTGCTCCAAGTGTTTTAATTTTCTTAATTCGAGTTATTAGATTAGTTCATTGTAAAGTATGTAAAAATTCAAGTGTAAGGGGAATGTTCATTCCCTATGATGTATTATTTTGGATGGTAGGGTAAGAGTGTATGCAAAAAAAAAAAAAAAAAAAAAAAAAAAAAAAGTGAAGAATCAAGAAAAAAAAATAGAAAAAGGAAAAGAGAAAAAACATACGGACTACCATCCCTTTTTATTCTATGTTCATTTTATGTTTTTGTTATTTCTCATTTATTAGCTTAAGTCGAGTCTAGTCTTGGCTTAGCAACGCCACATTGTACATGTAATTTACTAAGGTTGTTAGCTCGCCACCAGTAAAACTTCCTTTATCCAACAAAACCGTGTAATTCATATCCCTATACCTAACGTTACAACCCTTTAAAAGACCTCTTTGATAGTTTATCCTAGGTGCTTACGCCATGTGGTGGAGGTTTGATCTTTTCCCAAGCCTATGGTAATCTATTTTGCTATGACAGGTAGTGAGAGATATCTTCCATTTCCATAATGTTATATTACTTTATTACACCCGAGAGATGTGAGTATCTAAACACTATTTGTGAGGTGCTAGTGTATGACCTCCGAGCTTGTCTATTGGTCTTTAGTGGAACGATTATTTGTTGTAATTACTTTTATATTAGTGTTAAATGACCTCTAACTTGTCTTTTGACTAGAATAAAAGCGCATTTGCTTGAGGACAAGCAAATCTCAAGTGTAAGGGTATATAATAAGGCGAAAAATGAACCACTTTTAGGGGGTCATTTAAGCCCGAATCCGAATTTATTTGATCAAATATTGCCCTAAATCGTTCCTTTTGTGATTTTAGGTACTTGGAGAGTGAATTCTGGAAAAGAAGCCATTTTGGACGTTTTTGGAGCATAAAAGTGAAGAAAACGGCAAAGTCTCAATTTTCCATGCTGGGAACAGTAGGTGACGGCGTCAAGAGTAATTTCCTGACGGCGTCAAACCTCAATAATAAAATCCGAGAGTTCATGAAGGCGTCAAGAGTTTTCCTGACGGCGTCAAACCCCAAGAATTAAAATCCGTAGTTGATGACGGGGTCACACACAGGGCATCAAGAGTAATTTGTGTGACGGCCTAGGCCTTGACGGCGTCAGAAGTAGATCAAGGCCGTCCGAGGAAGTATTTGGCGGCGAGATGACGGCGTCACACCTTTGTTCTTGACGCCGTCATCCCTATTTTCCTATATATAGTTTTCTAGTTTTTCACATTTAGAGAGAGGAGTTTTGGGAGAAACCCTAAAGACGATTTTGGTGTAACTTTACAGGTTTTTCAAGGGTTCCAACCTCTTGATACCTTGCATGATTAATCAAGATAAGTGTTCTTCTAATTCAATCAATATGTCTATGTGTTGGTTGTCTATATCATGTTGTTGTCTTAATTCTATCATGCTAGGCTAGATCTCTTTTGTGTTTGCTTAGATCTAATGAAACCTAGATATTGATTATGTGTTGATTACTTATTTATTCTTGTTTTGGATGAATGATTTATATGTTAGGCGTAAGAAAACTGGCAGATCTCCAAATGGTAACATGCTTGAACGTCTTAAGAAACATGAACCGAGGCGCACTAGGTCTTTATTGGTTGTATTTAATGCATGAGCCACTGTTTACAATCCCTATAGTTGTGCTGGGCATGGTGTAGGAGGAGATAAGAGCTCATAGAATTGGGGAGTTATGTGTGCCACCCCATGAATGGTATTAAGGAATACGATCCGTCATCCATGCAATTATAACAAGTAATTAACGTGTAAAAGATATCTAGGGAGTAGTGAAATCTAAGTAAACACATTTTCTCCAATTACTGCTCACAACTTTAGTATAAATTAGTTTATTTTCATTTTTATTATTTTATTTTGATTGCATCTTAGTATTGGGTTAGTTGAATAGCAACTAATTCCGCCCACTCTTCCAAAACCCGAGATTTTACTTGCTTTCATAAAAATATAAAAACACAAAAATAATCATCCCTCACCTTTAGAACTAGTATTTAGGCTTTCTAATCCTGGCGACATTATTCCTAAGCTGAACGATCAATCCTCCGGTACTTGTCACTATACTATACTACAACGATCAGGTACACTGCCTGGTGGGGGTTGTAAGCTTCTCGAGATCCCTCGAGAGGTAAAGCCTGTTGCGATTCCCACGCATCAAGAAACATGTAACTTTTTATTTTATAAATAAATGACGTAGTTGTTAAGATGCTGACCTACCTCTTACAATTTTCATTACTTTAAGTGAACATGAACTGACTTATTTTAGGATTTTAAAAAGCATAAGATCTTGAATAGGATCCTGATCTTATCGCAGGATCGTAAAATCTCGATCCACTAGACAAAATTTCGCAATATGAGGGCGTCATTTCAAAAAGTATAAAAACAGAATTAGTGCAATCCCTTTTAGAAAAAGGTGGCTTAACTAATGAAAGTAAAATGTAACCAAATACATTCTTAAAAGAATATGCTTTGGGTTACACAATATAAAATATATTAAATAGAATATAAAGGAACGAAACTGAGACAATCCCATGTCTTTCCGTTGGTCAAGAACCAGCAAAAGTTCTTGTTTAGTTCTTCCTACTCGTACAGGAAAAAGTCACTTTCTGTCTGATCCATCCAAACTAATCATACTTCCCTTTAATTAACTAACTAATAAACTTTAAAAGAATGAGTTTTTTAAAAGTAAAACAATAAATCAAGCATGATTAACTATAAGCGTTTCATAGGAGGTCAAATATATAGTAAAAACCTAGGGTATCGCTGATCAGATATTTTAGTATCTTAAACCGATATGAGTTACATTTCATATTATTATAATTTTTAGAACTCTTCTTTTTTCGTAAATTGTTCTAAAAAAACATTAGTTCTTAAAATGATTTACTAGACATATAAAACATTTTAACATTCAAGTAGGATCTTCCAATCTTGCAAAGACCAAAACGAATCCATATATAGTAGGATATCGATCTTAACAGCCTCGATACATACCATTTTATACATTACATAGTTGCATTTTATTTAATAGCTGCTTTAACTGCTTGTATATGAGAGAATCCTAGCCATTTTTCAACCTCGAGTTTGGGATCATTTGCATAATAACTGCCTCCCTTTTATCTACGAGTTTGGGGTGCATCATTTTCAGCCATGGTAAGATCTTGATTTTAAAAATGTTTTGAACGGTTTACAAAATTGGTTTTATAAATCAAACCGCTCTGATACTACTTGTTTACCCTTTACAAGGCTAGTTTAACTAGAAAGTTAGTCTAACCAATTTTCATGCTTGTTTGTGATATAATATTTAGAAAAACTTTAGAATGATATAAAAAGTAATAACAAAGTTTTTCTAACATTTAATTCTTTATTGATATAAATCAAAGAATTATACTTAAGTGTTTGGAGAACAACACTTCGGATTGAATGACAAATGTGTCTGTGATTTTCTCTCTAAACTTAAACACTAAACCTATGTTAAGTATTATGGGCATTCGTGAGATAGAAGCTACTTGCTATTTGGATAGTAACATTTGTTTGTAGACTTCGACTTATTCTTATTTTCTTTTAAACCCTCTTATAAATATTCTTATGTCTTATCTATACCCTTCTAACCCGAAGCCTAAACGTTACAACTCAAATAAAAGACCTCTTTAGATGTGTAGACTTGGTGCTCACGCCCCATCGGATGGGTTTTGTTTTTTGTACAGCCTGTGACAATAATTAAATCATGACTGAGCAATAATCGAGTGCGATTTTCTTTATCTCTTTGTATCTACTAGACGAGTACCCGTGCATAACAACGGGATTTTATAGCGACAGATAGTTTATTGCTAAAAAAAAAGTTTATAGGTTATAAATGAAAAATAATAAAAGTTTGAAGATTTAAAAATTAAACATAGAGGTGGCAATTTGTGCCCAAAATAAGAAAAATAAAAAAATGGGCTAAATGAGCAAACTTTTAAAAGATTTGGACACATTTGGTCCTTTTTATTATTATTATTATTATTATTATTATTATTATTATTATTTTCAAATGGGCATATATTGCCCATTTGAAAATTAAATGGGAACAAATGGGCATTATAAATATAATATTTATTTTTTAAATAAAAATGGGGTGTTAAGTTTGAGGAATTTATTTCGTCGTTTTGGTTTTGGCCTGTGCTCCTTTAGCCCGTAGCCCGTTTAGCCCGTAGCCCGTTTGACCCGTGGCCCGTGCCTGCCCATTTTGCCACCTCTAATGAAACATAATGTTTTGAAACCCGGTTCGATCGGGTGGTTCAACCGGTTGAACCGTTCTGGTCGAAAAATTGGTCTTTAAACTGGGTCAACTTGCTAGGTTAGGTTGAAAATGGGTCAAATTAAACCGGTTCAACCCGTTGGGTTTGAAGCGTCTCGGGTCAACCCGGTTTGTGATTTGTATTAATTGTTATAATGGGTTGTTTTTAATTTGGTATATATGTTTTTAATTGATTGTACAATGTGAATAAATCATTGTACTTTTAAGTAATGAGGTGTTTTAATAAGAGTATTAATTACATTTCATAATTTCCTTTAATAAGATTTTTCAACATTTCACAATACTTAGACTTTTCACTTTTTTACTTTAACCATTTTTCTTTTTACTAGACGAGTACCCGTGCATAGCAACGGGAATTTCTAGTGGCAAACATTTATAGTCGTGATATTGTGGTTAGTATTCCATGTAACACTTAAATATAAAAACATGAAGATATCAAAATGTAATTGTAAAAGGTTGGAAAATGCGATAATCAACTCAAACAATAATACTAATTAATATGTATCAAAGAACATATCAATACATTTAGAACATTACATCAATTATTAGACGTGGTCCTCTGATAAAAACGCACGCAAGAAAATACGCTGGCCAACTCTATTCGATTGAATCTCCCCGATGTTAACACAATCAACAATGCATTTGGCATATGTGGAAAACTAGAAGGGGGGTTGAATAGTTTTACGTCTTTTTAATTTGTTACAAAAGAGTGTTTAAGTGTTTTCTTTATTTTCAAAAATTTATATTCGATAATATGTGATCTCAAGTCTTGCACAATATAAACAACAATAAATATGTACGATATAGCAATAATTATGTAAGTAAAGAAATAAATGAGAGATAGAAAAATTGAACCACGAGACAAGAGACTTATAGTGGTTCGGCTACAAGGACACCTTCTTTGCCCTACTCCACTCCCCGAGCACCTAACTCGAGACTTTTCTTCACTATGTCAACAAGCTCCCTTATGTCGGAGAAAACCTTACACACCAATGTACACACCACAACTTCATCACAACTTAATCACAACTTCTACACAACCTCTTCACACCAATCCATCTTCACACCAATCTACTTTACAACTTTCTACTTCACACCTATCTACTTCACACCAATCTTTTTCACAACTTTCTACTTCACACCTATCTACTTCACACCAATCTTCTTCACTACAATCTACTTCCTAACTCTTCTCCTTCACAACAAACTACTAACCAATCACACTATCTATATACCTAGCTAAACTATCTACTATCAAATATTTACAACTAATTTCACAAAGAGATAGATACTATTGATGATGCTCTAACAACTTGGATGTGGAGGTCACAACAAGTTGTAATACTTCTTGTCTTGGAGGATAGAAGTATTCTTCTCTTGCACTTGAGAGGATGATGTTTGGATCACTTTGAAACAAAGATTTATGTATGTATGATCAAAGGATTAAGAGAATAGAAATGGAGATCTAGAACATAAAGTTTAGGAGTGCTAAAGGTAAGAAAAATATGTGGAATGAACTAGTATTTATAGGGGAACAAACTACTGTTCTGGAGCATGGCCGGTCCCCTTAATAATTAAGGGGGCCGCCCCCTCCAGAACGTTGGAGTAGTTTGTCCTCTTGTAGGGAAGGTTTTTCTGGATAAAATTTTCCATTTTTGGTTGGAAATTTGAAATCATATATTTATAGTGATTTAAACATATTCTTTTAATTCCAAAAATGTTTTATAAAAGATATAAATTGTTTATGACATTTTATAAAAGTTCTAATGATTTAGAAAAAAAAATTCATTTGATCATAGATTGCAATAAACACTTTGTTTGTACATACCTTAACACTCTGTTCCCGAGTTTTTATTTGGAGAGAAAAGAAGAGAGGGGGAGAGGAAATGACAAAATATTTATGTTCCCAAGTTTTTTTTGGAAAGAAGAGAAGAGAATAGGAGAGGAAATTATGCCAAAACTTCTCTCCTAATCTTCTTCCCAAATTGGGATGATTTGAAGAGAAGATGATTTTTGTGCATAATTTTATTGAATCTCTCTTCTTTTCTCTCTAACTTGGGAACACAAACAAAAAATCAATATTTTTTCCTCTTCTCTTCTTTTCTCTCGTTTTTAACCTCTTCATTTATCTTCTTTCCATTTTATATCTCGGGAACACAGTGTAAGTGATTTGGATGTAAAGAGAATATTAATCACTAAATACTTGTTTACGTCATAAATTTTAGTTCAATGAGTTTATGTTTTGTAATTATCAAAACATAGAGGTATTGATATTATGTTAATAATGTTTATAGACATTATTTATGTCAACAATCTCCCCCTTTTTGATTATTACAAAACCTTAAAATCATTAGGTCTAAAAATTTATTTTTAGACAAGTAATTTAGAGTTTAATATTCTCTTCTCCCCCTTTTTGTAAAATCAAAATGGTTAAATCGAGTAAGCTTCATAAAAGAAGTTAAACGGGTAGAAAGCTCCCCCTTGATGTATGCTCCCCCTCATTTGAGAGTACCAAGGAAACGAGCTATGGAAAGCTAGGCTACAAAAAATATGTAAGGAGAACAAGACATATATATATGCAAAGCAACAATTATGCAAATAAAAATAGATTCATTCAAGCATACATGAGACAATAATAGAAATGATCATTATTACAACATTCAATATGCTTGAAGCATATTGATTACAATAAAACAAAAGAAACAACATAGTCCTTTATTGCCGAAGAGAACACTTGGACTTGCTTGCAACCCATGGTTGAGTGTTTTATTTGCTTGAGGGGAACATAAGCATAGAGCTTAGTTGTTTGATGGAGAGGGATATGGAGTGGGGTATGGTGCGGAAGAGGTGGATCTCACTATGTTGTATCGAGTTAAGGGTGGTATTGGGTGAGGACGAGTGAGAAGATATTCGATCCAAGAAATATCTTCACTCAAGTAGAGGATTTGTTTTTGAAGGAAGATGCAACAAGGGCAAAAGTGAGTGTGGTTTGTAACTTGATCCAAGTTGAGAGAGTGGGGTAGGCAATTTGCATAGGGTGATGATGGAGGTTGCCCTTTGTTGCGTTGTGCAAGATGCATAGCAAAGAGATCACTAAGATCATGGATTTGGTTTATTTCATCATAGAACTTTTGCTTTTCCGTGGCAATGTGGAGAGAATCATTGTGTTGATATGGATGAATTGGGTTTGTGTAGTTGGAATTGTAGTTTGATGGTTGATCAAACTTGTATGGATCATTATAAGTGGTTGGAGGTTGAGATGTGTAGTTTGGCATGAAAGAAGATGTTTGGCCAATGTTGTATGGTTTGTAAAGAGGATCAAATGAATGTCCTTGTGAGTTTGGTGTAAAGTTTGGGAAGTAAGTAGTTGGAGGTGTTGAGTGATTTCCAACTTCATTGGTTATGATGGATTTGTTTCGAAGGCTTTTTCTTCGCCAAACGGGTTTTCCGTCATCCTTGCTAGCCTTGAGGCTTTTGGTTTTGGTTTGTTTGGAGAGGTCATGATGGGATGAATGGAGAGTTTTGAAGATTGGGGATATTTATAGTGTAAGATTTGTGTGTTTATGGATGGATAAAGTTTGTTTGGGAGATTAGAACAAAATATGTTGGTGAAAATTAGGAAATGTAGGTTGAAATGGGCAAAAAAAGCAGAAAAGATTCTGTAAACCCGACCATCAGATGGCCGGTCCCCTTAATTAGGGGGCAGTCCCCTTAATGATTAAGGGGGCCGCCCATCTGGTGATTTCCAGATTGCCAGAATTGGGTTTTTGGTAGAAAATTTGCAGAAATTTTGTGTTTTTGGATTTGGATTCAAGCAAGTTCAATTCCTCGAGGCAATATAGCATATAATCTAATCATAATATAGCATGCATGCAAAAACACTTAAGTAAAAGAGCAAACAAGCAATTAATAATAAGCTAGAGGAGACAAGCAAAGGCAAGGGCACTCAATCTTCCTAGGGCAACTATCTTAGATCAAAGGCAAAGGTAACTAGTGAGTCAAAAACTAGTGATGAAACAAGATGACAACATTATGAGTGATTTTGTCCTAGTGTGTGCCTATATGCAACAAATGTGGAGTTGTGATTGTTTCGACTCCTAAATGCAAAGAAAAATAAGTTTCCTAAGAAACAATCCAATATATCCTTGATTCGATTTTTGCTCGATTCATGAATGTCAATGATATATATTAGATTATATACTTTGACAATTTATGTGAGAGTTTATGCATGATTTAGGAAAAAGGTTTTTAGCATTTGTCAACAATGCAAGGAAAATGATGTTCATGTAATTCCTAGATGTGAGAATAGTTTTCAAGAAACTTTGATTTGGTTTTACAAGAGAGTATATGCAATGAAAATGAGGTTTCCCAATCTTTAATTTTGTGCAAAATAGATTCCTAGACTCAGAAATGGAGGAGTGGAAGAAAAGTAAATTTTATGAAAGAGAAAAAAAAATTGTCTAAATGCAATAGAATTTAGTCAACTTGTTCCATCATTCATAATCATAAACGCAAGTGATTGAATAATTCACGCTTAAGGGGTTTAGTGAATATATCCGCAATGTTATCTTCCGATGCAACCTTTTTTTATTGATATGTTTCCTTTTTGTACATTATCCCTAAGAAAGTGGTGGTGCATTTCTACATGTTTAGTCCTAGAGTGTTGCACCGGATTTTTACTTAAATCTATCGCACCTTTGTTATCGCACATAATGGGAACATTTTCTAACCTAATGTCATAGTCTATGAGAGCTTGTTGAATCCATAGTGCTTGTTGACATGCCTTTTCGGCGCTTACATATTCGGCTTCGGTGGTAGAAATAGCAAGAGCGGTTTGCTTCTTCGAAAACGAAGATGTTAGACAACATCCCATAAACGTGCAAATACCGCTAGTGCTTTTTCTATCTACGTAGTCTCCCGCATGATCCGAATCCGCATAGACGATGGTTTCTATGCCGGATCCTTTAGGATACCATAATCCTAAGTGTATAGTGCCTTTAATGTATCAGAAGATACGCTTAACCGCTTCTAGGTGAGAGGTTTTGGGATCCTCTTGAAAACGGGCACAAAGGCAAACACTAAACATGATATCGGGTCTACTTGCCGTTAAGTATAGTAAACTACCTATCATTCCTCTATACTTAGTATTATCCACGGACTCACCTTCATCATCTTTTGTGAGCTTTACTTCTGTAGACATAGGGGTTTTCATGGGTTTAGAGTCTTCTAGGCCAAATTTCTTAAGCATTTCCTTAATGTACTTAGATTGGTTAAAGATTATTCCATCATCTAATTGTTTTATTTGTAATCCTAGGAAGAAGTTTAGTTCACCCATCATACTCATCTCAAACTCATCATGCATGATTTTGGCAAATTTATCACACATTTCTTGACAAGTCGATCCAAATATAATGTCGTCATCATATATTTGAACAATGATGAGATTTAGGTCTTTCTTTTTAGTGAAAAGAGTGTTATCTACCATTCCCATGGAATAATTATGTTTAATAACGAAAGCTTTTAATCGATCATACCAAGCTTTGGGAGCTTGTTTGAGTCCATACGAAGCTTTCTTTAACTTATAAACATAATAAGGTTTTGCGAAGTCAATGAATCCTGGAGGTTGTGTCACATAAACCTCCTCATTGATAAAACCGTTAAGGTATGCACTTTTCACGTCCATTTGGAATAACTTAAAGTCTAGGGCGCATGCATAGGCAAGTAATATCCTAATAGATTCTAGTCTAGCTACGGGGGCATAAGTTTCGTCATAATCAATTCCTTCTTGTTGATTGTAACCTTGGGCAACTAACCTAGCTTTATTCCTAGTTACTATTCCATTTTCATCTAACGTATTCCTATATACCCATTTAGTTCCTATGATGGTCATATTCATTGGATATGGGATTAATTCTCAAACATCATTTGCCTTAAATTGATTTAATTCTTCTTGCATAGCTATAACCCAACTTTCATCTTTTAATGCCTCATTAATATTCTTAGGTTCTATTGCTGAGAGGAAACAAAAGAAGTTATTTTTATCTTGGGCTTGTGATCTAAGGGTTCTTTGGTTAAGATGTCCTATTATATTATCTAATGGATGTGATCTAGATTCTTTAATATTTACAATTTCGTTATTTCCTAAGTCAATGTCTTCATTATAATTTCCTATGGGTTTTGTTTTACTAACCTCAATAGCTTCATCTTCGACTAAGTCATCATCTTCTAAAGGTAATGTTTTAGGAGGTGGTGATGTTTCATCAAATGTTACATTTAGTGATTCTTCCACTTTCATATAGTGTTTGTTAAGTATTATATATGTTTTACTATTTTGTGAGTACCCTAAAAATATTCCTTCATATGATTTTGGATCAAACTTAGTGAGGTAATCCTTAGTGTTTAAAATATAACATTTACTTCCAAATACCCTAAAGTAGCTCAAGTTTGGTTTTCTACCTCTTAGTAACTCATAAGGAGTTTTTCCTAGAATTCTCCTAATTGATACCCTATTAATAATATATGTTGATGTATCTACAGCGTGACACCAAAATTTTTGTGGGATGAATTGTTCAATTAACATTGTTCTACTCATTTCTTGTAGTGACCTATTTTTTCTTTCTACTACGCCATTTGATTGAGGAGTACGAGGAGCGGAGAAATTGTGAGATATTCCATTTAAATCACAATATTTTCCGAATTGTACTTCGTTGTCAAATTCCCTACCATGGTCCGTCCTAATGGCTACTATTATGCATCCTAATTTATTTTGAATCATTTTACTAAATATTTCAAATTTTTCAAAGGCTTGGGTTTTGTCATTTAAAAACCTAGTCCACGTGTATCGTGAATAGTCATCTACTATTACTAAGGTATACTTGTTTCCTCCATAGCTCCGTACAGCGGATGGACCAAAAAGATCCATATGTAATAATTCTAGGCACCTTGGTATGTGTTAATTCACATACCATTTTATGGCCAAATACCGACCCAAATTGACTAAATGAGCTAACAAATGCCAAAGAAATGTATGTTTTATGTTTGTGAATATGCAGGCACGGATTTGTCACAAAAAGACGAAAAATCAAGCAAATACCGGAAAAACGGGCACGAGAGTGGAAGATGGTCAAAAAGTCAAAGCTGGGATCCAAAAGTCAACTTCAGTCCTTCATTTATTCAAGATTGGCAGAATAAGTCCCTGAGATATATTTTGAGGAATTGACAAAATCAGCCCTTGGAATTCTAAAGTTTACACAATTGGTCCTTGTAATTTTCATTTCAACAAATATAAAATTATAACTTGTCCAATATCACAAGCCTGGTCCAAATATCACATCATAAAACCTAAGTCCAAAACCACAAAACTGAAGCCCAAGTCCAAATACCCATTTCCAAGCCTACCCATGGTCATACACCACACTCAGGGTCAAGGGTCAAAGTAATAACATAAATGGTCAACAAAGTCAAAAATATTACCCCGCTCCCATTTTTTCCCCCAATTCTAAAGTTACCAGGTTCCCATGAACCCTAATTACTATTCCGTCTAAATTGACCGCAATTAAGGGCACAACCGTCAAATCAAGTACACTTCTAGAAGGCTTAGTGATGTCAGAGTGTGTCAGAAGCAAAGAAACACACGAGGGGGCTACGTGGCAGAAGAATATTGGATTAGACGCGCCATTGGATATGATCTAAGGGCTTATATTTGATGGGAAATGATTAGAAGTGATCAAGCGGCTATGAGGTGATCAAAAGAAACACAAGCTCACACGGATTGCCAGCTTGGCAATCCGTGACCCCTAACCCTCATTCCTCTTATAAATAGATGTAATTTGTAGCTTATTTAGTGAGTAGAATTTAGTAGCGAAGCTCTGTCAATTTAATTTCTGAAATGTATTTAGATTAGTGTAATTGTAATTGTATTGCTTATTAGCTTTTTAATAAAATTTCTGTTTTCATAATAAGATCTTGTTAGCTTATTGTTCATTTACTGTTATAAAAGCTTTAATATCTTGCAAACTTAGTTTCTTTTAAATTCATGTTGAGTTAAATCATATTTCATTTAAAATTCAGTTCTCAAAATATATAAGAAAATAATAAAAAAATCCAGAAAATTAAAAAAATATATATATTTAAAATAAGTAGTTCAGATCTTAGATAAGCTGATTTAGCTTATTATACAGTACATTCAAGCTTATATAGCTTGTTGTGTGCTTGTTACTGTTTCATTGCAAAGGTATATCAGATCCATTGATTGTTGAAGTGTTGTGGATAAGCAAGGTCAGACAGGGAAGGACCTGCCTATCTAAAAGATAGGCAAGCATAGTGAATCAGTCCTGTTCAGGCTGGACTGAAAGAGTTTGTAAGTTTTGGATCTATTGTTTAAATTTTCATCACTGTTTAATAGTTTGTGATTGTTGTAGTAGTGATAGTTTTAGCTTTGAAGATTAGCTGTTTTAATAAATAGTTTACTGTTTGATGATTATTAACTGTAGCTGTTTCTGGATTTGTTTGATTTGAGTTTATATCATAACTGCAGATCTGTTATTCTGAGCTCTAGTATTTGATTGTTGTTGATTACTGTTGAATTAGCTTCTATATTTGTTAGTAAATCTAGTTTGATCATAGTTGTAAGATGTGTTATGGAATATGAGTTTGAATCATTTAGTTGATTGACTGTTTTGGATAAGAATTTGAAAACTGTCATAACTATTGGAATTAGAACTTGAAATGGAATTTTGAGATTCATATAGAGTTTGGATATTGTAATTGTTAGACTGTTTAGTAAATTGAATTCTGTTGCAACTTATTGAATTGATTCTGCAGGGGTGTTTGGATTTGTAAGTAACAGGCTTCTGTTGCTTATCTTTTGTTAATATAGTTGTTCTATTAGCTCATTACAGAACTTGTTAGTTAAGTGTAATACATAAAACATATAGGTCTAGCTAATAAAAAGTCAAAATAAAGTTTAACTTTAGTTTTCTATTAGAATTGTAGGATTTAATAAGTTGGATTTGATAATTAGTTGTCTAATAGTTCTAGTTAGGATAATTTAGTGTTCAAGTAGCTTAGAACTTCATTCAGTAGTAGAAATTATTAATTGAATTTGAATATAGTCAAAGTTTGAATGTAAAAAGAAAGTCAAAAGTGCAGCTTCTCAGTCTCATTACCATCTGATCTTAGAACTAATTGAGGGTTTAGATGAGTTGTTAAGTAATTTCTTTTTGTGGAATTAGATACTCAGCTGTGCTATTAAGCTTTTGCCCCATCTAGCTTATATATCTGAGCTTATTTAGATAGCTTATAGCTTATGTATTTCAGTGCTTTTGAGTTAGAGAAACTGTTTGGTTTAGAGGCCTGCTAGTATTTCATTGAGCCTATTTCTGTGATTTGAGATTGTTTCTTAGTCTCATCTTAGTAGTTTTAGAATTGTGCATCACTATATTGCTTCTGACTTATTGTATTTCACCTCTGATCAGCTGTTTGAGCTTAATACATTGCTTAATCATTTGTTTGCTTGCTATCTGAGTTTCTGAGCTTATTTGATTATGAGATTTGGCATATCTGAGCATTTATAAGCATAATACATTTGTGTTTTAAGTTTCATTCAGTTTTGTCACAAGTGCTTATAAATAAACACTTGTGATAAGCTGTTTTGGCCAGAATAAGCACTTCTACTATTCATTTTATTTTCAAAATTTTTCTCCAAGTTGTTTTTATTATTTTTGATTTTATGGAATTTTTCCAGATTTTTCTGAGCATTTTTACTATTTTTCTCAATTTTTTTTAATTTTATTCATTTTAAATAGTTTTTAAATAACAAAAATCCATAAAAATTCATAAAAAGCTGTGAAAAATACAAAAATATTTTTAGAAATTCTTTTATAATATTTTAGAATTTTCAGAATTAAATTTTCATTTTTCCACTTTATTTTTCTATTTTTCTTTATTTTTAATTCATTTTAAATACCAAAAATCAATATAAATTCATAGAAAATAAAAGAAAAGTTAAAAAATATTTTTCTTTTTCTGGAAATTCATTTTATTAGTTTAAGATTTTTAGAAAATAATTTCACGTTTGTAGGATCATTTTTAAATAAAAGTCGCGTTTTAAATAACGCGGTTGCATTTACGTTTTTACGTTTTAAACTTTGGTGCATTATTAGCTTGTACTATTTGCATATTTCATATTTGTTTGTGATTACTTGAATATCTTGATTGCTATTTTCACTTTTTCAACTTCTCAATTCACGGTTTCACGAATCAATATTCTTGATTCCATTCGCCTTCACTTGGATACGACTCGGGTGATCCGTATTTTACGCGGATCACTTCGATATACTACTATATATTATATAAGTTGGTTTTGACACAATCACACCTAGTAGTGGATACTATATTCTTAGCTTTGTGACTATCATGAACTTGTTTTCCAATTTTACATGCATCACAAAAATGTTTGTCATATTTTAGGTTAGGCAAGTTTCTAACTAGTTCTTTAGAGGCCAAAGATTGTATTTGTTGCATGTTTGCATGTCCTAATCTCCTATGCCACAATGTGGAGTTTTCGTCTAGGGTCGTTAGGCATATCCTATCTTCAGGTTTGTTTCCTAATTTCATAACATATATGCCTCATTTCCTAATTCCTCTACCTATAATCTTTCCATTCTTAACTATTTCGCTATCCTCTTCGGTAAAGGTAACTCTACATTTATTATCGCATATTTGTCCTATACTAAGCATGTTATATGTTAAATTATCTACATGCTCAACATTTTCAATAGTAAGTGAGTCTTGAGAAATCGTACCTTTGCCAATGATTTTTCCACGCAAGTCACTACCGAAAATAACGTTACCTCCATTATATGCCTTATACGTAGAAAATAGCTTGCGGTTCCCCATCATGTGCCTCGAACATCCGCTATCCTTGATCCATTCGTCAGGCTCCAAATCAATTCCTAAACATATTTCGTCGGTTGCTTTTGCCACAAAACACTTTTCGTCTCTTGGTTTTCCCACTTCTTCTTTGTCACTATCACTCCATGTTCCACTAACAAAGGCGTCTTGATTTTCATAACCCGGCGGCTTTAGACATTCACCAATGAGATGATTTGGACTTCCACATCTAAAGCACTTTCTTTTCACGTAGTTATCACTTCTATTTCTTTGGAACGGTTTTCTTTTGTCTCGTGGCGATCTAGTGAATCTTCCTCGTCTTTTGAAGAATTTCTTGAATTCTCTTACGGCCATTTTATATTCTTCGTCTTCACTCTCGTCACTTGAATCATCATCGTCACTAGGTTCCTTTTTGGCTTTTAGAGCTATGGATTTGGTTTGTTCTTTTTTGACTTTGACCATTTCTGAATCTCTTCTTATAATTTCTTCATGGACCTTCAAGTTGCCAATAAGTTCATCAAGTGATAACGTCATCAAATTCTTTGATTCTTCAATTGCCGTGACCTTAGCTCGCCATTTTGGATGCAATGCCCTAAGAAATTTCCTAACACAATTTTTACTAAAAAATGTCTCTTCAAGTGCTTTTAAACTTGTGATAATAGTGTTAAATTTAGCAAAAACATTATCAATTGATTCCTCTTCCAGAATCGTAAATTGTTCATATTGTTGTACAAGAAGATCTATTTTATTATCTTTGACTTGACTATTACCATGGTGAGTAATAAGTAGTGATTCCCAAATTTCTTTGGCGGTTTTACACATAAAAATTCTTTCATATTCTTTACGTGGTAACGCATTATAGATTACCATTTTAGCTTCATTATTTTTAGCTAGTTTCTTTTTCAAATCATCATTTTGTTTTTCAAAAGGTACAATTTCATCCTTTTTAGTTTCCGGATTTTGTTGAGTGGGAGGAAAATCACCAAAGGTAATAACATGCCAAAGATCAAGATCTTTTGATTTCACATAAGTTTCGAATCTATTTTTCCAATATAAAAATCCATCACTTTCAAATTGTGGTGGTCTTTGCATAGATTGCCATTCTAAATATTTTTCAGATTCTATAGATCGTTACAAGTTTTAAAATACAATATATTTTAAAGATCTTGCTAGACGTGGCTCTGATACCAATTGTGGAAAAATAGAAGGGGGTTGAATAGTTTTACGTCTTTTTAATTTGTTACAAAAGAGTGTTTGAGTGTTTTCTTTATTTTCAAAAATTTAGATTCGATAATATGTGATCTCAAGTCTTGCACAATATAAACAACAATAAATATGTACGATATAGCAATAATTATGTAAGTAAAGAAATAAATGAGATATGGAAAGATCGAACCGCGAGACAAGAGATTTATAGTGGTTCGGCTAGAATGACACCTTCCTTGCCCTACTCCACTCCCCGATCACCTAACTCGAGAGTTTTCTTCACTATGTCAACAAGCTCCCTTATGGCGGAGAAAACCTTACACACCAGTGTACACACCACAACTTCGTCACAACTTAATCACAACTTCTACACAACTTCTTCACACCAATCAATCTTCACACCAATTTACTTCACAACTTTCTACTTCACACCTATCTACTTCACACCAATCTTCTTCACAACTTTCTACTTCACACCTATCTACTTCACACCAATCTTCTTCACTACAATCTACTTCCTAACTCTTCTCCTTCACAACAAACTACTAACCAATCACACTATCTATATACCTAGCTAAACTATCTACTATCAAATATTCACAACTAATTTCACAAAGAGATAGATACTATTGATGATGCTCTAACAACTTGGATGTGGAGGTCACAACAAGTTGTAATACTTCTTGTCTTGGAGGATAGAAGTATTCTTCCCTTGCACATGAGAGGATGATGTTTGGATCACTTTGAAACAAAGATTTATGTATGTATGATCAAAGGATTAAGAGAATAGAAATGGAGATCTAGAACAGAAAGTTTAGGAGTGCAAAAGGTAAGAAAAATCTGTGGAATGAACTAGTATTTATAGGGGAACAAACTACTGTTCTGGAGCGTGACCGGTCCTCTTAATTAGGGGCCGGTCCCCTTAATAATTAAGGGGGCCGCCCCCTCCAGAACGTTGGAGTAGTTTGTCCTCTTGTGGGGAAAGTTTTTCTGGATAAAATTTTTCATTTTTGGTTGGAAATTTGAAATCATATATTTATAGTGATTTAACCATATTCTTTTAATTCCAAAAATGTTTTATAAAAGATATAAAATGTTTATGACATTTTATAAAAGTTCTAATGACTTAGAAAAAAAATTCCTTTGATCATAGATTGCAATAAACACTTTGTTTGTACATACCTTAAGTGATTTGGATGCAAAGAAAATATTAATCACTAAATACTTGTTTACGTCATAAATTTTAGTTCAATGAGTTTATGTTTTGTAATTATCAAAACATAGAGGTATTGATAATATGTTAATAATGTTTTTAGGCATTATTTATGTCAACAGCATATGTTTGCTTTTTTCCATGGAAATATCTATTTGCTTTTTTTCATAAACTTTGTAAACAACACTTGGTATATGTTTTATTCGGTTCAATATTTTCACTTTTAATAGACTTTGCATGTTGATTATGTGATTAAATATGTATATTATAAGCAACACAAGAACTATTTGTACACATTAAAATGAAAAAAAACAACACTAAAACAAGCATGCTAGAATGCACAATTTTGCATTCGTCTGTAAAGGCATATGATCATACATTCATACTCAAATACAACAACTAATTATTTTGAATGTGCCTCTTCGGTACATACATACACATGATTCTTGATTCAAGAACAATAATACTAAATAAGTTATAAATAATCAAAGATTTATTTTCTACAATTTGCATTAGTTACTCTTGAGCTAAGTACGTAGCATGAAATGTATGTGTTTGACAATGTTAAATCTTTCTTGAAATTCATTGGCTGGGACATATGACTGAAACCTGACCTCTTGTGCAAGTTCTCATTTGTGGGTGGCTGAACGTCCGATCTGATCAAGTGTTGTGTTGAACCCTCAGATCCATCAACGAGATAGTAACTCACAGAGAGTGAACGATAACGGTTGTGAAACATGTGTTTCTTCAAGGCATGCATTACAAATGATGTTTATATAGTTGAGAATATGATAATATTTTGGAAAGTATAAAATATAAAAAATCTTATTTTATTTTCACAAATCATATATATACGATTGGCAGTTTCACAATTCATATATAACTGTGGTTCTTAGACATTTGGTGTGTTTCCTAAGTTTCAAGTATTTTCAAAGACAACTCTTGCAACTTGGTGTGTTTCATATATTACTAAAATTTGTCTAGATTACAATTAAAATTACTACCAAACCGTGTTTCAGTTTCAAGTCACTTATTACAATTCATGTTTCCTATAATAGTTTTTAAGTTTTAAAAAATTACTACCAAACCTCATATCAAACCTATGTTTCCTATAATAGTTTTTAAGTTTTCAAAAATTTTAAAAATCCATGAAGAAAAGCAATACAACAACAAATTTACGAAGATAAATAAGAGATTACGATGTACCAACCTCAAGATGATCATCAACATCAACATTTTTTTCATTAAAATTGAAAGTTTATGTTGTTTAAATAGTAGAGAATAGGATAATGTTTTGGAAAGTATTTATTTTCACCAATGATAAAGCATGAATATGCATATAAATATATGTGGCCGTGTATGTAAATACATGTAAAACGAGTTGTACATGTAACCAGACAATCTTGGAAAATATTAACCATTTATGTGATGTAAAAGTATTTTTTTTTTTAATTTTTTTTAGAAAATGTTTAAAGTGTTCAGCGGCATAATGGAAAGTATTAACAATGTATGTGATGTAAACGTGTTTATTTTTTTGAAAAGTTTTGTGTTCAAGGGCATAATTGGTATAACACAAAATTAAGTTTTCACTTTCAAGAATTGGGATACATAGATAGTATAGATAGTATAGATATGTAGTTAAGATATTATGGGGATTGACTAATTCGACCCTTTAATGTACATCCAAAATCATGTACAGTTTTTCTACTTTCCTTTGCAAGCCTTTAATGTAGAGTTTCGACTTTCCTTTGCAAGCAATAAGGGCATTGACTAATTCATTTTCACAAGGGCATTATGGGGATTGATCAAAAGTTAAGTTTTCACTTTTCCACTTTGACCGTTTTGTCTTTATAAGTAGTATAGATATGTAGTATAGATGTATAGACATATTATTTGATTGCATTAATCATACTCTTTATTCTCCCAAACTTGTTCACAGTAAAAAATGTTTTGTTTGAGTACCTTAACAATTTATCTATTTTTTACTCGTTTTGCCAGTATGGCATGTGCTCACAATAATTAGTGGTTGGTGGTGGGATAGTAGCCTGACACCCGTGTAAATATTTAACAATTTCTTGCTGACGATGATACCCACCCACTCCGGCCCCATGATCGAATATAGATAAGTTATAAGGAGACCAAGACTTTCATCATTCATTTTTCATTTTCATCTTACAAAGTTTGTACAATTTCAATGGATTCCACATCTCCAGGGGGTTATGTTAGCAGATATGATGTCTTTCTAAGCTTTAGAGGTGAAACTCGTAATAAGTTTACAGATCATCTTTATGACAAGTTACTTAGAGCAGGAGTTTTCACTTTTAGGGATAATGATGCTATCCCTAGAGGTGAAGAGCTGACGCCAGAGATTAAGAGGGGAATCAGAGAATCCCGGGCTTCAATAATCGTACTCTCGGATTTCTATGCAACTTCTAGATGGTGTCTTGACGAGCTTTGCCTGATCCTCGAGCAAAGGAGGGACCGTAATCATTATGTTTTACCTATTTTTTATCATGTTGATCCCTCACATGTTAGGAAACAAGAGGGGACTTTCGAGATAAATGTGGCACCCAAGAAAAACTGGACAGAAGATAAAGTGGAGCGATGGAAGGCAGCCCTTGAGAAGGTGGGCAATATGACCGGCGAAGTTGCTTCTAGCAGCCGGTATGCTTCTCTGTTTCACCTATTGTTCAATAATCATAATAATTACTACCTCCGTCAATGTTTTGAAACCTAGGTTAACCGGTCGAACCGTTTCGGGAAAAAAAAAGGAAAAAAAAAACCGGATTTTTGGAAACGGGTTAACGAGTTAGACCCGCCAGGTTTTAAGTGACCGGGTCAAACCCGGTTCTCGAAATCCGGCTGGGTTTGTTTTCTTTTATTTATTTTAATAGAAAACCGGGTTGACCCGGTTGAAAAAATAGTTTTTTTAATAGAAAACCGGGTTGACCCGACAGTCGAACCGGTGACCGGGTGACTCGATCAGGTCGATTAAAAACCCGGTTTTTAAAACATCGAGTTCCATGCAAAGCAGTGGAGACGAATAGTTGTATGATGAGTTAACTACATTTTTGGTCCTCGTGGTTTACCGGGTATAACAGTTTTGGTCCAAAATTTTGAAATGTAACGGATCTTGTCCAATATCCGCTGACCCGTAACACTTTTGGTCCAATTTTTGTTGACCGCTAGTTTGACTAGTTAAAAACATGCGAAATGACTAAAATACCCTCAAATGTTGATGTACAATGACTAAAATGCCCTTTCCTCCATTTATTATTATTATTATTATTATTATTATTATTTACTTAATTCTAAAAATGTAGTTAACTCTTATATTATTATTTAAAAACAATAACACATAACATAATCCAAACACCTCCAGCCATTTTTTGTCTTCATCTTCATCTTTCCGGACAACCAAACCCAGAATCCGGCGAGATTCCGGCGACCAACTTTTAAACATAAAAACATCCAAATCACAGCTTTATACATATACAAATATAAAGCTACAAAAACTAATTCGACCAAAAACCACTAAATGAATAAATCCCACTCTAACAAATATATGTATAGATTTACAAACAAAAACCAGTCATCATAAGACCATTTTCCAGTCGCATTTTCCGGTCGACTAACAAAAATATGAAGTAACCACCACCAACCTTTTTTATCATCACATAAGACCACAATACAACACCCTATTTGCCAGTCAACTTAGGCGGCGGCGACCACCATTAGCACACCAACACCAACATCATCATCACATCTATACATCCTTCAAACCAACCAAACCATTCTCACCTTCAATCACTTTCTCCATATCATCTTCAATCATTTCCTAAAACCCACATCTCATATCACCATCCCATCTATATCATATTTCTAATCATCCTCATATAAGAAGTTTGGTAAAATTGAACCCATAAATCTAAATCTAAATCTAAAACAAAAACCATTAAACAAAAACAAATCTCCACATCGTTGGGTCATCTTCTACCTTCTCGACCACCGAAACCCCACCAGACCACCAACCGCCGTAACCACGTTTGCACGCCCACCCCAATTTGATGTCGGCATCAGTAAAGAAAAAAAGAAATTAGATCTAAAACCCATCTTGTAGCTTTCATTATCCACCATAAAAAAACTTCAATTACTTTCTTTCTTGATCTATTTAGGAAAAACCCATCCAGTGGCCTTTTTGGATTCTATAGTAAATGTGGCGGATGACTGGTGACATGGTGGTAGGGTAGTAGATGGTGATGGTGGATAACTATAGTAACTGTGGCAGGTGACTGGTGACAGGCCGGCGGTAGGATGGCCGGAATTTAAGTGAGAAATATGGAGAGAAAAGTGATGAGGGAGAAGTGTATATATGTGGTATGTTTGAGTTTTTTTTATTAATAATATACACAATGACAAAATTACCCTCATATCTAACAGTCAAACTCGGTCAAACTAACGACGTTATTAAATTTGGACCAAAAGTGTTACGGGTCATCGGATCTTGGACTGGATCCGTTACTTTTTAAAATTTTGGACCAAAACTGTTATACCCGGTAAACCACGAGGACCAAAAATGTAGTTAACTCTTGTATGATTTTTTCTTTTTTTTGGTTGGGAAGGTTATATGTACCCAAAATTACAAGGGCCACCCCCTTCACATTTTTCAATTTTTTTATTTTGATAATTTTGTTTATATTAAAAATTATAAAAATGAAATTATAGAACAGAAAATATAAAGTTTAATAAGTTAAAAGTATTAAACTGACTGAAAATACAAACAAAAACTGATAAAAAAATTATGTTGTACTGTAAACAAAGTGAGCCGACAAAATAGGGTGGGTGAGATGGTACTAATAACATATCTCTAATAGGTCTAAACTCTAATCATTTGCATGTGTTGTTATAGGCCTGAAACAAAGTTATTGGAAGACATTGTCGACATCATAAGAAAAAGGCTTGATCTCAAACAGGTTTATCGTCAAGCCAATCTGGTAGGGATGGAGAATCAAGATAAAGAGATTAATTCTTGGTTGGAGCAATCTGATAGTGATATTTTAGCAATTTGGGGCATGGACGGTGGAGGGAAGACAACATTGTCCAGACACATTGCCTATTCAAATTGGAAGAAATTTGATAGCGTTTGCATCATAGAAGACATTGCTAGTAGACCACCTGAAGGCCTGCGTCAGCTACAGGAAAAACTTATTAAAGATATTATAGAGGGCAAGGAGCAAACAAACCCGAGTTCTTGGCAAGGTACCTACACCATCGAAAATGTGTTAGAAAGAAGAAAAGCACTTATTATTCTTGATAACATTGTTACAAAGAAACAATTGGAGGCTTTAGTTGGCATTGGAACTGGAACTAATAGACAAAGCAAAATCATCATAACAACCGAGAAAAGTGGTTCTTCTAAATGGTTTAAGTCTCCTTCATGGAGGTGCCAAGAGTACGAAATGAAGTTACTGGACAACGAAGATTCATATAAGCTTTTAAAACTTCATGCCTTTGAACCCGATGATCCAACGGAAGATTACGAGGAGCTTGCAAATAAGGTACTGCAGTATTGTCAAGGACATCCACTTGCTCTTGAAGTGTTGGGATCCTGTCTAAAAGACGATAAAAGGAAAGATGTTTGGGATAGTAGATTCAAATCATTTGAGAGGGAGCTTCATGGTGATATTAAAAAAGTACTCAGAATAAGGTATGACTCGTTACCGCTGGGATCTGATAGAAGTTTGTTTTTGCATATTGCGTGTTTCTTTATTGGCAAAAACAAGGATTTCGTGGGGAAGCTATTGGAGCCTGATTATTCGGCAATATCTGGGATTATAACCCTGACTAAGAGCTGCCTTCTCTTTGTTTCACCAAATAATAAATTGATGATGCATCCATTGCTTAAAGAAATGGGAAGAACAATTGTCTACGATGAGTCACCCCAACGACCTGGGAAACGTAGTAGAGTCTGGCGAAATGAGGACTCTCATGATGTGTTGATTAACAAAAAGGTAATTAGATTCTTCTTATTTGTATGTTAGATTCTATTCTTACTTTCACACCCTCCTATTTGGTACCTATATACGGCTCGTGTGTTCTTTCTGTCTAGGGTTCAACAAAAGTGGAAGGTCTAGCTCTTGATATGGAGATACTAAGTAAAGAACATGGTCAGGTAAAATAGAGTTAAAAAACCTAATGCTTGGTTTCCATATCTTTGTTCTGTGGTAGCCTCATATGTGTGCGTTCGGTGACAACTACTTATATACTGATTTTACAACAATTAGGATTCTGAACCACGTATATCTATACTATATTATAAAGCATTTAGGACTTCCTATAAAGGAAGTCTTAAAATTTGAAGACAAAAAACATTTCTATAAAAGGAAAATTAGAAAATTAATGTAAACTTTGAAAATTCAAGTCTAATTTTTAAACCATATAGTAACCCTTCCAATAATGAGAAGAAAAAAAAAAAAAAAAAAAAAAAAAAAAAAAAAAAAAAAAAAAACTAAGAGAAAAAGATGTAAAATCGATTAAAAAAAGAAAATTCACCCAAGCAATATTTGTCAATTTCATTTATAATTACAAACATTAGTCTATCCTTTTAAGTATCCGACCATAATATCTATACTGCATTATAAAGCATTTGGGACTTTCTATAAAGGAAGTCTTAAAATTTTAAGACAAAAAACATTACTATAAAAGGAAAATTAGAAAATTATAATGTAAACTTTGAAAATTCAAGTCTAATTTTTAAACCATATAGTAACCCCTCCAATAATGATATATTTTAACAAAATTGTTTCTAAAAAAACTCACTAAACTTATAACTACCAATTTAAGTCTAAAATTTGAAAAATAAAAGTGCTAACTATTTACACTATTAATAACTTAGATGTTCTACTTTTGAAAAACATATATGTACCACGTTATAAAGTATTTGTGACATACTAAATAAGGATGGTTTAAAATGAAAAACATTTGCTCGCCACAAAAATAGTCACCGGGTACCCGCCGTCGCATTGCGCGGGTACCCTTCTAGTATATATATATATATATATATATATATATATATATATATATATATATATATATATATATATATATATATATATATATATGTAGTGTATCTTTAATTTCAGAACCTGTTAAGTGCGGGAACTGCGAGAACTCCAATTTTTCATTAGAAAACATGCATGTTCATATAAAACATGCATGTTTTCTTACATACACCTTAATACACATACATGCGTAACATACATGTTCATATAAAACCCTGTTAAGTGCGGGAACTGCGAGAACTTCAATTTTTCATTAGAAAACATGCATGTTCATTTAAAACATGCATGTTTTCTTACATACACCTTAATACACATACATGCGTAGCATACATGTTCATATAAAACCCTATTAAGTGCAACATATCACTGCAAAATGGTTTTATATGAACATGTATGTTACACAGGTATGTGTATTAAGGTGTATGTAAGAAAAACATACATGTTTTATATGAACATGCATGTTTTCTAATGCAAAATTGGAGTTCTCGCAGTTCCCGCACTTAACAGGGTTCTGAAAATAAAGCCCCTATATATATATATATATATACACCATCACTCACATTCTTCCATGCCATAATTACAGCTGTTGAACCTGAAAACAGATTCATTTAAGAAAATGAATTATCTAAAGCTGCTCAAGCTAAATCAGTTGGAACGAGTGACTGGATCCTACAGTAAATTTTCAAAAAACTTAAGATGGCTCTGCTGGCGAGATTTCCGTTTAGATAAAATACCCCCCAAATTAGACATGGGAAAGTTGGTGGCTATAGATATGAGCTGTAGTAAATTGGAAGTATTTGAACCACCCAAGGTAGGGGATTCAGAATCCTAGCTTGGTAATTCTCTTCTCCTTTTACCTTCTATTATTGTTCAACATAAATAGTATTATTTTTGCAACAGGTTCTGGAATCACTCAAGTTTCTAAATCTTAAAGAATCTGACAATCTGGAGAAAATCGAAAATATATCTCGTTTGCCTAACCTTCAGAAATTGAATCTCCAGAACTGTGGTACATTGGTTCGTGTGGGTGATACCCTTGGAGACCTTACCAGTATTACTTTATTAAACCTCACAGGTTGTAAAAATCTGTGCAAGAGGGCAAAATTATCAGAAGGAGACAATAGAAATCAACCTTACTTTCTTTTGCCAAATTCATTGAAGCGGTTATTACTCATGGGCTGCAATCTTGAGGATACTCATTATTTTCCTCTAAATTTCAAAGATCAGCCACTTTTAGAATACATGAATTTAGCCTACAATCCAGTTGAACTCCTGCCTAGTTACACCCATCTTTATAATCTCCGGGTCCTTGACTTAAGTTGTTGCAGAGCACTCAAAAAGCTTCTATGTCTTCCAAGAAAACTTGCAGAGTTGTATATATTTCACTGCAACTCTCTGGAGACAGTAACTTTTGAATCACATAAATATAACTTGCAAGAGTTTAGATATGAAGGTTGTGTTAATTTGTCTGTAGTTGAAGATTTTTTCAAATTTTTTCCGGTAGCCATGCTTACAGAAGCTGATTTGGGACACATGAGTTGGCTAAGGCTATATCAAGATCATGAAGTGAGCTTGGTTGGAGATGATGACCTTACCAAAGGCAGAAGTTTGTGTCTCCAGGTTCGCTTTTTCTATCTTAAGCACATGCATAAACATCTACAAACTCATTGATTTTCTAAGTTAAAAAGCAATTTATATGAAAGACTTAAATCATTTTCTTGTGTGGCACAGATGTTGTACGAGTTTAATATAATGAGCGTATCTCTGCCAGACATACAGAAGCAAAATTTGACTAGTGAGTACGAGTATACATCAGAACATGGATTTTTGTCTTTCAGCGTGCCTAAAAGTCCCAGGAATAGGAGGCTTAAAGGGTTAAACTTAACCTTCAAATATACCATCCAAGGTGATACATGGGTATGGTTTGCGAAAATCAAGACGAACAAGGGTGTTGACTTGATCTACAACCCCAAAGTCTTTGGCAAGCCTGCTTCCGATGAAGTTGGTGTATGGATAAGCTATTGGCCAATTGGAGAATCACTGCAGGATAAAGATGTAGTTGATGTGGCTATCGTTGTGACGATAGGTTTGGAGATACAGGGGTGTGGTGCAAGCCTTGTGTACACTGACGATGAATCCTTTGAAGATAACAATGTTACCATGGTAGATGCTAATACAATCTTCGAAGATAACAACAATACCTTTGAAGATAGCAATGATCATGCAGATATTCTTGGAGCAGATATTTCTGGATTTAAACTAAGCACAGGAACTTACTATCTTTGTCGCCGTGATTATTCTGAGTTTATGGAGGTTGGCAGATTGACTCCTAACTGGTTTTACAATTTAGTTGGTGATGCAATTGACTACACAGGTACGTTTCATTATGTTGAATTTAAGACTTATTATAGGATGTTAATTGTGCTACTTATTGTTACAGAGATAGGAGGATGGAGAAAGACAGGTAGACCTGATCAACCATATCGATCATATACAGAACTGAAGACTGTTAGATGCATCATCTATGGTCCTGAATTGGTAAATGTGCTGTGTAATAATTCTTCTTTGACATGATATGAATTAGTTTCTTAGTCTCGGTTTAAACTCTTTAAGATCTCCTGTAGTTTTTCAAATAAATGAGTGAACTCAGCCATTGTAATGTTGATTAGTTGTTAGGACTTATAGTTAACTTCAGTTTGTAGGATAATCAAAGCTATAATATCTTATCTCATTTTCATTAAAAAACAACAGGAAGAAATTTACAAGATTGCAGAGTTGACCAAATCATCACTTCTTGATGCAACTGTGGAGGTAACTGAATATTAAGTTTAGTAGATAAACAGGATGAGTTTAACCTTTCCTTGTTTAGGATAATAACTCTCTCCACTCATCTAGAATATTTACCATCAACAGGCTGCGGACATCGATAGAACCACGGAGTCAACCTCAAGCTCACTACTCATTGAGAAGAAAGAATACACAGGTTCTGACTTAAGTAGGTCGTCAATACAGGTAATTCCACATTAAGCTTGGTAGATAAAACAAAGGAGTTTATACCTTCCTCACATATAAGCATGACTTTTTGTTCACTTCACAATAAGTTCATAAGAA
The DNA here is from genome assembly GCA_030686995.1 of Artemisia argyi. NCBI lineage: Eukaryota > Viridiplantae > Streptophyta > Magnoliopsida > Asterales > Asteraceae > Artemisia > Artemisia argyi. Next base: position 27,077,174 of record CM060709.1, read on the forward strand.
AGCTTGAACATACTCTTCTATTTTAATTTTGAAATAGTTATTCAAAAAAATCATGGATTTCTACGCTTCCCTGTAACTAGTAAATTCCAAATTAGAAAAAAGGTTAAAAACTGTGAAAATGAAGATTTCTTCCTTCTCTATTTAGCCTTACAATTTCAGGCCAATAACTTAGACATAAATAAATATTTTTGGTTCTTCCGTCTATGACTTTGATGATATTTGTATTACTCACGAACAGATGAAGCAAGACACCAACTTATCACGAGAAAAGATGAACCAAAACACTGGGACAGAAGTGAGGCAATTTGCATCAAACATGTACGCTCCATTTCCATCAACCTTAAGCTTAATTAATTATAATATTGATGAAAAGATCCGTATAACAGGCATCATGCTTGTTGATTTCATTGATAATGCAATACCATTTATATGGTCTTCTTTTGATACAAAAAATTTGCAGGTTCAACAGCAAAGTTGAGCTGTCAAAATTTCTGGGAAGCTTAGATGTTCTTCCAGATGCTTATCATGCAATTTTAACGACCTCTTCGACTTATGAACTTCACACGGCTATATCTGGAATCCAAATTATGGTTTTTACCGTTCCTCCTGATTATACAGCTCGATTTCTTAAAGGCGAATTTAATCTGGTGTCATCAGAAAACCACAAGGTGGTTGACTTTATTTCTACAAAAGTGAACCCATTATTCTACATTAATAAAGCTGCAGTTGACTTGTTTGAGCATCTCCCTATCGATCTCTCAGAGATACGGCACCTGGTAAATATCTTTTATTCGTAAATCAAGATCAAGTATAGCATCTTCTCTTATTGGATAACTAATTGCTTATGTTCCAGCTTACATATAAGCAATTGATCGTGACTGGGAAGTCACTAGGGGGATACCTAGCCATTCTCTTCACTCTATGGCTGCAACATGATGTCGATTTGAAAGAATCAAATGGTCACAGGAATAACAAACGCCCAATTTGTATAACTTTTGGTTCACCACTTGTTGGTGATGAAGCTCTTCAACTTGCAATCCGCGAACGCCCCACATGGAAGTCCAGTTTTCTGAATGTAGTCACAAAAAAGGATCCTGTTGCTACTCTTTTCTCATCAAACACTCCCTACAAACCTTTTGGTACTTTCTTGTTTTGCACAGAATCAGGCAGCAATTCAGTTTTTGAGGATCCCGATTTAATCCTGGCTGTTCTAGACTCCATGGGGTCATCTAATGCTGGAAACTTGGAGATGAGTGATTATGGAAATGATTTGAGGAAAATTAGGAGAAAGATATTATATCGTGGGGTTTCAGAGTCAGGTGAACTCTACTTGAATTCGTTCAGGGCAGGAGTAACATTGCAGTTGAAGGAAGTTGGTGTTTCGGATAATATTTCAGAAAATTTGATTGGGAGAATGGAGGAGGAACAGGCAAAGTTGATGAGAAGCAACAACATTTATGAGTCTATTAAAAAGCTAAATGATATGAAGATTTCTATGACATATATGGAATGGTACATGAAGACAAGTAGATCAAAAGGGGGTTACTACGATTGCTACAAGAATCCATACTCAAGAGCAGATATCGAGAGCCAACAAGTAATCCTTAAGAATCTACGTTTGCTGAACCAGTATTGGAGAAAGACTGTCGAAGAAAATAATCTAATGCCACAAGAAGAAGGTGTGAATCTGCGTAAGCGTTGGCTCTACGGTGGAAACAACTACAGAAGGATGGTTGAGCCACTAGAAATAGCAGAATATTATAAAAAAGGTAAAACAAACTACTTTGATGAAAGACCGCTCCACTACAAGCTGTTAGAGAAGTGGTTAAATGAAGATAGAGATGTGTCAAATCCAAGTGACAGTAAGAAGAGTAAGGCTGTTAGTCTTAACGAAGATTCTTGCTTTTGGGCGCAAGTTGAGGAAGCGTTAATTTCATTAAGAGGGTTGAGGAATGGAGGATCGAGCACGAATGCATTTGACCTGGAACGCGAATTGGAGAAGTTTGAAGATTACCTGATGCTTGCTATCAAGAACTATACAGTGTCACCAGATATTTTCTTGGAGGGAAGCAGTTTGATGAAGTGGTGGAACGACTACAAAGAATACAGAGGAGATTCTTATGCTTCTGAGTTTGCTAATTTCATGAACAACAAGAGCTATTTGTCGTATGAGTAATTCTAGTCGACCTTCTTCATGATAATATCATCTTTAAAACATTATATTTGTGTGTTCAATAAAAGTGTGGATCGGGATTTATATGATTTGTTATTCATGTTTTGTAAGTGTGTTGTTTTACGAGAGACTTGGTATGTAATTTAGGCTTTCAACGACTTAATAATAATACAACATCAAAAGAATCATTTTTCTGTTTCATAACTTCTGATGGATGAAAATGATAATAAACAGGTATCACCAAATGAAAAAAACTTCCTCCTTTCCATAATCATTACTAGCTCATCAAGGCACCAGCTCGAAGTCGCGTAGTTTTCGGATAATACAACAATTGAAGCTTTAGATGACTTAATTACTGTTTCAATTTGTGAATCTGAATCATCGTTGTTGTTTCTGTAGGTTTTGATACCGGATGAGATTAGGGAGTGGTAGAGATGGTCGGTGAAAGTGTGGCGCGTGTCTTGGCCGTTGAAGCTTAAGAAGACGTCGTATTTGGTGTGTCTTGGTGGTGGTGGTGATGACGTGGAAGCCATTTGAGGGAGATGAATTTGAAAGGGTGAGAAATTTGGGGGTGTGGTTATATTGTCAACCATCTTGTCCAAGGCGGGTCCTTTTACCCAACTAAACACTCAAGGCTAAAATGGTCAAATTTGTCAAGGAACATGAGTCCAATTCTGATTTTTACACACTATTTAGGGGGCCTTTGGTACCCTATCCGAAAATCACTTAAAAGTATGATTTTGATTAGATGGGTGTACGAGATTGGGAATATTAGTTTCATTATTGTTCTTTTGTATAAAAATTTAGATATAGGTATCACATTTAATAATGTCCATTTAAATGCTCATGTAAAAAAGAAAAAAAAATGTGACGGAGATAAATAGAAGTGGGGTCACTGGAATGAGCAAAAAAGTCACCTCACCTCATTGATATGGGTATATGGGTATCCTATCATTGTTTGATTGCTAGATGTGTCACCAAACAATTGAAATCACTATAAAAGTCATAGTTTGAATCCCATTAACGTATACCAAATGCACCCTTGGAGACATTTCTAAAAATGCCCACTTTTGTCCATTTTGGTTCACAAACTAGTCATGGTTTGATGGTTTTCAATTTTAGTATTGTGCGTGCGTTAAGCTGTGCGACTATATTATATTTTTGAAAAGTGTTCATCGAGTATGTAAATGTTTTTTGTTCGACTGAAGTGACATTTTGTGCGATTAGTGTTTTTTGTGCAAATGATTTGATCCTTGATTAATGAGTCTTGTTTTATATGAAAAGTGGGGCCGTATGGTTGTCCTTTTTTATAGTGAGAAGTGTGAAGAATTTTTTGTTGTCATTTTTTTCTTTTGGAAAAATTCCAAATTTGCCTCGGTGGCATCCCATGATATCAAAAAATGCCCCAATTTTTAAAAATACTCTATAATAGCCTTTGGGCGACTGTCAAAATGGGCAACTGAACATTTGTGCGACACATGTCCAAACAATGATTGAGATACGGGCTATGTTGGGAAAAAATTCTGAAATATGGACTATTTTGAAAAAAAAAAATGTATAAACGTATGTACAAAAAATTAAAATAAAGGGTATTTTGGTCAGAAAAGAGTTGTGTTGACCGGTTGCTTAGTCGCCCAGGGCATTTAGGAGTAAAAATGTCGGCTGGGGCATTTTTTAATGTCATGCGATTGCGATTGGGTATTTTAGAAAATTTTCCTTTTTTTTGCTAGACCGACGATGTACTTTTGCTCGACTGGTGGCTATTTTTTTTAGTGTGACCGTTTTGTCTTTTCGGATAAAGAAAAAAATTTCCCGAAAAAATAAAAATAAGATAAAAAAATTTGGATTTTTTTTCTCTAACTAATGGCGTAAATTGTGCAACTTGCGGGGTGGTTTTTTTTACTCGACCGATACTTGTTTTCTATGGAGCCATGTAATTGGTTTTGAAATGTGTGTATAATGACACAATTTTCTATGAAGCTTAACCCACCTTAACCAAAGCTAAACCACACTTAATCAAACATACCACTTCTACACATTAACCCTTAACCATACTAAACCTTAACCCTTAACCAACCTTAAAAAGCGCGCACACCCGCAGTTATTGGACCTCAACCTTTAACCAAAACAGTCCTACCGGTAAATTCCATATCTAAAACACATTCCTTATTCTAAAACACGACACACGCTAAACGGTATTCGAGCAATGACTTCAAACTGATAGATCACGTTTTTCTTATTGTGTGGTTTTCAACTTGTATTCTGGCAATGTCTTCTACTAGATATGCGATTAAGGTGCATGCACTGTTCCGATTAAGATCATCTAAACAGTTTTCAAATTTTCTTTTTTGTCAGTTATCTGGTTAATAGATTCATACACTGTTACAATTAAGTTGTTTTTAAAAAAAAAAAATAAGTGATCTAGGGTTTTTTTGTTAATAGACGATAGAAAAATCTAGATGCATGCACTATTGCGTTAATTTAAAAAATAAATGATTTCAGTTTTTTTTTTTTTTTTTTTTTTTTTTTTTTTTTTTTTTTTTTTTTTTTTTTTTTTTTAATGGAATGGACCGTTTTGGAAGAAAAAAAATCATCTTCTATAAATAGAAATGTATACATTGAATGCATGTCGCATATTCAAACTCAAATAAATTCTAAGCAGTTAGACTATTTCAATACTTTTTGAAGTACAAGTGGAAAATCTTATTTTCGGTTACTAGCTAGACTGCACCCACTCTCTTATTATGTTACTAGAGCTTCTTGATCAATATTGTTTGCCAATTAGCAGTATGTCTTATTCAACTCATGTTGTTCGTTAAACACAAGTATGCAATATACTTATGATTTTAATTTGTTGATCAAGAGTTAGATTATGTGAAAATAGTCATGAAGTAAACATAGATGCATTCGAACTATATTTATGTAATATTCCTCTTTTCATTGTACAAATTAATATAGCTTAAAGTAACTTCCAATAATTTAAATTGTATGTTAAGGGTTTTTCTAACATGTGCCCTAGGGCACATGTTAAGCATAACAAAAAGTACATAAAAGTACTCATGGACCCACGCAAAAGTACAGACAAGTGTACTTTATACGTCCTTTTTCGTGGGTCCCATAGTACTTTTTGTGTGTTTAACATGTGCCCAAGGGCACATGTTAGAAAAACCCAAATATTTATATCATAATATGAATAATACTCGATTTTATAGATTTAAACACACCTTTGCATCATCATCCTTTTGCTTTCGAACAATTTCAACAAACTCCTCTAGTGTCTCCACTCTACCTTTTAGCTCACAAACCTCTTCTTCAAGCTATAACTCTCTGCTGCTTGGTTCCTTTTCTTCAAGAGTTACCTCTCCATTCACTTTCCCTGTATCAATATCTGCCTTTCCACTCGCTTTCCTGGTATCAACATTTACCTGTCCACTAGCTTTCCCTGTCACAACATCAGCCTCTCATTCTTATTCAACTTCAGGTACCACGTAATTGACCTATGCATACGGTAAGAAATCTTCAAAAAACTCAACACATCTTATCCACCATTCCTGCTTCATCTCTTCAATGATTGGTGACAGTCTAACATTGATTTGAATCCTTAAAAAAAAAAAAAAAAAAAAAAAAAAAATGTGGTCGTATTATAAAGACATACAAGGACATAAAACAATGTGTTCATATTTAATTTTATTGGCGTCCTGAAAGAATGTGATCATATCTAATTTCAATTAAGATGTCTTAGTTGTTTTTACCTTCCCAAGCAGTTGACAATAGTTGGTTTTTACAAACCTAATATTATCCCTCCACGCAAGACACCTTGGTATAACACCAGGTTCTTTAACCCACCAACGATTATTGTTCGAAATTGATTCCAAAATCCAAATGTGTAAATGTTTTCAGTTAGACAAGCAATTTTATTATCTAAACAAAGTATCATAATCTTAACTACATTATAATGTATTTAGGCCAAAAGGAAGTCTTAAAAAAATAAGACCAAAAATATTTTTTTAATTGGAAGGATTTCAAACTAATCTTAACTACATATTAATAGGAGTTAAGTAACATTATGAATTTTAATGTCTTTTATTGTATGAGCCGTTAATATTTATAAACCTCATTAACTTGCAATAGCCCATTTAATGAGTCTGATATAACAATCCAAATAATAAAATTAAATAATAAAATAAAATAAATAAATAAACTGCAATATGATTTTAAAAAAAAAGAAACGTTTATACTGTAACTACCTTTTAATGCATATTGCACATATATATAAAGCCTACAAACTAACCCACAAACTAACATAGTTTTATCTGAGCTTCTAAACACACATTACACTATTAATAATTTAAATGTTATACTTTTAAAAAATATATATCTACTACGTTTTAAAGTATTTTAGACAATATTAAATAAGGAAAGTTTAAAATTAAAAATATTTGATCGACACAAACATAGTCACCGGGTACCCGCCGTCGCATTGCGCGGGTATCCTTCTAGTTAGCAAATATATATAAATATAAAACATAAAAGGGTTTTTCTAACATGTGCCCTTGGGCACATGTTAAACACACAAAAAGTACTATAGGACCCACGAAAAAGGACGTATAAAGTACACTTGTCTGTACTTTTGCGTGGGTCCATGAGTACTTTTATGTACTTTTTGTTATGTTTAACATGTGCCTAGAAAAACCCTAAATATTTAATAACCACACTTATTTTTATAGGCCTCAAGTGTTCCAAATGACAAGGAAGAACCTTCAAATGCACCTAATGATGTTCAACCTATGGTTGTTGATGAGGATGAAAATTTGTGTCTAAACGAGCAGGTCAAACCATCAACTACACATTATGTTGTTGATGAGGATACATGAGTTTCTCTAAATTTGCAGCCCAGATGGTTTTTTGTACCACAATATGTTTTTATATAAGTATTTAATTCAGGGACGGAGCCAAAAAGAAATATGACCGGGTGCACAAATTTTTTTTAACTGTAATATAATAGAGTTAAAAAGTGAATGAAAACGAAGATTTCATTAAAACGATAAATAAATGAACATATTACCTTCTAATTAGTGATTCTACGATCTCCCATAGCAAAAAAACAGTTACGTGCACCCTCATTTTTAATATTAATAAGTTTTTCTTTCTCTATAACACAAGTTAAAGTGCCGTTAAAATAATCATCACTCATCCGATTACGCAAATTAGTTTTTATGAGCTTCATTTTAGAAAAACATCTTTCAACCGTAACAGTAGTAATAGAAAAGACTAAAACCAACTTCATTTAAGCACTACTTTTCATATATATTGTAAATACGACAACAATAAAATGCCCCATGACAACACAATTAGGGTACTATTCATATTCTAATATATTGTAGACTATCACTTAAACTTGTTATCCCTATTTGTTTTAATAGAAATTGCATAGTTATTCACTTATTCTTATTGCCCTAAGCCCTTATTGATGATGATAGACTATACGAAACCAACAAATTAGTCAAGATTTCATACAACCAATCAAAACATGAAAACTTTAAAAGACAGAATAAACAAATGAAAGATATATGTTACGACTTATGAACCTTTTTCATCTTTGTGGTGTTGGTTCAATTTTGGATTTTGTAAATTGTTAGGATGATGAATAAACTTGTTCCATTAAAAAAACTATTTCGTGGGCTTTTGTGCTTTAATTTGTTAAACTTGTTTCATCTTTGGGCTTTTACAAAATTTTATATTTATTTTTTATTTGTAAGTATACGAATTAAATAATACTAGAGACACATTTTAATGCACCGGGTGCATTTAAGATACATTTAAGAAAAATCGATAAGTTTTCTTCAAAAATTAACACTATATCGAAAAAATTCATGGGGTGCACGTGCACCCGTGGGCACCCCCTTGGCTCCGTCCCTAATTTAATTACTATATTTCACTTTTTTAGACCCCAAGTGCAAAAGATATTTTCGAGTCTCAGTCGATGCAAGGAATCAAGAACTTATTCACAAGATTTTCGACTCTCCAAGATGCGTACATGAATAATAATCAATTACGCAATGAATCCCATAACCAGTGGCGAAGCTAGAAAATTTTTAGTGGGGGGTCTGGATCTAATTTTTTTTCCTAACGCTATTTTTCGGGTAATATGTTCGAGTCGGGTCAAAAATTAAATACTATTATTATATAAAAAAAAGTTTCGATCACTAAAAATGAAGTTATGGTTTATTCTTCACCATAGTCACAATCTATAAATCTTTCCTACACCTACATAAATTTCAAAGAACTTATATTAATGGTACACTATTGACGATTCCTGCCAGGCTGTCATATTGAACTTTCAACCCTAATTTCTAATTTCTACTTAAATACCTAATTTCTACTAAATCCCTAATTTCTACTAAATCCTTAAATAAAAGACAAGTAGATTTAAAGACAACAAACTAGAAAGGCCGCTGCAGGCGGCGGCAGGCGTGGCGGAGGCTAGTCGGCCGTCGGTGGTGGTCGGCGGGACTGCAGGAGCCAGGAAGGTGGGAGGAGATGAGGGTCGAAGGGGAAAGGTTTGGGATTTGGTTAATTGGTTTGTTATTTGTTATTGTTCCTTTTTTTTTTTTTTTTTTTTTTTTTTAATTGGCTAAGTAATGGATTTTAGTTTGGGATTTGGCTTGTTAATGGATTTTAGTTTGGATAGATGGGCTTATGTAAAATGTAACGGATCAATTATATTGCTTAATGTATAAAAAAAATTTACAATTAAAATGGGGGGTCGAAACTGAATATACCGAAATTTTGCTACACGAAAACTATATACCTCCTACATCGCAAAAAAAATTTCGGTGGGTCGGACGCCCCTCCCCGCCCCTATATAGCTTCGCCATTGTCCATAACGAGGAGTCTGTTTTGGATTAAAATCCTGTTACTTATCATATATGTACACGTTTCTGATGCTTATATATATATATATATATATATATATATATATATATATATATATATATATATATATATATATATATATATATATATATAGAGTACAAGACTATTTTGACCGGAAAATAGTCAAAGAAAGTCAAACCGGGAGTATCGGATATTCCCGGGTCGTGTCCGTGTGAGGTGTGAAATGCGAAATCGAGAACCGTTTCGTGATCGGGTGAATTGAATAGGGTTTGAATAGAGAATTGGATAACTAAACTGACTATGAAAGCACGTAAATCATAATTCAACTCAAACGTACCTAAATTTTAGAAACGTAACGTACGAAATTTAAAAACGTAATTAAAAAAAATACTAAATTTAAGCTAAAATTTAAATTTGAAAATTAAAAACTATTTGAAAAGTTGAAAAATTACTAAAACTAACTTGAAATTTAAAAACGTAAAAGAAATTGAAAACGAGCCGTTACGGGCCTCGTTAACGGCTTTTAAAGTAAATTTTGAGTTCTAAAAAGCCTACGGAGGTAAAAATGATTTTTCTAAGATTCTAACAATAAAAGAAAATTTTGGAAAAAAGAAAAATATTTTTTTGCTTTTTAATTTTTTAATATGAATTAAATACTAAAATAAAGAAATTAAATGCTAAAAAAATAACAAAACTACTGGGAAAATTCTGAAAATTTGTTTAGAACCTAACTAATCACAAAACTAATATAAGAAAAATATAAGAGGGTTAACTAACAATACTATAAATAAACATTAAAGGGAATATTTAATAAAAAAGGTTAACTAGCATAGTTGGAATGGGTGTTTCGTGTGTCTGTGTGGTGAACAGATCGACCAGGGTTCAAATCTCATGAACCACCCCCTTTTGAAACACATTTTTTTTTCAATTTTTCTTTAACACACTTATAAAACACATGAAAACTAACAATTTTCTTAACTACACTATTTTGTAAAAATCAATAAATAAACAGTTTAAAAAGGGGAAATGAAAACAGTTTAGAAAGAAAACTTATAAAAGGATTTTTTTTTTTTTTTTTTTTTTTTTTTTTTTTTTTTTTTTTGGATAAAAAGCTACTAAAAGCTATCCTAAAGAGGGAAAATTAAGCTAAGGCATCTAGGGGGGACTCTAAATAAGCAAAAGGGGAGTCTAAACGAGCAATTACAAGATCCTAAAAAGCGCTATACTAGCAATATTTGAGCCTTTTATAACTGTTACAGCAGTGGGTAAAGAGGTGAGTTTAAGCTAAGATTCAAGTGAGCAAATGAAAAAAGAAATGCAAATAAGCTTTTGAAAACTAAAGGTAAGCTGGAAAGGATTACAAAATGATAAAAATTATGCAATTTGAACAAGATTTGAAGGCTAGAGAATAAATTGAAAATGGTGTAGTAGACAGAAAAGGTAACTGATGCAAGGGATCTAAATGGGTGAAAACTTGGCCTATGCTTACTAAAATTACCAAACAAGATAATGAATACGAATTTTAAACCATTATGAAGATAACACTACAACTAAAACTCCTAGGTTCTATAGATTCTCATATAGGCTGTGTAAAAAAAATGATTTAGAACATGAAACTTTTCCAACTGCTCCAAAAGCTATTAAACTCTCTAAGAAAGCCAAAGCTTACCTAAAAACTACTAGTGAGATCATATTAAAGCATTCATAAATTCAACAAATGACCAAATCTTATATGAACTCTAAACTTTATCTAATACCAAACATTCCTTTAAGTCTAAAACTGATGAGATTTTTGAAGAAGGAGAAACAGTTTTTAGCTAGAATTGGAAAAACAAATGATGAAAAGGCTATATTAAGTATGAATAAGCATTAGTAAACTAGAAATAAGCATGAAAGATCTGGATGGAATGAAACAGTAACATGAAGAAAACTTAGAAAATTTTATAAGCTTGAAATTACGAATACAATGCTAAAAGTTTAAAAAGCTTGAAACTACATTAAAACTAGAACTACTCCTACTCTAAACTACTACCTAATCTAACCTAATTCTAAGTCCTAATTGTAGGGAAACGGTTACACTTTTATTAATAAAATCTAAATTATGATAAATTAAATTAACAGTAAATAAATAACAGAAAATTAAATACAAACAGAATGTAAGCAGATAAACGATAATTAAATGAAATAATAAAATAGTCAAAAGACTTACTTGATCACCAAATAGAGATCAATAAAGAAGCACTAAAAAGCCGAGGCACGTGTTTAACACGCTTCCCTTAAAACAGATTCGCCGTCTGTTTCCCAGGGTACAACAGCCAAAACAGTAAGTTGTATTGTCGGACTTAACTAAACTGCCTGGAATTTCATCTTAAGTGATGCGTATTCTTTATGTTGGAAATCAATAATACTAATTGATTTGATGTGTGTTAAACCTATGGAATTAGGGCGTCTATTTATACATAATAGACTCCACGCTAGTTTACTCCTCCTACCGATGTGGGATAGAAAATAAACTATTTTTCCGCTTTAGTCATGGTACCGAATGACTAACTTTGAGACCCGATATCTCATTCACATCAACTCTATTTTGGACACATAAAGGCTCATTGCGGAGCTCTCTTCGAGGAGAACGCAAACCTACAAACTATTATTTATATATATGACACATACATATAAATAATTGTGTCCAAAGTTGGTCAAAAGTCACTTTCGCCAACTAATTTTCCAACAATCCCCCACATGAATGGAGATCGATCGTAATACAAAAATTACGATGAAATTCCAATAGTTGAATCTTGCAAAGGATAGGTAGGTGTGACCCTTTGAACCTTCCCTTGTGAGATGCACTTAGTCTCCTAGATCTGAGTAGACGCGATGTCCTTGAACTCAACATCTGTTTACGTAGACGACAATACACACTCACACAAGACTCTCCCTAACATTGTTAAGTCCTCATAGTCGTGTTCGTTATGGTCATGAACACTAGCCTGGTTCTATAAGAGCTCTTAGGTATTGCGCCCCCACAATTCCTTTCGAAGCGACCCCACTCCTCTCTCACATAGGTGATTTCATCTTGAATCATTAAAAACATATGTTTTGTGATTTCATCTTGAATCATTATGCTTTGTGATTTCATCTTGAATCATTAAAGCCACATGTTTAACCTCTCAACAAGTTACATTAGTTATAGGAATGGACTAGGAAGTTACAACATTTAGTAACTCCCCCAAATTGACGTAACTTCCCCCATATTTCTATGATTAGGTTGTTTTATTGAACCCAGATCTTGGGATCTCCAGTCAACTGGGTTAGGTTTTCCTTCATAGAAACTCATCCCTTCAAGGGCTTTAGTCCCATTCCTTTATACGACTTACTAACTAACTCTCTGCTTAAGCCTTTCGTAAGCGGATTCGCGATGTTATCCATTGACTTTACGTAATCAATCGTGATAACTCTAGTTGAGAGTAGTTGTCGCACCAATCAATGTCTATGATGGATATGTCTCGACTTACCATTTTATATTGTGATATGAGCTCTGTCAATTTCCAATTGACTATCACACTTTATATAGATGGTCGATACCGGTTTACGCCATCTTGGCATGTCCTCTACGAATTAACGTAGATATCCCGCATATTCTATAAATTTATCTCAAATGATAAATTTAAATTCCATCAAAGATTTAGCTATAAAAGTCTGTTTGAAATACTTTCAAATTTTCCAAGACATAGCTTCCCACGTAGAGTCCATACATCTGCTTTAGTGGATCTAGATTCTTTTATGTAAGAATCCATATTTGCATTACTCTATCATTAGATAGCAGTTGGATATCTTCCAAAATGCAATATCATAAGTATCATAGTACTCGTGTAATACTACTCAAGTGGTCATCACTTGAATTACTGGTATATTTACTAAACCTGATCATAATTTACAGATTTATGATCAAGTCTCACACAAGTTATTAGACAAATAAGACGCCCAATATTCTTTGCGTATTTAAAATGGGCAACACCTCTACCTCTATTTTAAATAGATTAAAAAAGATGTCGTTGGAGTTCTAGCTAGGCCGGAATCACCCACATTGAACCTCTCAAAAATATTGTCCTTATAGTGTTTTTAACTTCAAAACAAATCCATTTGGTTTCATATGATCTTAGTTTCAAGAACCATATCGAACAACTAATGTAGTTCATGTCAAATCTTGACTCCAACATTTAATTAGTGGATTTGTTCATCTTGTTATCACTTCGAGTGATAAGTATACCATCTATGTATAAACACACGATTACATATATACCAGTGATTTATTTTTTCACATACATCCATTAATTTCGAATCTACGTTCTGACATGACGTGGTAGAAAATTTGGATGTCATTGTTTGGGAGCTTTTTCTAAGCCATATAATGACTTAACAAGCCTACAAACTTTGCTCTCTTGTCTAGGAGCTATGAAACCCTCAGGTTGGTTCATGTAGATTTCTTCTTCTAAATCCCTGTTTAGAAATGCCATTCTCTCATACATTTTGGTAAACTTCCTGATTTCTTAAAGCAACAATAGCAAGTACCCTCCTAATAGAGGTTATTCGTGTAACCGACGAATATGTATCAAAGTAAGCTAGACCTTCTCGTTGTCTAAACCCTTTGATTACTAATCATGTTTTTTTTTTTTTTTTTTTTTTTTTTTTTTTTTTTTTTTTTTTTTTTTACATATCAATGGTTCCATCGACAACCTTTGTGGTTGTTAGGTATAAACCATTTGTAGCTTGGTTTACCACTAGGAGGTAAAACCATGAGCTATAATGTATCATTTTTGTAAAATAGAATCTACTTCACATTTGATGGCTTCTTTGCATTGAGGCCATCCTGAGGAAGTTACCATTTCTTTGTAATAAGTAGGTTCATAAAAGAAACAAAACTAGATCCATACGATTTCTCGTTTCTTGTCCGTTTGCTTCTTTTTGGTTAACCTTATTCTTCTAGGTTGATCTTGTCTCACATCATGGAAATCATAATCAATCTCTTGTCGTCTCTTATCAGAACAACATTATCATCTTGATGTCTCTCATCATGAAGGACATCATCATTTAGTTGCCTCTCATCCTGGATAACTGTATCATCTAGTCTAGATGAACATCCATTTTCCTCGGATAAATAAGGAAATACGGTTTCAAACAATGAAAGTTTTCCTTGATTCCATTATCGTATATTTGTACATATTCAGAATTTTTGAATCGCATACAAATAAATGATAGGCACTACTGTAATGGGCATATCCAAAATTATGCAATCCACAGTTTTAGATCCAATATTTTGAATCTTTGGCGTCAGTACAGATAGACACCCCCCACATTCGTAAGTACTTATAGGATGGTTTTCATACCATCCATAGTTCACAGAACTATCATCTTTTCCTTATTAGGGATCTTATCTAAAAGATAAGTAGCCGATAGAATCGCTTTCCCCCACATGCCATGGCTTAAATGAGGACTTTAATAACATGGCATAACCATATCTTTTAAGGCACGGTTCTTTTCATTCAACAATTTTGTTGAGGCGTATACGGAGCAATAAACATGTATCTTATTCCAATGTTTAGTACATACATTTGGAAATGGAGACACATATTAACCTCCAATATCACTTTGAACCGCCCTGTGTTCGATAATAAGTTGATTCTCAACTTATTTGTATAGATCAATCTTGTCTATATCCTTACTCTCTAGTAAGTATAAGTAGCAATATTTTGTACTACCATCAAAAATTACGATGAAGTACCTAATTGCTACCTTAGTAGGTATCGATTCCAAATTACATAAAACTATGTGAATCAAGGGTTCGGCTAATTTCCGGTCAACCGAGTGAAAAGACAATCTTGTCAATTTGGCTTCAACACAATTTTCACTTTTGTAATCCATGTTCGTTTATTTAAATAAATAATGTATTGAGTTAAAATTAATATGTCTGAGTTGGCCATGCTATACATTTAAAGAATCAAATAAGCTGAATTCATACTCATTTAATTAAAACAACCATTAAAAAAAATAGATTCAGCTTAAACATTTAAAGGAAGGGCATAACCCGTACCAAACAAAATTTGTTCAATGTCAACTCAATTTTATTTTATTCAAATAAAATATTAAGCCAAATTTATTAAGCAACCATCCAGACACATGATTCCTACGAATCTCTGGCACATACAACGTGTTGGTTCACTTAAGCTTTTTTCCACATGTGAATTTCAACATCACATTTCTTTTTCCCTTGCTATTAGCAGTTGTAGAGTTGCCCATAAATTGCATCTCTCCATTTTCTGCTGCTTTGAAAGAGTTAACCAAACTCTTATCATCAAACTCATGACATGATGCCAAGTGTTAATCCACCATTATCTAAGGTCGGATCCCGCCTTGGCAACAATTTTCATGTCATATAGGTCATTTAACCCATAGTTATGTCACATAAATCTGAATGCTTTAGAGCATCTACCGTACATATAACTCGAGTATCGGTCTCCCTTTCATCAAGTTCGGGAGCAGATCCTTTAGGTGTCACTCGTGACATTCCAAATATTTTGATAATACAAGATTCCGTTATTAGTATAAAACTAAACTTTGAATAATTAACAACTTGCAATATCACAAAGTGTTTCTTAACAAAATAGATTACATCGAATTTGTTTAAAACACTATTGTTTTGTAAGATCCATTATACAAAACCATTTTTAAAGAAGTCTTTCAATTAAAACAATTAAACAATATCGCATATTACATAATGTTTTTAAACAAAAACAAATTTGTAATATGATTTTATCAATCTTCTTTAAAAATGTATTTAATAGATCTGTATCACATGGTCTAATTTTACAATGAAACTCGACAAGGTTTCAAAATAGATTTACCATTCCAAAGAAACTCAACATGGTTTCTATAGATATACTTTTAAATGCATAAAGTTTCAAGAACTATATTTTGTTTATAATTAAACTCAACCTGGTTTAAATAAGCTAAATAAGTCAAAGAAACTTTTCCACCGAAATATGATAACAGCTTGTATATTATCAGATTTTGTTTCAAACAAACTCATCTTGGTTTCAATAAGCATGTTCTAGTAATCAAATAAAATAACAACTTGTATTTTATGAGATTTCTTTCAAAGAAACTCCACTTGGTTTCAATGAATCTGATTTCATCATGATTTACAACCATGTTAGTAATCGGCGTACCAATTACATTCACAATGATTCACAAGGGTCACAAATTATGTTACCATCAGTTAACTTGCGAATATTAAAACACAACAACTGTTAAAACAATATGGTATCTAATAAACTCAACATGGTTTATATAAGCTTGTACCAAATTCGATTCAAAGAAACACAATCTTGGTTTCAATAAATCAAGATTCAAACAATAACATACGTAAAAAAAATCAGTTTGAAAAGAAACTCATCATGGTTTCAATATAAACTGATTCAATAAACTGTTTTAAAATCGTTTATCTATCTGTTATACCAACTCTGTTAATTAAAATAATCCGATTTTAATAAAAGTGTTTTAATTCTGTTAGACAGAATCTGTTTTAAGACTGTAGGGAAACGGTTACACTTTTATTAATAAAATCTAAATTATGATAAATAAAATTAACAGTAAATAAATAACAGAAAATTAAATACAAACAGAATGTAAGCAGATAAACGATAATAAAATGAAATAATAAAATGGTCAAAAGACTTACTTGATCACCAAATGGAGATCAATAAAGAAGCACTAAAAAGCCGAGGCACGTGTTTAACACGCTTCCCTTAAAACAGATTCGCCTTCTGTTTCCCAGGGTACAACAACCAAAATAGTAAGTTGTACTGTCGGACTTAACTAAACTGCCTGGAATTTCATCTTAAGTGATGCGTATTCCTTATGTTGGAAATCAATAATACTAATAGATTTGATGTGTGTTAAACCTATGGAATTAGGGCGTCTATTTATACACAATAGACTCCACGCTAGTTTACTCCTCCTACTGATGTGGGATAGAAAATAAACTATTTTTTCGCTTTAGTCATGGTACCGAATGACTAACTTTGAGACCCGATATCTCATTCACATCAACTCTATTTTGGACACATAAAGGCTCATTGCGGAGCTCTCTTCGAGGAGAACGCAAACCTACAAACTATTATTTATATATATGACACATACATATAAATAATTGTGTCCAAAGTTGGTCAAAAGTCACTTTTGCCAACCAATTTTCCAACACTAATTACCTAATTTCCTAATAGAACCTAATGCCTTTTTAATAATGGCTACACAATCTTATATATACTACTGAAAAATAAAAGGTCTTCTCATCCTTTGTCTTTTACTGTTGTGCTAGTTGTGAGAGAGGACAGAGGCTTGAAACCTTGTTGTGCTTTCTTAGACATCATCTCAGCCACTGATCATATACTTGGAGCCAAAGGAGTAGTTTTTCGCCGTTTGATCCTTTTGTGCACATTGGGGATTGCCAACGTGGCTATGGAGGGGGGGAAAGAGCATGAAACATAACCATGTGAACAAGGCTTGGAGTTTAGTGTGTGGTGATTACAAGGTAGACAGTCACAGGTTTGGTTACTTTAGTTTTGGAGGGAAATGGGTGAGAATGGTTTATGGGTTTGGCTGGTGTAAAAGGGTCAAAACGGGGGTAATGGTTTTGTGATTTGTGTGTTCAGGTTCGGGTCAGTGTTTGGGTTTGGATGGTTGCTGGGCTGGTGTAGATTAGGTTGGGTTGTGTTTTGGGTTGTATTAGTGATAGATTAATTTAAGGTTTAGGTAATTAGTAGTTTAGTATTAGTATTAGTTACAGATATATTTATGTAAAAAACTGAATTCGTAAAAAAAAAAAAAAAAAAAAAATTTTTTTTTTTTTTTTTTTTTTTTTATAATAATAATACTAGTATTCTAGTAATATAATATTAATGCTAATAATAATACTAATAGTAAACTAATAATATTAATAAGGTAAAATACTTAATAAAAAGTTTTAGCCAAAATGTTTTGTGATTTATTTGGAAAAATGATTTTGGGGTTTGTTCTCGAAAATGATTTTGCATTTACGTTCGGGGTGAAAAGGGTATATTGGTGTCGGTTGCGGGTAAAAGGATGATTCGGGTTTTGGTTATGTTTTCATTGCCTCCCCCATGTCACACTCCCGGGATTGCCTTCGACTCTTTAATTCTTTAATAAATGCTTCCAATTGTGTCGAATAGATCCGGTAATGCTCCATGTTGCTCCTTTTTGCTCCGGTTTCCCATCCATGCTTCATTTTGCTCACATTTGCCTTGTTTTCAATCCAATTGTACCTGAAATACACAAAAACACACTCCAAAGATATTTGTAACATTATATGGTCATTTTTTGGTGTTTTTGGTCATTTTGGTGGGTTTTTCGGGCCTAAAATGATGAGTAAAAGGCCACTCATCATCCCCCCACACTAAGCAATTGCTAGTCCCTAGCAATCCAATCATATAAAGTAATGAAAGGATCACAAGATTTATTATGTTACCATGTATACCCCATTTTGACTTCTTATTCCATTCAAATACTTTAAACGATAACGAAATTAAATATCATGCTTGATTTCCAAAAGATGGCATCATGGAACGGGATTCACGCAAACTGGGTGTCTCCGAGGAATTGTAATCGCATTCTCTTTTTATACTTCCCAAACCAAGTCTAAAACCCTTGTGCAAACGTTTTTGTATAATGCTAACGCTACTTATATTAGTAATCTGTGTAAGTCGAGACTAACTTTTCTCTCCCACAATTATTATTAGGTTAGGTGAGTGTGCTTGTTTTCAAAATTTTGACCGGAAAAATCAACGTATATTATTAGGGTTGTTATTTATTTAAGTTAATATTAGTTCACCGAAAACCACGAAATCTAAGGGTCGAAAAGGCCTTTTCCATGTAGCGGCTTTCTTCTCAGCTTGTCCTTAGTAAACTTAGGAGGCTAGGTTTTCACCCTCGAGAATAGTAGCGGAATCAGCGGGAATTCGATTCCAAAGATTTACGAAGCTACCGCTAAAGTAATACTAAGCTTAAATAGATTGCAACCTACAAAGATTTAGAAATTAGAGATTCAAAGATGATATCACTCCATGTGGCGACTATCTTCTCAGCTTGTCCTTAGTAAACTTAGGAGGCTAGGTTTTTACCCTCGAGAATAGTATCGGAGCTCACGGGGTCTTTGAAATCAAAAACTTCCAAATATTCGTAAAATCTTCATAAGGTTTTGACAAATACTATTTAAAAGGTTTATTTAAATTTTACAACAAGCAATTTTTGAACATTTATTCATAATCAACATACATATATATTTTTTCATTTTTCATTTTCTTTTTCTTCTCTTTTTTTTTTCATTTTTTCTTTCATTTTTCATTTCATGGCTTTTTACTAACGGAGCTTCACGGGGTAATTCCAAGACCTTAACGCCTTTCAGAATTAAGGATCCAAGGACCAATCTCGAGCCGTAGTTTATAGCACTTATTCATACTCAAAGCTTTAACTTTTGCAACTTTCAAGCAATTTCTCACTTTCATTTTGCATTCTTATTGCATTTTCATTAAAGTATGCTTGTTCCAAAATTTAAATAAAACTTTGAATTAGTACGTGCCAAAACCGTATAAAAACTTTGTTTACTAACAAAATGATTTTTGTGTTCAAAATTTTGAAAATAAGCACGTTAGTTAAGTCAGATTAGGAGCTCTTGGGAGAGAAAAGCCATAGATTACTTACATAAGCTCTAAAGAAAACCGCTATTCCACGCTTAGCATTTTCATTTGCACAATTCGTAAAGATTTAGCCTAAAACGTTAAGGAAAGCAGCTAGATCAACACTCTAGCAGAGTCGGGATTCCCCTTGTTCTAGCCTAATCATGTCTAAACTTTCCATTAATACCGAGGTATTAATGTATAGCAAATTATTATTTATTGTGCCAAGCACTTCTTTTCACGCAAATTTTAACTTAAATACGATAAAAATTTTAAAATTTTGGTCAAAACGGGGGTACTAGGGACTAGAAAGGTATAACATGTGAAAATTTTAAAATTTTTTGAAGAATTGGGTCAAATTCGCAAGAATTCCCCCCCACAATTAGAATTGAATATTGCCCTCAATATTCAATGTACCGGCACTTAGCCAACACAATTGAACAGAAAAAGGTAATACCACCATCCAAGTGTGGAAACGAATTCTTGTTTCACACAATGGATTATAAAGAATATCCCTGGGTTAGCAAAAAGAAAAGATCGGATATTGGGCGGTTGGATTGAAAACAAGCGCAACAATCATCACGATCTACGGGATTTCCTGAAAACAAGGTCAAATACACAACACAAGAAGGCAAACAAGTGGGGGAAACTCCCCCACACTTAGTGGTTAGAAATAAGAAAGAAAGAAGATGAGTGCTTTGTTTTTGTTAACCGAGTCACGAGCTTGACTCGACCCCGAATTCATTCGTCCTTGGGGAAGCAAGATGTGGAAGACAAAATCTCCATCAGACTTTCATTCAAAATGTTTGGATAAACATTGAAGTGCATGAAAGTTTCACTCCGATGAGATATACCCGGCATGAAAGAATGATAAATCGAGATGTCGGGGTCAAAGATGGTATCTTCACTCACAAAGGAGTGAAGAAGAGAAGAAGTCACCGGATAGGTGAAGAAAGGAAAGAAAGTCATGATAAAAATCATGACAAACTCATCAAGAAATGTCCCGGGAGGGAGGGTCGGGTTAAAATCATCATTAAACAAATTCTCATGATAGAGTATATCTCCCCTCGGGTTGCAAAGATCATCTTTGTGAGTTTTCTCAAAAAGTAATATACCGGGTTTGAAGATTTTATCCTCAGAGAGGAATGAGATGGAAATATCAACCACGGTAAAATCCTCAAAAGGAGATGAGTCATTCTCGGGAGACAAAGTATTGAGATCATTTTGCACAAATAACTCAATTCCCGGAGGAAGAGGATCAATGTGAGCAAGTTCATCGGCGAACTCCTCAAAGGTAAATGATTCATATTCGGGGAGAGAAATATGAGAATGAGAAGTGGTACTTCCACTAATCTTCTCTCCCATATGATCAAAACGGAAAGCTTCAAATTCCAGAAGAGAGTCGTCGGAAATAAAGTCACTATCCTCAACGGGGATAGGAGATGAAATAGGTTTATCATTTATAGCTTCAATTTTAGAAATGAGAAGATTGATGTTCAACAATTTTTCATGAAGAGCTTCATCTTGGATTTCAGTGTCAATATCTTCATCATTCTCTTCTTCTAAGCTGACGAGCTCAGAAGGTAATTCCTCCACATAATCGATGTCTCCACAAGATATAGAATTTTCATCATCAAAATCGGAGAACATCTCAACACGATCATTCGGATTGTCAATAGAAGGTAAATCATACTCCTCATCTGTATCAAAAGTATATTTCTCAAAATCGGGTAAAGAATCCTTGAGCTCGGGCTCCAAAGGATATGACGGCTTAACAATCTCGGTCGAAATAGAATCATCAATATCAAGAGAAGTATTGACCTCTTTCAAAACGGAGTCACTTCTCACAACCGGTGTGGGAGAAGGAAGGGAAGAGTTGGGAATATCTTTAGATAGATCAAGATAAACATTTTCAAGTTCGACATGATGCTAGGGTTTTTGAGAACCCTAGTCTTGAATCTGGTATGATTGATAACAACTTGGTTGGGAGCAAACAAGACCTAGTGGAGCCGGTTTCACTTGGTAATATTCAAATGGCCACTACTAGCTTTGGTGAGTTGAGTACACCCTCAATGATGAACCTTAGTAGTGTTAGTTTGAATGTGGATGATACACCTGATTGTTCTATGAATAGTACTCAGAAAGTGGAGCCGATTCCACTTACGAAAGATAAATCACATGGTGACGACTTGGAGCGGATTACAAGTGCTGATACTGTGAAGCACTTGATTGATAATGCACATTAGAATTTTGATGATGCCATGAAGAACATTCAAAGTGAGATTGGAGCTAATGTTACAAGTACTTCTCCTTCACCTGGGATAAATGTGAATATGAATAAGAGTGTAACTTCTGGTCCTAATGCTCACCAGGTTGATACTACTAATGGTACGGGAGTGAAGTTGGTTTCTTACGCTGGTGCTACTTCTAATGAACCTCTGAAACATGTTTCAAATTTTCGTAGGTTGGAATGTAGCAAGAAGAAGGCTGATGTTGACCTTTCAGTTCCAATGAAAGTAGTGGAAGAGGTGAACACGCGGTTTGAAAATACTCTTTACGGTTACTTTCTTGGCCAACGCCTTGCTTTTCCGGTTGTTGATTACTATATCCGCAACGCATGGGCTAAGTTTGGTGTGCAAAAGGTAATGATGAATGCTAAGGGGTTCTTCTTCTTTAAATTCAACTCGAAGAAAGGTGTTGATGATGTACTTGAAAACGGTCCTTGGTTGATCAGAAATGTTCCTATTATTCTTAAACCATGGACTTTGAACACAAACCTACTTAAAGAGGATTTGACTAACATCCCGGTGTGGGTTAAATTCCATGATGTTCCCCTTGCTATGTTTTCTGATGATGGCCTCAGTCTTCTTGCCACACTGATTGGCACGCCCAAAAGGTTAGATGCTTTTACAAGCCAAATGTGCAAGGAATCGTGGGGCCGTAGTAGTTTTGCTAGATGCATGATAGAAGTGAGATCGGATGAGGTGCTTCGGGACAGCCTCACTGTTGAGATACTATTACTTGATGGTTCGGGTTCGACTATTGAGAAGATACGGGTTGAATACGAGTGGCAATCACCTCGGTGTGACAAGTGTAAGATATTTGGTCATTCTCAGACTGATTGTCCTACAGTTGTTATACCTCCTGTTCAGCATACTAAGCCTGTTAATGATAGTTTCAAGACTTTCAATCACAAGAAGAAAGGTAAGCAAGGTGGTCCTACAATTCCGGGTCAAGGGGGTTTACTAAACCTGTTGTGGGTAAGCAGTTTCAGTATCAACCCAAAAAGACTCCTCCTGAACCTAAGAAAGCTGGTGGTACTAAGAAGAAGACTTCTGATGTGACTAGTTCTAGTGGTACTAAGATTTCTACATCTAACCAATTTGATGCTCTTAATATGGATGATACGAATGTGTTTGGTATTCCTACTGATGACACCAACAAGGATGTGGATGCTGGCTGTACAATGGAAGTTACTGAAGATAAGTCGGTTAAGACTGGTACTGCATCACAAGAACCGCTTGTGAGTGATTCAATGGGAACTAAGGAAGTTGGTTCTACTCCTATAGTTGAGAAAATTAGTAAGCTTGAAAAGCTACTTATCGATGGGAAAGCTACTCTTGTGGATGATGAAGGTCATCCTATTCCGTCTGCCTCTGTCACTAAGAGGGCTAATCCATTTTCCAAGGTGGGTGAGGTTGTGGTCTCTGATAGTGATGAGGAGGAGGTTCTTAACACGTTCGACGAATAAGCAAATATTTTTGGTGGAGGTCATGAGTGTGAAGATGAGCTTGATGACTATGATGATTACTCGAAGCAAATTTATGATCTTCCAGGAGAATTGGATGCTCTTAATGCCATTTATGGCTTTAATCTCCAAGGTCATAGGAAGTAGTTTTATGTTTGTTCGAGTCTCAATATTATGTGGTTGTGGTTTGTTTTCTTGTCTAGAAAATAGGAAGTATCTTGTTATGTAAGCTTTTAGCCTATGTAACGGGCTGAGATATGGGATTCACTCATATCCGTTGTACTTAAATGTTTTTTGGAGTAATATATTTACTGGGTCGTTGACCTTTTACCCAAAAGATAAACATTTTCAACAATTTCACAATCACCGTTAGAATTTTCCCCAGACTCACTTGGGATTGGGACAAGGTCCTCAACACTATACTTTTTGAATTCGTCGGATTCCGTTGCCGGAATAGGGCATAGATGCTCGTCCCCCATTTTTAGAGAATCCTCGGGTTCTACGGGAGGAAGGACGGTTGCTATTTGAGGGAAAGCGTTTATCGGAACGACTCTCTCCTCGTCATCATCGTAATCATTGTCATAGTAATCAAAAACCAAAGGTTTATGATATTGGGAACTTAATCTAGCTACTTGTTCATCAGCTAAAAGTTCTCCACAACTTTGTTGTTGATGATGAGAATCTTGTTTTTGAGCAAGTTCATTAACCAAATCCTTAAGTTCATTAACTAAACCCAAAACATTTTGGATTTCTTGAAGAATTGGTTGTGTTTGAATCATTTGGTATTGTGGAGGTTGGTCTTGGTACGAATAGTCATAATTGTTACAAGGAAATGGATTCCGCGTTTGACAATCGGAGCTAAAGTGCGGACCTCCACAATACTCGCAACAATATGATTGTTGTGATTGATTCGGTAAATAATATGGATATTGATCACAACCAAAATTTTGATTGTTTTGACAATCAAAACCTTGGTGAGGACCTCCACAATTCTCACAAGAGTATGTCTCCATCATATGGTGTGGGGGTTGGTTGAAAAAGTCGGTTGTTTCATTGTAGGGATTTTGGTCGTAGACAAACCGATTTCCTGAATTCACAATGCTACAACCGGGGCAATTTCCACCATTCGGGGGTCCCCCACAATATTCACAAGAATATTGGTACGATGAAGACATAAGGAAGAATTAAACGGATTGAGGGGTAAGGGATAAAGAATTAAACATGTAAGAGGGTAAAAGAAGAAGAATTAAATGGGTAAGAGGGTAAAAGAAGAAGAATTAAACGGGATAGAGGGATAAGGTGAAGAATTAAACATAAAGATGATAGCGAAGATTGTTTTTGGGTTTTTATAGCGAGAAAACAAATTAAGATAAAAGGAAAACAAATTTTGAAAAAGAAAATCTTTTTGCGTTTTTATAGTTTAGAAGGAAAATAAATTTGAAAAGAAAAACATTTTTGGTTTTTATAAGAAAATATATACAAAAACTAGTACGTAACTTCCCGGGGGAAGGGTCTTCAACTCACTAATCTTCAAAATGACAACGGCTTCGGCTTTCACTCCTCCCCGGCAGCGGCGCCAAAAAGTGATGCTAACAATATATATATATATATATATATATATATATATATATATATATATATACGTATAGTACAAGACTCTTTTGACCGGAAAATAGTCAAAGAAAGTCAAACCGGGAGTATCGGATATTCCCGGGCTGTGTCCGTGTGAGGTGTGAAATGCGAAATCGAGAACCGTTTCGTGATCGGGTGAATTGAATAGGGTTTGAATAGAGAATTGGATTTCTAACTAATTTAAGCGAATAACAACTCAAAACAAGTTAACCAAACAAACTACGAAAGCACGTAAATCATAATTCAACTAAAACGTAACTAAATTTTAAAAACGTAACGTACGAAATTTAAAAATGTAATTAAAAAAAAAATACTAAATTTAAGCTAAAATTTAAATTTGAAAATTAAAAACTATTTGAAAAGTTGAAAAATTACTAAACCTAACTTGAAATTTAAAAACGTAAAAGAAATTGAAAACTAGCCGTTACCGGCCTCGGTAATGACTTTTAAAGTAAATTTTGAGTTCTAAAAAGCCTACGGAGGTAAAAATGATTTTTCTAAGATTCTAACAATAAAAGAAAATTTTGGAAAAAAGAAAAATATTTTTTTGCTTTTTAATTTTTTAATATGAATTAAATACTAAAATAAAGAAATTAAATGCTAAAAAAATAACAAAACTATTGGGAAAATTCTGAAAATTTTTTTAGAACCTAACTAATCACAAAACTAATATAAGAAAAATATAAGAGTAATAAAAATATAAGAGGGGGAACACAGTGTAAAATAAGCAATCTAAACTGAGATTAAATAAGCTAGCCAACTAACAATACTATAAATAAACATTAAAGGGAATGTCTAACAAAAAAGGTTAACTAGCATAGTTGGAATGGGTGTTTCGTGTCTGTGTGGTGAACAGATCGAACAGGGTTCAAATCTCATGAACCACCCTTTTTTGAAACACATTTTTTTTTTCAATTTTTCTTTAACACACTTATAAAACACATGAAAACTAACAATTTTCTTAACAATACTATTTTGTAAAAATCAATAAATAAACAGTTTAAAAAGGGGAAATGAAAACAGTTTAGAAAGAAAAACTTATAAAAGGATTTATTTTATTTTTTTTATATATTTTTTTTATTTTGTTGTTGTTTGGATAAAAAGCTACTAAAAGCTATCCTAAAGAAGGAAAATTAAGGTAAGGCATCTAGGGGGTACTCTAAATAAGCAAAAGGGGAGTCTAAATGAGCAATTACAAGATCCTAAAAAGCGCTATACTAGCAATATTTGAGCTTTTTATAACTGTTACAGCAGTGGGTAAACAGGTGAGTTTAAGCTAAGATTCAAGTGAGCAAATGAAAAAGGAAATGCAAATAAGCTTTTGAAAACTAAAGGTAAGCTGGAAAGGATTACAAAATGATAAAAATTATTCAATTTGAACAAGATTTGAAGGCTAGAGAATAAATTGAAAATGGTGTAGTAGACAGAAAAGGTAACTGATGCAAGGGATCTAAATGGGTGAAAACTTGGCCTATGCTTACTAAAATTACCAAACAAGATAATGAACATGAATTTTAAACCATTATGAAGATAACACTACAACTAAAACTCCTAGGTTCTATAGATTCTCATATAGGCTGTGAAAAAAAAATGATTTAGAACATGAAACTTTTCCAACTGCTCCAAAAGCTATTAAACTCTCTAAGAAAGCCAAAGCTTACCTAAAAACTACTAGTGAGATCATATTAAAGCATTCATAAATTCAACAAATGACCAAATCTTATATGAACTCTAAACTTTATCTAATACCAAACATTCCTTTAAGTCTAAAACTGATGAGATTTTTGAAGAAGGAGAAACAGTTTTTAGCTAGAATTGGAAAAACAAATGATGAAAAGGCTATATTAAGTATGAATAAGCATTAGTAAACTAGAAATAAGCATGAAAGATCTGGATGGAATGAAACAGTAACATAAAGAAAACTTAGAAAATTTTATAAGCTTGAAATTACGAATACAATGCTGAAAGTTTAAAAAGCTTGAAACTACATTAAAACTAGAACTACTCCTACTCTAAACTACTACCTAATCTAACCTAATTCTAAGTCCTAATTACCTAATTTCCTAATAAAACCTGATGCCTTTTTAATAATGGCTACACAATCTTATATATACTACTGAAAAATAAAAGGTCTTCTCATCCTTTGTCTTTTACTGTTGTGCTAGTTGTGAGAGAGGACAGAGGCTTGAAACCTTGTTGTGCTTTCTTAGACATCATCTCAGCCACTGTCATATACTTGGAACCAAAGGAGTAGTTTTTAGCCGTTTGATCCTTTTGTGCACATTGGGGATTGCCAACGTGGCTATGGAGGGGGGAAAAGAGCATGAAACATAACCATGTGAACAAGGCTTGGAGTTTAGTGTGTGGTGATTACAAGGTAGAAAGTGACAGGTTTGGTTACTTTAGTTTTGGAGGGAAATGGGTGAGAATGGTTTCTGGGTTTGACTGGTGTAAAAGGGTCAAAACGGGGGTAATGGTTTTGTGATTTGTGTGTTCAGGTTCAGGTCAGTGTTTGGGTTTGGATGGTTGCTGGGCTAGTGTAGATTAGGTTGGGTTGTGTTTTGGGTTGTATTAGTGATAGATTAATTTAGGGTTTAGGTAATTAGTAGTTTAGTATTAGTATTAGTTACAGATATATTTAGGTAAAAAACTGAATTTGTAAAAAAAAATATTTTTTTCGGTTTTTTTTTTTTTTTTTTTTTTTTTTTTTTTCTATTTTTTTTTATTATTATTTTTTTTAATAATACTAGTATTCTAGTAATAATAATATTAATGCTAATAATAATACTAATAGTAAACTAATAATATTAATAAGGTAAAATACTTAATAAAAAGTTTTAGCCAAAATGTTTTGTGATTTATTTGGAAAAATGATTTTGGGGTTTGTTCTCGAAAATGATTTTGCATTAACGTTCGGGGTGAAAAGGGTATATTGGTGTCGGTTGAGGGTAAAAGGATGATTCGGGTTTTGGTTATGTTTTCATTGCCTCCCCCATGTCACACTCCCGGGATTGCCTTCGACTCTTTAATTCTTTAATAAATGCTTCCAATTGTGTCGCATAGATCCGGTAATGCTCCATGTTGCTCCTTTTTGCTCCGGTTTCCCATCCATGCTTCATTTTGCTCACATTTGCCTTGTTTTCAATCCAATTGTACCTGAAATACACAAAAACACACTCCAAGGATATTTGTAACATTATATGGTCATTTTTTGGTGTTTTTGGTCATTTTGGTGGGTTTTTCGGGCCTAAAATGATGAGTAAAAGGCCACTCATCAGTTTCCAAGATAAGCAAGCTCGAGATAAGCAACCTCAGTATAAACTGGTTCAAGATAATTCGACAAATGAAGAGGTTGATGTGATGAGGTACAAATCATATGGTTTTTAGGGGTCATTTAGCTCATAAATAATGCACATTGTATCATTTATTGCCATATACCACGTCTTTTTGAGTTTTAGTTTGGGAATGCTTTTGCTGGAAACGTTTGAAACTCAGGCTTATTTAGACGAAGAACGGAAGAAAAAGACAACTTTCAGCTTTGTGACCGGCATCCTCTGATATTTTCACCAGAAATGCCCACAAAGCGAGATTTTGAAATGTTTAGTGCCGGTTAGTGTGTGAAGACGAGTATAGTGATGCCGTTACAACCCGCTCATGACGTCACCACACTATAGCTAACGCCGTCACACTACGGATGTATTGTACACACCAATAACTATCTAGCACGCATGAAATATCCAATTGCTAACTTTGTTTGACACACAATACGAATGTAACTGTACACACAATTTTTATAGTTAGTTACTTTAGTGAACGTTCAAGTTTGGACGGACCCTATCACATGTAATCAATCAAAGAATCAACTGGTTATGAAATTTGAATTATAAACTAATAAGTTTCATGCAATCCTAGATAAATACTAGTAGTTTAACCTATCATAGCAATCAAATATTAAAAAGGACATATAATCAAAACAAACAATAGACATGATTGAATAATTAAACATAAACGTATCTTGATGTTATAGAGTGTTTACAAGGCTGGAAAAGAGTAAACACTTCATAAGAAGCGCCTAGGGTTTAGGTCCCAATAATTGCAAATGAATTAAGAAAACACTACAAAAATATATATTGAAATTCATCCTGGCGGAGTCAGCATTTGGGTGTGATGCCGTCAGCTTGACATATTAGATTTAGGGTTTTCTTTACTGATTCATTTTGAAAGGCGTCAGACTTTAGCTTGTGACGATGTCAAGTTAGGGTTGTGACAGTGTCATGAAGTCCGTCTTTACGCACTGATCGGTCACAAAATTTGCAAAACTTCACTTTCTGGGAACTTTCAGTGATGGCGTTAGACATGCCGATCATGATTTGAACTTTGTCTTTTTCTTACAATCTTCCTCCAAATGAGCCCAAATCTTGTACATTTTCAGCAAACTCATAATCAGAGACATCAAAAAAAGTGCATAAAATAAAGGGTTAAACGACCCCTATAAATAGTGTATTCTTGCACCTCATCAGGTACAAAGGTAATGCCGCGGACGTTTCGCTAGGACATATAGAGAGTTTCACATGCAAAGATTCTCATAACACCAAGATCTAAGAATATTACGCCACATGTTATTCGTGTCTCCTCTATAGGATGGCCCCACGTGGGTCTCCCAAGACCGTTGGATCATATCTACGGATCTTACACAACCATCACTATAAATACACAAGCATTTCATGAGAACGAAAAAGTTAATTTTCTATGTTTTTGCACACACCAAGGTTGTAAAAATCGCTAGGCGCTAGTGAGGCAGTCGAGTAGGGCCTAGCGATTAATCGGTTAGATGGGGATTAATTGGATTGGATTTTTTATGCACAAAATTGTAATTTTAGATAATATATTATATTATATGTTTGAGCATCAAAGTTCAAATATTTCAAGTGTTCAAATATAAACATAATATATAATTCTTCAAAGTTCAAAGTCAAACATAGATATTACTCGATTTGTTGACCATCTTTAAGCAATTTTTTACCGATTTTGTCCTATCAATCGGTTTGTTGACCAATTTTTAAGCGATTTTTTCTTATTTTTAAGCGATTTTGTTGATCAATTTTAAGCGATTTTGTCCGATTAATCCGATTAGACCCATCTTGTCCGATTAATCGGTATGTTGACTGATTTTTAAGCAATCTTTGACCAAACTAATTAACTAGGCCGATTATTATAAATCCGGGTGCTTAGTGACCGATCAATGTTTATGAGCCAATTAATCGGCTGCCTGGGCCAATTTTACAACAGAGGCACACACTAAACCCTGGCTGTATATGAGCGTTACCCAAGCTTTAGATAAATACTCTTTTCTTAGGGTTCTTACCAAACAAAACATAACATACGATTTGCCTAGTCTAACACCACAAACTTATATATCATACGTAAATAAATGTCTAGTTTAGAACCATTCGAGTTCATTAGATGCTAAGATCCGTGAAATTGAAAATCGAATGCTTTAGGGAAAACCAGTGCTATTAGGAGATGACGGGAAACCATTAAAACCTAATAGACGAATTCGAGAGGAACCCCCACTTAATGATGATACTACTGGTAGCTTCGAAGTGGCTGGTGCTGCTTGTGAAAGTTTTAATAATGCCATGTTAAAGATAATGCTAATATGGCTGTTGATGTTGGTACTATTTAGCAGCCTATGTCATCTACGGGAGGTGCAGGAATGCAAAGTAGCGGATATACTATGGAAGACTTTGTGGCTGCTAATGTTAATGTGATGGATAAAGTCAATATGAGGGCTAATTCTGGTTCGGGGAATAGTATGTTGGTGCTGCAAATGATCTGGTGTAGGTTGATGCTGAGTAGGTGGGAACATGGTCACAAGAAAATCTGCTCCTACTGGTGAGTCCTGATTCAAGCAAACGTATGGCAAATTTTCGTACTATTGATATGGGTACGAAAGCTAGGGACAATGTTGTAACAACCGCGAAATTTATTTATATTTACTTATTATCCAATTTTAAGTAAATTTACTTTTACCGAGAGAGTTACCCGTGTACGTCGTAACAAGTACAATTAATTCAACCGACACTAAACTATGTCCAATCTACACTTTTTATACACTTTTGGTTTCTTACAATCCTATTTTAAAAGTCATAATTTACTTTTTCCA